>JALIGW010000069.1:2145094-2860126 GCA_023053685.1 Diadophis punctatus similis
GACTTGTTGGTATCTGGGGTAAAAAACCTCACTCCATTTGTAGTTTGAATTAACAGAAGCTTAGGGTGGAGTTCCTGGCTGAGACCTGTGCGTATCTGGGGAAAAAACCTCACTCCATTGTAGTTTGAATTCACAGAAGCTGGGGGTGGAGTTCCAGGCTGAGACCTGTGAGTATCTGGGAAAAAACCTCACACCATTGTACTTTGAGTTCACAGAAGCTGGGAGTGGAGTTCCTGGATGAGACTTGTTGGTATCTGGGGAAAAACTCACTCCATTTGTACTTTGAGTTCGCAGAGACTGGGGGTGGCGTTGCTGTCTGAGACTTGTTGGTATCTGGGAGAAAAAACCTCACTCCATTGTCGTTTGAATTCACAGAAGCTGGGGGTGGAGTTCCTGGCTGAGACTTGTGAGTATCTGGGAAAGAAACCTCACTCCATTGTAGTTTGAATTCACAGAAGCTAGGGGTGGAGTTCCTGGCTGAGACTTGTTGGTATCTGGGGTAAAAAACCTCACTCCATTTGTAGTTTGAATTAACAGAAGCTTGGGGTGGAGTTCCTGGCTGAGACTTGTGAGTATCTGGGATAAAAAACCTCACTCCATTGTAGTTTGAATTCACAGAAGCCAGGGGTGGAGTTCCTGGCTGAGACTTGTTGGTATCTGGGGTAAAAAACCTCACTCCATTTGTAGTTTGAATTAACAGAAGCTTGGGGTGGAGTTCCTGGCTGAGACTTGTGAGTATCTGGGGAAAAAAACCTCACTCCATTGTGGTTTGAATTCACAGAGACGGGGGGTGGAGTTCCTGGCTGAGACTTGTTGGTATCTGGGGTAAAAAACCTCACTCCATTTGTAGTTTGAGTTCACAGAGGTTGGCTGTGGAGTTCCTGGCTGAGACCTGTGAGTATCTGGAAAAAAACCTCACTCCATTGTGGTTTGAATTCACAGAAGCTGGGGTGGAGTTTCTGGCTGAGACTGGGAGTATCTAGGATAAAAAACCTCACTCCATTGTAGTTTGAATTAACAGAAGCTTGGGGTGGAGTTCCTGGCTAGGACTTGTGAGTATCTGGGGGGGGGGGACCTTACTCCATTGTAGTTTGAATTCACAGAAGCTGGGGATGGAGTTCCTGGCTTAGACCTGTTGGTTTCTGGGGGAAAAAACCTCACTCCATTGAAGTTTGAATTCACAGAAGATGGGGGTGGAGTTATAGGCTGAGACCTGTGAGTATCTGGGAAAAAAACCTCACTCCATTGTGGTTTGAATTCACAGAAGCTGGGGATGGAGTTCCTTGCTGAGACTTGTGAATATCTGGGAAATAAACCTTCCACCATTGTAGTTTGAATTCAAAGAAGCTGTGGGTGGAGTTCCTGGCTGAGACCTGTGAGTATCTGGGGAAAAAACCTCACTCCATTGTAGTTTGAATTCACAGAAGCTGGGGGTGGAGTTCCAGGCTGAGACCTGTGAGTATCTGGGAAAAAACCTCACACCATTGTACTTTGAGTTCACAGAAGCTGGGAGTGGAGTTCCTGGATGAGACTTGTTGGTATCTGGGGAAAAACTCACTCCATTTGTACTTTGAGTTCGCAGAGACTGGGGGTGGCGTTGCTGTCTGAGACTTGTTGGTATCTGGGAGAAAAAACGTCACTCCATTGTAGTTTGAATTCACAGAAGCTTGGGGTGGAGTTCCTGGCTGAGACTTGTTGGTATCTGGGGAAAAAACTCACTCCATTGTAGTTTGAATTCACAGTGACTGGGGGTGGAGTTCCTGGCTGAGACCTGTGAGTATCTGGGATAAAAAACATCACTCCATTGTATTTTGAATTAACAGAAGCTTGGGGTGGAGTTCCTGGCTGAGACTTGTGAGTATCTGGGGAAAAAACCTCACTCCATTGTAGTTTGAATTCACAGAAGCTAGGGATGGAGTTCCTAGCTGACACTTTTTGGTATCTGGGAAAAAAAACCTCACTCCATTGTAGTTTGAATTCACAGAAGCTAGGGGTGGAGTTCCTGGCTGAGACTTGTTGGTATCTGGGGTAAAAAACCTCACTCCATTTGTAGTTTGAGATCACAGAGGTTGGCTGTGGAGTTCGTGGCTGAGACCTGTGAGTATCTGGGAAAAAAACCTCACTCCATTGTAGTTTGAATTCACAGAAGCTGGGGTGGAGTTCCTGGCTGAGACCTGTGAGTATCTGGGATAAAAAACGTCACTCCATTGTAGTTTGAATTAACAGAAGCTTGGGGTGGAGTTCCTGGCTGAGACCTGTGAGTATCTGGGGAAAAAACGTCACTCCATTGTAGTTTGAATTCACAGAAGCTGGGGGTGGAGTTCCTGGCTGAGACCTGTGAGTATCTGGGAAAAAACCTCACTCCATTGTGGTTTGAATTCACAGAGACTGGGGGTGGAGTTCCTGGTTTAGACCTGTTGGTTTCTGGGGGAAAACACCTCACTCCATTGTAGTTTGAATTCACAGAAGATGGGGGTGGAGTTAAAGGCTGAGACCTGTGAGTATCTGGGAAAAAAACCTTACTCCATTGTGGTTTGAATTCACAGAAGCTGGGTGGAGTTCCTGGCTGAGACCTGTGATTATCTTGGGAGGGGGAACCTCACTACATTGTAGTTTGAATTCACAGAAGCTTGGGGTGGAGTTCCTGGCTGAGACCTGTGAGTATCTGGGAAAAAAACCTCACTCCATTGTAGTTTGAGATCACAGAGGCTGGGGGTGGAGTTCCTGGCTGAGACCTGTGAGTATCTGGGAAAAAAACCTCACTCCATTGTAGTTTGAATTCACAGAAGCTAGGGGTGGAGTTCCTGGCTGAGACTTGTTGGTATCTGGGGTAAAAAACCTCACTCCATTTGTAGTTTGAGTTCACAGAGGTTTGCTATGGAGTTCCTGGCTGAGACCTGTGAGTATCTGGAAAAAAAACCTCACTCCATTGTAGTTTGAATTCACAGACGCTGGGGGTGGAGTTCCTGGCTGAGACTTGTTGTTATCTGGGGAAAAAACCTCACTCCATTGTGGTTTGAATTCACAGAGACTGGGGGGTGGAGTTCCTGGCTGAGACCTGTGAGTATCTGGAAAAAAAACCTCACTCCATTGTAGTTTGAATTCAAAGACGCTGGGGGTGGAGTTCCTGGCTGAGACTTGTTGTTATCTGGGGAAAAAACCTCACTCCATTGTGGTTTGAATTCACAAAAGCTGGGGATGGAGTTCCTGGCTGAGACTTGTGAATATCTGGGAAAAAAAGCTTCCACCATTGTAGTTTGAATTCAAAGATGCTGGGGGTGGAGTTCCTGGCTGAGACTGGAGTATCTGGGATAAAAAACCTCACTCCATTGTAGTTTGAATTAACAGAAGCTTCGGGTGGAGTTCCTGGGTACGACTTGTGAGTATCTGGGGGGGGGGGGAAACTTACTCCATTGTAGTTTGAATTCACAGACGCTGGGGGTGGAGTTCCTGGCTGAGACTTGTGAGTATCTGGGGGAAGAAAACCTTACTCCACTGTAGTTTGAATTCAGAGAGACTGGGGGTGGAGTTCCTGGCTTAGACCTGTTGGTTTCTGGGGGGGAAAACCTCACTCCATTGAAGTTTGAATTCACAGAAGCTTGGGGTGGAGTTATAGGCTGAGACCTGTGAGTATCTGGGAAAAAAACCTCATTCCATTGTGGTTTGAATTCACAGAAGCTGGGGATGGAGTTCCTTGCTGAGACCTGTGAATATCTGGGAAATAAACCTTCCACCATTGTAGTTTGAATTCACAGAGACTGGGGGGTGGAGTTCCTGGCTGAGACTTGTGAGTATCTGGGGGAAAAAACTCACTCCATTATGGTTTGAATTCACAGAGACTGGGGTTGGAGTTCCTGGCTAAGACTTGTGAGTGTCTGGGAAAAAAACCTCACTCCATTTTGGTTTGAATTCACAGAAGCTGGGGTGGAGTTCCTGGCTGAGACCTGTGAGTATCTCAGGGGGGAACCTCACTACATTGTAGTTTGAATTCACGAAAGCTTGGGGTGGAGTTCCTGGCTGAGACCTGTGAGTATCTGGGGAAAAAACCTCACTCCATTGTAGTTTGAGATCACAGAGGCTGGGGGTGGAGTTCCTGGCTGAGACCTGTGAGTATCTGGGAAAAAAACCTCACTCCATTGTAGTTTGAATTCACAGAAGCTAGGGGTGGAGTTCCTGGCTGAGACTTGTTGGTATCTGGGGTAAAAAACCTCACTCCATTTGTAGTTTGAGTTCACAGAGGTTTGCTATGGAGTTCCTGGCTGAGACCTGTGAGTATCTGGAAAAAAAACCTCACTCCATTGTAGTTTGAATTCACAGAAGCTGGGGGTGGAGTTCCTGGCTGAGACTTGTTGTTATCTGGGGAAAAACCCTCACTCCATTGTGGTTTGAATTCACAGAGACTGGGGGGTGGAGTTCCTGGCTGAGAACTGTGAGTATCTGTAAAAAAAACCTCACTCCATTGTGGTTTGAATTCACAGAAGCTGGGGATGGAGTTCCTGGCTGAGACTTGTGAATATCTGGGAAAAAAAGCTTCCACCATTGTAGTTTGAATTCAAAGATGCTGGGGGTGGAGTTCCTGGCTGAGACTGGGAGTATCTGGGATAAAAAACCTCACTCCATTGTAGTTTGAATGAACAGAAGCTTGGGGTGGAGTTCCTGGCTACGACTTGTGAGTATCTGGGGCGGGGGGAAACCTTACTCCATTGTAGTTTGAATTCACAGACGCTGGGGGTGGAGTTCCTGGCTTAGACCTGTTGGTTTCTGGGGGGAAAAACCTCACTCCATTGAAGTTTGAATTCACAGAAGATGGGGGTGGAGTTATAGGCTGAGACCTGTGAGTATCTGGGAAAAAAACCTCACTCCATTGTGGTTTGAATTCACAGAAGCTGGGGATGGAGTTCCTTGCTGAGACTTGTGAATATCTGGGAAATAAACCTTCCACCATTGTAGTTTGAATTCAAAGAAGCTGGGGGTGGAGTTCTTGGCTGAGACTTGTTGGTATCTGGGGTAAAAAACCTCACTCCATTTGAAGTTTGAGTTCACAGAGGTTGGCTGTGGAGATCCTGGCTGAGACCTGTGAGTATCTGGGAAAAAACCTCACACCATTGTACTTTGAGTTCACAGAAGCTGGGAGTGGAGTTCCTGGATGAGACTTGTTGGTATCTGGGGAAAAACTCACTCCATTTGTACTTTGAGTTCGCAGAGACTGGGGGTGGCGTTGCTGTCTGAGACTTGTTGGTATCTGGGAGAAAAAACGTCACTCCATTGTAGTTTGAATTCACAGAAGCTTGGGGTGGAGTTCCTGGCTGAGACTTGTTGGTATCTGGGGAAAAAACTCACTCCATTGTAGTTTGAATTCACAGTGACTGGGGGTGGAGTTCCTGGCTGAGACCTGTGAGTATCTGGGATAAAAAACATCACTCCATTGTATTTTGAATTAACAGAAGCTTGGGGTGGAGTTCCTGGCTGAGACTTGTGAGTATCTGGGGAAAAAACCTCACTCCATTGTAGTTTGAATTCACAGAAGCTAGGGATGGAGTTCCTAGCTGACACTTTTTGGTATCTGGGAAAAAAAACCTCACTCCATTGTAGTTTGAATTCACAGAAGCTAGGGGTGGAGTTCCTGGCTGAGACTTGTTGGTATCTGGGGTAAAAAACCTCACTCCATTTGTAGTTTGAGATCACAGAGGTTGGCTGTGGAGTTCGTGGCTGAGACCTGTGAGTATCTGGGAAAAAAACCTCACTCCATTGTAGTTTGAATTCACAGAAGCTGGCGTGGAGTTCCTGGCTGAGACCTGTGAGTATCTGGGATAAAAAACGTCACTCCATTGTAGTTTGAATTAACAGAAGCTTGGGGTGGAGTTCCTGGCTGAGACCTGTGAGTATCTGGGGAAAAAACGTCACTCCATTGTAGTTTGAATTCACAGAAGCTGGGGGTGGAGTTCCTGGCTGAGACCTGTGAGTATCTGGGAAAAAACCTCACTCCATTGTGGTTTGAATTCACAGAGACTGGGGGTGGAGTTCCTGGTTTAGACCTGTTGGTTTCTGGGGGAAAACACCTCACTCCATTGTAGTTTGAATTCACAGAAGATGGGGGTGGAGTTAAAGGCTGAGACCTGTGAGTATCTGGGAAAAAAACCTTACTCCATTGTGGTTTGAATTCACAGAAGCTGGGTGGAGTTCCTGGCTGAGACCTGTGATTATCTTGGGAGGGGGAACCTCACTACATTGTAGTTTGAATTCACAGAAGCTTGGGGTGGAGTTCCTGGCTGAGACCTGTGAGTATCTGGGAAAAAAACCTCACTCCATTGTAGTTTGAGATCACAGAGGCTGGGGGTGGAGTTCCTGGCTGAGACCTGTGAGTATCTGGGAAAAAAACCTCACTCCATTGTAGTTTGAATTCACAGAAGCTAGGGGTGGAGTTCCTGGCTGAGACTTGTTGGTATCTGGGGTAAAAAACCTCACTCCATTTGTAGTTTGAGTTCACAGAGGTTTGCTATGGAGTTCCTGGCTGAGACCTGTGAGTATCTGGAAAAAAAACCTCACTCCATTGTAGTTTGAATTCACAGACGCTGGGGGTGGAGTTCCTGGCTGAGACTTGTTGTTATCTGGGGAAAAAACCTCACTCCATTGTGGTTTGAATTCACAGAGACTGGGGGGTGGAGTTCCTGGCTGAGACCTGTGAGTATCTGGAAAAAAAACCTCACTCCATTGTAGTTTGAATTCAAAGACGCTGGGGGTGGAGTTCCTGGCTGAGACTTGTTGTTATCTGGGGAAAAAACCTCACTCCATTGTGGTTTGAATTCACAAAAGCTGGGGATGGAGTTCCTGGCTGAGACTTGTGAATATCTGGGAAAAAAAGCTTCCACCATTGTAGTTTGAATTCAAAGATGCTGGGGGTGGAGTTCCTGGCTGAGACTGGAGTATCTGGGATAAAAAACCTCACTCCATTGTAGTTTGAATTAACAGAAGCTTCGGGTGGAGTTCCTGGGTACGACTTGTGAGTATCTGGGGGGGGGGGAAACTTACTCCATTGTAGTTTGAATTCACAGACGCTGGGGGTGGAGTTCCTGGCTGAGACTTGTGAGTATCTGGGGGAAGAAAACCTTACTCCACTGTAGTTTGAATTCAGAGAGACTGGGGGTGGAGTTCCTGGCTTAGACCTGTTGGTTTCTGGGGGGGAAAACCTCACTCCATTGAAGTTTGAATTCACAGAAGCTTGGGGTGGAGTTATAGGCTGAGACCTGTGAGTATCTGGGAAAAAAACCTCATTCCATTGTGGTTTGAATTCACAGAAGCTGGGGATGGAGTTCCTTGCTGAGACCTGTGAATATCTGGGAAATAAACCTTCCACCATTGTAGTTTGAATTCACAGAGACTGGGGGGTGGAGTTCCTGGCTGAGACTTGTGAGTATCTGGGGGAAAAAACTCACTCCATTATGGTTTGAATTCACAGAGACTGGGGTTGGAGTTCCTGGCTAAGACTTGTGAGTGTCTGGGAAAAAAACCTCACTCCATTTTGGTTTGAATTCACAGAAGCTGGGGTGGAGTTCCTGGCTGAGACCTGTGAGTATCTCAGGGGGGAACCTCACTACATTGTAGTTTGAATTCACGAAAGCTTGGGGTGGAGTTCCTGGCTGAGACCTGTGAGTATCTGGGGAAAAAACCTCACTCCATTGTAGTTTGAGATCACAGAGGCTGGGGGTGGAGTTCCTGGCTGAGACCTGTGAGTATCTGGGAAAAAAACCTCACTCCATTGTAGTTTGAATTCACAGAAGCTAGGGGTGGAGTTCCTGGCTGAGACTTGTTGGTATCTGGGGTAAAAAACCTCACTCCATTTGTAGTTTGAGTTCACAGAGGTTTGCTATGGAGTTCCTGGCTGAGACCTGTGAGTATCTGGAAAAAAAACCTCACTCCATTGTAGTTTGAATTCACAGAAGCTGGGGGTGGAGTTCCTGGCTGAGACTTGTTGTTATCTGGGGAAAAACCCTCACTCCATTGTGGTTTGAATTCACAGAGACTGGGGGGTGGAGTTCCTGGCTGAGACCTGTGAGTATCTGGAAAAAAAACCTCACTCCATTGTGGTTTGAATTCACAGAAGCTGGGGATGGAGTTCCTGGCTGAGACTTGTGAATATCTGGGAAAAAAAGCTTCCACCATTGTAGTTTGAATTCAAAGATGCTGGGGGTGGAGTTCCTGGCTGAGACTGGGAGTATCTGGGATAAAAAACCTCACTCCATTGTAGTTTGAATGAACAGAAGCTTGGGGTGGAGTTCCTGGCTACGACTTGTGAGTATCTGGGGCGGGGGGAAACCTTACTCCATTGTAGTTTGAATTCACAGACGCTGGGGGTGGAGTTCCTGGCTTAGACCTGTTGGTTTCTGGGGGGAAAAACCTCACTCCATTGAAGTTTGAATTCACAGAAGATGGGGGTGGAGTTATAGGCTGAGACCTGTGAGTATCTGGGAAAAAAACCTCACTCCATTGTGGTTTGAATTCACAGAAGCTGGGGATGGAGTTCCTTGCTGAGACTTGTGAATATCTGGGAAATAAACCTTCCACCATTGTAGTTTGAATTCAAAGAAGCTGGGGGTGGAGTTCTTGGCTGAGACTTGTTGGTATCTGGGGTAAAAAACCTCACTCCATTTGAAGTTTGAGTTCACAGAGGTTGGCTGTGGAGATCCTGGCTGAGACCTGTGAGTATCTGGGAAAAAAACCTCACTCCATTGTAGTTTGAATTCAATGAAGCTGGGGGTGGAGTTCCTGGCTTAGACCTGTTGGTTTCTGGGGGAAAAAACCTCACTCCATTGTAGTTTGAATTCACAGAAGATGGGGGTGGAGTTAAAGGCTGAGACCTGTGAGTATCTGGGAAAAAAACCTCACTCCATTGTAGTTTGAATTCACGGAAGGTGGGGGTGGAGTTCCTGGCTGAGACCTGTGAGTATCTGGGAAAAAACCTCACTCCATTGTAGTTTGAATTCACAGAAGCTAGGTGTGGAGTTCCTGGCTGAGACCTGTGAGTATCTGGGGAAAAACCTCACTCCATTGTAGTTTGAATTCACAGAAGCTGGGTGTGGAGTTCCTGGCTGAGACCTGTGATTATCTTGGGGGGGGGGGACCTCACTACATTGTAGTTTGAATTCACAGAAGCTTGGGGTGGCGTTCCTGGCTGAGACCTGTGAGTATCTGGGAAATAAACCTTCCACCATTGTACTTTGAGTTCACAGAAGCTGGGAGTGGAGTTCCTGGATGAGACTTGTTGGTATCTGGGGAAAAACTCACTCCATTTGTACTTTGAGTTCGCAGAGACTGGGGGTGGCGTTGCTGTCTGAGACTTGTTGGTATCTGGGGGAAAAAACCTCACTCCATTGTCGTTTGAATTCACAGAAGCTAGGGGTGGAGTTCCTGGCTGAGACTTGTGAGTATCTGGGAAAAAAACCTCACTCCATTGTAGTTTGAATTCACAGAAGCTAGGGGTGGAGTTCCTGGCTGAGACCTGTGAGTATCTGGGGAAAAAACCTCACTCCATTGTAGTTTGAGATCACAGAGGCTGGGGGTGGAGTTCCTGGCTGAGACCTGTGAGTATCTGGGAAAAAAACCTCACTCCATTGTAGTTTGAATTCACAGAAGCTAGGGGTGGAGTTCCTGGCTGAGACTTGTTGGTATCTGGGGTAAAAAACCTCACTCCATTTGTAGTTTGAGTTCACAGAGGTTTGCTATGGAGTTCCTGGCTGAGACCTGTGAGTATCTGGAAAAAAAACCTCACTCCATTGTAGTTTGAATTCACAGAAGCTGGGGGTGGCGTTGCTGTCTGAGACTTGTTGGTATCTGGGAGAAAAAACCTCACTCCATTGTCGTTTGAATTCACAGAAGCTGGGGGTGGAGTTCCTGGCTGAGACTTGTGAGTATCTGGGAAAAAAACCTCACTCCATTGTAGTTTGAATTCACAGAAGCTAGGGGTGGAGTTCCTGGCTGAGACTTGTTGGTATCTGGGGTAAAAAACCTCACTCCATTGTAGTTTGAATTCACAGAAGCTAGGGGTGGAGTTCCTGGCTGAGACTTGTTGGTATCTGGGGTAAAAAACCTCACTCCATTTGTAGTTTGAGTTCACAGAGGTTTGCTATGGAGTTCCTGGCTGAGACCTGTGAGTATCTGGAAAAAAAACCTCACTCCATTGTAGTTTGAATTCACAGAAGCTGGGGGTGGAGTTCCTGGCTGAGACTTGTTGTTATCTGGGGAAAAACCCTCACTCCATTGTGGTTTGAATTCACAGAGACTGGGGGGTGGAGTTCCTGGCTGAGAACTGTGAGTATCTGGAAAAAAAACCTCACTCCATTGTGGTTTGAATTCACAGAAGCTGGGGATGGAGTTCCTGGCTGAGACTTGTGAATATCTGGGAAAAAAAGCTTCCACCATTGTAGTTTGAATTCAAAGATGCTGGGGGTGGAGTTCCTGGCTGAGACTGGGAGTATCTGGGATAAAAAACCTCACTCCATTGTAGTTTGAATGAACAGAAGCTTGGGGTGGAGTTCCTGGCTACGACTTGTGAGTATCTGGGGGGGGAAACCTTACTCCATTGTAGTTTGAATTCACAGACGCTGGGGGTGGAGTTCCTGGCTTAGACCTGTTGGTTTCTGGGGGGGGAAAACCTCACTCCATTGAAGTTTGAATTCACAGAAGATGGGGGTGGAGTTATAGGCTGAGACCTGTGAGTATCTGGGAAAAAAACCTCACTCCATTGTGGTTTGAATTCACAGAAGCTGGGGATGGAGTTCCTTGCTGAGACTTGTGAATATCTGGGAAATAAACCTTCCACCATTGTAGTTTGAATTCAAAGAAGCTGGGGGTGGAGTTCTTGGCTGAGACTTGTTGGTATCTGGGGTAAAAAACCTCACTCCATTTGAAGTTTGAGTTCACAGAGGTTGGCTGTGGAGATCCTGGCTGAGACCTGTGAGTATCTGGGAAAAAAACCTCACTCCATTGTAGTTTGAATTCAAAGAAGCTGGGGGTGGAGTTCCTGGCTTAGACCTGTTGGTTTCTGGGGGAAAAAACCTCACTCCATTGTAGTTTGAATTCACAGAAGATGGGGGTGGAGTTAAAGGCTGAGACCTGTGAGTATCTGGGAAAAAAACCTCACTCCATTGTAGTTTGAATTCACGGAAGGTGGGGGTGGAGTTCCTGGCTTTAGACCTGTGAGTATCTGGGAAAAAACCTCACTCCATTGTAGTTTGAATTCACAGAAGCTAGGTGTGGAGTTCCTGGCTGAGACCTGTGAGTATCTGGGGAAAAACCTCACTCCATTGTAGTTTGAATTCACAGAAGCTGGGTGTGGAGTTCCTGGCTGAGACCTGTGATTATCTTGGGGGGGGAACCTCACTACATTGTAGTTTGAATTCACAGAAGCTTGGGGTGGCGTTCCTGGCTGAGACCTGTGAGTATCTGGGAAATAAACCTTCCACCATTGTACTTTGAGTTCACAGAAGCTGGGAGTGGAGTTCCTGGATGAGACTTGTTGGTATCTGGGGAAAAACTCACTCCATTTGTACTTTGAGTTCGCAGAGACTGGGGGTGGCGTTGCTGTCTGAGACTTGTTGGTATCTGGGGGAAAAAACCTCACTCCATTGTCGTTTGAATTCACAGAAGCTAGGGGTGGAGTTCCTGGCTGAGACTTGTGAGTATCTGGGAAAAAAACCTCACTCCATTGTAGTTTGAATTCACAGAAGCTAGGGGTGGAGTTCTTGGCTGAGACTTGTTGGTATCTGGGGTAAAAATCCTCACTCCATTTGTAGTTTGAATTAACAGAAGCTTAGGGTGGAGTTCCTGGCTGAGACCTGTGCGTATCTGGGGAAAAAAACCTCACTCCATTGTAGTTTGAATTCACAGAAGCTGGGGGTGGAGTTCCAGGCTGAGACCTGTGAGTATCTGGGAAAAAACCTCACACCATTGTACTTTGAGTTCACAGAAGCTGGGAGTGGAGTTCCTGGATGAGACTTGTTGGTATCTGGGGAAAAACTCACTCCATTTGTACTTTGAGTTCGCAGAGACTGGGGGTGGCGTTGCTGTCTGAGACTTGTTGGTATCTGGGAGAAAAAACCTCACTCCATTGTCGTTTGAATTCACAGAAGCTGGGGGTGGAGTTCCTGGCTGAGACTTGTGAGTATCTGGGAAAAAAACCTCACTCCATTGTAGTTTGAATTCACAGAAGCTAGGGGTGGAGTTCCTGGCTGAGACTTGTTGGTATCTGGGGTAAAAAACCTCACTCCATTTGTAGTTTGAATTAACAGAAGCTTGGGGTGGAGTTCCTGGCTGAGACTTGTGAGTATCTGGGATAAAAAACCTCACTCCATTGTAGTTTGAATTCACAGAAGCCAGGGGTGGAGTTCCTGGCTGAGACTTGTTGGTATCTGGGGTAAAAAACCTCACTCCATTTGTAGTTTGAATTAACAGAAGCTTGGGGTGGAGTTCCTGGCTGAGACTTGTGAGTATCTGGGGAAAAAAACCTCACTCCATTGTGGTTTGAATTCACAGAGACGGGGGGTGGAGTTCCTGGCTGAGACCTGTGATTATCTGGGAAATAAACCTCACTCCATTGTGGTTTGAATTCACAGAAGCTGGGGTGGAGATCCTGGCTGAGACCTGTGAGTATCTCGGGGGGGGGGGAACCTCACTCCATTGTAGTTTGAATTCACAGAAACTTGGGGTGGAGTTCCTGGCTTAGACCTGAGAGTATCTGGGGAAAAAACCTCACTCCATTGTCGTTTGAATTCACAGAAGCTGGGGGTGGAGTTAAAGGCTGAAACATGTGAGTATCTGGGAAAAAAACCTCACTCCATTGTAGTTTGAATTCACAGAAGCTAGGGGTGGAGTTCCTGGCTGAGACTTGTTGGTATCTGGGGTAAAAAACCTCACTCCATTTGTAGTTTGAGTTCACAGAGGTTGGCTGTGGAGTTCCTGGCTGAGACCTGTGAGTATCTGGAAAAAAACCTCACTCCATTGTGGTTTGAATTCACAGAAGCTGGGGTGGAGTTCCTGGCTGAGACTTGTTGTTATGTGGGGAAAAACCCTCACTCCATTTGTAGTTTGAGTTCACAGAGACTGGGGGTGGAGTTCCTGGCTGAGATCTGTGAGTATCTGGGATAAAAAACGTCACTCCATTGTAGTTTGAATTCACAGAAGTTGGGGGTGGAGTTCCTGGCTCAGACTTGTTCGTATCTTGGGGAAAAACTCAATCCATTGTAGTTTGAATTCATAGAGTTTGGGGGTGGAGTTCCGGGCTGAGACCTGTGAGTTTCTGGGGGAAAAAACATCACTCCATTGTAGTTCGAATTCACAGAAGCTGGGGGTGGAGTTCCTGGTTGACACCTGTGAGTATCTGGGGAAAAAACGTCACTCCATTGTAGTTTGAATTCACAGAAGCTTGGGGTGGAGTTCCTGGCTGAGACTTGTTGGTATCTGGGGAAAAAACTCACTCCATTGTAGTTTGAATTCACAGTGACTGGGGGTGGAGTTCCTGGCTGAGACCTGTGAGTATCTGGGATAAAAAACGTCACTCCATTGTATTTTGAATTAACAGAAGCTTGGGGTGGAGTTCCTGGCTGAGACTTGTGAATATCTGGGAAAAAAAGCTTCCACCATTGTAGTTTGAATTCAAAGATGCTGGGGGTGGAGTTCCTGGCTGAGACTGGAGTATCTGGGATAAAAAACCTCACTCCATTGTAGTTTGAATTAACAGAAGCTTCGGGTGGAGTTCCTGGGTACGACTTGTGAGTATCTGGGGGGGGGGGGGAAACTTACTCCATTGTAGTTTGAATTCACAGACGCTGGGGGTGGAGTTCCTGGCTGAGACTTGTGAGTATCTGGGGGAAGAAAACCTTACTCCACTGTAGTTTGAATTCAGAGAGACTGGGGGTGGAGTTCCTGGCTTAGACCTGTTGGTTTCTGGGGGGGAAAACCTCACTCCATTGAAGTTTGAATTCACAGAAGCTTGGGGTGGAGTTATAGGCTGAGACCTGTGAGTATCTGGGAAAAAAACCTCATTCCATTGTGGTTTGAATTCACAGAAGCTGGGGATGGAGTTCCTTGCTGAGACCTGTGAATATCTGGGAAATAAACCTTCCACCATTGTAGTTTGAATTCACAGAGACTGGGGGGTGGAGTTCCTGGCTGAGACTTGTGAGTATCTGGGGGAAAAAACTCACTCCATTATGGTTTGAATTCACAGAGACTGGGGTTGGAGTTCCTGGCTAAGACTTGTGAGTGTCTGGGAAAAAAACCTCACTCCATTTTGGTTTGAATTCACAGAAGCTGGGGTGGAGTTCCTGGCTGAGACCTGTGAGTATCTCAGGGGGGAACCTCACTACATTGTAGTTTGAATTCACGAAAGCTTGGGGTGGAGTTCCTGGCTGAGACCTGTGAGTATCTGGGGAAAAAACCTCACTCCATTGTAGTTTGAGATCACAGAGGCTGGGGGTGGAGTTCCTGGCTGAGACCTGTGAGTATCTGGGAAAAAAACCTCACTCCATTGTAGTTTGAATTCACAGAAGCTAGGGGTGGAGTTCCTGGCTGAGACTTGTTGGTATCTGGGGTAAAAAACCTCACTCCATTTGTAGTTTGAGTTCACAGAGGTTTGCTATGGAGTTCCTGGCTGAGACCTGTGAGTATCTGGAAAAAAAACCTCACTCCATTGTAGTTTGAATTCACAGAAGCTGGGGGTGGAGTTCCTGGCTGAGACTTGTTGTTATCTGGGGAAAAACCCTCACTCCATTGTGGTTTGAATTCACAGAGAGTGGGGGGTGGAGTTCCTGGCTGAGAACTGTGAGTATCTGGAAAAAAAACCTCACTCCATTGTGGTTTGAATTCACAGAAGCTGGGGATGGAGTTCCTGGCTGAGACTTGTGAATATCTGGGAAAAAAAGCTTCCACCATTGTAGTTTGAATTCAAAGATGCTGGGGGTGGAGTTCCTGGCTGAGACTGGGAGTATCTGGGATAAAAAACCTCACTCCATTGTAGTTTGAATGAACAAAAGCTTGGGGTGGAGTTCCTGGCTACGACTTGTGAGTATCTGGGGCGGGGGGAAACCTTACTCCATTGTAGTTTGAATTCACAGACGCTGGGGGTGGAGTTCCTGGCTTAGACCTGTTGGTTTCTGGGGGGAAAAACCTCACTCCATTGAAGTTTGAATTCACAGAAGATGGGGGTGGAGTTATAGGCTGAGACCTGTGAGTATCTGGGAAAAAAACCTCACTCCATTGTAGTTTGAATTCACGGAAGGTGGGGGTGGAGTTCCTGGCTTAGACCTGTTGGTTTCTGGGGGAAAAAACCTCACTCCATTGTAGTTTGAATTCACAGAAGATGGGGGTGGAGTTAAAGGCTGAGACCTGTGAGTATCTGGGAAAAAAACCTCACTCCATTGTAGTTTGAATTCACGGAAGGTGGGGGTGGAGTTCCTGGCTGAGACCTGTGAGTATCTGGGAAAAAACCTCACTCCATTGTAGTTTGAATTCACAGAAGCTAGGTGTGGAGTTCCTGGCTGAGACCTGTGAGTATCTGGGGAAAAACCTCACTCCATTGTAGTTTGAATTCACAGAAGCTGGGTGTGGAGTTCCTGGCTGAGACCTGTGATTATCTTGGGGGGGGGGACCTCACTACATTGTAGTTTGAATTCACAGAAGCTTGGGGTGGCGTTCCTGGCTGAGACCTGTGAGTATCTGGGAAATAAACCTTCCACCATTGTACTTTGAGTTCACAGAAGCTGGGAGTGGAGTTCCTGGATGAGACTTGTTGGTATCTGGGGAAAAACTCACTCCATTTGTACTTTGAGTTCGCAGAGACTGGGGGTGGCGTTGCTGTCTGAGACTTGTTGGTATCTGGGGGAAAAAACCTCACTCCATTGTCGTTTGAATTCACAGAAGCTAGGGGTGGAGTTCCTGGCTGAGACTTGTGAGTATCTGGGAAAAAAACCTCACTCCATTGTAGTTTGAATTCACAGAAGCTAGGGGTGGAGTTCCTGGCTGAGACCTGTGAGTATCTGGGGAAAAAACCTCACTCCATTGTAGTTTGAGATCACAGAGGCTGGGGGTGGAGTTCCTGGCTGAGACCTGTGAGTATCTGGGAAAAAAACCTCACTCCATTGTAGTTTGAATTCACAGAAGCTAGGGGTGGAGTTCCTGGCTGAGACTTGTTGGTATCTGGGGTAAAAAACCTCACTCCATTTGTAGTTTGAGTTCACAGAGGTTTGCTATGGAGTTCCTGGCTGAGACCTGTGAGTATCTGGAAAAAAAACCTCACTCCATTGTAGTTTGAATTCACAGAAGCTGGGGGTGGCGTTGCTGTCTGAGACTTGTTGGTATCTGGGAGAAAAAACCTCACTCCATTGTCGTTTGAATTCACAGAAGCTGGGGGTGGAGTTCCTGGCTGAGACTTGTGAGTATCTGGGAAAAAAACCTCACTCCATTGTAGTTTGAATTCACAGAAGCTAGGGGTGGAGTTCCTGGCTGAGACTTGTTGGTATCTGGGGTAAAAAACCTCACTCCATTGTAGTTTGAATTCACAGAAGCTAGGGGTGGAGTTCCTGGCTGAGACTTGTTGGTATCTGGGGTAAAAAACCTCACTCCATTTGTAGTTTGAGTTCACAGAGGTTTGCTATGGAGTTCCTGGCTGAGACCTGTGAGTATCTGGAAAAAAAACCTCACTCCATTGTAGTTTGAATTCACAGAAGCTGGGGGTGGAGTTCCTGGCTGAGACTTGTTGTTATCTGGGGAAAAACCCTCACTCCATTGTGGTTTGAATTCACAGAGACTGGGGGGTGGAGTTCCTGGCTGAGAACTGTGAGTATCTGGAAAAAAAACCTCACTCCATTGTGGTTTGAATTCACAGAAGTTGGGGATGGAGTTCCTGGCTGAGACTTGTGAATATCTGGGAAAAAAAGCTTCCACCATTGTAGTTTGAATTCAAAGATGCTGGGGGTGGAGTTCCTGGCTGAGACTGGGAGTATCTGGGATAAAAAACCTCACTCCATTGTAGTTTGAATGAACAGAAGCTTGGGGTGGAGTTCCTGGCTACGACTTGTGAGTATCTGGGGGGGGAAACCTTACTCCATTGTAGTTTGAATTCACAGACGCTGGGGGTGGAGTTCCTGGCTGAGACCTGTTGGTTTCTGGGGGGAAAAACCTCACTCCATTGAAGTTTGAATTCACAGAAGATGGGGGTGGAGTTATAGGCTGAGACCTGTGAGTATCTGGGAAAAAAACCTCACTCCATTGTGGTTTGAATTCACAGAAGCTGGGGATGGAGTTCCTTGCTGAGACTTGTGAATATCTGGGAAATAAACCTTCCACCATTGTAGTTTGAATTCAAAGAAGCTGGGGGTGGAGTTCTTGGCTGAGACTTGTTGGTATCTGGGGTAAAAAACCTCACTCCATTTGAAGTTTGAGTTCACAGAGGTTGGCTGTGGAGATCCTGGCTGAGACCTGTGAGTATCTGGGAAAAAAACCTCACTCCATTGTAGTTTGAATTCAAAGAAGCTGGGGGTGGAGTTCCTGGCTTAGACCTGTTGGTTTCTGGGGGAAAAAACCTCACTCCATTGTAGTTTGAATTCACAGAAGATGGGGGTGGAGTTAAAGGCTGAGACCTGTGAGTATCTGGGAAAAAAACCTCACTCCATTGTAGTTTGAATTCACGGAAGGTGGGGGTGGAGTTCCTGGCTTTAGACCTGTGAGTATCTGGGAAAAAACCTCACTCCATTGTAGTTTGAATTCACAGAAGCTAGGTGTGGAGTTCCTGGCTGAGACCTGTGAGTATCTGGGGAAAAACCTCACTCCATTGTAGTTTGAATTCACAGAAGCTGGGTGTGGAGTTCCTGGCTGAGACCTGTGATTATCTTGGGGGGGGAACCTCACTACATTGTAGTTTGAATTCACAGAAGCTTGGGGTGGCGTTCCTGGCTGAGACCTGTGAGTATCTGGGAAATAAACCTTCCACCATTGTACTTTGAGTTCACAGAAGCTGGGAGTGGAGTTCCTGGATGAGACTTGTTGGTATCTGGGGAAAAACTCACTCCATTTGTACTTTGAGTTCGCAGAGACTGGGGGTGGCGTTGCTGTCTGAGACTTGTTGGTATCTGGGGGAAAAAACCTCACTCCATTGTCGTTTGAATTCACAGAAGCTAGGGGTGGAGTTCCTGGCTGAGACTTGTGAGTATCTGGGAAAAAAACCTCACTCCATTGTAGTTTGAATTCACAGAAGCTAGGGGTGGAGTTCTTGGCTGAGACTTGTTGGTATCTGGGGTAAAAATCCTCACTCCATTTGTAGTTTGAATTAACAGAAGCTTAGGGTGGAGTTCCTGGCTGAGACCTGTGCGTATCTGGGGAAAAAAACCTCACTCCATTGTAGTTTGAATTCACAGAAGCTGGGGGTGGAGTTCCAGGCTGAGACCTGTGAGTATCTGGGAAAAAACCTCACACCATTGTACTTTGAGTTCACAGAAGCTGGGAGTGGAGTTCCTGGATGAGACTTGTTGGTATCTGGGGAAAAACTCACTCCATTTGTACTTTGAGTTCGCAGAGACTGGGGGTGGCGTTGCTGTCTGAGACTTGTTGGTATCTGGGAGAAAAAACCTCACTCCATTGTCGTTTGAATTCACAGAAGCTGGGGGTGGAGTTCCTGGCTGAGACTTGTGAGTATCTGGGAAAAAAACCTCACTCCATTGTAGTTTGAATTCACAGAAGCTAGGGGTGGAGTTCCTGGCTGAGACTTGTTGGTATCTGGGGTAAAAAACCTCACTCCATTTGTAGTTTGAATTAACAGAAGCTTGGGGTGGAGTTCCTGGCTGAGACTTGTGAGTATCTGGGATAAAAAAACCTCACTCCATTGTAGTTTGAATTCACAGAAGCCAGGGGTGGAGTTCCTGGCTGAGACTTGTTGGTATCTGGGGTAAAAAACCTCACTCCATTTGTAGTTTGAATTAACAGAAGCTTGGGGTGGAGTTCCTGGCTGAGACCTGTGATTATCTGGGAAATAAACCTCACTCCATTGTGGTTTGAATTCACAGAAGCTGGGGTGGAGATCCTGGCTGAGACCTGTGAGTATCTCGGGGGGGGGGGAACCTCACTCCATTGTAGTTTGAATTCACAGAAACTTGGGGTGGAGTTCCTGGCTTAGACCTGAGAGTATCTGGGGAAAAAACCTCACTCCATTGTCGTTTGAATTCACAGAAGCTGGGGGGTGGAGTTAAAGGCTGAAACATGTGAGTATCTGGGAAAAAAACCTCACTCCATTGTAGTTTGAATTCACAGAAGCTAGGGGTGGAGTTCCTGGCTGAGACTTGTTGGTATCTGGGGTAAAAAACCTCACTCCATTTGTAGTTTGAGTTCACAGAGGTTGGCTGTGGAGTTCCTGGCTGAGACCTGTGAGTATCTGGAAAAAAACCTCACTCCATTGTGGTTTGAATTCACAGAAGCTGGGGTGGAGTTCCTGGCTGAGACTTGTTGTTATGTGGGGAAAAACCCTCACTCCATTTGTAGTTTGAGTTCACAGAGACTGGGGGTGGGGTTCCTGGCTGAGATCTGTGAGTATCTGGGATAAAAAACGTCACTCCATTGTAGTTTGAATTCACAGAAGTTGTGGGTGGAGTTCCTGGCTCAGACTTGTTCGTATCTTGGGGAAAAACTCAATCCATTGTAGTTTGAATTCACAGAGTTTGGGGGTGGAGTTCCGGGCTGAGACCTGTGAGTTTCTGGGGGAAAAAACATCACTCCATTGTAGTTGGAATTCACAGAAGCTGGGGGTGGAGTTCCTGGTTGACACCTGTGAGTATCTGGGGAAAAAACGTCACTCCATTGTAGTTTGAATTCACAGAAGCTTGGGGTGGAGTTCCTGGCTGAGACTTGTTGGTATCTGGGGAAAAAACTCACTCCATTGTAGTTTGAATTCACAGTGACTGGGGGTGGAGTTCCTGGCTGAGACCTGTGAGTATCTGGGATAAAAAACGTCACTCCATTGTATTTTGAATTAACAGAAGCTTGGGGTGGAGTTCCTGGCTGAGACTTGTGAGTATCTGGGGAAAAAACCTCACTCCATTGTAGTTTGAATTCACAGAAGCTAGGGATGGAGTTCCTAGCTGACACTTTTTGGTATCTGGGAAAAAAAACCTCACTCCATTGTAGTTTGAATTCACAGAAGCTAGGGGTGGAGTTCCTGGCTGAGACTTGTTGGTATCTGGGGTAAAAAACCTCACTCCATTTGTAGTTTGAGATCACAGAGGTTGGCTGTGGAGTTCGTGGCTCAGACCTGTGAGTATCTGGGAAAAAAACCTCACTCCATTGTAGTTTGAATTCACAGAAGCTGGGGTGGAGTTCCTGGCTGAGACCTGTGAGTATCTGGGATAAAAAACGTCACTCCATTGTAGTTTGAATTAACAGAAGCTTGGGGTGGAGTTCCTGGCTGAGACCTGTGAGTATCTGGGGAAAAAACGTCACTCCATTGTAGTTTGAATTCACAGAAGCTGGGGGTGGAGTTCCTGGCTGAGACCTGTGAGTATCTGGGAAAAAACCTCACTCCATTGTGGTTTGAATTCACAGAGACTGGGGGTGGAGTTCCTGGCTTAGACCTGTTGGTTTCTGGGGGAAAACACCTCACTCCATTGTAGTTTGAATTCACAGAAGATGGGGGTGGAGTTAAAGGCTGAGACCTGTGAGTATCTGGGAAAAAAACCTTACTCCATTGTGGTTTGAATTCACAGAGGCTGGGTGGAGTTCCTGGCTGAGACCTGTGATTATCTTGGGAGGGGGAACCTCACTACATTGTAGTTTGAATTCACAGAAGCTTGGGGTGGATTTCCTGGCTGAGACCTGTGAGTATCTGGGAAAAAAACCTCACTCCATTGTAGTTTGAGATCACAGAGGCTGGGGGTGGAGTTCCTGGCTGAGACCTGTGAGTATCTGGGAAAAAAACCTCACTCCATTGTAGTTTGAATTCACAGAAGCTAGGGGTGGAGTTCCTGGCTGAGACTTGTTGGTATCTGGGGTAAAAAACCTCACTCCATTTGTAGTTTGAGTTCACAGAGGTTTGCTATGGAGTTCCTGGCTGAGACCTGTGAGTATCTGGAAAAAAAACCTCACTCCATTGTAGTTTGAATTCACAGACGCTGGGGGTGGAGTTCCTGGCTGAGACTTGTTGTTATCTGGGGAAAAAACCTCACTCCATTGTGGTTTGAATTCACAGAGACTGGGGGGTGGAGTTCCTGGCTGAGACCTGTGAGTATCTGGAAAAAAAACCTCACTCCATTGTAGTTTGAATTCAACGACGCTGGGGGTGGAGTTCCTGGCTGAGACTTGTTGTTATCTGGGGAAAAAACCTCACTCCATTGTGGTTTGAATTCACAAAAGCTGGGGATGGAGTTCCTGGCTGAGACTTGTGAATATCTGGGAAAAAAAGCTTCCACCATTGTAGTTTGAATTCAAAGATGCTGGGGGTGGAGTTCCTGGCTGAGACTGGGAGTATCTGGGATAAAAAACCTCACTCCATTGTAGTTTGAATTAACAGAAGCTTGGGGTGGAGTTCCTGGGTACGACTTGTGAGTATCTGGGGGGGGGGGGAAACTTACTCCATTGTAGTTTGAATTCACAGACGCTGGGGGTGGAGTTCCTGGCTGAGACTTGTGAGTATCTGGGGGAAGAAAACCTTACTCCACTGTAGTTTGAATTCAGAGAGACTGGGGGTGGAGTTCCTGGCTTAGACCTGTTGGTTTCTGGGGGGGAAAACCTCACTCCATTGAAGTTTGAATTCACAGAAGCTTGGGGTGGAGTTATAGGCTGAGACCTGTGAGTATCTGGGAAAAAAACCTCATTCCATTGTGGTTTGAATTCACAGAAGCTGGGGATGGAGTTCCTTGCTGAGACCTGTGAATATCTGGGAAATAAACCTTCCACCATTGTAGTTTGAATTCACAGAGACTGGGGGGTGGAGTTCCTGGCTGAGACTTGTGAGTATCTGGGGGAAAAAACTCACTCCATTATGGTTTGAATTCACAGAGACTGGGGTTGGAGTTCCTGGCTAAGACTTGTGAGTGTCTGGGAAAAAAACCTCACTCCATTGTAGTTTGAGATCACAGAGGTTTGCTGTGGAATTCCTGGCTGAGACCTGTGAGTATCTGGGAAAAAAACCTCACTCCATTGTAGTTTGAGATCACAGAGGTTGGCTGTGGAGTTCCTGGCTGAGACCTGTGAGTATCTGGGAAAAAAACCTCACTGCATTGTCGTTTGAATTAACAGAAGCTTGGGGTGGAGTTCCTGGCTGAGACATGTGAGTATCTGGGGGTGAAAAACCTCACTCCATTGTAGTTTGAATTCACAGAGACTGGGGGTGGTGTTCCTGGCTGAGACCTGTTGGTATCTGGGGGAAAAAAACCTCACTCCATTGTAGTTTGAATTCACAGAAGCTGGGGATGGAGTTCCTTGCTGAGACTTGTGAATATCTGGGAAATAAACCTTCCACCATTGTAGTTTGAATTCAAAGAAGCTGGGGGTGGAGTTCCTGGCTGAGACTTGTTGGTATCTGGGGTAAAAAACCTCACTCCATTTGTAGTTTGAATTAACAGAAGCTTAGGGTGGAGTTCCTGGCTGAGACCTGTGCGTATCTGGGGAAAAAACCTCACTCCATTGTAGTTTGAATTCACAGAAGCTGGGGGTGGAGTTCCAGGCTGAGACCTGTGAGTATCTGGGAAAAAACCTCACACCATTGTACTTTGAGTTCACAGAAGCTGGGAGTGGAGTTCCTGGATGAGACTTGTTGGTATCTGGGGAAAAACTCACTCCATTTGTACTTTGAGTTCGCAGAGACTGGGGGTGGCGTTGCTGTCTGAGACTTGTTGGTATCTGGGAGAAAAAACCTCACTCCATTGTCGTTTGAATTCACAGAAGCTGGGGGTGGAGTTCCTGGCTGAGACTTGTGAGTATCTGGGGGGGGGACCTTACTCCATTGTAGTTTGAATTCACAGAAGCTGGGGATGGAGTTCCTGGCTTAGACCTGTTGGTTTCTGGGGGAAAAAACCTCACTCCATTGAAGTTTGAATTCACAGAAGATGGGGGTGGAGTTATAGGCTGAGACCTGTGAGTATCTGGGAAAAAAACCTCACTCCATTGTGGTTTGAATTCACAGAATCTGGGGATGGAGTTCCTTGCTGAGACTTGTGAATATCTGGGAAATAAACCTTCCACCATTGTAGTTTGAATTCAAAGAAGCTGTGGGTGGAGTTCCTGGCTGAGACCTGTGAGTATCTGGGGAAAAAACCTCACTCCATTGTAGTTTGAATTCACAGAAGCTGGGGGTGGAGTTCCAGGCTGAGACCTGTGAGTATCTGGGAAAAAACCTCACACCATTGTACTTTGAGTTCACAGAAGCTGGGAGTGGAGTTCCTGGATGAGACTTGTTGGTATCTGGGGAAAAACTCACTCCATTTGTACTTTGAGTTCGCAGAGACTGGGGGTGGCGTTGCTGTCTGAGACTTGTTGGTATCTGGGAGAAAAAACGTCACTCCATTGTAGTTTGAATTCACAGAAGCTAGGGATGGAGTTCCTAGCTGACACTTTTTGGTATCTGGGAAAAAAAACCTCACTCCATTGTAGTTTGAATTCACAGAAGCTAGGGGTGGAGTTCCTGGCTGAGACTTGTTGGTATCTGGGGTAAAAAACCTCACTCCATTTGTAGTTTGAGATCACAGAGGTTGGCTGTGGAGTTCGTGGCTGAGACCTGTGAGTATCTGGGAAAAAAACCTCACTCCATTGTAGTTTGAATTCACAGAAGCTGGGGTGGAGTTCCTGGCTGAGACCTGTGAGTATCTGGGATAAAAAACGTCACTCCATTGTAGTTTGAATTAACAGAAGCTTGGGGTGGAGTTCCTGGCTGAGACCTGTGAGTATCTGGGGAAAAAACGTCACTCCATTGTAGTTTGAATTCACAGAAGCTGGGGGTGGAGTTCCTGGCTGAGACCTGTGAGTATCTGGGAAAAAACCTCACTCCATTGTGGTTTGAATTCACAGAGACTGGGGGTGGAGTTCCTGGCTTAGACCTGTTGGTTTCTGGGGGAAAACACCTCACTCCATTGTAGTTTGAATTCACAGAAGATGGGGGTGGAGTTAAAGGCTGAGACCTGTGAGTATCTGGGAAAAAAACCTTACTCCATTGTGGTTTGAATTCACAGAAGCTGGGTGGAGTTCCTGGCTGAGACCTGTGATTATCTTGGGAGGGGGAACCTCACTACATTGTAGTTTGAATTCACAGAAGCTTGGGGTGGAGTTCCTGGCTGAGACCTGTGAGTATCTGGGAAAAAAACCTCACTCCATTGTAGTTTGAGATCACAGAGGCTGGGGGTGGAGTTCCTGGCTGAGACCTGTGAGTATCTGGGAAAAAAACCTCACTCCATTGTAGTTTGAATTCACAGAAGCTAGGGGTGGAGTTCCTGGCTGAGACTTGTTGGTATCTGGGGTAAAAAACCTCACTCCATTTGTAGTTTGAGTTCACAGAGGTTTGCTATGGAGTTCCTGGCTGAGACCTGTGAGTATCTGGAAAAAAAACCTCACTCCATTGTAGTTTGAATTCACAGACGCTGGGGGTGGAGTTCCTGGCTGAGACTTGTTGTTATCTGGGGAAAAAACCTCACTCCATTGTGGTTTGAATTCACAGAGACTGGGGGGTGGAGTTCCTGGCTGAGACCTGTGAGTATCTGGAAAAAAAACCTCACTCCATTGTAGTTTGAATTCAAAGACGCTGGGGGTGGAGTTCCTGGCTGAGACTTGTTGTTATCTGGGGAAAAAACCTCACTCCATTGTGGTTTGAATTCACAAAAGCTGGGGATGGAGTTCCTGGCTGAGACTTGTGAATATCTGGGAAAAAAAGCTTCCACCATTGTAGTTTGAATTCAAAGATGCTGGGGGTGGAGTTCCTGGCTGAGACTGGAGTATCTGGGATAAAAAACCTCACTCCATTGTAGTTTGAATTAACAGAAGCTTCGGGTGGAGTTCCTGGGTACGACTTGTGAGTATCTGGGGGGGGGGGGAAACTTACTCCATTGTAGTTTGAATTCACAGACGCTGGGGGTGGAGTTCCTGGCTGAGACTTGTGAGTATCTGGGGGAAGAAAACCTTACTCCACTGTAGTTTGAATTCAGAGAGACTGGGGGTGGAGTTCCTGGCTTAGACCTGTTGGTTTCTGGGGGGGAAAACCTCACTCCATTGAAGTTTGAATTCACAGAAGCTTGGGGTGGAGTTATAGGCTGAGACCTGTGAGTATCTGGGAAAAAAACCTCATTCCATTGTGGTTTGAATTCACAGAAGCTGGGGATGGAGTTCCTTGCTGAGACCTGTGAATATCTGGGAAATAAACCTTCCACCATTGTAGTTTGAATTCACAGAGACTGGGGGGTGGAGTTCCTGGCTGAGACTTGTGAGTATCTGGGGGAAAAAACTCACTCCATTATGGTTTGAATTCACAGAGACTGGGGTTGGAGTTCCTGGCTAAGACTTGTGAGTGTCTGGGAAAAAAACCTCACTCCATTGTAGTTTGAGATCACAGAGGTTTGCTGTGGAGTTCCTGGCTGAGACCTGTGAGTATCTGGGAAAAAAACCTCACTCCATTGTAGTTTGAGATCACAGAGGTTGGCTGTGGAGTTCCTCGCTGAGACCTGTGAGTATCTGGGAAAAAAACCTCACTGCATTGTCGTTTGAATTAACAGAAGCTTGGGGTGGAGTTCCTGGCTGAGACATGTGAGTATCTGGGGGTGAAAAACCTCACTCCATTGTAGTTTGAATTCACAGAGACTGGGGGTGGTGTTCCTGGCTGAGACCTGTTGGTATCTGGGGGGAAAAAACCTCACTCCATTGTAGTTTGAATTCACAGAAGCTGGGGATGGAGTTCCTTGCTGAGACTTGTGAATATCTGGGAAATAAACCTTCCACCATTGTAGTTTGAATTCAAAGAAGCTGGGGGTGGAGTTCCTGGCTGAGACGTGTGAGTATCTGGGGGAAAAAAACCTTACTCCACTGTAGTTTGAATTCAGAGAGACTGGGAGTGGAGTTCCTGGCTTAGACCTGTTGGTTTCTGGGGGGAAATACCTCACTCCATTGTAGTTTGAATTCACAGAAGATGGGGGTGGAGTTAAAGGCAGAGACCTGTGAGTATCTGGGAAAAAAACCTCACTCCATTTTGGTTTGAATTCACAGAAGCTGGGGTGGAGTTCCTGGCTGAGACCTGTGAGTATCTCAGGGGGGAACCTCACTACATTGTAGTTTGAATTCACGAAAGCTTGGGGTGGAGTTCCTGGCTGAGACCTGTGAGTATCTGGGGAAAAAACCTCACTCCATTGTAGTTTGAGATCACAGAGGCTGGGGGTGGAGTTCCTGGCTGAGACCTGTGAGTATCTGGGAAAAAAACCTCACTCCATTGTAGTTTGAATTCACAGAAGCTAGGGGTGGAGTTCCTGGCTGAGACTTGTTGGTATCTGGGGTAAAAAACCTCACTCCATTTGTAGTTTGAGTTCACAGAGGTTTGCTATGGAGTTCCTGGCTGAGACCTGTGAGTATCTGGAAAAAAAACCTCACTCCATTGTAGTTTGAATTCACAGAAGCTGGGGGTGGAGTTCCTGGCTGAGACTTGTTGTTATCTGGGGAAAAACCCTCACTCCATTGTGGTTTGAATTCACAGAGACTGGGGGGTGGAGTTCCTGGCTGAGAACTGTGAGTATCTGGAAAAAAAACCTCACTCCATTGTGGTTTGAATTCACAGAAGCTGGGGATGGAGTTCCTGGCTGAGACTTGTGAATATCTGGGAAAAAAAGCTTCCACCATTGTAGTTTGAATTCAAAGATGCTGGGGGTGGAGTTCCTGGCTGAGACTGGGAGTATCTGGGATAAAAAACCTCACTCCATTGTAGTTTGAATGAACAGAAGCTTGGGGTGGAGTTCCTGGCTACGACTTGTGAGTATCTGGGGGGGGGGAACCTTACTCCATTGTAGTTTGAATTCACAGACGCTGGGGGTGGAGTTCCTGGCTTAGACCTGTTGGTTTCTGGGGGGAAAAACCTCACTCCATTGAAGTTTGAATTCACAGAAGATGGGGGTGGAGTTATAGGCTGAGACCTGTGAGTATCTGGGAAAAAAACCTCACTCCATTGTGGTTTGAATTCACAGAAGCTGGGGATGGAGTTCCTTGCTGAGACTTGTGAATATCTGGGAAATAAACCTTCCACCATTGTAGTTTGAATTCAAAGAAGCTGGGGGTGGAGTTCTTGGCTGAGACTTGTTGGTATCTGGGGTAAAAAACCTCACTCCATTTGAAGTTTGAGTTCACAGAGGTTGGCTGTGGAGATCCTGGCTGAGACCTGTGAGTATCTGGGAAAAAAACCTCACTCCATTGTAGTTTGAATTCAATGAAGCTGGGGGTGGAGTTCCTGGCTTAGACCTGTTGGTTTCTGGGGGAAAAAACCTCACTCCATTGTAGTTTGAATTCACAGAAGATGGGGGTGGAGTTCCTGGCTGAGACCTGTGAGTATCTGGGGAAAAACCTCACTCCATTGTAGTTTGAATTCACAGAAGCTGGGTGTGGAGTTCCTGGCTGAGACCTGTGATTATCTTGGGGGGGGGGACCTCACTACATTGTAGTTTGAATTCACAGAAGCTTGGGGTGGCGTTCCTGGCTGAGACCTGTGAGTATCTGGGAAATAAACCTTCCACCATTGTACTTTGAGTTCACAGAAGCTGGGAGTGGAGTTCCTGGATGAGACTTGTTGGTATCTGGGGAAAAACTCACTCCATTTGTACTTTGAGTTCGCAGAGACTGGGGGTGGCGTTGCTGTCTGAGACTTGTTGGTATCTGGGGGAAAAAACCTCACTCCATTGTCGTTTGAATTCACAGAAGCTAGGGGTGGAGTTCCTGGCTGAGACCTGTGAGTATCTGGAAAAAAAACCTCACTCAATTGTAGTTTGAATTCACAGACGCTGGGGGTGGAGTTCCTGGCTGAGACTTGTTGTTATGTGGGGAAAAACCCTCACTCCATTTGTAGTTTGAGTTCAAAGAGACTGGGGGTGGAGTTCCTGGCTGAGATCTGTGAGTATCTGGGATAAAAAACGTCACTCCATTGTAGTTTGAATTCACAGAAGCTAGGTGTGGAGTTCCTGGCTGAGACCTGTGAGTATCTGGGGAAAAACCTCACTCCATTGTAGTTTGAATTCACAGAAGCTGGGTGTGGAGTTCCTGGCTGAGACCTGTGATTATCTTGGGGGGGGGGACCTCACTACATTGTAGTTTGAATTCACAGAAGCTTGGGGTGGCGTTCCTGGCTGAGACCTGTGAGTATCTGGGAAATAAACCTTCCACCATTGTACTTTGAGTTCACAGAAGCTGGGAGTGGTGTTCCTGGATGAGACTTGTTGGTATCTGGGGAAAAACTCACTCCATTTGTACTTTGAGTTCGCAGAGACTGGGGGTGGCGTTGCTGTCTGAGACTTGTTGGTATCTGGGGGAAAAAACATCACTCCATTGTCGTTTGAATTCACAGAAGCTAGGGGTGGAGTTCCTGGCTGAGATTTGTGAGTATCTGGGAAAAAAACCTCACTCCATTGTAGTTTGAATTCACAGAAGCTAGGGGTGGAGTTCTTGGCTGAGACTTGTTGGTATCTGGGGTAAAAAACCTCACTCCATTTGTAGTTTGAATTAACAGAAGCTTAGGGTGGAGTTCCTGGCTGAGACCTGTGAGTATCTGGGGGGAAACCTCACTCCATTGTAGTTTGAATTCACAGAAGCTGGGTGTGGAGTTCCTGGCTGAGACCTGTGATTATCTTGGGGGGGGAACCTCACTACATTGTAGTTTGAATTCACAGAAGCTTGGGGTGGCGTTCCTGGCTGAGACCTGTGAGTATCTGGGAAAAAACCTCACACCATTGTACTTTGAGTTCACAGAAGCTGGGAGTGGAGTTCCTGGATGAGACTTGTCGGTATCTGGGGAAAAACTCACTCCATTTGTACTTTGAGTTCGCAGAGACTGGGGGTGGCGTTGCTGTCTGAGACTTGTTGGTATCTGGGAGAAAAAACCTCACTCCATTGTCGTTTGAATTCACAGAAGCTGGGGGTGGAGTTCCTGGCTGAGACTTGTGAGTGTCTGGGAAAAAAACCTCACTCCATTGTAGTTTGAATTCACAGAAGCTAGGGATGGAGTTCCTGGCTGAGACTTGTTGGTATCTGGCGTAAAAAACCTCACTCCATTGTAGTTTGAATTAACAGAAGCTTGGGGTGGAGTTCCTGGCTAGGACTTGTGAGTATCTGGGGGGGGACCTTACTCCATTGTAGTTTGAATTCACAGAAGCTGGGGATGGAGTTCCTGGCTGAGACTTGTGAATATCTGGGAAAAAAAGCTTCCACCATTGTAGTTTGAATTGAAAGATGCTGGGGGTGGAGTTCCTGGCTGAGACTGGGAGTATCTGCTATAAAAAACCTCACTCCATTGTAGTTTGAATTAACAGAAGCTTGGGGTGGAGTTCCTGGCTACGACTTGTGAGTATCTGGGGGGGGGGAACCTTACTCCATTGTAGTTTGAATTCAGAGAGACTGGGGGTGGAGTTCCTGGCTTAGACCTGTTGGTTTCTGGGGGAAAAAACCTCACTCCATTGAAGTTTGAATTCACAGAAGATGGGGGTGGAGTTATAGGCTGAGACCTGTGAGTATCTGGGAAAAAAATCTCACTCCATTGTGGTTTGAATTCACAGAAGCTGGGGATGGAGTTCCTTGCTGAGACTTGTGAATATCTGGGAAATAAACCTTCCACCATTGTAGTTTGAATTCAAAGAAGCTGTGGGTGGAGTTATAGGCTGAGACCTGTGAGTATCTGGGGAAAAAACCTCACTCCATTGTAGTTTGAATTCACGGAAGGTGGTGGTGGAGTTCCTGGCTGAGACCTGTGATTATCTCGGGGGGGGGGAACCTCACTACATTGTGGTTTGAATTCACAGAAGCTTGGGGTGGAGTTCCTGGCTGAGACCTGTGAGTATCTGGGGAAAAAGCCTCACTCCATTGTCGTTTGAATTCACAGAAGCTGGGGGTGGAGTTCCTGGCTGAGACCTGTGAGTATCTGGGGAAAAACCTCACTCCATTGTAGTTTGAATTCACAGAAGCTAGGTGTGGAGTTCCTGGCTGAGACCTGTGAGTATCTGGGGGGAAACCTCACTCCATTGTAGTTTGAATTCACAGAAGCTGGGTGTGGAGTTCCTGGCTGAGACCTGTGATTATCTTGGGGGGGGAACCTCACTACATTGTAGTTTGAATTCACAGAAGCTTGGGGTGGCGTTCCTGGCTGAGACCTGTGAGTATCTGGGAAATAAACCTTCCACCATTGTACTTTGAGTTCACAGAAGCTGGGAGTGGAGTTCCTGGATGAGACTTGTTGGTATCTGGGGAAAAACTCAATCCATTTGTACTTTGAGTTCGCAGAGACTGGGGGTGGCGTTGCTGTCTGAGACTTGTTGGTATCTGGGGGAAAAAACCTCACTCCATTGTCGTTTGAATTCACAGAAGCTAGGGGTGGAGTTCCTGGCTGAGACCTGTGAGTATCTGGAAAAAAAACCTCACTCCATTGTAGTTTGAATTCACAGACGCTGGGGGTGGAGTTCCTGGCTGAGACTTGTTGTTATCTGGGGAAAAAACCTCACTCCATTGTGGTTTGAATTCACAGAGACTGGGGGGTGGAGTTCCTGGCTGAGACCTGTGAGTATCTGGAAAAAAAACCTCACTCCATTGTAGTTTGAATTCAACGACGCTGGGGGTGGAGTTCCTGGCTGAGACTTGTTGTTATCTGGGGAAAAAACCTCACTCCATTGTGGTTTGAATTCACAAAAGCTGGGGATGGAGTTCCTGGCTGAGACTTGTGAATATCTGGGAAAAAAAGCTTCCACCATTGTAGTTTGAATTCAAAGATGCTGGGGGTGGAGTTCCTGGCTGAGACTGGGAGTATCTGGGATAAAAAACCTCACTCCATTGTAGTTTGAATTAACAGAAGCCTGGGGTGGAGTTCCTGGGTACGACTTGTGAGTATCTGGGGGGGGGAAACTTACTCCATTGTAGTTTGAATTCACAGACGCTGGGGGTGGAGTTCCTGGCTGAGACTTGTGAGTATCTGGGGGAAGAAAACCTTACTCCACTGTAGTTTGAATTCAGAGAGACTGGGGGTGGAGTTCCTGGCTTAGACCTGTTGGTTTCTGGGGGGGAAAACCTCACTCCATTGAAGTTTGAATTCACAGAAGCTTGGGGTGGAGTTATAGGCTGAGACCTGTGAGTATCTGGGAAAAAAACCTCATTCCATTGTGGTTTGAATTCACAGAAGCTGGGGATGGAGTTCCTTGCTGAGACCTGTGAATATCTGGGAAATAAACCTTCCACCATTGTAGTTTGAATTCACAGAGACTGGGGGGTGGAGTTCCTGGCTGAGACTTGTGAGTATCTGGGGGAAAAAACTCACTCCATTATGGTTTGAATTCACAGAGACTGGGGTTGGAGTTCCTGGCTAAGACTTGTGAGTGTCTGGGAAAAAAACCTCACTCCATTGTAGTTTGAGATCACAGAGGTTTGCTGTGGAGTTCCTGGCTGAGACCTGTGAGTATCTGGGAAAAAAACCTCACTCCATTGTAGTTTGAGATCACAGAGGTTGGCTGTGGAGTTCCTGGCTGAGACCTGTGAGTATCTGGGAAAAAAACCTCACTGCATTGTCGTTTGAATTAACAGAAGCTTGGGGTGGAGTTCCTGGCTGAGACATGTGAGTATCTGGGGGTGAAAAACCTCACTCCATTGTAGTTTGAATTCACAGAGACTGGGGGTGGTGTTCCTGGCTGAGACCTGTTGGTATCTGGGGGAAAAAAACCTCACTCCATTGTAGTTTGAATTCACAGAAGCTGGGGATGGAGTTCCTTGCTGAGACTTGTGAATATCTGGGAAATAAACCTTCCACCATTGTAGTTTGAATTCAAAGAAGCTGGGGGTGGAGTTCCTGGCTGAGACTTGTTGGTATCTGGGGTAAAAAACCTCACTCCATTTGTAGTTTGAATTAACAGAAGCTTAGGGTGGAGTTCCTGGCTGAGACCTGTGCGTATCTGGGGAAAAAACCTCACTCCATTGTAGTTTGAATTCACAGAAGCTGGGGGTGGAGTTCCAGGCTGAGACCTGTGAGTATCTGGGAAAAAACCTCACACCATTGTACTTTGAGTTCACAGAAGCTGGGAGTGGAGTTCCTGGATGAGACTTGTTGGTATCTGGGGAAAAACTCACTCCATTTGTACTTTGAGTTCGCAGAGACTGGGGGTGGCGTTGCTGTCTGAGACTTGTTGGTATCTGGGAGAAAAAACCTCACTCCATTGTCGTTTGAATTCACAGAAGCTGGGGGTGGAGTTCCTGGCTGAGACTTGTGAGTATCTGGGAAAAAAACCTCACTCCATTGTAGTTTGAATTCACAGAAGCTAGGGGTGGAGTTCCTGGCTGAGACTTGTTGGTATCTGGGGTAAAAAACCTCACTCCATTTGTAGTTTGAATTAACAGAAGCTTGGGGTGGAGTTCCTGGCTGAGACTTGTGAGTATCTGGGATAAAAAACCTCACTCCATTGTAGTTTGAATTCACAGAAGCCAGGGGTGGAGTTCCTGGCTGAGACTTGTTGGTATCTGGGGTAAAAAACCTCACTCCATTTGTAGTTTGAATTAACAGAAGCTTGGGGTGGAGTTCCCGGCTGAGACTTGTGAGTATCTGGGGAAAAAAACCTCACTCCATTGTGGTTTGAATTCACAGAGACGGGGGGTGGAGTTCCTGGCTGAGACTTGTTGGTATCTGGGGTAAAAAACCTCACTCCATTTGTAGTTTGAGTTCACAGAGGTTGGCTGTGGAGTTCCTGGCTGAGACCTGTGAGTATCTGGAAAAAAACCTCACTCCATTGTGGTTTGAATTCACAGAAGCTGGGGTGGAGTTTCTGGCTGAGACTGGGAGTATCTAGGATAAAAAACCTCACTCCATTGTAGTTTGAATTAACAGAAGCTTGGGGTGGAGTTCCTGGCTAGGACTTGTGAGTATCTGGGGGGGGACCTTACTCCATTGTAGTTTGAATTCACAGAAGCTGGGGATGGAGTTCCTGGCTTAGACCTGTTGGTTTCTGGGGGAAAAAACCTCACTCCATTGAAGTTTGAATTCACAGAAGATGGGGGTGGAGTTATAGGCTGAGACCTGTGAGTATCTGGGAAAAAAACCTCACTCCATTGTGGTTTGAATTCACAGAAGCTGGGGATGGAGTTCCTTGCTGAGACTTGTGAATATCTGGGAAATAAACCTTCCACCATTGTAGTTTGAATTCAAAGAAGCTGTGGGTGGAGTTCCTGGCTGAGACCTGTGAGTATCTGGGGAAAAAACCTCACTCCATTGTAGTTTGAATTCACAGAAGCTGGGGGTGGAGTTCCAGGCTGAGACCTGTGAGTATCTGGGAAAAAACCTCACACCATTGTACTTTGAGTTCACAGAAGCTGGGAGTGGAGTTCCTGGATGAGACTTGTTGGTATCTGGGGAAAAACTCACTCCATTTGTACTTTGAGTTCGCAGAGACTGGGGGTGGCGTTGCTGTCTGAGACTTGTTGGTATCTGGGAGAAAAAACGTCACTCCATTGTAGTTTGAATTCACAGAAGCTTGGGGTGGAGTTCCTGGCTGAGACTTGTTGGTATCTGGGGAAAAAACTCACTCCATTGTAGTTTGAATTCACAGTGACTGGGGGTGGAGTTCCTGGCTGAGACCTGTGAGTATCTGGGATAAAAAACGTCACTCCATTGTATTTTGAATTAACAGAAGCTTGGGGTGGAGTTCCTGGCTGAGACTTGTGAGTATCTGGGGAAAAAACCTCACTCCATTGTAGTTTGAATTCACAGAAGCTAGGGATGGAGTTCCTAGCTGACACTTTTTGGTATCTGGGAAAAAAAACCTCACTCCATTGTAGTTTGAATTCACAGAAGCTAGGGGTGGAGTTCCTGGCTGAGACTTGTTGGTATCTGGGGTAAAAAACCTCACTCCATTTGTAGTTTGAGATCACAGACGTTGGCTGTGGAGTTCGTGGCTGAGACCTGTGAGTATCTGGGAAAAAAACCTCACTCCATTGTAGTTTGAATTCACAGAAGCTGGGGTGGAGTTCCTGGCTGAGACCTGTGAGTATCTGGGATAAAAAACGTCACTCCATTGTAGTTTGAATTAACAGAAGCTTGGGGTGGAGTTCCTGGCTGAGACCTGTGAGTATCTGGGGAAAAAACGTCACTCCATTGTAGTTTGAATTCACAGAAGCTGGGGGTGGAGTTCCTGGCTGAGACCTGTGAGAATCTGGGAAAAAACCTCACTCCATTGTGGTTTGAATTCACAGAGACTGGGGGTGGTGTTCCTGGCTGAGACCTGTTGGTATCTGGGGGAAAAAAACCTCACTCCATTGTAGTTTGAATTCACAGAAGCTGGGGATGGAGTTCCTTGCTGAGACTTGTGAATATCTGGGAAATAAACCTTCCACCATTGTAGTTTGAATTCAAAGAAGCTGGGGGTGGAGTTCCTGGCTGAGACTTGTTGGTATCTGGGGTAAAAAACCTCACTCCATTTGTAGTTTGAATTAACAGAAGCTTAGGGTGGAGTTCCTGGCTGAGACCTGTGCGTATCTGGGGAAAAAACCTCACTCCATTGTAGTTTGAATTCACAGAAGCTGGGGGTGGAGTTCCAGGCTGAGATCTGTGAGTATCTGGGAAAAAACCTCACACCATTGTACTTTGAGTTCACAGAAGCTGGGAGTGGAGTTCCTGGATGAGACTTGTTGGTATCTGGGGAAAAACTCACTCCATTTGTACTTTGAGTTCGCAGAGACTGGGGGTGGCGTTGCTGTCTGAGACTTGTTGGTATCTGGGAGAAAAAACCTCACTCCATTGTCGTTTGAATTCACAGAAGCTGGGGGTGGAGTTCCTGGCTGAGACTTGTGAGTATCTGGGAAAAAAACCTCACTCCATTGTAGTTTGAATTCACAGAAGCTAGGGGTGGAGTTCCTGGCTGAGACTTGTTGGTATCTGGGGTAAAAAACCTCACTCCATTTGTAGTTTGAATTAACAGAAGCTTGGGGTGGAGTTCCTGGCTGAGACTTGTGAGTATCTGGGATAAAAAACCTCACTCCATTGTAGTTTGAATTCACAGAAGCCAGGGGTGGAGTTCCTGGCTGAGACTTGTTGGTATCTGGGGTAAAAAACCTCACTCCATTTGTAGTTTGAATTAACAGAAGCTTGGGGTGGAGTTCCCGGCTGAGACTTGTGAGTATCTGGGGAAAAAAACCTCACTCCATTGTGGTTTGAATTCACAGAGACGGGGGGTGGAGTTCCTGGCTGAGACTTGTTGGTATCTGGGGTAAAAAACCTCACTCCATTTGTAGTTTGAGTTCACAGAGGTTGGCTGTGGAGTTCCTGGCTGAGACCTGTGAGTATCTGGAAAAAAACCTCACTCCATTGTGGTTTGAATTCACAGAAGCTGGGGTGGAGTTTCTGGCTGAGACTGGGAGTATCTAGGATAAAAAACCTCACTCCATTGTAGTTTGAATTAACAGAAGCTTGGGGTGGAGTTCCTGGCTAGGACTTGTGAGTATCTGGGGGGGGACCTTACTCCATTGTAGTTTGAATTCACAGAAGCTGGGGATGGAGTTCCTGGCTTAGACCTGTTGGTTTCTGGGGGAAAAAACCTCACTCCATTGAAGTTTGAATTCACAGAAGATGGGGGTGGAGTTATAGGCTGAGACCTGTGAGTATCTGGGAAAAAAACCTCACTCCATTGTGGTTTGAATTCACAGAAGCTGGGGATGGAGTTCCTTGCTGAGACTTGTGAATATCTGGGAAATAAACCTTCCACCATTGTAGTTTGAATTCAAAGAAGCTGTGGGTGGAGTTCCTGGCTGAGACCTGTGAGTATCTGGGGAAAAAACCTCACTCCATTGTAGTTTGAATTCACAGAAGCTGGGGGTGGAGTTCCAGGCTGAGACCTGTGAGTATCTGGGAAAAAACCTCACACCATTGTACTTTGAGTTCACAGAAGCTGGGAGTGGAGTTCCTGGATGAGACTTGTTGGTATCTGGGGAAAAACTCACTCCATTTGTACTTTGAGTTCGCAGAGACTGGGGGTGGCGTTGCTGTCTGAGACTTGTTGGTATCTGGGAGAAAAAACGTCACTCCATTGTAGTTTGAATTCACAGAAGCTTGGGGTGGAGTTCCTGGCTGAGACTTGTTGGTATCTGGGGAAAAAACTCACTCCATTGTAGTTTGAATTCACAGTGACTGGGGGTGGAGTTCCTGGCTGAGACCTGTGAGTATCTGGGATAAAAAACGTCACTCCATTGTATTTTGAATTAACAGAAGCTTGGGGTGGAGTTCCTGGCTGAGACTTGTGAGTATCTGGGGAAAAAACCTCACTCCATTGTAGTTTGAATTCACAGAAGCTAGGGATGGAGTTCCTAGCTGACACTTTTTGGTATCTGGGAAAAAAAACCTCACTCCATTGTAGTTTGAATTCACAGAAGCTAGGGGTGGAGTTCCTGGCTGAGACTTGTTGGTATCTGGGGTAAAAAACCTCACTCCATTTGTAGTTTGAGATCACAGAGGTTGGCTGTGGAGTTCGTGGCTGAGACCTGTGAGTATCTGGGAAAAAAACCTCACTCCATTGTAGTTTGAATTCACAGAAGCTGGGGTGGAGTTCCTGGCTGAGACCTGTGAGTATCTGGGATAAAAAACGTCACTCCATTGTAGTTTGAATTAACAGAAGCTTGGGGTGGAGTTCCTGGCTGAGACCTGTGAGTATCTGGGGAAAAAACGTCACTCCATTGTAGTTTGAATTCACAGAAGCTGGGGGTGGAGTTCCTGGCTGAGACCTGTGAGAATCTGGGAAAAAACCTCACTCCATTGTGGTTTGAATTCACAGAGACTGGGGGTGGAGTTCCTGGCTTAGACCTGTTGGTTTCTGGGGGAAAACACCTCACTCCATTGTAGTTTGAATTCACAGAAGATGGGGGTGGAGTTAAAGGCTGAGACCTGTGAGTATCTGGGAAAAAAACCTTACTCCATTGTTGTTTGAATTCACAGAAGCTGGGTGGAGTTCCTGGCTGAGACCTGTGATTATCTTGGGAGGGGGAACCTCACTCCATTGTAGTTTGAATTCACAGAAGCTTGGGGTGGAGTTCCTGGCTGAGACCTGTGAGTATCTGGGAAAAAAACCTCACTCCATTGTAGTTTGAGATCACAGAGGCTGGGGGTGGAGTTCCTGGCTGAGACCTGTGAGTATCTGGGAAAAAAACCTCACTCCATTGTAGTTTGAATTCACAGAAGCTAGGGGTGGAGTTCCTGGCTGAGACTTTGTTGGTATCTGGGGTAAAAAACCTCACTCCATTTGTAGTTTGAGTTCACAGAGGTTTGCTATGGAGTTCCTGGCTGAGACCTGTGAGTATCTGGAAAAAAAACCTCACTCCATTGTAGCTTGAATTCACAGACGCTGGGGGTGGAGTTCCTGGCTGAGACTTGTTGTTATCTGGGGAAAAAACCTCACTCCATTGTGGTTTGAATTCACAGAGACTGGGGGGTGGAGTTCCTGGCTGTGAGTATCTGGAAAAAAAACCTCACTCCATTGTAGTTTGAATTCAAAGACACTGGGGGTGGAGTTCCTGGCTGAGACTTGTTGTTATCTGGGGAAAAAACCTCACTCCATTGTGGTTTGAATTCACAAAAGCTGGGGATGGAGCTCCTGGCTGAGACTTGTGAATATCTGGGAAAAAAAGCTTCCACCATTGTAGTTTGAATTCAAAGATGCTGGGGGTGGAGTTCCTGGCTGAGACTGGAGTATCTGGGATAAAAAACCTCACTCCATTGTAGTTTGAATTAACAGAAGCTTCGGGTGGAGTTCCTGGGTACGACTTGTGAGTATCTGGGGGGGGGAAACTTACTCCATTGTAGTTTGAATTCACAGACGCTGGGGGTGGAGTTCCTGGCTGAGACTTGTGAGTATCTGGGGGAAGAAAACCTTACTCCACTGTAGTTTGAATTCAGAGAGACTGGGGGTGGTGTTCCTGGCTTAGACCTGTTGGTTTCTGGGGGGGAAAACCTCACTCCATTGAAGTTTGAATTCACAGAAGCTTGGGGTGGAGTTATAGGCTGAGACCTGTGAGTATCTGGGAAAAAAACCTCATTCCATTGTGGTTTGAATTCACAGAAGCTGGGGATGGAGTTCCTTGCTGAGACCTGTGAATATCTGGGAAATAAACCTTCCACCATTGTAGTTTGAATTCACAGAGACTGGGGGGTGGAGTTCCTGGCTGAGACTTGTGAGTATCTGGGGGAAAAAACTCACTCCATTATGGTTTGAATTCACAGAGACTGGGGTTGGAGTTCCTGGTTAAGACTTGTGAGTGTCTGGGAAAAAAACCTCACTCCATTGTAGTTTGAGATCACAGAGGTTTGCTGTGGAGTTCCTGGCTGAGACCTGTGAGTATCTGGGAAAAAAACCTCACTCCATTGTAGTTTGAGATCACAGAGGTTGGCTGTGGAGTTCCTGGCTGAGACCTGTGAGTATCTGGGAAAAAAACCTCACTGCATTGTCGTTTGAATTAACAGAAGCTTGGGGTGGAGTTCCTGGCTGAGACCTGTGAGTATCTGGGGGTGAAAAACCTCACTCCATTGTAGTTTGAATTCACAGAGACTGGGGGTGGTGTTCCTGGCTGAGACCTGTTGGTATCTGGGGGGAAAAAACCTCACTCCATTGTAGTTTGAATTCACAGAAGCTGGGGATGGAGTTCCTTGCTGAGACTTGTGAATATCTGGGAAATAAACCTTCCACCATTGTAGTTTGAATTCAAAGAAGCTGGGGGTGGAGTTCCTGGCTGAGACGTGTGAGTATCTGGGGGAAAAAAACCTTACTCCACTGTAGTTTGAAATCAGAGAGACTGGGAGTGGAGTTCCTGGCTTAGACCTGTTGGTTTCTGGGGGGAAATACCTCACTCCATTGTAGTTTGAATTCACAGAAGATGGGGGTGGAGTTAAAGGCAGAGACCTGTGAGTATCTGGGAAAAAAACCTCACTCCATTTTGGTTTGAATTCACAGAAGCTGGGGTGGAGTTCCTGGCTGAGACCTGTGAGTATCTCAGGGGGGAACCTCACTACATTGTAGTTTGAATTCACGAAAGCTTGGGGTGGAGTTCCTGGCTGAGACCTGTGAGTATCTGGGGAAAAAACCTCACTCCATTGTAGTTTGAGATCACAGAGGCTGGGGGTGGAGTTCCTGGCTGAGACCTGTGAGTATCTGGGAAAAAAACCTCACTCCATTGTAGTTTGAATTCACAGAAGCTAGGGGTGGAGTTCCTGGCTGAGACTTGTTGGTATCTGGGGTAAAAAACCTCACTCCATTTGTAGTTTGAGTTCACAGAGGTTTGCTATGGAGTTCCTGGCTGAGACCTGTGAGTATCTGGAAAAAAAACCTCACTCCATTGTAGTTTGAATTCACAGAAGCTGGGGGTGGAGTTCCTGGCTGAGACTTGTTGTTATCTGGGGAAAAACCCTCACTCCATTGTGGTTTGAATTCACAGAGACTGGGGGGTGGAGTTCCTGGCTGAGAACTGTGAGTATCTGGAAAAAAAACCTCACTCCATTGTGGTTTGAATTCACAGAAGCTGGGGATGGAGTTCCTGGCTGAGACTTGTGAATATCTGGGAAAAAAAGCTTCCACCATTGTAGTTTGAATTCAAAGATGCTGGGGGTGGAGTTCCTGGCTGAGACTGGGAGTATCTGGGATAAAAAACCTCACTCCATTGTAGTTTGAATGAACAGAAGCTTGGGGTGGAGTTCCTGGCTACGACTTGTGAGTATCTGGGGGGGGGAACCTTACTCCATTGTAGTTTGAATTCACAGACGCTGGGGGTGGAGTTCCTGGCTTAGACCTGTTGGTTTCTGGGGGGAAAAACCTCACTCCATTGAAGTTTGAATTCACAGAAGATGGGGGTGGAGTTATAGGCTGAGACCTGTGAGTATCTGGGAAAAAAACCTCACTCCATTGTGGTTTGAATTCACAGAAGCTGGGGATGGAGTTCCTTGCTGAGACTTGTGAATATCTGGGAAATAAACCTTCCACCATTGTAGTTTGAATTCAAAGAAGCTGGGGGTGGAGTTCTTGGCTGAGACTTGTTGGTATCTGGGGTAAAAAACCTCACTCCATTTGAAGTTTGAGTTCACAGAGGTTGGCTGTGGAGATCCTGGCTGAGACCTGTGAGTATCTGGGAAAAAAACCTCACTCCATTGTAGTTTGAATTCAATGAAGCTGGGGGTGGAGTTCCTGGCTTAGACCTGTTGGTTTCTGGGGGAAAAAACCTCACTCCATTGTAGTTTGAATTCACAGAAGATGGGGGTGGAGTTAAAGGCTGAGACCTGTGAGTATCTGGGAAAAAAACCTCACTCCATTGTAGTTTGAATTCACGGAAGGTGGGGGTGGAGTTCCTGGCTGAGACCTGTGAGTATCTGGGAAAAAACCTCACTCCATTGTAGTTTGAATTCACAGAAGCTAGGTGTGGAGTTCCTGGCTGAGACCTGTGAGTATCTGGGGAAAAACCTCACTCCATTGTAGTTTGAATTCACAGAAGCTGGGTGTGGAGTTCCTGGCTGAGACCTGTGATTATCTTGGGGGGGGGGACCTCACTACATTGTAGTTTGAATTCACAGAAGCTTGGGGTGGCGTTCGTGGCTGAGACCTGTGAGTATCTGGGAAATAAACCTTCCACCATTGTACTTTGAGTTCACAGAAGCTGGGAGTGGAGTTCCTGGATGAGACTTGTTGGTATCTGGGGAAAAACTCACTCCATTTGTACTTTGAGTTCGCAGAGACTGGGGGTGGCGTTGCTGTCTGAGACTTGTTGGTATCTGGGGGAAAAAACCTCACTCCATTGTCGTTTGAATTCACAGAAGCTAGGGGTGGAGTTCCTGGCTGAGACCTGTGAGTATCTGGAAAAAAAACCTCACTCAATTGTAGTTTGAATTCACAGAAGCTAGGGGTGGAGTTCTTGGCTGAGACTTGTTGGTATCTGGGGTAAAAAACCTCACTCCATTTGTAGTTTGAATTCACAGAAGCTTGGGGTGGCGTTCCTGGCTGAGACCTGTGAGTATCTGGGAAAAAACCTCACACCATTGTACTTTGAGTTCACAGAAGCTGGGAGTGGAGTTCCTGGATGAGACTTGTTGGTATCTGGGGAAAAACTCACTCCATTTGTACTTTGAGTTCGCAGAGACTGGGGGTGGCGTTGCTGTCTGAGACTTGTTGGTATCTGGGAGAAAAAACCTCACTCCATTGTCGTTTGAATTCACAGAAGCTGGGGGTGGAGTTCCTGGCTGAGACTTGTGAGTGTCTGGGAAAAAAACCTCACTCCATTGTAGTTTGAATTCACAGAAGCTAGGGATGGAGTTCCTGGCTGAGACTTGTTGGTATCTGGCGTAAAAAACCTCACTCCATTGTAGTTTGAATTAACAGAAGCTTGGGGTGGAGTTCCTGGCTAGGACTTGTGAGTATCTGGGGGGGGGACCTTACTCCATTGTAGTTTGAATTCACAGAAGCTGGGGATGGAGTTCCTGGCTGAGACTTGTGAATATCTGGGAAAAAAAGCTTCCACCATTGTAGTTTGAATTCAAAGATGCTGGGGGTGGAGTTCCTGGCTGAGACTGGGAGTATCTGCTATAAAAAACCTCACTCCATTGTAGTTTGAATTAACAGAAGCTTGGGGTGGAGTTCCTGGCTACGACTTGTGAGTATCTGGGGGGGGGAACCTTACTCCATTGTAGTTTGAATTCAGAGAGACTGGGGGTGGAGTTCCTGGCTTAGACCTGTTGGTTTCTGGGGGAAAAAACCTCACTCCATTGAAGTTTGAATTCACAGAAGATGGGGGTGGAGTTATAGGCTGAGACCTGTGAGTATCTGGGAAAAAAATCTCACTCCATTGTGGTTTGAATTCACAGAAGCTGGGGATGGAGTTCCTTGCTGAGACTTGTGAATATCTGGGAAATAAACCTTCCACCATTGTAGTTTGAATTCAAAGAAGCTGTGGGTGGAGTTATAGGCTGAGACCTGTGAGTATCTGGGGAAAAAACCTCACTCCATTGTAGTTTGAATTCACGGAAGGTGGTGGTGGAGTTCCTGGCTGAGACCTGTGATTATCTCGGGGGGGGGGGAACCTCACTACATTGTGGTTTGAATTCACAGAAGCTTGGGGTGGAGTTCCTGGCTGAGACCTGTGAGTATCTGGGGAAAAAGCCTCACTCCATTGTCGTTTGAATTCACAGAAGCTGGGGGTGGAGTTCCTGGCTGAGACCTGTGAGTATCTGGGGAAAAACCTCACTCCATTGTAGTTTGAATTCACAGAAGCTAGGTGTGGAGTTCCTGGCTGAGACCTGTGAGTATCTGGGGGGAAACCTCACTCCATTGTAGTTTGAATTCACAGAAGCTGGGTGTGGAGTTCCTGGCTGAGACCTGTGATTATCTTGGGGGGGGAACCTCACTACATTGTAGTTTGAATTCACAGAAGCTTGGGGTGGCGTTCCTGGCTGAGACCTGTGAGTATCTGGGAAATAAACCTTCCACCATTGTACTTTGAGTTCACAGAAGCTGGGAGTGGAGTTCCTGGATGAGACTTGTTGGTATCTGGGGAAAAACTCACTCCATTTGTACTTTGAGTTCGCAGAGACTGGGGGTGGCGTTGCTGTCTGTGACTTGTTGGTATCTGGGGGAAAAAACCTCACTCCATTGTCGTTTGAATTCACAGAAGCTAGGGGTGGAGTTCCTGGCTGAGACCTGTGAGTATCTGGTAAAAAAAACCTCACTCAATTGTAGTTTGAATTCACAGACGCTGGGGGTGGAGTTCCTGGCTGAGACTCGTTGTTATGTGGGGAAAAACCCTCACTCCATTTGTAGTTTGAGTTCACAGAGACTGGGGGTGGAGTTCCTGGCTGAGATCTGTGAGTATCTGGGATAAAAAACGTCACTCCATTGTAGTTTGAATTCACAGAAGCTGGGGGTGGAGTTCCTGGCTCAGACTTGTTCGTATCTTGGGGAAAAACTCACTCCATTGTAGTTTGAATTCACGGAAGGTGGGGGTGGAGTTCCAGGCTGAGACCTGTGAGTATCTGGGGAAAAAACCTCACTCCACTGTAGTTGGAATACACAGAAGCTGGGGGTGGAGTTCCTGGCTGAGACTTGTTGGTATCTGGGGTAAAAAACCTCACTCCATTTGTAGTTTGAATTAACAGAAGCTTGGGGTGGAGTTCCTGGCTGACACTTTTTGGTATCTGGGAAAAAAAACCCTCACTCTATTGTAGTTTGAATTCACAGAAGCTAGGGGTGGAGTTCCTGGCTGAGACCTGTTGGTATCTGGGGTAAAAAACCTCACTCCATTTGTAGTTTGAATTAACAGAAGCTTGGGGTGGAGTTCCTGGCTGAGACCTGTTGGTATCTGGGGGAAAAAACCTCACTCCATTGTAGTTTGAATTCACAGAAGCTGGGGGTGGAGTTCCAGGCTGAGACCTGTGAGTATCTGGGAAAAAAACCTCACTCAATTGTAGTTTGAATTCACAGAAGCTAGGGGTGGAGTTCCTGGCTGAGACTTGTTGGTATCTGGGGTAAAAAACCTCACTCCATTTGTAGTTTGAATTAACAGAAGCTTGGGGTGGAGTTCCTGGCTGACACCTGTTGGTATCTGGGGGAAAAAAACCTCACTCCATTGTAGTTTGAATTCACAGAAGCTGGGGGTGGAGTTCCAGGCTGAGACCTGTGAGTATCTGGGGAAAAAACCTCACTCCACTGTAGTTGGAATACACAGAAGCTGGGGGTGGAGTTCCTGGTTGAGACCTCTTGGTATCTGGGGGAAAGTATCCTCACTCCATTATAATTTGAAATCACAGAAGCTGGGGGTGGAGTTCCTGGCTGCGACTTGTTGGTATCTGGGGGAAAAAACCTCACTCCATTTGTAGTTTGAGTTCACAGAGGTTGGAAGTGGAGTTCCGGGCTGAGACCTGTTAGAATCTGGGGAAAAAAACCTCACTCCATTGTAGTTCGAATTCACAGAAGCTGGGGGTGGAGTTCCAGGCTGAGACCTGTGAGTATCTGGGAAAAAAACCTCACTCAATTGTAGTTTGAATTCACAGAAGCTAGGGGTGGAGTTCCTGGCTGAGACTTGTTGGTATCTGGGGTAAAAAACCTCACTCCATTTGTAGTTTGAATTAACAGAAGCTTGGGGTGGAGTTCCTGGCTGACACCTGTTGGTATCTGGGGGAAAAAAACCTCACTCCATTGTAGTTTGAATTCACAGAAGCTGGGGGTGGAGTTCCAGGCTGAGACCTGTGAGTATCTGGGGAAAAAACCTCACTCCACTGTAGTTGGAATACACAGAAGCTGGGGGTGGAGTTCCTGGTTGAGACCTCTTGGTATCTGGGGGAAAGTATCCTCACTCCATTATAATTTGAAATCACAGAAGCTGGGGGTGGAGTTCCTGGCTGCGACTTGTTGGTATCTGGGGGAAAAAACCTCACTCCATTTGTAGTTTGAGTTCACAGAGGTTGGAAGTGGAGTTCCGGGCTGAGACCTGTTAGAATCTGGGGAAAAAAACCTCACTCCATTGTAGTTCGAATTCACAGAAGCTGGGGTGGAGTTCCTGGCTGAGACCTGTGAGTATCTGGGGAAAAAACCTCACTCCATTGTGGTTTGAATTCACAGAAGCTGGGGTGGAGTTCCTGGCTGAGACTGGGAGTATCTCGGATAAAAAATCTCACTCCATTATAGTTTGAATTAACAGAAGCTTGGGGTGGAGTTCCTGGCTGAGACCTGTGAGTATCTGGGGAAAAGCCTCACTCCATTGTAGTTTGAATTCACAGAAACTGGGTGTGGAGTTCCTGGCGGCGACTTGTGAGTATTTGGGGGGGGGAGGGAATCTTACTCCATTGTAGCTTGAATTCACAGAAGATGGGGATGGAGTTCCTTGCTGAGACTTGTGAATATCTGGGGGGAAAAACCTTACTCCACTGTAGTTTGAATTCAGAGAGACTGGGGGTGGAGTTCCTGGCTTAGAACTGTTGGTTTCTGGGGGGAAAAACCTCACTCCATTGTAGTTTGAATTCACAGAAGATGGGGGTGGAGTTAAAGGCTGAGACCTGTGAGTATCTGGGAAAAAAACCTCACTCCATTTTGGTTTGAATTCACAGAAGCTGGGGTGGAGTTCCTAGCTGAGACCTGTGAGTATCTCAGGGGGGAACCTCACTACATTGTAGTTTGAATTCACGAAAGCTTGGGGTGGAGTTACTGGCGGAGACCTGTGAGTATCTGGGGGAAAAACGTCACTCCATTGTAGTTTGAATTCACAGAAGCTGGGGGTGGAGTTCCTGGCTGAGACTTGTTGGTATCTGGGGAAAAAACTCACTCCATTGTAGTTTGAATTCACAGTGACTGGGGGTGGAGTTCCTGGCTGAGACCTGTGAGTATCTGGGATAAAAAACGTCACTCCGTTGTATTTTGAATTAAGAGAAGCTTGGGGTGGAGTTCCTGGCTGAGACTTGTGAGTATCTGGGGAAAAAACCTCACTCCATTGTAGTTTGAATTCACAGAAGCTGGGGGTGGAGTTCCTGGCTGAGACTTGTTGGTATCTGGGGAAAAAACTCACTCCATTGTAGTTTGAATTCACAGTGACTGGGGGTGGAGTTCCTGGCTGAGACCTGTGAGTATCTGGGATAAAAAACATTACTCCGTTGTATTTTGAATTCACAGAAGCTAGGGGTGGAGTTCCTGGCTGACACTTTTTGGTATCTGGGAAAAAACCTCACTCCATTGTAGTTTGAATTCACAGAAGCTAGGGGTGGAGTTCCTAGCTCAGACTTGTTGGTATCTGGGGTAAAAAACCTCACTCCATTTGTAGTTTGAGATCATAGAGGTTGGCTGTGGAGTTCCTGGCTGAGACCTGTGAGTATCTGGGATAAAAACGTCACTCCATTGTAGTTTGAATTAACAGAAGCTTGGGGTAGAGTTCCTGGCTGAGACCTGTGAATATCTGGGGAAAAAACCTCACTCCATTGTAGTTGGAATTCACAGAAGCTGGGGGTGGAGTTCCTGGCTGAGACTTGTGAGTATCTGGGGAAAAAACCTCACTCCATTGTGGTTTGAATTCACAGAAGGTGGTGTGGAGTTCCTGGCTGAGACTGGGAGTATCTGGGATAAAAAACCTCACTCCATTGTAGTTTGAATTCACAGAAGCTAGGGGTGGAGTTCCTGGCTGAGACTTGTTGGTATCTGGGGTAAAAAACCTCATTCCATTGTAGTTTGAATTCACAGAAGCTTGGGGTGGAGTTCCTGGCTGAGACTTGTGAGTATCTGGGGAAAAAACCTTACTCCATTGTAGTTTGAATTAACAGAAGCTTGGGGTGGAGTTCCTGGCTGAGACCTGTGAGTATCTGGGGGTGAAAAACCTCACTCTATTGTAGTTTGAATTCACAGAAGCTAGGGGTGGAGTTCCTGGCTGAGACCTGTTGGTATCTGGGGTAAAAAACCTCACTCCATTTGTAGTTTGAATTAACAGAAGCTTGGGGTGGAGTTCCTGGCTGAGACCTGTTGGTATCTGGGGGAAAAAACCTCACTCCATTGTAGTTTGAATTCACAGAAGCTGGGGGTGGAGTTCCAGGCTGAGACCTGTGAGTATCTGGGAAAAAAACCTCACTCAATTGTAGTTTGAATTCACAGAAGCTAGGGGTGGAGTTCCTGGCTGAGACTTGTTGGTATCTGGGGTAAAAAACCTCACTCCATTTGTAGTTTGAATTAACAGAAGCTTGGGGTGGAGTTCCTGGCTGACACCTGTTGGTATCTGGGGGAAAAAAACCTCACTCCATTGTAGTTTGAATTCACAGAAGCTGGGGGTGGAGTTCCAGGCTGAGACCTGTGAGTATCTGGGGAAAAAACCTCACTCCACTGTAGTTGGAATACACAGAAGCTGGGGGTGGAGTTCCTGGCTGAGACCTCTTGGTATCTGGGGGAAAGTATCCTCACTCCATTATAGTTTGAAATCACAGAAGCTGGGGGTGGAGTTCCTGGCTGCGACTTGTTGGTATCTGGGGGAAAAAACCTCACTCCATTTGTAGTTTGAGTTCACAGAGTTTGGAAGTGGAGTTCCGGGCTGAGACCTGTTAGAATCTGGGGAAAAAAACCTCACTCCATTGTAGTTCGAATTCACAGAAGCTGGGGTGGAGTTCCTGGGTGAGACCTGTGAGTATCTGGGGAAAAAACCTCACTCCATTGTGGTTTGAATTCACAGAAGCTGGGGTGGAGTTCCTGGCTGAGACTGGGAGTATCTCGGATAAAAAATCTCACTCCATTGTAGTTTGAATTAACAGAAGCTTGGGGTGGAGTTCCTGGCTGAGACCTGTGAGTATCTGGGGAAAAGCCTCACTCCATTGTAGTTTGAATTCACAGAAACTGGGTGTGGAGTTCCTGGCGGCGACTTGTGAGTATTTGGGGGGGGAGGGAATCTTACTCCATTGTAGCTTGAATTCACAGAAGATGGGGATGGAGTTCCTTGCTGAGACTTGTGAATATCTGGGGGGAAAAACCTTACTCCACTGTAGTTTGAATTCAGAGAGACTGGGGGTGGAGTTCCTGGCTTAGAACTGTTGGTTTCTGGGGGGAAAAACCTCACTCCATTGTAGTTTGAATTCACAGAAGATGGGGGTGGAGTTAAAGGCTGAGACCTGTGAGTATCTGGGAAAAAAACCTCACTCCATTTTGGTTTGAATTCACAGAAGCTGGGGTGGAGTTCCTAGCTGAGACCTGTGAGTATCTCAGGGGGGAACCTCACTACATTGTAGTTTGAATTCACGAAAGCTTGGGGTGGAGTTACTGGCGGAGACCTGTGAGTATCTGGGATAAAAACGTCACTCCGTTGTATTTTGAATTAACAGAAGCTTGGGGTAGAGTTCCTGGCTGAGACTTGTGAGTATCTGGGGAAAAAACCTCACTCCATTGTAGTTTGAATTCACAGAAGCTGGGGGTGGAGTTCCTGGCTGAGACTTGTTGGTATCTGGGGAAAAAACTCACTCCATTGTAGTTTGAATTCACAGTGACTGGGGGTGGAGTTCCTGGCTGAGACCTGTGAGTATCTGGGATAAAAAACATTACTCCGTTGTATTTTGAATTCACAGAAGCTAGGGGTGGAGTTCCTGGCTGACACTTTTTGGTATCTGGGAAAAAACCTCACTCCATTGTAGTTTGAATTCACAGAAGCTAGGGGTGGAGTTCCTAGCTGAGACTTGTTGGTATCTGGGGTAAAAAACCTCACTCCATTTGTAGTTTGAGATCATAGAGGTTGGCTGTGGAGTTCCTGGCTGAGACCTGTGAGTATCTGGGATAAAAACGTCACTCCATTGTAGTTTGAATTAACAGAAGCTTGGGGTAGAGTTCCTGGCTGAGACCTGTGAATATCTGGGGAAAAAACCTCACTCCATTGTAGTTGGAATTCACAGAAGCTGGGGGTGGAGTTCCTGGCTGAGACTTATTGGTATCTGGGGTAAAAAACCTCATTCCATTGTAGTTTGAATTCACAGAAGCTTGGGGTGGAGTTCCTGGCTGAGACTTGTGAGTATCTGGGGAAAAAACCTTACTCCATTGTAGTTTGAATTAACAGAAGCTTGGGGTGGAGTTCCTGGCTGAGACCTGTGAGTATCTGGGGGTGACAAACCTCACTCCATTGTAGTTTGAATTCACAGAAACTGGGGGTGGAGTTCCTGGCTGAGACCTGTTGGTATCTGGGGGAAAAAAACCTCACTCCATTGTAGTTTGAATTCACAGAAGCTTGGGGTGGAGTTCCTGGCTGAGACCTGTGAGTATCTGGGAAAAAACCTCACTCCATTGTGGTTTGAATTCACAGAAGCTGGGGTGGAGTTCCTGGCTGAGACTTGTTGGTATCTGGGGTAAAAAACCTCACTCCATTTGTAGTTTGAATTAACAGAAGCTTGGGGTGGAGTTCCTGGCTGACACCTGTTGGTATCTGGGGGGAAAAAACCTCACTCCATTGTAGTTTGAATTCACAGAAGCTGGGGGTGGAGTTCCAGGCTGAGACCTGTGAGTATCTGGGGAAAAAACCTCACTTCACTGTAGTTGGAATACACAGAAGCTGGAGGTGGAGTTCCTGGCTGAGACCTCTTGGTATCTGGGGGAAAGTATCCTCACTCCATTATAGTTTGAAATCACAGAAGCTGGGGGTGGAGTTCCTGGCTGCGACTTGTTGGTATCTGGGGGAAAAAACCTCACTCCATTAGTAGTTTGGGTTCACAGAGGTTGGAAGTGGAGTTCCGGGCTGAGACCTGTGAGAATCTGGGGAAAAAAACCTCACTCCATTGTAATTCGAATTCAGAGAAGCTGGGGTGGAGTTCCTGGCTGAGACCTGTGAGTATCTGGGGGGGGGGTGAAAAACCTCATTCCATTGTAGTTTGAATTCACAGAGACTGGGTGTGGAGTTCCTGGCTGAGACTTGTTGGTATCTGGGGGAAAAAACCTCACTAGATTGTAGTTTGAATTCACAGAAGCTGGGGATGGAGTTCCAGGCTGAGACCTGTGAGTATCTGGGGAAAAAACCTCACCCCATTGTGGTTTGAATTCACAGAAGCTGGGGTGGAGTTCCTGGCTGAGACTGGGAGTATCTCGGATAAAAAATCTCACTCCATTGTAGTTCGAATTCACAGAAGCTGGGGTGGAGTTCCTGGCTGAGACCTGTGAGTATCTGGGGGGGGTGAAAAACCTCATTCCATTGTAGTTTGAATTCACAGAGACTGGGTGTGGAGTTCCTGGCTGAGACTTGTTGGTATCTGGGGGAAAAAACCTCACTAGATTGTAGTTTGAATTCACAGAAGCTGGGGATGGAGTTCCAGGCTGAGACCTGTGAGTATCTGGGGAAAAAACCTCACCCCATTGTGGTTTGAATTCACAGAAGGTGGGGTGGAGTTCCTGGCTGAGACTGGGAGTATCTCGGATAAAAAATCTCACTCCATTGTAGTTCGAATTCACAGAAGCTGGGGTGGAGTTCCTGGCTGAGACCTGTGAGTATCTGGGGAAAAACCTTACTCCATTGTAGTTTGAATTCACAGAAACTGGGTGTGGAGTTCCTGGCTGCGACTTGTGAGTATTTGGGGGGAAAAACCTTACTCCACTGTAGTTTGAATTCAGAGAGACTGGGGGTGGAGTTCCTGGCTTAGAACTGTTGGTTTCTGGGGGGAAAAACCTCACTCCATTGTAGTTTGAATCCACAGAAGATGGGGGTGGAGTTAAAGGCTGAGACCTGTGAGTATCTGGGAAAAAAACCTCACTCCATTTTGGTTTGAATTCACAGAAGCTGGGGTGGAGTTCCTAGCTGAGACCTGTGAGTATCTCGGGGGGGGGGAACCTCACTACATTGTAGTTTGAATTCACGAAAGCTTGGGGTGGAGTTCCTGGCTGAGACTTGTTGGTATCTGGGGAAAAAACTCACTCCATTGTAGTTTGAATTCACAGTGACTGGGGGTGGAGTTCCTGGCTGAGACCTGTGAGTATCTGGGATAAAAAACGTCACTCCGTTGTATTTTGAATTAACAGAAGCTTGGGCTGGAGTTCCTGGCTGAGACTTGTGAGTATCTGGGGAAAAAACCTCACTCCATTGTATTTTGAATTCACAGAAGCTGGGGGTGGAGTTCCTGGCTGAGACTTGTTGGTATCTGGGGAAAAAACTCACTCCATTGTAGTTTGAATTCACAGAAGCTGGGGTGGAGTTCCTGGCTGAGACTGGGAGTATCTTGGATAAAAAATCTCACTCCATTGTAGTTCGAATTCACAGAAGCTGGGGTGGAGTTCCTGGCTTGGACCTGTGAGTATCTGGGGGGGTGAAAAACCTCATTCCATTGTAGTTTGAATTCACAGAGACTGGGTGTGGAGTTCCTGGCTGAGACTTGTTGGTATCTGGGGGAAAAAACCTCACTAGATTGTAGTTTGAATTCACAGAAGCTTGGGGTGGAGTTCCTGGCTGAGACCTGTGAGTATCTGGGGGAAAACCTCACTCCATTGTAGTTTGAATTCACAGAAACTGGGTGTGGAGTTCCTGGCTGCGACTTGTGAGTATTTGGGGGGAAAAACCTTAATCCACTGTAGTTTGAATTCAGAGAGACTGGGGGTGGAGTTCCTGGCTTAGAACTGTTGGTTTCTGGGGGGAAAAACCTCACTCCATTGTAGTTTGAATTCACAGAAGATGGGGGTGGAGTTAAAGGCTGAGACCTGTGAGTATCTGGGGGGACAAACCTTACTCCACTGTAGTTTGAATTCAGAGAGACTGGGGGTGGAGTTCCTGGCTTAGAACTGTTGGTTTCTGGGGGGAAAAACCTCACTCCATTGTAGTTTGAATCCACAGAAGATGGGGGTGGAGTTAAAGGCTGAGACCTGTGAGTATCTGGGAAAAAAACCTCACTCCATTTTGGTTTGAATTCACAGAAGCTGGGGTGGAGTTCCTAGCTGAGACCTGTGAGTATCTCGGGGGGTGGGGAACCTCACTACATTGTAGTTTGAATTCACGAAAACTTGGGGTGGAGTTCCAGGCTGAGACCTGTGAGTATCTGGGGAAAAAACCTCACTCCACTGTAGTTGGAATACACAGAAGCTGGGGGTGGAGTTCCTGGCTGAGACTTGTTGGTATCTGGGGTAAAAAACCTCACTCCATTTGTAGTTTGAATTAACAGAAGCTTGGGGTGGAGTTCCTGGCTGACACCTGTTGGTATTTGGGGGAAAGCATCCTCACTCCATTATAGTTTGAAATCACAGAAGCTGGGGGTGGAGTTCCTGGCTGCGACTTGTTGGTATCTGGGGGAAAAAACCTCACTCCATTGTGGTTTGAATTTACAGAAGCTGGGGTGGAGTTCCTGGCTGAGACTGGGAGTATCTGGGATAAAAAACCTCACTCCATTGTAGTTCGAATTCACAGAAGCTGGGGTGGAGTTCCTGGCTTGGACCTGTGAGTATCTGGGGGGGGGGTGAAAAACCTCATTCCATTGTAGTTTGAATTCACAGAGACTGGGTGTGGAGTTCCTGGCTGAGACTTGTTGGTATCTGGGGGAAAAAACCTCACTCCATTTGTAGTTTGAATTAACAGAAGCTTGGGGTGGAGTTCCTGGCTGACACCTGTTGGTATTTGGGGGAAAGTATCCTCACTCCATTATAGTTTGAAATCACAGAAGCTGGGGGTGGAGTTCCTGGCTGCGACTTGTTGGTATCTGGGGGAAAAAACCTCACTCCATTTGTAGTTTGAATCAACAGAAGCTTGGGGTGGAGTTCCTGGCTGAGACTTGTGAGTATCTGGGGAAAAAATCTCACTCCATTGTAGTTTGAATTCACAGAAACTGGGGGTGGAGTTCCTGGCTGAGACCTGTTGGTATCTGGGGGAAAAAAACCTCACTCCATTGTAGTTTGAATTCACAGAAGCTTGGGGTGGAGTTCCTGGCTGAGACCTGTGAGTATCTGGGAAAAAACCTCACTCCATTGTGGTTTGAATTTACAGAAGCTGGGGTGGAGTTCCTGGCTGAGACTGGGAGTATCTGGGATAAAAAACCTCACTCCATTGTAGTTCGAATTCACAGAAGCTGGGGTGGAGTTCCTGGCTTGGACCTGTGAGTATCTGGGGGGGGTGAAAAACCTCATTCCATTGTAGTTTGAATTCACAGAGACTGGGTGTGGAGTTCCTGGCTGAGACTTGTTGGTATCTGGGGGAAAAAACCTCACTAGATTGTAGTTTGAATTCACAGAAGCTTGGGGTGGAGTTCCTGGCTGAGACCTGTGAGTATCTGGGGAAAAACCTCACTCCATTGTAGTTTGAATTCACAGAAACTGGGTGTGGAGTTCCTGGCTGCGACTTGTGAGTATTTGGGGGGAAAAACCTTAATCCACTGTAGTTTGAATTCAGAGAGACTGGGGGTGGAGTTCCTGGCTTAGAACTGTTGGTTTCTGGGGGGAAAAACCTCACTCCGTTGTAGTTTGAATTCACAGAAGATGGGGGTGGAGTTAAAGGCTGAGACCTGTGAGTATCTGGGGGGACAAACCTTACTCCACTGTAGTTTGAATTCAGAGAGACTGGGGGTGGAGTTCCTGGCTTAGAACTGTTGGTTTCTGGGGGGAAAAACCTCACTCCATTGTAGTTTGAATCCACAGTGACTGGGGATGGAGTTCCTGGCTGAGACTTGTGAATATGTGGGGAAAATCCCCACTCCGTTGTAGGTTGAATTCACAGAAGCTGGGGGTGGAGTTCCTGGCTGAGACCTGTGAGTATCTCGGGGGGTGGGGAACCTCACTACATTGTAGTTTGAATTCACGAAAGCTTGGGGTGGAGTTCCAGGCTGAGACCTGTGAGTATCTGGGGAAAAAACCTCACTCCATTTGTAGTTTGAATTAACAGAAGCTTGGGGTGGAGTTCCTGGCTGACACCTGTTGGTATTTGGGGGAAATTATCCTCACTCCATTGTGGTTTGAATTCACAGAAGCTGGGGTGGAGTTCCTGGTTGAGACTTGTTGGTATCTGGGGGTGAAAAACCTCACTCCATTGTAGTTTGAATTCACAGAAACTGGGGGTGGAGTTCCTTGCTGAGACCTGTGAGTATCTGGGAAAAAACCTCACTCCATTGTAGTTTGAATTCACAGAAGCTAGGGGTGGAGTTCCTGGCTGAGACTTGTTGGTATCTGGGGAAAAAACTCACTCCATTGTAGTTTGAATTCACAGTGACTGGGGATGGAGTTCCTGGCTGAGACTTGTGAATATGTGGGGAAAATCCCCACTCCGTTGTAGGTTGAATTCACAGAAGCTGGGGGTGGAGTTCCTGGCTGACACCTGTTGGTATCTGGGGGAAAAAAACCTCACTCCATTGTAGTTTGAATTCACAGAAGCTGGGGGTGGAGTTCCAGGCTGAGACCTGTGAGTATCTGGGGAAAAAACCTCACTCCACTGTAGTTGGAATACACAGAAGCTGGGGGTGGAGTTCCTGGCTGAGACTTGTTGGTATCTGGGGTAAAAAACCTCACTCCATTTGTAGTTTGAATTAACAGAAGCTTGGGGTGGAGTTCCTGGCTGACACCTGTTGGTATTTGGGGGAAAGCATCCTCACTGCATTATAGTTTGAAATCACAGAAGCTGGGGGTGGAGTTCCTGGCTGCGACTTGTTGGTATCTGGGGGAAAAAACCTCACTCCATTTGTAGTTTGAATTAACAGAAGCTTGGGGTGGAGTTCCTGGCTGAGACTTGTGAGTATCTGGGGAAAAAACCTCACTCCATTGTAGTTTGAATTAACAGAAGCTTGGGGTGGAGGTCTTGGCTGAGACCTGTGAGTATCTGGGGGTGAAAAACCTCACTCCATTGTAGTTTGAATTCACAGAAACTGGGGGTGGAGTTCCTTGCTGAGACCTGTGAGTATCTGGGAAAAAACCTCACTCCATTGTAGTTTGAATTCACAGAAGCTAGGGGTGGAGTTCCTGGCTGAGACTTGTTGGTTTCTGGGGGGAAAAACCTCACTCCATTGTAGTTTGAATTTACAGAAGATGGGGGTGGAGTTAAAGGCTGAGACCTGTCAGTATCTGGGGAAAAAACCTCACTCCATTTTGGTTTGAATTCACAGAAGCTGGGGTGGAGTTCCTAGCTGAGACCTGTGAGTATCTCGGGGGGGAACCTCACTCCATTGTAGTTTGAATTCACGAAAGCTTGGGGTGGAGTTACTGCCTGAGTCCTGTGAGTATCTGGGGAAAAAACGTCACTCCATTGTAGTTTGAATTCACAGAAGCTGGGGGTGGAGTTCCTGGCTGAGACTTGTTGGTATCTGGGGAAAAAACTCACTCCATTGTAGTTTGAATTCACAGTGACTGGGGATGGAGTTCCTGGCTGAGACTTGTGAATATGTGGGGAAAATCCCCACTCCGTTGTAGGTTGAATTCACAGAAGCTAGGGGTGGAGTTCCTGGCTGACACTTTTTGGTATCTGGGAAAAAAACCCTCACTCTATTGTAGTTTGAATTCACAGAAGCTAGGGGTGGAGTTCCTGGCTGAGACCTGTTGGTATCTGGGGTAAAAAACCTCACTCCATTTGTAGTTTGAATTAACAGAAGCTTGGGGTGGAGTTCCTGGCTGAGACCTGTTGGTATCTGGGGGAAAAAAACCTCACTCCATTGTAGTTTGAATTCACAGAAGCTGGGGGTGGAGTTCCAGGCTGAGACCTGTGAGTATCTGGGAAAAAAACCTCACTCCATTGTAGTTTGAATTCACAGAAGCTAGGGGTGGAGTTCCTGGCTGAGACTTGTTGGTATCTGGGGTAAAAAACCTCACTCCATTTGTAGTTTGAATTAACAGAAGCTTGGGGTGGAGTTCCTGGCTGACACCTGTTGGTATCTGGGGGGAAAAAACCTCACTCCATTGTAGTTTGAATTCACAGAAGCTGGGGGTGGAGTTCCAGGCTGAGACCTGTCAGTATCTGGGGAAAAAACCTCACTCCATTTTGGTTTGAATTCACAGAAGCTGGGGTGGAGTTCCTAGCTGAGACCTGTGTGTATCTCGGGGGGGAACCTCACTCCATTGTAGTTTGAATTCACAGAAGCTAGGGGTGGAGTTCCTGGCTGAGACCTGTTGGTATCTGGGGGAAAAAAACCTCACTCCATTGTAGTTTGAATTCACAGAAGCTTGGGGTGGAATTCCTGGCTGAGACTGGGAGTATCTGGGATAAAAAACCTCACTCCATTGTAGTTTGAATTCACAGAAGCTGGGGATGGAGTTCCTGGCTGAGACTTGTGAATATTTGGGGAAAATCCCCACTCCGTTGTAGTTTGAATTCACAGAAGCTAGGGGTGGAGTTCCTGGCTGACACTTTTTGGTATCTGGGGAAAAAAACCCTCACTCTATTGTAGTTTGAATTCACAGAAGCTAGGGGTGGAGTTCCTGGCTGAGACCTGTTGGTATCTGAGGTAAAAAACCTCACTCCATTTGTAGTTTGAATTAACAGAAGCTTGGGGTGGAGTTCCTGGCTGAGACCTGTTGGTATCTGGGGGAAAAACTCACTCCATTGTAGTTTGAATTCACAGAAGCTGGGGTGGAGTTCCTGGCTGAGACTGGGAGTATCTTGGATAAAAAATCTCACTCCATTGTAGTTCGAATTCACAGAAGCTGGGGTGGAGTTCCTGGCTTGGACCTGTGAGTATCTGGGGGGGTGAAAAACCTCATTCCATTGTAGTTTGAATTCACAGAGACAGGGTGTGGAGTTCCTGGCTGAGACTTGTTGGTATCTGGGGGAAAAAACCTCACTAGATTGTAGTTTGAATTCACAGAAGCTTGGGGTGGAGTTCCTGGCTGAGACCTGTGAGTATTTGGGGGGAAAAACCTTACTCCACTGTAGTTTGAATTCAGAGAGACTGGGGGTGGAGTTCCTGACTTAGAACTGTTGGTTTCTGGGGGGGAAAAACTCACTCCATTGTAATTTGAATTCACAGAAGATGGGGGTGGAGTTAAAGGCTGAGACCTGTGAGTATCTGGTGGGACAAACCTTACTCCACTGTAGTTTGAATTCAGAGAGACTGGGGGTGGAGTTCCTGGCTTAGAACTGTTGGTTTCTGGGGGGAAAAACCTCACTAGATTGTAGTTTGAATTCACAGAAGCTTGGGGTGGAGTTCCTGGCTGAGACCTGTGAGTATTTGGGGGGAAAAACCTTACTCCACTGTAGTTTGAATTCAGAGAGACTGGGGGTGGAGTTCCTGGCTTAGAACTGTTGGTTTCTGGGGGGGAAAAACTCACTCCATTGTAGTTTGAATCCACAGAAGATGGGGGTGGAGTTAAAGGCTGAGACCTGTGAGTATCTGGGAAAAAAACCTCACTCCATTTTGGTTTGAATTCACAGAAGCTGGGGTGGAGTTCCTAGCTGAGACCTGTGAGTATCTCGGGGGGTGGGGAACCTCACTACATTGTAGTTTGAATTCACGAAAGCTTGGGGTGGAGTTCCAGGCTGAGACCTGTGAGTATCTGGGGAAAAAACCTCACTCCACTGTAGTTGGAATACACAGAAGCTGGGGGTGGAGTTCCTGGCTGAGACTTGTTGGTATGTGGGGTAAAAAACCTCACTCCATTTGTAGTTTGAATTAACAGAAGCTTGGGGTGGAGTTCCTGGCTGACACTTTTTGGTATCTGGGAAAAAAAACCCTCACTCTATTGTAGTTTGAATTCACAGAAGCTAGGGGTGGAGTTCCTGGCTGAGACCTGTTGGTATCTGGGGTAAAAAACCTCACTCCATTTGTAGTTTGAATTAACAGAAGCTTGGGGTGGAGTTCCTGGCTGACACCTGTTGGTATCTGGGGGAAAAAAACCTCACTCCATTGTAGTTTGAATTCACAGAAGCTGGGGGTGGAGTTCCAGGCTGAGACCTGTGAGTATCTGGGGAAAAAACCTCACTCCACTGTAGTTGGAATACACAGAAGCTGGGGGTGGAGTTCCTGGCTGAGACCTCTTGGTATCTGGGGGAAAGTATCCTCACTCCATTATAGTTTGAAATCACAGAAGCTGGGGGTGGAGTTCCTGGCTGCGACTTGTTGGTATCTGGGGGAAAAAACCTCACTCCATTTGTAGTTTGAGTTCACAGAGGTTGGAAGTGGAGTTCCGGGCTGAGACCTGTTAGAATCTGGGGAAAAAAACCTCACTCCATTGTAGTTCGAATTCACAGAAGCTGGGGTGGAGTTCCTGGCTGAGACCTGTGAGTATCTGGGGAAAAAACCTCACTCCATTGTGGTTTGAATTCACATTAGCTGGGGTGGAGTTCCTGGCTGAGACTGGGAGTATCTCGGATAAAAAATCTCACTCCATTATAGTTTGAATTAACAGAAGCTTGGGGTGGAGTTCCTGGCTGAGACCTGTGAGTATCTGGGGAAAAGCCTCACTCCATTGTAGTTTGAATTCACAGAAACTGGGTGTGGAGTTCCTGGCGGCGACTTGTGAGTATTTGGGGGGGGAGGGAATCTTACTCCATTGTAGCTTGAATTCACAGAAGATGGGGATGGAGTTCCTTGCTGAGACTTGTGAATATCTGGGGGGAAAAACCTTACTCCACTGTAGTTTGAATTCAGAGAGACTGGGGGTGGAGTTCCTGGCTTAGAACTGTTGGTTTCTGGGGGGAAAAACCTCACTCCATTGTAGTTTGAATTCACAGAAGATGGGGGTGGAGTTAAAGGCTGAGACCTGTGAGTATCTGGGAAAAAAACCTCACTCCATTTTGGTTTGAATTCACAGAAGCTGGGGTGGAGTTCCTAGCTGAGACCTGTGAGTATCTCAGGGGGGAACCTCACTACATTGTAGTTTGAATTCACGAAAGCTTGGGGTGGAGTTACTGGCGGAGACCTGTGAGTATCTGGGGGAAAAACGTCACTCCATTGTAGTTTGAATTCACAGAAGCTGGGGGTGGAGTTCCTGGCTGAGACTTGTTGGTATCTGGGGAAAAAACTCACTCCATTGTAGTTTGAATTCACAGTGACTGGGGGTGGAGTTCCTGGCTGAGACCTGTGAGTATCTGGGATAAAAAACGTCACTCCGTTGTATTTTGAATTAAGAGAAGCTTGGGGTGGAGTTCCTGGCTGAGACTTGTGAGTATCTGGGGAAAAAACCTCACTCCATTGTAGTTTGAATTCACAGAAGCTGGGGGTGGAGTTCCTGGCTGAGACTTGTTGGTATCTGGGGAAAAAACTCACTCCATTGTAGTTTGAATTCACAGTGACTGGGGGTGGAGTTCCTGGCTGAGACCTGTGAGTATCTGGGATAAAAAACATTACTCCGTTGTATTTTGAATTCACAGAAGCTAGGGGTGGAGTTCCTGGCTGATACTTTTTGGTATCTGGGAAAAAACCTCACTCCATTGTAGTTTGAATTCACAGAAGCTAGGGGTGGAGTTCCTAGCTGAGACTTGTTGGTATCTGGGGTAAAAAACCTCACTCCATTTGTAGTTTGAGATCATAGAGGTTGGCTGTGGAGTTCCTGGCTGAGACCTGTGAGTATCTGGGATAAAAACGTCACTCCATTGTAGTTTGAATTAACAGAAGCTTGGGGTAGAGTTCCTGGCTGAGACCTGTGAATATCTGGGGAAAAAACCTCACTCCATTGTAGTTGGAATTCACAGAAGCTGGGGGTGGAGTTCCTGGCTGAGACTTGTGAGTATCTGGGGAAAAAACCTCACTCCATTGTGGTTTGAATTCACAGAAGCTGGTGTGGAGTTCCTGGCTGAGACTGGGAGTATCTGGGATAAAAAACCTCACTCCATTGTAGTTTGAATTCACAGAAGCTAGGGGTGGAGTTCCTGGCTGAGACTTGTTGGTATCTGGGGTAAAAAACCTCATTCCATTGTAGTTTGAATTCACAGAAGCTTGGGGTGGAGTTCCTGGCTGAGACTTGTGAGTATCTGGGGAAAAAACCTTACTCCATTGTAGTTTGAATTAACAGAAGCTTGGGGTGGAGTTCCTGGCTGAGACCTGTGAGTGTCTGGGGGTGAAAAACCTCACTCTATTGTAGTTTGAATTCACAGAAGCTAGGGGTGGAGTTCCTGGCTGAGACCTGTTGGTATCTGGGGTAAAAAACCTCACTCCATTTGTAGTTTGAATTAACAGAAGCTTGGGGTGGAGTTCCTGGCTGAGACCTGTTGGTATCTGGGGGAAAAAACCTCACTCCATTGTAGTTTGAATTCACAGAAGCTGGGGGTGGAGTTCCAGGCTGAGACCTGTGAGTATCTGGGAAAAAAACCTCACTCAATTGTAGTTTGAATTCACAGAAGCTAGGGGTGGAGTTCCTGGCTGAGACTTGTTGGTATCTGGGGTAAAAAACCTCACTCCATTTGTAGTTTGAATTAACAGAAGCTTGGGGTGGAGTTCCTGGCTGACACCTGTTGGTATCTGGGGGAAAAAAACCTCACTCCATTGTAGTTTGAATTCACAGAAGCTTGGGGTGGAGTTCCTGGCTGACACCTGTTGGTATCTGGGGGAAAAAAACCTCACTCCATTGTAGTTGGAATACACAGAAGCTGGGGGTGGAGTTCCTGGCTGAGACCTCTTGGTATCTGGGGGAAAGTATCCTCACTCCATTATAGTTTGAAATCACAGAAGCTGGGGGTGGAGTTCCTGGCTGCGACTTGTTGGTATCTGGGGGAAAAAACCTCACTCCATTTGTAGTTTGAGTTCACAGAGTTTGGAAGTGGAGTTCCGGGCTGAGACCTGTTAGAATCTGGGGAAAAAAACCTCACTCCATTGTAGTTCGAATTCACAGAAGCTGGGGTGGAGTTCCTGGCTGAGACCTGTGAGTATCTGGGGAAAAAACCTCACTCCATTGTGGTTTGAATTCACAGAAGCTGGGGTGGAGTTCCTGGCTGAGACTGGGAGTATCTCGGATAAAAAATCTCACTCCATTGTAGTTTGAATTAACAGAAGCTTGGGGTGGAGTTCCTGGCTGAGACCTGTGAGTATCTGGGGAAAAGCCTCACTCCATTGTAGTTTGAATTCACAGAAACTGGGTGTGGAGTTCCTGGCGGCGACTTGTGAGTATTTGGGGGGGGAGGGAATCTTACTCCATTGTAGCTTGAATTCACAGAAGATGGGGATGGAGTTCCTTGCTGAGACTTGTGAATATCTGGGGGGAAAAACCTTACTCCACTGTAGTTTGAATTCAGAGAGACTGGGGGTGCAGTTCCTGGCTTAGAACTGTTGGTTTCTGGGGGGAAAAACCTCACTCCATTGTAGTTTGAATTCACAGAAGATGGGGGTGGAGTTAAAGGCTGAGACCTGTGAGTATCTGGGAAAAAAACCTCACTCCATTTTGGTTTGAATTCACAGAAGCTGGGGTGGAGTTCCTAGCTGAGACCTGTGAGTATCTCAGGGGGGAACCTCACTACATTGTAGTTTGAATTCACGAAAGCTTGGGGTGGAGTTACTGGCGGAGACCTGTGAGTATCTGGGATAAAAACGTCACTCCGTTGTATTTTGAATTAACAGAAGCTTGGGGTAGAGTTCCTGGCTGAGACTTGTGAGTATCTGGGGAAAAAACCTCACTCCATTGTAGTTTGAATTCACAGAAGCTGGGGGTGGAGTTCCTGGCTGAGACTTGTTGGTATCTGGGGTAAAAAACCTCACTCCATTTGTAGTTTGAGATCATAGAGGTTGGCTGTGGAGTTCCTGGCTGAGACCTGTGAGTATCTGGGATAAAAACGTCACTCCGTTGTATTTTGAATTAACAGAAGCTTGGGGTAGAGTTCCTGGCTGAGACTTGTGAGTATCTGGGGAAAAAACCTCACTCCATTGTAGTTTGAATTCACAGAAGCTGGGGGTGGAGTTCCTGGCTGAGACTTGTTGGTATCTGGGGAAAAAACTCACTCCATTGTAGTTTGAATTCACAGTGACTGGGGGTGGAGTTCCTGGCTGAGACCTGTGAGTATCTGGGATAAAAAACATTACTCCGTTGTATTTTGAATTCACAGAAGCTAGGGGTGGAGTTCCTGGCTGACACTTTTTGGTATCTGGGAAAAAACCTCACTCCATTGTAGTTTGAATTCACAGAAGCTAGGGGTGGAGTTCCTAGCTGAGACTTGTTGGTATCTGGGGTAAAAAACCTCACTCCATTTGTAGTTTGAGATCATAGAGGTTGGCTGTGGAGTTCCTGGCTGAGACCTGTGAGTATCTGGGATAAAAACGTCACTCCATTGTAGTTTGAATTAACAGAAGCTTGGGGTAGAGTTCCTGGCTGAGACCTGTGAATATCTGGGGAAAAAACCTCACTCCATTGTAGTTGGAATTCACAGAAGCTGGGGGTGGAGTTCCTGGCTGAGACTTGTGAGTATCTGGGGAAAAAACCTCACTCCATTGTGGTTTGAATTCACAGAAGCTGGTGTGGAGTTCCTGGCTGAGACTGGGAGTATCTGGGATAAAAAACCTCACTCCATTGTAGTTTGAATTCACAGAAGCTAGGGGTGGAGTTCCTGGCTGAGACTTGTTGGTATCTGGGGTAAAAAACCTCATTCCATTGTAGTTTGAATTCACAGAAGCTTGGGGTGGAGTTCCTGGCTGAGACTTGTGAGTATCTGGGGAAAAAACCTTACTCCATTGTAGTTTGAATTAACAGAAGCTTGGGGTGGAGTTCCTGGCTGAGACCTGTGAGTATCTGGGGGTGAAAAACCTCACTCCATTGTAGTTTGAATTCACAGAAACTGGGGGTGGAGTTCCTGGCTGAGACCTGTTGGTATCTGGGGGAAAAAACCTCACTCCATTGTAGTTTGAATTCACAGAAGCTTGGGGTGGAGTTCCTGGCTGAGACTTGTTGGTATCTGGGGTAAAAAACCTCACTCCATTGTAGTTTGAATTCACAGAAGCTGGGGGTGGAGTTCCTGGCTGAGACTTGTTGGTATCTGGGGAAAAAACTCACTCCATTGTAGTTTGAATTCACAGTGACTGGGGGTGGAGTTCCTGGCTGAGACCTGTGAGTATCTGGGATAAAAAACATTACTCCGTTGTATTTTGAATTCACAGAAGCTAGGGGTGGAGTTCCTGGCTGACACTTTTTGGTATCTGGGAAAAAACCTCACTCCATTGTAGTTTGAATTCACAGAAGCTAGGGGTGGAGTTCCTAGCTGAGACTTGTTGGTATCTGGGGTAAAAAACCTCACTCCATTTGTAGTTTGAGATCATAGAGGTTGGCTGTGGAGTTCCTGGCTGAGACCTGTGAGTATCTGGGATAAAAACGTCACTCCATTGTAGTTTGAATTAACAGAAGCTTGGGGTAGAGTTCCTGGCTGAGACCTGTGAATATCTGGGGAAAAAACCTCACTCCATTGTAGTTGGAATTCACAGAAGCTGGGGGTGGAGTTCCTGGCTGAGACTTGTGAGTATCTGGGGAAAAAACCTCACTCCATTGTGGTTTGAATTCACAGAAGCTGGTGTGGAGTTCCTGGCTGAGACTGGGAGTATCTGGGATAAAAAACCTCACTCCATTGTAGTTTGAATTCACAGAAGCTAGGGGTGGAGTTCCTGGCTGAGACTTGTTGGTATCTGGGGTAAAAAACCTCATTCCATTGTAGTTTGAATTCACAGAAGCTTGGGGTGGAGTTCCTGGCTGAGACTTGTGAGTATCTGGGGAAAAAACCTTACTCCATTGTAGTTTGAATTAACAGAAGCTTGGGGTGGAGTTCCTGGCTGAGACCTGTGAGTATCTGGGGGTGAAAAACCTCACTCCATTGTAGTTTGAATTCACAGAAACTGGGGGTGGAGTTCCTGGCTGAGACCTGTTGGTATCTGGGGGAAAAAAACCTCACTCCATTGTAGTTTGAATTCACAGAAGCTTGGGGTGGAGTTCCTAGCTGAGACCTATGAGTATCTGGGAAAAAACCTCACTCCATTGTGGTTTGAATTCACAGAAGCTGGGGTGGAGTTCCTGGCTGAGACTTGTTGGTATCTGGGGTAAAAAACCTCACTCCATTTGTAGTTTGAATTAACAGAAGCTTGGGGTGGAGTTCCTGGCTGACACCTGTTGGTATCTGGGGGGAAAAAACCTCACTCCATTGTAGTTTGAATTCACAGAAGCTGGGGGTGGAGTTCCAGGCTGAGACCTGTGAGTATCTGGGGAAAAAACCTCACTTCACTGTAGTTGGAATACACAGAAGCTGGAGGTGGAGTTCCTGGCTGAGACCTCTTGGTATCTGGGGGAAAGTATCCTCACTCCATTATAGTTTGAAATCACAGAAGCTGGGGGTGGAGTTCCTGGCTGCGACTTGTTGGTATCTGGGGGAAAAAACCTCACTCCATTAGTAGTTTGGGTTCACAGAGGTTGGAAGTGGCGTTCCGGGCTGAGACCTGTGAGAATCTGGGGAAAAAAACCTCACTCCATTGTAATTCGAATTCACAGAAGCTGGGGTGGAGTTCCTGGCTGAGACCTGTGAGTATCTGGGGGGGGGGTGAAAAACCTCATTCCATTGTAGTTTGAATTCACAGAGACTGGGTGTGGAGTTCCTGGCTGAGACTTGTTGGTATCTGGGGGAAAAAACCTCACTAGATTGTAGTTTGAATTCACAGAAGCTGGGGATGGAGTTCCAGGCTGAGACCTGTGAGTATCTGGGGAAAAAACCTCACCCCATTGTGGTTTGAATTCACAGAAGCTGGGGTGGAGTTCCTGGCTGAGACTGGGAGTATCTCGGATAAAAAATCTCACTCCATTGTAGTTCGAATTCACAGAAGCTGGGGTGGAGTTCCTGGCTGAGACCTGTGAGTATCTGGGGGGGTGAAAAACCTCATTCCATTGTAGTTTGAATTCACAGAGACTGGGTGTGGAGTTCCTGGCTGAGACTTGTTGGTATCTGGGGGAAAAAACCTCACTAGATTGTAGTTTGAATTCACAGAAGCTGGGGATGGAGTTCCAGGCTGAGACCTGTGAGTATCTGGGGAAAAAACCTCACCCCATTGTGGTTTGAATTCACAGAAGCTGGGGTGGAGTTCCTGGCTGAGACTGGGAGTATCTCGGATAAAAAATCTCACTCCATTGTAGTTTGAATTCACAGAAGCTGGGGTGGAGTTCCTGGCTTGGACCTGTGAGTATCTGGGGGGGTGAAAAACCTCATTCCATTGTAGTTTGAATTCACAGAGACTGGGTGTGGAGTTCCTGGCTGAGACTTGTTGGTATCTGGGGGAAAAAACCTCACTAGATTGTAGTTTGAATTCACAGAAGCTGGGGATGGAGTTCCAGGCTGAGACCTGTGAGTATCTGGGGAAAAAACCTCACCCCATTGTGGTTTGAATTCACAGAAGCTGGGGTGGAGTTCCTGGCTGAGACTGGGAGTATGTCGGATAAAAAATCTCACTCCATTGTAGTTCGAATTCACAGAAGCTGGGGTGGAGTTCCTGGCTGAGACCTGTGAGTATCTGGGGAAAAACCTTACTCCATTGTAGTTTGAATTCACAGAAACTGGGTGTGGAGTTCCTGGCTGCGACTTGTGAGTATTTGGGGGGAAAAACCTTACTCCACTGTAGTTTGAATTCAGAGAGACTGGGGGTGGAGTTCCTGGCTTAGAACTGTTGGTTTCTGGGGGGAAAAACCTCACTCCATTGTAGTTTGAATCCACAGAAGATGGGGGTGGAGTTCCAGGCTGAGACCTGTGAGTATCTGGGAAAAAAACCTCACTCCATTTTGGTTTGAATTCACAGAAGCTGGGGTGGAGTTCCTAGCTGAGACCTGTGAGTATCTCGGGGGGTGGGGAACCTCACTACATTGTAGTTTGAATTCACGAAAACTTGGGGTGGAGTTCCAGGCTGAGACCTGTGAGTATCTGGGGAAAAAACCTCACTCCACTGTAGTTGGAATACACAGAAGCTGGGGGTGGAGTTCCTGGCTGAGACTTGTTGGTATCTGGGGTAAAAAACCTCACTCCATTTGTAGTTTGAATTAACAGAAGCTTGGGGTGGAGTTCCTGGCTGACACCTGTTGGTATTTGGGGGAAAGTATCCTCACTCCATTATAGTTTGAAATCACAGAAGCTGGGGGTGGAGTTCCTGGCTGCGACTTGTTGGTATCTGGGGGAAAAAACCTCACTCCATTTGTAGTTTGAATTAACAGAAGCTTGGGGTGGAGTTCCTGGCTGAGACTTGTGAGTATCTGGGGAAAAAACCTCACTCCATTGTAGTTTGAATTCACAGAAACTGGGGGTGGAGTTCCTGGCTGAGACCTGTTGGTATCTGGGGGAAAAAAACCTCACTCCATTGTAGTTTGAATTCACAGAAGCTTGGGGTGGAGTTCCTGGCTGAGACCTGTGAGTATCTGGGAAAAAACCTCACTCCATTGTGGTTTGAATTTACAGAAGCTGGGGTGGAGTTCCTGGCTGAGACTGGGAGTATCTGGGATAAAAAACCTCACTCCATTGTAGTTCGAATTCACAGAAGCTGGGGTGGAGTTCCTGGCTTGGACCTGTGAGTATCTGGGGAAAAACCTCATTCCATTGTAGTTTGAATTCACAGAGACTGGGTGTGGAGTTCCTGGCTGCGACTTGTGAGTATTTGGGGGGAAAAACCTTAATCCACTGTAGTTTGAATTCAGAGAGACTGGGGGTGGAGTTCCTGGCTTAGAACTGTTGGTTTCTGGGGGGAAAAACCTCACTCCATTGTAGTTTGAATTCACAGAAGATGGGGGTGGAGTTAAAGGCTGAGACCTGTGAGTATCTGGGGGGACAAACCTTACTCCACTGTAGTTTGAATTCAGAGAGACTGGGGGTGGAGTTCCTGGCTTAGAACTGTTGGTTTCTGGGGGGAAAAACCTCACTCCATTGTAGTTTGAATTCACAGAAGATGGGGGTGGAGTTAAAGGCTGAGACCTGTGAGTATCTGGGGGGACAAACCTTACTCCACTGTAGTTTGAATTCAGAGAGACTGGGGGTGGAGTTCCTGGCTTAGAACTGTTGGTTTCTGGGGGGAAAAACCTCACTCCATTGTAGTTTGAATCCACAGAAGATGGGGGTGGAGTTAAAGGCTGAGACCTGTGAGTATCTGGGAAAAAAACCTCACTCCATTTTGGTTTGAATTCACAGAAGCTGGGGTGGAGTTCCTAGCTGAGACCTGTGAGTATCTCGGGGGGTGGGGAACCTCACTACATTGTAGTTTGAATTCACGAAAGCTTGGGGTGGAGTTCCAGGCTGAGACCTGTGAGTATCTGGGGAAAAAACCTCACTCCACTGTAGTTGGAATACACAGAAGCTGGGGGTGGAGTTCCTGGCTGAGACTTGTTGGTATCTGGGGTAAAAAACCTCACTCCATTTGTAGTTTGAATTAACAGAAGCTTGGGGTGGAGTTCCTGGCTGACACCTGTTGGTATTTGGGGGAAAGTATCCTCACTCCATTGTGGTTTGAATTCACAGAAGCTGGGGTGGAGTTCCTGGCTGAGACTTGTTGGTATCTGGGGTAAAAAACCTCACTCCATTTGTAGTTTGAATTAACAGAAGCTTGGGGTGGAGTTCCTGGCTGACACCTGTTGGTATCTGGGGGGAAAAACCTCACTCCATTGTAGTTTGAATTCACAGAAGCTGGGGGTGGAGTTCCAGGCTGAGACCTGTGAGTATCTGGGGAAAAAACCTCACTTCACTGTAGTTGGAATACACAGAAGCTGGAGGTGGAGTTCCTGGCTGAGACCTCTTGGTATCTGGGGGAAAGTATCCTCACTCCATTATAGTTTGAAATCACAGAAGCTGGGGGTGGAGTTCCTGGCTGCGACTTGTTGGTATCTGGGGGAAAAAACCTCACTCCATTAGTAGTTTGGGTTCACAGAGGTTGGAAGTGGAGTTCCGGGCTGAGACCTGTGAGAATCTGGGGAAAAAAACCTCACTCCATTGTAATTCGAATTCACAGAAGCTGGGGTGGAGTTCCTGGCTGAGACCTGTGAGTATCTGGGGGGGGGGGTGAAAAACCTCATTCCATTGTAGTTTGAATTCACAGAGACTGGGTGTGGAGTTCCAGGCTGAGACCTGTGAGTATCTGGGGAAAAAACCTCACTTCACTGTAGTTGGAATACACAGAAGCTGGAGGTGGAGTTCCTGGCTGAGACCTCTTGGTATCTGGGGGAAAGTATCCTCACTCCATTATAGTTTGAAATCACAGAAGCTGGGGGTGGAGTTCCTGGCTGCGACTTGTTGGTATCTGGGGGAAAAAACCTCACTCCATTAGTAGTTTGGGTTCACAGAGGTTGGAAGTGGAGTTCCGGGCTGAGACCTGTGAGAATCTGGGGAAAAAAACCTCACTCCATTGTAATTCGAATTCACAGAAGCTGGGGTGGAGTTCCTGGCTGAGACCTGTGAGTATCTGGGGGGTGTGTGAAAAACCTCATTCCATTGTAGTTTGAATTCACAGAGACTGGGTGTGGAGTTCCTGGCTGAGACTTGTTGGTATCTGGGGGAAAAAACCTCACTAGATTGTAGTTTGAATTCACAGAAGCTGGGGATGGAGTTCCAGGCTGAGACCTGTGAGTATCTGGGGAAAAAACCTCACCCCATTGTGGTTTGAATTCACAGAAGCTGGGGTGGAGTTCCTGGCTGAGACTGGGAGTATCTCGGATAAAAAATCTCACTCCATTGTAGTTCGAATTCACAGAAGCTGGGGTGGAGTTCCTGGCTGAGACCTGTGAGTATCTGGGGGGGGGGTGAAAAACCTCATTCCATTGTAGTTTGAATTCACAGAGACTGGGTGTGGAGTTCCTGGCTGAGACTTGTTGGTATCTGGGGGAAAAAACCTCACTAGATTGTAGTTTGAATTCACAGAAGCTGGGGATGGAGTTCCAGGCTGAGACCTGTGAGTATCTGGGGAAAAAACCTCACCCCATTGTGGTTTGAATTCACAGAAGCTGGGGTGGAGTTCCTGGCTGAGACTGGGAGTATCTCGGATAAAAAATCTCACTCCATTGTAGTTCGAATTCACAGAAGCTGGGGTGGAGTTCCTGGCTGAGACCTGTGAGTATCTGGGGAAAAACCTTACTCAATTGTAGTTTGAATTCACAGAAACTGGGTGTGGAGTTCCTGGCTGCGACTTGTGAGTATTTGGGGGGAAAAACCTTACTCCACTGTAGTTTGAATTCAGAGAGACTGGGGGTGGAGTTCCTGGCTTAGAACTGTTGGTTTCTGGGGGGAAAAACCTCACTCCATTGTAGTTTGAATCCACAGAAGATGGGGGTGGAGTTAAAAGCTGAGACCTGTGAGTATCTGGGAAAAAAACCTCACTCCATTTTGGTTTGAATTCACAGAAGCTGGGGTGGAGTTCCTAGCTGAGACCTGTGAGTATCTCGGGGGGGGGAACCTCACTACATTGTAGTTTGAATTCACGAAAGCTTGGGGTGGAGTTCCTGGCTGAGACTTGTTGGTATCTGGGGAAAAAACTCACTCCATTGTAGTTTGAATTCACAGTGACTGGGGGTGGAGTTCCTGGCTGAGACCTGTGAGTATCTGGGATAAAAAACGTCACTCCGTTGTATTTTGAATTAACAGAAGCTTGGGCTGGAGTTCCTGGCTGAGACTTGTGAGTATCTGGGGAAAAAACCTCACTCCATTGTAGTTTGAATTCACAGAAGCTGGGGGTGGAGTTCCTGGCTGAGACTTGTTGGTATCTGGGGAAAAAACTCACTCCATTGTAGTTTGAATTCACAGAAGCTGGGGTGGAGTTCCTGGCTGAGACTGGGAGTATCTTGGATAAAAAATCTCACTCAATTGTAGTTCGAATTCACAGAAGCTGGGTTGGAGTTCCTGGCTTGGACCTGTGAGTATCTGGGGGGGTGAAAAACCTCATTCCATTGTAGTTTGAATTCACAGAGACTGGGTGTGGAGTTCCTGGCTGAGACTTGTTGGTATCTGGGGGAAAAAACCTCACTAGATTGTAGTTTGAATTCACAGAAGCTTGGGGTGGAGTTCCTGGCTGAGACCTGTGAGTATCTGGGGGAAAACCTCACTCCATTGTAGTTTGAATTCACAGAAACTGGGTGTGGAGTTCCTGGCTGCGACTTGTGAGTATTTGGGGGGAAAAACCTTAATCCACTGTAGTTTGAATTCAGAGAGACTGGGGGTGGAGTTCCTGGCTTAGAACTGTTGGTTTCTGGGGGGAAAAACCTCACTCCATTGTAGTTTGAATTCACAGAAGATGGGGGTGGAGTTAAAGGCTGAGACCTGTGAGTATCTGGGGGGACAAACCTTACTCCACTGTAGTTTGAATTCAGAGAGACTGGGGGTGGAGTTCCTGGCTTAGAACTGTTGGTTTCTGGGGGGAAAAACCTCACTCCATTGTAGTTTGAATCCACAGAAGATGGGGGTGGAGTTAAAGGCTGAGACCTGTGAGTATCTGGGAAAAAAACCTCACTCCATTTTGGTTTGAATTCACAGAAGCTGGGGTGGAGTTCCTAGCTGAGACCTGTGAGTATCTCGGGGGGTGGGGAACCTCACTACATTGTAGTTTGAATTCACGAAAACTTGGGGTGGAGTTCCAGGCTGAGACCTGTGAGTATCTGGGGAAAAAACCTCACTCCACTGTAGTTGGAATACACAGAAGCTGGGGGTGGAGTTCCTGGCTGAGACTTGTTGGTATCTGGGGTAAAAAACCTCACTCCATTTGTAGTTTGAATTAACAGAAGCTTGGGGTGGAGTTCCTGGCTGACACCTGTTGGTATTTGGGGGAAAGTATCCTCACTCCATTATAGTTTGAAATCACAGAAGCTGGGGGTGGAGTTCCTGGCTGCGACTTGTTGGTATCTGGGGGAAAAAACCTCACTCCATTTGTAGTTTGAATTAACAGAAGCTTGGGGTGGAGTTCCTGGCTGAGACTTGTGAGTATCTGGGGAAAAAACCTCACTCCATTGTAGTTTGAATTCACAGAAACTGGGGGTGGAGTTCCTGGCTGAGACCTGTTGGTATCTGGGGGAAAAAAACCTCACTCCATTGTAGTTTGAATTCACAGAAGCTTGGGGTGGAGTTCCTGGCTGAGACCTGTGAGTATCTGGGAAAAAACCTCACTCCATTGTGGTTTGAATTTACAGAAGCTGGGGTGGAGTTCCTGGCTGAGACTGGGAGTATCTGGGATAAAAAACCTCACTCCATTGTAGTTCGAATTCACAGAAGCTGGGGTGGAGTTCCTGGCTTGGACCTGTGAGTATCTGGGGGGGGGGTGAAAAACCTCATTCCATTGTAGTTTGAATTCACAGAGACTGGGTGTGGAGTTCCTGGCTGAGACTTGTTGGTATCTGGGGGAAAAAACCTCACTCCATTTGTAGTTTGAATTAACAGAAGCTTGGGGTGGAGTTCCTGGCTGACACCTGTTGGTATTTGGGGGAAAGTATCCTCACTCCATTATAGTTTGAAATCACAGAAGCTGGGGGTGGAGTTCCTGGCTGCGACTTGTTGGTATCTGGGGGAAAAAACCTCACTCCATTTGTAGTTTGAATTAACAGAAGCTTGGGGTGGAGTTCCTGGCTGAGACTTGTGAGTATCTGGGGAAAAAATCTCACTCCATTGTAGTTTGAATTCACAGAAACAGGGGGTGGAGTTCCTGGCTGAGACCTGTTGGTATCTGGGGGAAAAAAACCTCACTCCATTGTAGTTTGAATTCACAGAAGCTTGGGGTGGAGTTCCTGGCTGAGACCTGTGAGTATCTGGGAAAAAACCTCACTCCATTGTGGTTTGAATTTACAGAAGCTGGGGTGGAGTTCCTGGCTGAGACTGGGAGTATCTGGGATAAAAAACCTCACTCCATTGTAGTTCGAATTCACAGAAGCTTGGGTGGAGTTCCTGGCTTGGACCTGTGAGTATCTGTGGGGGGGGGTGAAAAACCTCATTCCATTGTAGTTTGAATTCACAGAGACTGGGTGTGGAGTTCCTGGCTGAGACTTGTTGGTATCTGGGGGAAAAAACCTCACTAGATTGTAGTTTGAATTCACAGAAGCTTGGGGTGGAGTTCCTGGCTGAGACCTGTGAGTATCTGGGGAAAAACCTCACTCCATTGTAGTTTGAATTCACAGAAACTGGGTGTGGAGTTCCTGGCTGCGACTTGTGAGTATTTGGGGGGAAAAACCTTAATCCACTGTAGTTTGAATTCAGAGAGACTGGGGGTGGAGTTCCTGGCTTAGAACTGTTGGTTTCTGGGGGGAAAAACCTCACTCCATTGTAGTTTGAATTCACAGAAGATGGGGGTGGAGTTAAAGGCTGAGACCTGTGAGTATCTGGGGGGACAAACCTTACTCCACTGTAGTTTGAATTCAGAGAGACTGGGGGTGGAGTTCCTGGCTTAGAACTGTTGGTTTCTGGGGGGAAAAACCTCACTCCATTGTAGTTTGAATCCACAGAAGATGGGGGTGGAGTTAAAGGCTGAGACCTGTGAGTATCTGGGAAAAAAACCTCACTCCATTTTGGTTTGAATTCACAGAAGCTGGGGTGGAGTTCCTAGCTGAGACCTGTGAGTATCTCGGGGGGTGGGGAACCTCACTACATTGTAGTTTGAATTCACGAAAGCTTGGGGTGGAGTTCCAGGCTGAGACCTGTGAGTATCTGGGGAAAAAACCTCACTCCACTGTAGTTGGAATACACAGAAGCTGGGGGTGGAGTTCCTGGCTGAGACTTGTTGGTATCTGGGGTAAAAAACCTCACTCCATTTGTAGTTTGAATTAACAGAAGCTTGGGGTGGAGTTCCTGGCTGACACCTGTTGGTATTTGGGGGAAAGTATCCTCACTCCATTATAGTTTGAAATCACAGAAGCTGGGGGTGGAGTTCCTGGCTGCGACTTGTTGGTATCTGGGGGAGAAAACCTCACTCCTTTGTAGTTTGAATTAACAGAAGCTTGGGGTGGAGTTCCTGGCTGAGACTTGTGAGTATCTGGGGAAAAAACCTCACTCCATTGTAGTTTGAATTAACAGAAGCTTGGGGTGGAGTTCCTGGCTGAGACCTGTAAGTATCTGGGGGTGAAAAACCTCACTCCATTGTAGTTTGAATTCACAGAAACTGGGGGTGGAGTTCCTGGCTGAGACCTGTTGGTTTCTGGGGGAAAAAAACCTCACTCCATTGTAGTTTGAATTCACAGAAGCTTGGGGTGGAGTTCCTGGCTGAGACCTGTGAGTATCTGGGAAAAAACCTCACTCCATTGTGGTTTGAATTTACAGAAGCTGGGGTGGAGTTCCTGGCTGAGACTGGGAGTATCTGGGATAAAAAACCTCACTCCATTGTAGTTTGAATTAAAAAGAAGCTTGGGGTGGAGTTCCTGGCTATGACCTGTGAGTATCTGGGGGGGGGGGAACCTTACTCCATTGTAGTTTGAATTCACAGAAGCTGGGGATGGAGTTCCTGGCTGAGACTTGTGAATATGTGGGGAAAATCCCCACTCCGTTGTAGTTTGAATTCACAGAAGCTAGGGGTGGAGTTCCTGGCTGACACTTTTTGGTATCTGGGAAAAAAAACCCTCACTCTATTGTAGTTTGAATTCACAGAAGCTAGGGGTGGAGTTCCTGGCTGAGACCTGTTGGTATCTGGGGTAAAAAACCTCACTCCATTTGTAGTTTGAATTAACAGAAGTTTGGGGTGGAGTTCCTGGCTGAGACCTGTTGGTATCTGGGGGGAAAAACCTCACTCCATTGTAGTTTGAATTCACAGAAGCTGGGGGTGGAGTTCCAGGCTGAGACCTGTGAGTATCTGGGGAAAAAACCTCACTCAATTGTAGTTTGAATTCACAGAAGCTAGGGGTGGAGTTCCTGGCTGAGACTTGTTGGTATCTGGGGTAAAAAAACCTCACTCCATTTGTAGTTTGAATTAACAGAAGCTTGGGGTGGAGTTCCTGGCTGACACCTGTTGGTATCTGGGGGAAAAAAACCTCACTCCATTGTAGTTTGAATTCACAGAAGCTGGGGGTGGAGTTCCAGGCTGAGACCTGTGAGTATCTGGGGAAAAAACCTCACTCCACTCTAGTTGGAATACACAGAAGCTGGGGGTGGAGTTCCTGGCTGAGACCTCTTGGTATCTGGGGGAAAGTATCCTCACTCCATTATAGTTTGAAATCACAGAAGCTGGGGGTGGAGTTCCTGGCTGCGACTTGTTGGTATCTGGGGGAAAAAACCTCACTCCATTTGTAGTTTGAGTTCACAGAGGTTGGAAGTGGAGTTCCGGGCTGAGACCTGTGAGAATCTGGGGAAAAAAACCTCACTCCATTGTAGTTCGAATTCACAGAAGCTGGGGTGGAGTTCCTGGCTGAGACCTGTGAGTATCTGGGGAAAAAACCTCACTCCATTGTGGTTTGAATTCACAGAAGCTGGGGTGGAGTTCCTGGCTGAGACTGGGAGTATCTCGGATAAAAAATCTCACTCCACTGTAGTTTGAATTAACAGAAGCTTGGGGTGGAGTTCCTGGCTGAGACCTGTGAGTATCTGGGGAAAAGCCTCACTCCATTGTAGTTTGAATTCACAGAAACTGGGTGTGGAGTTCCTGGCTGCGACTTGTGAGTATTTGGGGGGGAGGGAATCTTACTCCATTGTAGCTTGAATTTACAGAAGATGGGGATGGAGTTCCTTGCTGAGACTTGTGAATATCTGGGGGGAAAAACCTTACTCCACTGTAGTTTGAATTCAGAGAGACTGGGGGTGGAGTTCCTGGCTTAGAACTGTTGGTTTCTGGGGGGAAAAACCTCACTCCATTGTAGTTTGAATTCACAGAAGATGGGGGTGGAGTTAAAGGCTGAGACCTGTCAGTATCTGGGAAAAAAACCTCACTCCATTTTGGTTTGAATTCACAGAAGCTGGGGTGGAGTTCCTAGCTGAGACCTGTGAGTATCTCAGGGGGGAACCTCACTACATTGTAGTTTGAATTCACGAAAGCTTGGGGTGGAGTTACTGGCGGAGACCTGTGAGTATCTGGGGGAAAAACGTCACTCCATTGTAGTTTGAATTCACAGAAGCTGGGGTGGAGTTCCTGGCTGAGACTGGGAGTATCTTGGATAAAAAATCTCACTCCATTGTAGTTCGAATTCACAGAAGCTGGGGTGGAGTTCCTGGCTTGGACCTGTGAGTATCTGGGGGGGTGAAAAACCTCATTCCATTGTAGTTTGAATTCACAGAGACTGGGTGTGGAGTTCCTGGCTGAGACTTGTTGGTATCTGGGGGAAAAAACCTCACTAGATTGTAGTTTGAATTCACAGAAGCTTGGGGTGGAGTTCCTGGCTGAGACCTGTGAGTATCTGGGGAAAAACCTCACTCCATTGTAGTTTGAATTCACAGAAACTGGGTGTGGAGTTCCTGGCTGCGACTTGTGAGTATTTGGGGGGAAAAACCTTACTCCACTGTAGTTTGAATTCAGAGAGACTGGGGGTGGAGTTCCTGGCTTAGAACTGTTGGTTTCTGGGGGGAAAAACCTCACTCCATTGTAGTTTGAATTCACAGAAGATAGGGGTGGAGTTAAAGGCTGAGACCTGTGAGTATCTGGGGGGACAAACCTTACTCCACTGTAGTTTGAATTCAGAGAGACTGGGGGTGGAGTTCCTGGCTTAGAACTGTTGGTTTCTGGGGGGAAAAACCTCACTCCATTGTAGTTTGAATCCACAGAAGATGGGGGTGGAGTTAAAGGCTGAGACCTGTGAGTATCTGGGAAAAAAACCTCACTCCATTTTGGTTTGAATTCACAGAAGCTGGGGTGGAGTTCCTAGCTGAGACCTGTGAGTATCTCGGGGGGTGGGGAACCTCACTACATTGTAGTTTGAATTCACGAAAGCTTGGGGTGGAGTTCCAGGCTGAGACCTGTGAGTATCTGGGGAAAAAACCTCACTCCACTGTAGTTGGAATACACAGAAGCTGGGGGTGGAGTTCCTGGCTGAGACTTGTTGGTATCTGGGGTAAAAAACCTCACTCCATTTGTAGTTTGAATTAACAGAAGCTTGGGGTGGAGTTCCTGGCTGACACCTGTTGGTATTTGGGGGAAAGTATCCTCACTCCATTATAGTTTGAAATCACAGAAGCTGGGGGTGGAGTTCCTGGCTGCGACTTGTTGGTATCTGGGGGAAAAAACCTCACTCCATTTGTAGTTTGAATTAACAGAAGCTTGGGGTGGAGATCCTGGCTGAGACTTGTGAGTATCTGGGGAAAAAACCTCACTCCATTGTAGTTTGAATTAACAGAAGCTTGGGGTGGAGTTCCTGGCTGAGACTGGGAGTATCTCGGATAAAAAATCTCACTCCATTGTAGTTTGAATTAACAGAAGCTTGGGGTGGAGTTCCTGGCTGAGACCTGTGAGTATCTGGGGAAAAGCCTCACTCCATTGTAGTTTGAATTCACAGAAACTGGGTGTGGATTTCCTGGCTGCGACTTGTGAGTATTTGGGGGGGAGGGAATCTTACTCCATTGTAGCTTGAATTTACAGAAGATGGGGATGGAGTTCCTTGCTGAGACTTGTGAATATCTGGGGGGAAAAACCTTACTCCACTGTAGTTTGAATTCAGAGAGACTGGGGGTGGAGTTCCTGGCTTAGAACTGTTGGTTTCTGGGGGGAAAAACCTCACTCCATTGTAGTTTGAATTCACAGAAGATGGGGGTGGAGTTAAAGGCTGAGACCTGTCAGTATCTGGGAAAAAAACCTCACTCCATTTTGGTTTGAATTCACAGAAGCTGGGGTGGAGTTCCTAGCTGAGACCTGTGAGTATCTCAGGGGGGAACCTCACTACATTGTAGTTTGAATTCACGAAAGCTTGGGGTGGAGTTACTGGCGGAGACCTGTGAGTATCTGGGGGAAAAACGTCACTCCATTGTAGTTTGAATTCACAGAAGCTGGGGGTGGAGTTCCTGGGTGAGACTTGTTGGTATCTGGGGAAAAAACTCACTCCATTGTAGTTTGAATTCACAGAAGCTGGGGTGGAGTTCCTGGCTGAGACTGGGAGTATCTTGGATAAAAAATCTCACTCCATTGTAGTTCGAATTCACAGAAGCTGGGGTGGAGTTCCTGGCTTGGACCTGTGAGTATCTGGGGGGGTGAAAAACCTCATTCCATTGTAGTTTGAATTCACAGAGACTGGGTGTGGAGTTCCTGGCTGAGACTTGTTGGTATCTGGGGGAAAAAACCTCACTAGATTGTAGTTTGATTTCACAGAAGCTTGGGGTGGAGTTCCTGGCTGAGACCTGTGAGTATCTGGGGAAAAACCTCACTCCATTGTAGTTTGAATTCACAGAAACTGGGTGTGGAGTTCCTGGCTGCGACTTGTGAGTATTTGGGGGGAAAAACCTTACTCCACTGTAGTTTGAATTCAGAGAGACTGGGGGTGGAGTTCCTGGCTTAGAACTGTTGGTTTCTGGGGGGAAAAACCTCACTCCATTGTAGTTTGAATTCACAGAAGATAGGGGTGGAGTTAAAGGCTGAGACCTGTGAGTATCTGGGGGGACAAACCTTACTCCACTGTAGTTTGAATTCAGAGAGACTGGGGGTGGAGTTCCTGGCTTAGAACTGTTGGTTTCTGGGGGGAAAAACCTCACTCCATTGTAGTTTGAATCCACAGAAGATGGGGGTGGAGTTAAAGGCTGAGACCTGTGAGTATCTGGGAAAAAAACCTCACTCCATTTTGGTTTGAATTCACAGAAGCTGGGGTGGAGTTCCTAGCTGAGACCTGTGAGTATCTCGGGGGGTGGGGAACCTCACTACATTGTAGTTTGAATTCACGAAAGCTTGGGGTGGAGTTCCAGGCTGAGACCTGTGAGTATCTGGGGAAAAAACCTCACTCCACTGTAGTTGGAATACACAGAAGCTGGGGGTGGAGTTCCTGGCTGAGACTTGTTGGTATCTGGGGTAAAAAACCTCACTCCATTTGTAGTTTGAATTAACAGAAGCTTGGGGTGGAGTTCCTGGCTGACACCTGTTGGTATTTGGGGGAAAGTATCCTCACTCCATTATAGTTTGAAATCACAGAAGCTGGGGGTGGAGTTCCTGGCTGCGACTTGTTGGTATCTGGGGGAAAAAACCTCACTCCATTTGTAGTTTGAATTAACAGAAGCTTGGGGTGGAGATCCTGGCTGAGACTTGTGAGTATCTGGGGAAAAAACCTCACTCCATTGTAGTTTGAATTAACAGAAGCTTGGGGTGGAGTTCCTGGCTGAGACCTGTGAGTATCTGGGGGTGAAAAACCTCACTCCATTGTAGTTTGAATTCACAGAAACTGGGGGTGGAGTTCCTGGCTGAGACCTGTTGGTATCTGGGGGAAAAAAACCTCACTCCATTGTAGTTCGAATTCACAGAAGCTGGGGTGGAGTTACTGGCTGAGACCTGTGAGTATCTGGGGAAAAAACCTCACTCCATTGTGGTTTGAATTCACAGAAGCTGGGGTGGAGTTCCTGGCTGAGACTGGGAGTATCTCGGATAAAAAATCTCACTCCATTGTAGTTTGAATTAACAGAAGCTTGGGGTGGAGTTCCTGGCTGAGACCTGTGAGTATCTGGGGAAAAGCCTCACTCCATTGTAGTTTGAATTCACAGAAACTGGGTGTGGAGTTCCTGGCTGCGACTTGTGAGTATTTGGGGGGGAGGGAATCTTACTCCATTGTAGCTTGAATTTACAGAAGATGGGGATGGAGTTCCTTGCTGAGACTTGTGAATATCTGGGGGAAAAAACCTTACTCCACTGTAGTTTGAATTCAGAGAGACTGGGGGTGGAGTTCCTGGCTTAGAACTGTTGGTTTCTGGGGGGAAAAATCTCACTCCATTGTAGTTTGAATTCACAGAAGATGGGGGTGGAGTTAAAGGCTGAGACCTGTGAGTATCTGGGAAAAAAACCTCACTCCATTTTGGTTTGAATTCACAGAAGCTGGGGTGGAGTTCCTAGCTGAGACCTGTGAGTATCTCAGGGGGGAACCTCACTACATTGTAGTTTGAATTCACGAAAGCTTGGGGTGGAGTTACTGGCGGAGACCTGTGAGTATCTGGGGGAAAAACGTCACTCCATTGTAGTTTGAATTCACAGAAGCTGGGGGTGGAGTTCCTGGCTGAGACTTGTTGGTATCTGGGGAAAAAACTCACTCCATTGTAGTTTGAATTCACAGAAGCTGGGGTGGAGTTCCTGGCTTAGACTGGGAGTATCTTGGATAAAAAATCTCACTCCATTGTAGTTCGAATTCACAGAAGCTGGGGTGGAGTTCCTGGCTTGGACCTGTGAGTATCTGGGGGGGTGAAAAACCTCATTCCATTGTAGTTTGAATTCACAGAGACTGGGTGTGGAGTTCCTGGCTGAGACTTGTTGGTATCTGGGGGAAAAAACCTCACTAGATTGTAGTTTGAATTCACAGAAGCTTGGGGTGGAGTTCCTGGCTGAGACCTGTGAGTATCTGGGGAAAAACCTCACTCCATTGTAGTTTGAATTCACAGAAACTGGGTGTGGAGTTCCTGGCTGCGACTTGTGAGTATTTGGGGGGAAAAACCTTACTCCACTGTAGTTTGAATTCAGAGAGACTGGGGGGTGGAGTTCCTGGCTTAGAACTGTTGGTTTCTGGGGGGAAAAACCTCACTCCATTGTAGTTTGAATTCACAGAAGATGGGGGTGGAGTTAAAGGCTGAGACCTGTGAGTATATGGGGGGACAAACCTTACTCCACTGTAGTTTGAATTCAGAGAGTCTGGGGGTGGAGTTCCTGGCTTAGAACTGTTGGTTTCTGGGGGGAAAAACCTCACTCCATTGTAGTTTGAATCCACAGAAGATGGGGGTGGAGTTAAAGGCTGAGACCTGTGAGTATCTGGGAAAAAAACCTCACTCCATTTTGGTTTGAATTCACAGAAGCTGGGGTGGAGTTCCTGGCTGAGACCTGTGAGTATCTGGGGAAAAGCCTCACTCCATTGTAGTTTGAATTCACAGAAACTGGGTGTGGAGTTCCTGGCTGCGACTTGTGAGTTTTTGGGGGGGAGGGAATCTTACTCCATTGTAGCTTGAATTTACAGAAGATGGGGATGGAGTTCCTTGCTGAGACTTGTGAATATCTGGGGGGAAAAACCTTACTCCACTGTAGTTTGAATTCAGAGAGACTGGGGGTTGAGTTCCTGGCTTAGAACTGTTGGTTTCTGGGGGGAAAAACCTCACTCCATTGTAGTTTGAAATCACAGAAGATGGGGGTGGAGTTAAAGGCTGAGACCTGTGAGTATCTGGGAAAAAAACCTCACTCCATTTTGGTTTGAATTCACAGAAGCTGGGGTGGAGTTCCTAGCTGAGACCTGTGAGTTTCTCAGGGGGGAACCTCACTACATTGTAGTTTGAATTCACGAAAGCTTGGGGTGGAGTTACTGGCGGAGACCTGTGAGTATCTGGGGGAAAAACGTCACTCCATTGTAGTTTGAATTCACAGAAGCTGGGGGTGGAGTTCCTGGCTGAGACTTGTTGGTATCTGGGGAAAAAACTCACTCCATTGTAGTTTGAATTCACAGAAGCTGGGGTGGAGTTCCTGGCTGAGACTGGGAGTATCTTGGATAAAAAATCTCACTCCATTGTAGTTCGAATTCACAGAAGCTGGGGTGGAGTTCCTGGCTTGGACCTGTGAGTATCTGGGGGGGTGAAAAACCTCATTCCATTGTAGTTTGAATTCACAGAGACTGGGTGTGGAGTTCCTGGCTGAGACTTGTTGGTATCTGGGGGAAAAAACCTCACTAGATTGTAGTTTGAATTCACAGAAGCTTGGGGTGGAGTTCCTGGCTGAGACCTGTGAGTATCTGGGGAAAAACCTCACTCCATTGTAGTTTGAATTCACAGAAACTGGGTGTGGAGTTCCTGGCTGCGACTTGTGAGTATTTGGGGGGAAAAACCTCACTCCACTGTAGTTTGAATTCAGAGAGACTGGGGGTGGAGTTCCTGGCTTAGAACTGTTGGTTTCTGGGGGGAAAAACCTCACTCCATTGTAGTTTGAATTCACAGAAGATGGGGGTGGAGTTAAAGGCTGAGACCTGTGAGTATCTGGGGGGACAAACCTTACTCCACTGTAGTTTGAATTCAGAGAGTCTGGGGGTGGAGTTCCTGGCTTAGAACTGTTGGTTTCTGGGGGGAAAAACCTCACTCCATTGTAGTTTGAATCCACAGAAGATGGGGGTGGAGTTAAAGGCTGAGACCTGTGAGTATCTGGGAAAAAAACCTCACTCCATTTTGGTTTGAATTCACAGAAGCTGGGGTGGAGTTCCTAGGTGAGACCTGTGAGTATCTCGGGGGGTGGGGAACCTCACTACATTGTAGTTTGAATTCACGAAAGCTTGGGGTGGAGTTCCAGGCTGAGACCTGTGAGTATCTGGGGAAAAAACCTCACTCCACTGTAGTTGGAATACACAGAAGCTGGGGGTGGAGTTCCTGGCTGAGACTTGTTGGTATCTGGGGTAAAAAACCTCACTCCATTTGTAGTTTGAATTAACAGAAGCTTGGGGTGGAGTTCCTGGCTGACACCTGTTGGTATTTGGGGGAAAGTATCCTCACTCCATTATAGTTTGAAATCACAGAAGCTGGGGGTGGAGTTCCTGGCTGCGACTTGTTGGTATCTGGGGGAAAAAACCTCACTCCATTTGTAGTTTGAATTAACAAAAACTTGGGGTGGAGTTCCTGGCTGAGACTTGTGAGTATCTGGGGAAAAAACCTCACTCCATTGTAGTTTGAATTAACAGAAGCTTGGGGTGGAGTTCCTGGCTGAGACCTGTGAGTATCTGGGGGTGAAAAACCTCACTCCATTGTAGTTTGAATTCACAGAAACTGGGGGTGGAGTTCCTGGCTGAGACCTGTTGGTATCTGGGGGAAAAAAACCTCACTCCATTGTAGTTTGAATTCACAGAAGCTTGGGGTGGAGTTCCTGGCTGAGACCTGTGAGTATCTGGGAAAAAACCTCACTCCATTGTGGTTTGAATTTACAGAAGCTGGGGTGGAGTTCCTGGCTGAGACTGGGAGTATCTGGGATAAAAAACCTCACTCCATTGTAGTTTGAATTAACAGAAGCTTGGGGTGGAGTTCCTGGCTACGACCTGTGAGTATCTGGGGGGGGGGAACCTTACTCCATTGTAGTTTGAATTCACAGAAGCTGGGGATGGAGTTCCTGGCTGAGACTTGTGAATATGTGGGGAAAATCCCCACTCCGTTGTAGTTTGAATTCACAGAAGCTAGGGGTGGAGTTCCTGGCTGACACTTTTTGGTATCTGGGAAAAAAAACCCTCACTCTATTGTAGTTTGAATTCACAGAAGCTAGGGGTGGAGTTCCTGGCTGAGACCTGTTGGTATCTGGGGTAAAAAACCTCACTCCATTTGTAGTTTGAATTAACAGAAGCTTGGGGTGGAGTTCCTGGCTGAGACCTGTTGGTATCTGGGGGAAAAAACCTCACTCCATTGTAGTTTGAATTCACAGAAGCTGGGGGTGGAGTTCCAGGCTGAGACCTGTGAGTATCTGGGAAAAAAACCTCACTCAATTGTAGTTTGAATTCACAGAAGCTAGGGGTGGAGTTCCTGGCTGAGACTTGTTGGTATCTGGGGTAAAAAACCTCACTCCATTTGTAGTTTGAATTAACAGAAGCTTGGGGTGGAGTTCCTGGCTGACACCTGTTGGTATCTGGGGGAAAAAAACCTCACTCCATTGTAGTTTGAATTCACAGAAGCTGGGGGTGGAGTTCCAGGCTGAGACCTGTGAGTATCTGGGGAAAAAACCTCACTCCACTGTAGTTTGAAATCACAGAAGCTGGGGGTGGAGTTCCTGGCTGCGACTTGTTGGTATCTGGGGGAAAAAACCTCACTCCATTTGTAGTTTGAGTTCACAGAGGTTGGAAGTGGAGTTCCGGGCTGAGACCTGTGAGAATCTGGGGAAAAAAACCTCACTCCATTGTAGTTCGAATTCAGAGAAGCTGGGGTGGAGTTCCTGGCTGAGACTGGGAGTATCTCGGATAAAAAATCTCACTCCATTGTAGTTTGAATTAACAGAAGCTTGGGGTGGAGTTCCTGGCTGAGACCTGTGAGTATCTGGGGAAAAGCCTCACTCCATTGTAGTTTGAATTCACAGAAACTGGGTGTGGAGTTCCTGGCTGCGACTTGTGAGTATTTGGGGGGGAGGGAATCTTACTCCATTGTAGCTTGAATTCACAGAAGATGGGGATGGAGTTCCTTGCTGAGACTTGTGAATATCTGGGGGGAAAAACCTTACTCCACTGTAGTTTGAATTCAGAGAGACTGGGGGTGGAGTTCCTGGCTTAGAACTGTTGGTTTCTGGGGGGAAAAACCTCACTCCATTGTAGTTTGAATTCACAGAAGATGGGGGTGGAGTTAAAGGCTGAGACCTGTGAGTATCTGGGAAAAAAACCTCACTCCATTTTGGTTTGAATTCACAGAAGTTGGGGTGGAGTTCCTAGCTGAGACCTGTGAGTATCTCAGGGGGGAACCTCACTACATTGTAGTTTGAATTCACGAAAGCTTGGGGTGGAGTTACTGGCGGAGACCTGTGAGTATCTGGGGGAAAAACGTCACTCCATTGTAGTTTGAATTCACAGAAGCTGGGGGTGGAGTTCCTGGCTGAGACTTGTTGGTATCTGGGGAAAAAACTCACTCCATTGTAGTTTGAATTCACAGTGACTGGGGGTGGAGTTCCTGGCTGAGACCTGTGAGTATCTGGGATAAAAAACGTCACTCCGTTGTATTTTGAATTAACAGAAGTTTGGGGTGGAGTTCCTGGCTGAGACTTGTGAGTATCTGGGGAAAAAACCTCACTCCATTGTAGTTTGAATTCACAGAAGCTGGGGGTGGAGTTCCTGGCTGAGACTTGTTGGTATCTGGGGAAAAAACTCACTCCATTGTAGTTTGAATTCACAGTGACTGGGGGTGGAGTTCCTGGCTGAGACCTGTGAGTATCTGGGATAAAAAACATTACTCCGTTGTATTTTGAATTCACAGAAGCTAGGGGTGGAGTTCCTGGCTGACACTTTTTGGTATCTGGGAAAAAAACCTCACTCCATTGTAGTTTGAATTCACAGAAGCTAGGGGTGGAGTTCCTAGCTGAGACTTGTTGGTATCTGGGGTAAAAAACCTCACTCCATTTGTAGTTTGAGATAATAGAGGTTGGCTGTGGAGTTCCTGGCTGAGACCTGTGAGTATCTGGGATAAAAACGTCACTCCATTGTAGTTTGAATTAACAGAAGCTTGGGGTAGAGTTCCTGGCTGAGACCTGTGAATATCTGGGGAAAAAACCTCACTCCATTGTAGTTGGAATTCACAGAAGCTGGGGGTGGAGTTCCTGGCTGAGACTTGTGAGTATCTGGGGAAAAAACCTCACTCCATTGTGGTTTGAATTCACAGAAGCTGGTGTGGAGTTCCTGGCTGAGACTGAGAGTATCTGGGATAAAAAACCTCACTCCATTGTAGTTTGAATTCACAGAAGCTAGGGGTGGAGTTCCTGGCTGAGACTTGTTGGTATCTGGGGTAAAAAACCTCACTCCATTGTAGTTTGAATTCACAGAAGCTTGGGGTGGAGTTCCTGGCTGAGACTTGTGAGTATCTGGGGAAAAAACCTCACTCCATTGTAGTTTGAATTAACAGAAGCTTGGGGTGGAGTTCCTGGCTGAGACCTGTGAGTATCTGGGGGTGAAAAACCTCACTCCATTGTAGTTTGAATTCACAGAAACTGGGGGTGGAGTTCCTGGCTGAGACCTGTTGGTATCTGGGGGAAAAAAACCTCACTCCATTGTAGTTTGAATTCACAGAAGCTTGGGGTGGAGTTCCTGGCTGAGACCTGTGAGTATCTGGGAAAAAACCTCACTCCATTGTGGTTTGAATTCACAGAAGCTGGGGTGGAGTTCCTGGCTGAGACTTGTTGGTATCTGGGGTAAAAAACCTCACTCCATTTGTAGTTTGAATTAACAGAAGCTTGGGGTGGAGTTCCTGGCTGACACCTGTTGGTATCTGGGGGGAAAAAACCTCACTCCATTGTAGTTTGAATTCACAGAAGCTGGGGGTGGAGTTCCAGGCTGAGACCTGTGAGTATCTGGGGAAAAAACCTCACTTCACTGTAGTTGGAATACACAGAAGCTGGGGGTGGAGTTCCTGGCTGAGACCTCTTGGTATCTGGGGGAAAGTATCCTCACTCCATTATAGTTTGAAATCACAGAAGCTGGGGGTGGAGTTCCTGGCTGCGACTTGTTGGTATCTGGGGGAAAAATCCTCACTCCATTAGTAGTTTGGGTTCACAGAGGTTGGAAGTGGAGTTCCGGGCTGTGACCTGTGAGAATCTGGCGAAAAAAACCTCACTCCATTGTAGTTCGAATTCACAGAAGCTGGGGTGGAGTTCCTGGCTGAGACCTGTGAGTATCTGGGGGGGTGAAAAACCTCATTCCATTGTAGTTTGAATTCACAGAGACTGGGTGTGGAGTTCCTGGCTGAGACTTGTTGGTATCTGGGGGAAAAAACCTCACTAGATTGTAGTTTGAATTCACGGAAGCTGGGGATGGAGTTCCAGGCTGAGACCTGTGAGTATCTGGGGAAAAAACCTCACCCCATTGTGGTTTGAATTCACAGAAGCTGGGGTGGAGTTCCTGGCTGAGACTGGGAGTATCTTGGATAAAAAATCTCACTCCATTGTAGTTCGAATTCACAGAAGCTGGGGTGGAGTTCCTGGCTGAGACCTGTGAGTATCTGGGGGGGTGAAAAACCTCATTCCATTGTAGTTTGAATTCACAGAGATTGGGTGTGGAGTTCCTGGCTGAGACTTGTTGGTATCTGGGGGAAAAAACCTCACTAGATTGTAGTTTGAATTCACAGAAGCTTGGGGTGGAGTTCCTGGCTGAGACCTGTGAGTATCTGGGGAAAAACCTTACTCCATTGTAGTTTGAATTCACAGAAACTGGGTGTGGAGTTCCTGGCTGCGACTTGTGAGTATTTGGGGGGAAAAACCTTACTCCACTGTAGTTTGAATTCAGAGAGACTGGGGGTGGAGTTCCTGGCTTAGAACTGTTGGTTTCTGGGGGGAAAAACCTCACTCCATTGTAGTTTGAATCCACAGAAGATGGGGGTGGAGTTAAAGGCTGAGACCTGTGAGTATCTGGGAAAAAAACCTCACTCCATTTTGGTTTGAATTCACAGAAGCTGGGGTGGAGTTCCTAGCTGAGACCTGTGAGTATCTCGGGGGGGGGAACCTCACTACATTGTAGTTTGAATTCACGAAAGCTTGGGGTGGAGTTCCTGGCTGAGACTTGTTGGTATCTGGGGAAAAAACTCACTCCATTGTAGTTTGAATTCACAGTGACTGGGGGTGGAGTTCCTGGCTGAGACCTGTGAGTATCTGGGATAAAAAACGTCACTCCATTGTATTTTGAATTAACAGAAGCTTGGGCTGGAGTTCCTGGCTGAGACTTGTGAGTATCTGGGGAAAAAACCTCACTCCATTGTAGTTTGAATTCACAGAAGCTGGGGGTGGAGTTCCTGGCTGAGACTTGTTGGTATCTGGGGAAAAAACTCACTCCATTGTAGTTTGAATTCACAGAAACTGGGTGTGGAGTTCCTGGCTGCGACTTGTGAGTATTTGGGGGGGAGGGAATCTTACTCCATTGTAGCTTGAATTTACAGAAGATGGGGATGGAGTTCCTTGCTGAGACTTGTGAATATCTGGGGGAAAAAACCTTACTCCACTGTAGTTTGAATTCAGAGAGACTGGGGGTGGAGTTCCTGGCTTAGAACTGTTGGTTTCTGGGGGGAAAAATCTCACTCCATTGTAGTTTGAATTCACAGAAGATGGGGGTGGAGTTAAAGGCTGAGACCTGTGAGTATCTGGGAAAAAAACCTCACTACATTGTAGTTTGAATTCACGAAAGCTTGGGGTGGAGTTACTGGCGGAGACCTGTGAGTATCTGGGGGAAAAACGTCACTCCATTGTAGTTTGAATTCACAGAAGCTGGGGGTGGAGTTCCTGGCTGAGACTTGTTGGTATCTGGGGAAAAAACTCACTCCATTGTAGTTTGAATTCACAGAAGCTGGGGTGGAGTTCCTGGCTTAGACTGGGAGTATCTTGGATAAAAAATCTCACTCCATTGTAGTTCGAATTCACAGAAGCTGGGGTGGAGTTCCTGGCTTGGACCTGTGAGTATCTGGGGGGGTGAAAAACCTCATTCCATTGTAGTTTGAATTCACAGAGACTGGGTGTGGAGTTCCTGGCTGAGACTTGTTGGTATCTGGGGGAAAAAACCTCACTAGATTGTAGTTTGAATTCACAGAAGCTTGGGGTGGAGTTCCTGGCTGAGACCTGTGAGTATCTGGGGAAAAACCTCACTCCATTGTAGTTTGAATTCACAGAAACTGGGTGTGGAGTTCCTGGCTGCGACTTGTGAGTATTTGGGGGGAAAAACCTTACTCCACTGTAGTTTGAATTCAGAGAGACTGGGGGTGGAGTTCCTGGCTTAGAACTGTTGGTTTCTGGGGGGAAAAACCTCACTCCATTGTAGTTTGAATTCACAGAAGATGGGGGTGGAGTTAAAGGCTGAGACCTGTGAGTATATGGGGGGACAAACCTTACTCCACTGTAGTTTGAATTCAGAGAGTCTGGGGGTGGAGTTCCTGGCTTAGAACTGTTGGTTTCTGGGGGGAAAAACCTCACTCCATTGTAGTTTGAATCCACAGAAGATGGGGGTGGAGTTAAAGGCTGAGACCTGTGAGTATCTGGGAAAAAAACCTCACTCCATTTTGGTTTGAATTCACAGAAGCTGGGGTGGAGTTCCTGGCTGAGACCTGTGAGTATCTGGGGAAAAGCCTCACTCCATTGTAGTTTGAATTCACAGAAACTGGGTGTGGAGTTCCTGGCTGCGACTTGTGAGTTTTTTGGAGGGAGGGAATCTTACTCCATTGTAGCTTGAATTTACAGAAGATGGGGATGGAGTTCCTTGCTGAGACTTGTGAATATCTGGGGGGAAAAACCTTACTCCACTGTAGTTTGAATTCAGAGAGACTGGGGGTTGAGTTCCTGGCTTAGAACTGTTGGTTTCTGGGGGGAAAAACCTCACTCCATTGTAGTTTGAAATCACAGAAGATGGGGGTGGAGTTAAAGGCTGAGACCTGTGAGTATCTGGGAAAAAAACCTCACTCCATTTTGGTTTGAATTCACAGAAGCTGGGGTGGAGTTCCTAGCTGAGACCTGTGAGTTTCTCAGGGGGGAACCTCACTACATTGTAGTTTGAATTCACGAAAGCTTGGGGTGGAGTTACTGGCGGAGACCTGTGAGTATCTGGGGGAAAAACGTCACTCCATTGTAGTTTGAATTCACAGAAGCTGGGGGTGGAGTTCCTGGCTGAGACTTGTTGGTATCTGGGGAAAAAACTCACTCCATTGTAGTTTGAATTCACAGAAGCTGGGGTGGAGTTCCTGGCTGAGACTGGGAGTATCTTGGATAAAAAATCTCACTCCATTGTAGTTCGAATTCACAGAAGCTGGGGTGGAGTTCCTGGCTTGGACCTGTGAGTATCTGGGGGGGTGAAAAACCTCATTCCATTGTAGTTTGAATTCACAGAGACTGGGTGTGGAGTTCCTGGCTGAGACTTGTTGGTATCTGGGGGAAAAAACCTCACTAGATTGTAGTTTGAATTCACAGAAGCTTGGGGTGGAGTTCCTGGCTGAGACCTGTGAGTATCTGGGGAAAAACCTCACTCCATTGTAGTTTGAATTCACAGAAACTGGGTGTGGAGTTCCTGGCTGCGACTTGTGAGTATTTGGGGGGAAAAACCTCACTCCACTGTAGTTTGAATTCAGAGAGACTGGGGGTGGAGTTCCTGGCTTAGAACTGTTGGTTTCTGGGGGGAAAAACCTCACTCCATTGTAGTTTGAATTCACAGAAGATGGGGGTGGAGTTAAAGGCTGAGACCTGTGAGTATCTGGGGGGACAAACATTACTCCACTGTAGTTTGAATTCAGAGAGTCTGGGGGTGGAGTTCCTGGCTTAGAACTGTTGGTTTCTGGGGGGAAAAACCTCACTCCATTGTAGTTTGAATCCACAGAAGATGGGGGTGGAGTTAAAGGCTGAGACCTGTGAGTATCTGGGAAAAAAACCTCACTCCATTTTGGTTTGAATTCACAGAAGCTGGGGTGGAGTTCCTAGCTGAGACCTGTGAGTATCTCGGGGGGTGGGGAACCTCACTACATTGTAGTTTGAATTCACGAAAGCTTGGGGTGGAGTTCCAGGCTGAGACCTGTGAGTATCTGGGGAAAAAACCTCACTCCACTGTAGTTGGAATACACAGAAGCTGGGGGTGGAGTTCCTGGCTGAGACTTGTTGGTATCTGGGGTAAAAAACCTCACTCCATTTGTAGTTTGAATTAACAGAAGCTTGGGGTGGAGTTCCTGGCTGACACCTGTTGGTATTTGGGGGAAAGTATCCTCACTCCATTATAGTTTGAAATCACAGAAGCTGGGGGTGGAGTTCCTGGCTGCGACTTGTTGGTATCTGGGGGAAAAAACCTCACTCCATTTGTAGTTTGAATTAACAAAAACTTGGGGTGGAGTTCCTGGCTGAGACTTGTGAGTATCTGGGGAAAAAACCTCACTCCATTGTAGTTTGAATTAACAGAAGCTTGGGGTGGAGTTCCTGGCTGAGACCTGTGAGTATCTGGGGGTGAAAAACCTCACTCCATTGTAGTTTGAATTCACAGAAACTGGGGGTGGAGTTCCTGGCTGAGACCTGTTGGTATCTGGGGGAAAAAAACCTCACTCCATTGTAGTTTGAATTCACAGAAGCTTGGGGTGGAGTTCCTGGCTGAGACCTGTGAGTATCTGGGAAAAAACCTCACTCCATTGTGGTTTGAATTTACAGAAGCTGGGGTGGAGTTCCTGGCTGAGACTGGGAGTATCTGGGATAAAAAACCTCACTCCATTGTAGTTTGAATTAACAGAAGCTTGGGGTGGAGTTCCTGGCTACGACCTGTGAGTATCTGGGGGGGGGAACCTTACTCCATTGTAGTTTGAATTCACAGAAGCTGGGGATGGAGTTCCTGGCTGAGACTTGTGAATATGTGGGGAAAATCCCCACTCCGTTGTAGTTTGAATTCACAGAAGCTAGGGGTGGAGTTCCTGGCTGACACTTTTTGGTATCTGGGGGGGGGAACCTTACTCCATTGTAGTTTGAATTCACAGAAGCTGGGGATGGAGTTCCTGGCTGAGACTTGTGAATATGTGGGGAAAATCCCCACTCCGTTGTAGTTTGAATTCACAGAAGCTAGGGGTGGAGTTCCTGGCTGACACTTTTTGGTATCTGGGAAAAAAAACCCTCACTCTATTGTAGTTTGAATTCACAGAAGCTAGGGGTGGAGTTCCTGGCTGAGACCTGTTGGTATCTGGGGTAAAAAACCTCACTCCATTTGTAGTTTGAATTAACAGAAGCTTGGGGTGGAGTTCCTGGCTGAGACCTGTTGGTATCTGGGGGAAAAAACCTCACTCCATTGTAGTTTGAATTCACAGAAGCTGGGGGTGGAGTTCCAGGCTGAGACCTGTGAGTATCTGGGAAAAAAACCTCACTCAATTGTAGTTTGAATTCACAGAAGCTAGGGGTGGAGTTCCTGGCTGAGACTTGTTGGTATCTGGGGTAAAAAACCTCACTCCATTTGTAGTTTGAATTAACAGAAGCTTGGGGTGGAGTTCCTGGCTGACACCTGTTGGTATCTGGGGGAAAAAAACCTCACTCCATTGTAGTTTGAATTCACAGAAGCTGGGGGTGGAGTTCCAGGCTGAGACCTGTGAGTATCTGGGGAAAAAACCTCACTCCACTGTAGTTTGAAATCACAGAAGCTGGGGGTGGAGTTCCTGGCTGCGACTTGTTGGTATCTGGGGGAAAAAACCTCACTCCATTTGTAGTTTGAGTTCACAGAGGTTGGAAGTGGAGTTCCGGGCTGAGACCTGTGAGAATCTGGGGAAAAAAACCTCACTCCATTGTAGTTCGAATTCACAGAAGCTGGGGTGGAGTTCCTGGCTGAGACTGGGAGTATCTCGGATAAAAAATCTCACTCCATTGTAGTTTGAATTAACAGAAGCTTGGGGTGGAGTTCCTGGCTGAGACCTGTGAGTATCTGGGGAAAAGCCTCACTCCATTGTAGTTTGAATTCACAGAAACTGGGTGTGGAGTTCCTGGCTGCGACTTGTGAGTATTTGGGGGGGAGGGAATCTTACTCCATTGTAGCTTGAATTCACAGAAGATGGGGATGGAGTTCCTTGCTGAGACTTGTGAATATCTGGGGGGAAAAACCTTACTCCACTGTAGTTTGAATTCAGAGAGACTGGGGGTGGAGTTCCTGGCTTAGAACTGTTGGTTTCTGGGGGGAAAAACCTCACTCCATTGTAGTTTGAATTCACAGAAGATGGGGGTGGAGTTAAAGGCTGAGACCTGTGAGTATCTGGGAAAAAAACCTCACTGCATTTTGGTTTGAATTCACAGAAGTTGGGGTGGAGTTCCTAGCTGAGACCTGTGAGTATCTCAGGGGGGAACCTCACTACATTGTAGTTTGAATTCACGAAAGCTTGGGGTGGAGTTACTGGCGGAGACCTGTGAGTATCTGGGGGAAAAACGTCACTCCATTGTAGTTTGAATTCACAGAAACTGGGGGTGGAGTTCCTGGCTGAGACTTGTTGGTATCTGGGGAAAAAACTCACTCCATTGTAGTTTGAATTCACAGTGACTGGGGGTGGAGTTCCTGGCTGAGACCTGTGAGTATCTGGGATAAAAAACGTCACTCTGTTGTATTTTGAATTAACAGAAGTTTGGGGTGGAGTTCCTGGCTGAGACTTTTTGGTATCTGGGAAAAAAACCTCACTCCATTGTAGTTTGAATTCACAGAAGCTAGGGGTGGAGTTCCTAGCTGAGACCTGTTGGTATCTGGGGTAAAAAACCTCACTCCATTTGTAGTTTGAGATAATAGAGGTTGGCTGTGGAGTTCCTGGCTGAGACCTGTGAGTATCTGGGATAAAAACGTCACTCCATTGTAGTTTGAATTAACAGAAGCTTGGGGTAGAGTTCCTGGCTGAGACCTGTGAATATCTGGGGAAAAAACCTCACTCCATTGTAGTTGGAATTCACAGAAGCTGGGGGTGGAGTTCCTGGCTGAGACTTGTGAGTATCTGGGGAAAAAACCTCACTCCATTGTGGTTTGAATTCACAGAAGCTGGTGTGGAGTTCCTGGCTGAGACTGGGAGTATCTGGGATAAAAAACCTCACTCCATTGTAGTTTGAATTCACAGAAGCTAGGGGTGGAGTTCCTGGCTGAGACTTGTTGGTATCTGGGGTAAAAAACCTCACTCCATTGTAGTTTGAATTCACAGAAGCTTGGGGTGGAGTTCCTGGCTGAGACTTGTGAGTATCTGGGGAAAAAACCTCACTCCATTGTAGTTTGAATTAACAGAAGCTTGGGGTGGAGTTCCTGGCTGAGACCTGTGAGTATCTGGGGGTGAAAAACCTCACTCCATTGTAGTTTGAATTCACAGAAACTGGGGGTGGAGTTCCTGGCTGAGACCTGTTGGTATCTGGGGGAAAAAAACCTCACTCCATTGTAGTTTGAATTCACAGAAGCTTGGGGTGGAGTTCCTGGCTGAGACCTGTGAGTATCTGGGAAAAAACCTCACTCCATTGTGGTTTGAATTCACAGAAGCTGGGGTGGAGTTCCTGGCTGAGACTTGTTGGTATCTGGGGTAAAAAACCTCACTCCATTTGTAGTTTGAATTAACAGAAGCTTGGGGTGGAGTTCCTGGCTGACACCTGTTGGTATCTGGGGGGAAAAAACCTCACTCCATTGTAGTTTGAATTCACAGAAGCTGGGGGTGGAGTTCCAGGCTGAGACCTGTGAGTATCTGGGGAAAAAACCTCACTTCACTGTAGTTGGAATACACAGAAGCTGGGGGTGGAGTTCCTGGCTGAGACCTCTTGGTATCTGGGGGAAAGTATCCTCACTCCATTATAGTTTGAAATCACAGAAGCTGGGGGTGGAGTTCCTGGCTGCGACTTGTTGGTATCTGGGGGAAAAATCCTCACTCCATTAGTAGTTTGGGTTCACAGAGGTTGGAAGTGGAGTTCCGGGCTGTGACCTGTGAGAATCTGGCGAAAAAAACCTCACTCCATTGTAGTTCGAATTCACAGAAGCTGGGGTGGAGTTCCTGGCTGAGACCTGTGAGTATCTGGGGGGGTGAAAAACCTCATTCCATTGTAGTTTGAATTCACAGAGACTGGGTGTGGAGTTCCTGGCTGAGACTTGTTGGTATCTGGGGGAAAAAACCTCACTAGATTGTAGTTTGAATTCACGGAAGCTGGGGATGGAGTTCCAGGCTGAGACCTGTGAGTATCTGGGGAAAAACCTTACTCCATTGTAGTTTGAATTCACAGAAACTGGGTGTGGAGTTCCTGGCTGCGACTTGTGAGTATTTGGGGGGAAAAACCTTACTCCACTGTAGTTTGAATTCAGAGAGACTGGGGGTGGAGTTCCTGGCTTAGAACTGTTGGTTTCTGGGGGGAAAAACCTCACTCCATTGTAGTTTGAATCCACAGAAGATGGGGGTGGAGTTAAAGGCTGAGACCTGTGAGTATCTGGGAAAAAAACCTCACTCCATTTTGGTTTGAATTCACAGAAGCTGGGGTGGAGTTCCTAGCTGAGACCTGTGAGTATCTCGGGGGGGGGGAACCTCACTACATTGTAGTTTGAATTCACGAAAGCTTGGGGTGGAGTTCCTGGCTGAGACTTGTTGGTATCTGGGGAAAAAACTCACTCCATTGTAGTTTGAATTCACAGTGACTGGGGGTGGAGTTCCTGGCTGAGACCTGTGAGTATCTGGGATAAAAAACGTCACTCCATTTTGGTTTGAATTCACAGAAGCTGGGGTGGAGTTCCTGGCTGAGACCTGTGAGTATCTGGGGAAAAGCCTCACTCCATTGTAGTTTGAATTCACAGAAACTGGGTGTGGAGTTCCTGGCTGCGACTTGTGAGTTTTTTGGAGGGAGGGAATCTTACTCCATTGTAGCTTGAATTTACAGAAGATGGGGATGGAGTTCCTTGCTGAGACTTGTGAATATCTGGGGGGAAAAACCTTACTCCACTGTAGTTTGAATTCAGAGAGACTGGGGGTTGAGTTCCTGGCTTAGAACTGTTGGTTTCTGGGGGGAAAAACCTCACTCCATTGTAGTTTGAAATCACAGAAGATGGGGGTGGAGTTAAAGGCTGAGACCTGTGAGTATCTGGGAAAAAAACCTCACTCCATTTTGGTTTGAATTCACAGAAGCTGGGGTGGAGTTCCTAGCTGAGACCTGTGAGTTTCTCAGGGGGGAACCTCACTACATTGTAGTTTGAATTCACGAAAGCTTGGGGTGGAGTTACTGGCGGAGACCTGTGAGTATCTGGGGGAAAAACGTCACTCCATTGTAGTTTGAATTCACAGAAGCTGGGGGTGGAGTTCCTGGCTGAGACTTGTTGGTATCTGGGGAAAAAACTCACTCCATTGTAGTTTGAATTCACAGAAGCTGGGGTGGAGTTCCTGGCTGAGACTGGGAGTATCTTGGATAAAAAATCTCACTCCATTGTAGTTCGAATTCACAGAAGCTGGGGTGGAGTTCCTGGCTTGGACCTGTGAGTATCTGGGGGGGTGAAAAACCTCATTCCATTGTAGTTTGAATTCACAGAGACTGGGTGTGGAGTTCCTGGCTGAGACTTGTTGGTATCTGGGGGAAAAAACCTCACTAGATTGTAGTTTGAATTCACAGAAGCTTGGGGTGGAGTTCCTGGCTGAGACCTGTGAGTATCTGGGGAAAAACCTCACTCCATTGTAGTTTGAATTCACAGAAACTGGGTGTGGAGTTCCTGGCTGCGACTTGTGAGTATTTGGGGGGAAAAACCTCACTCCACTGTAGTTTGAATTCAGAGAGACTGGGGGTGGAGTTCCTGGCTTAGAACTGTTGGTTTCTGGGGGGAAAAACCTCACTCCATTGTAGTTTGAATTCACAGAAGATGGGGGTGGAGTTAAAGGCTGAGACCTGTGAGTATCTGGGGGGACAAACATTACTCCACTGTAGTTTGAATTCAGAGAGTCTGGGGGTGGAGTTCCTGGCTTAGAACTGTTGGTTTCTGGGGGGAAAAACCTCACTCCATTGTAGTTTGAATCCACAGAAGATGGGGGTGGAGTTAAAGGCTGAGACCTGTGAGTATCTGGGAAAAAAACCTCACTCCATTTTGGTTTGAATTCACAGAAGCTGGGGTGGAGTTCCTAGCTGAGACCTGTGAGTATCTCGGGGGGTGGGGAACCTCACTACATTGTAGTTTGAATTCACGAAAGCTTGGGGTGGAGTTCCAGGCTGAGACCTGTGAGTATCTGGGGAAAAAACCTCACTCCACTGTAGTTGGAATACACAGAAGCTGGGGGTGGAGTTCCTGGCTGAGACTTGTTGGTATCTGGGGTAAAAAACCTCACTCCATTTGTAGTTTGAATTAACAGAAGCTTGGGGTGGAGTTCCTGGCTGACACCTGTTGGTATTTGGGGGAAAGTATCCTCACTCCATTATAGTTTGAAATCACAGAAGCTGGGGGTGGAGTTCCTGGCTGCGACTTGTTGGTATCTGGGGGAAAAAACCTCACTCCATTTGTAGTTTGAATTAACAAAAACTTGGGGTGGAGTTCCTGGCTGAGACTTGTGAGTATCTGGGGAAAAAACCTCACTCCATTGTAGTTTGAATTAACAGAAGCTTGGGGTGGAGTTCCTGGCTGAGACCTGTGAGTATCTGGGGGTGAAAAACCTCACTCCATTGTAGTTTGAATTCACAGAAACTGGGGGTGGAGTTCCTGGCTGAGACCTGTTGGTATCTGGGGGAAAAAAACCTCACTCCATTGTAGTTTGAATTCACAGAAGCTTGGGGTGGAGTTCCTGGCTGAGACCTGTGAGTATCTGGGAAAAAACCTCACTCCATTGTGGTTTGAATTTACAGAAGCTGGGGTGGAGTTCCTGGCTGAGACTGGGAGTATCTGGGATAAAAAACCTCACTCCATTGTAGTTTGAATTAACAGAAGCTTGGGGTGGAGTTCCTGGCTACGACCTGTGAGTATCTGGGGGGGGGAACCTTACTCCATTGTAGTTTGAATTCACAGAAGCTGGGGATGGAGTTCCTGGCTGAGACTTGTGAATATGTGGGGAAAATCCCCACTCCGTTGTAGTTTGAATTCACAGAAGCTAGGGGTGGAGTTCCTGGCTGACACTTTTTGGTATCTGGGGGGGGGAACCTTACTCCATTGTAGTTTGAATTCACAGAAGCTGGGGATGGAGTTCCTGGCTGAGACTTGTGAATATGTGGGGAAAATCCCCACTCCGTTGTAGTTTGAATTCACAGAAGCTAGGGGTGGAGTTCCTGGCTGACACTTTTTGGTATCTGGGAAAAAAAACCCTCACTCTATTGTAGTTTGAATTCACAGAAGCTAGGGGTGGAGTTCCTGGCTGAGACCTGTTGGTATCTGGGGTAAAAAACCTCACTCCATTTGTAGTTTGAATTAACAGAAGCTTGGGGTGGAGTTCCTGGCTGAGACCTGTTGGTATCTGGGGGAAAAAACCTCACTCCATTGTAGTTTGAATTCACAGAAGCTGGGGGTGGAGTTCCAGGCTGAGACCTGTGAGTATCTGGGAAAAAAACCTCACTCAATTGTAGTTTGAATTCACAGAAGCTAGGGGTGGAGTTCCTGGCTGAGACTTGTTGGTATCTGGGGTAAAAAACCTCACTCCATTTGTAGTTTGAATTAACAGAAGCTTGGGGTGGAGTTCCTGGCTGACACCTGTTGGTATCTGGGGGAAAAAAACCTCACTCCATTGTAGTTTGAATTCACAGAAGCTGGGGGTGGAGTTCCAGGCTGAGACCTGTGAGTATCTGGGGAAAAAACCTCACTCCACTGTAGTTTGAAATCACAGAAGCTGGGGGTGGAGTTCCTGGCTGCGACTTGTTGGTATCTGGGGGAAAAAACCTCACTCCATTTGTAGTTTGAGTTCACAGAGGTTGGAAGTGGAGTTCCGGGCTGAGACCTGTGAGAATCTGGGGAAAAAAACCTCACTCCATTGTAGTTCGAATTCACAGAAGCTGGGGTGGAGTTCCTGGCTGAGACTGGGAGTATCTCGGATAAAAAATCTCACTCCATTGTAGTTTGAATTAACAGAAGCTTGGGGTGGAGTTCCTGGCTGAGACCTGTGAGTATCTGGGGAAAAGCCTCACTCCATTGTAGTTTGAATTCACAGAAACTGGGTGTGGAGTTCCTGGCTGCGACTTGTGAGTATTTGGGGGGGAGGGAATCTTACTCCATTGTAGCTTGAATTCACAGAAGATGGGGATGGAGTTCCTTGCTGAGACTTGTGAATATCTGGGGGGAAAAACCTTACTCCACTGTAGTTTGAATTCAGAGAGACTGGGGGTGGAGTTCCTGGCTTAGAACTGTTGGTTTCTGGGGGGAAAAACCTCACTCCATTGTAGTTTGAATTCACAGAAGATGGGGGTGGAGTTAAAGGCTGAGACCTGTGAGTATCTGGGAAAAAAACCTCACTGCATTTTGGTTTGAATTCACAGAAGTTGGGGTGGAGTTCCTAGCTGAGACCTGTGAGTATCTCAGGGGGGAACCTCACTACATTGTAGTTTGAATTCACGAAAGCTTGGGGTGGAGTTACTGGCGGAGACCTGTGAGTATCTGGGGGAAAAACGTCACTCCATTGTAGTTTGAATTCACAGAAACTGGGGGTGGAGTTCCTGGCTGAGACTTGTTGGTATCTGGGGAAAAAACTCACTCCATTGTAGTTTGAATTCACAGTGACTGGGGGTGGAGTTCCTGGCTGAGACCTGTGAGTATCTGGGATAAAAAACGTCACTCTGTTGTATTTTGAATTAACAGAAGTTTGGGGTGGAGTTCCTGGCTGAGACTTTTTGGTATCTGGGAAAAAAACCTCACTCCATTGTAGTTTGAATTCACAGAAGCTAGGGGTGGAGTTCCTAGCTGAGACCTGTTGGTATCTGGGGTAAAAAACCTCACTCCATTTGTAGTTTGAGATAATAGAGGTTGGCTGTGGAGTTCCTGGCTGAGACCTGTGAGTATCTGGGATAAAAACGTCACTCCATTGTAGTTTGAATTAACAGAAGCTTGGGGTAGAGTTCCTGGCTGAGACCTGTGAATATCTGGGGAAAAAACCTCACTCCATTGTAGTTGGAATTCACAGAAGCTGGGGGTGGAGTTCCTGGCTGAGACTTGTGAGTATCTGGGGAAAAAACCTCACTCCATTGTGGTTTGAATTCACAGAAGCTGGTGTGGAGTTCCTGGCTGAGACTGGGAGTATCTGGGATAAAAAACCTCACTCCATTGTAGTTTGAATTCACAGAAGCTAGGGGTGGAGTTCCTGGCTGAGACTTGTTGGTATCTGGGGTAAAAAACCTCACTCCATTGTAGTTTGAATTCACAGAAGCTTGGGGTGGAGTTCCTGGCTGAGACTTGTGAGTATCTGGGGAAAAAACCTCACTCCATTGTAGTTTGAATTAACAGAAGCTTGGGGTGGAGTTCCTGGCTGAGACCTGTGAGTATCTGGGGGTGAAAAACCTCACTCCATTGTAGTTTGAATTCACAGAAACTGGGGGTGGAGTTCCTGGCTGAGACCTGTTGGTATCTGGGGGAAAAAAACCTCACTCCATTGTAGTTTGAATTCACAGAAGCTTGGGGTGGAGTTCCTGGCTGAGACCTGTGAGTATCTGGGAAAAAACCTCACTCCATTGTGGTTTGAATTCACAGAAGCTGGGGTGGAGTTCCTGGCTGAGACTTGTTGGTATCTGGGGTAAAAAACCTCACTCCATTTGTAGTTTGAATTAACAGAAGCTTGGGGTGGAGTTCCTGGCTGACACCTGTTGGTATCTGGGGGGAAAAAACCTCACTCCATTGTAGTTTGAATTCACAGAAGCTGGGGGTGGAGTTCCAGGCTGAGACCTGTGAGTATCTGGGGAAAAAACCTCACTTCACTGTAGTTGGAATACACAGAAGCTGGGGGTGGAGTTCCTGGCTGAGACCTCTTGGTATCTGGGGGAAAGTATCCTCACTCCATTATAGTTTGAAATCACAGAAGCTGGGGGTGGAGTTCCTGGCTGCGACTTGTTGGTATCTGGGGGAAAAATCCTCACTCCATTAGTAGTTTGGGTTCACAGAGGTTGGAAGTGGAGTTCCGGGCTGTGACCTGTGAGAATCTGGCGAAAAAAACCTCACTCCATTGTAGTTCGAATTCACAGAAGCTGGGGTGGAGTTCCTGGCTGAGACCTGTGAGTATCTGGGGGGGTGAAAAACCTCATTCCATTGTAGTTTGAATTCACAGAGACTGGGTGTGGAGTTCCTGGCTGAGACTTGTTGGTATCTGGGGGAAAAAACCTCACTAGATTGTAGTTTGAATTCACGGAAGCTGGGGATGGAGTTCCAGGCTGAGACCTGTGAGTATCTGGGGAAAAACCTTACTCCATTGTAGTTTGAATTCACAGAAACTGGGTGTGGAGTTCCTGGCTGCGACTTGTGAGTATTTGGGGGGAAAAACCTTACTCCACTGTAGTTTGAATTCAGAGAGACTGGGGGTGGAGTTCCTGGCTTAGAACTGTTGGTTTCTGGGGGGAAAAACCTCACTCCATTGTAGTTTGAATCCACAGAAGATGGGGGTGGAGTTAAAGGCTGAGACCTGTGAGTATCTGGGAAAAAAACCTCACTCCATTTTGGTTTGAATTCACAGAAGCTGGGGTGGAGTTCCTAGCTGAGACCTGTGAGTATCTCGGGGGGGGGGAACCTCACTACATTGTAGTTTGAATTCACGAAAGCTTGGGGTGGAGTTCCTGGCTGAGACTTGTTGGTATCTGGGGAAAAAACTCACTCCATTGTAGTTTGAATTCACAGTGACTGGGGGTGGAGTTCCTGGCTGAGACCTGTGAGTATCTGGGATAAAAAACGTCACTCCATTGTATTTTGAATTAACAGAAGCTTGGGCTGGAGTTCCTGGCTGAGACTTGTGAGTATCTGGGGAAAAAACCTCACTCCATTGTAGTTTGAATTCACAGAAGCTGGGGGTGGAGTTCCTGGCTGAGACTTGTTGGTATCTGGGGAAAAAACTCACTCCATTGTAGTTTGAATTCACAGAAGCTGGGGTGGAGTTCCTGGCTGAGACTGGGAGTATCTTGGATAAAAAATCTCACTCCATTGTAGTTCGAATTCACAGAAGCTGGGGTGGAGTTCCTGGCTTGGACCTGTGAGTATCTGGGGGGGTGAAAAACCTCATTCCAGTGTAGTTTGAATTCACAGAGACTGGGTGTGGAGTTCCTGGCTGAGACTTGTTGGTATCTGGGGGAAAAAACCTCACTAGATTGTAGTTTGAATTCACAGAAGCTTGGGGTGGAGTTCCTGGCTGAAACCTGTGAGTATCTGGGGAAAAACCTCACTCCATTGTAGTTTGAATTCACAGAAACTGGGTGTGGAGTTCCTGGCTGCGGCTTGTGAGTATTTGGGGGGAAAAACCTTACTCCACTGTAGTTTGAATTCAGAGAGACTGGGGGTGGAGTTCCTGGCTTAGAACTGTTGGTTTCTGGGGGGAAAAACCTCACTCCATTGTAGTTTGAATTCACAGAAGATGGGGGTGGAGTTAAAGGCTGAGACCTGTGAGTATCTGGGGGGACAAACCTTACTCCACTGTAGTTTGAATTCAGAGAGACTGGGGGTGGAGTTCCTGGCTTAGAACTGTTGGTTTCTGGGGGGGAAAACCTCACTCCATTGTAGTTTGAATCCACAGAAGATGGGGGTGGAGTTAAAGGCTGACACCTGTGAGTATCTGGGAAAAAAACCTCACTCCATTTTGGTTTGAATTCACAGTGACTGGGGGTGGAGTTCCTGGCTGAGACCTGTGAGTATCTGGGATAAAAAACGTCACTCCATTGTATTTTGAATTAACAGAAGCTTGGGGTGGATTTCCTGGCTGAGATTTGTGAGTATCTGGGAAAAAAACTCCACTCCATTGTAGTTTGAATTCACAGAAGCTAGGGGTGGAGTTCCTGGCTGACACTTTTTGGTATCTGGGAAAAAAACCTCACTCCATTTTAGTTTGAATTCACAGAAGCTAGGGGTGGAGTTCCTAGCTCAGACTTGTTGGTATCTGGGGTAAAAAACCTCACTCCATTTGTAGTTTGAGATCATAGAGGTTGGCTGTGGAGTTCCTGGCTGAGACCTGTGAGTATCTGGGAAAAAAACCTCACTCCATTGTAGTTTGAATTCACGGAAGCTGGGGTGGAGTTCCTGGCTGAGACCTGTGAGTATCTGGGATAAAAACATCACTCCATTGTGGTTTGAATTAACAGAAGGTTGGGGTAGAGTTCCTGGCTGAGACCTGTGAATATCTGGGGAAAAAAACCTCGCTCCATTGTAGTTGGAATTCACAGAAGCTGGGGGTGGAGTTCCTGGCTGAGACTTGTGAGTATCTGGGGAAAAAACCTCACTCCATTGTAGTTTGAATTCACAGAAGCTGGGGGTGGAGTTCCAGGCTGAGACCTGTGAGTTTCTGGGAAAAAACCTCACTCCATTGTGGTTTGAATTCACAGAAGCTGGTGTGGAGTTCCTGGCTGAGACTGGGAGTATCTGGGATAAAAAACCTCACTCCATTGTAGTTTGAATTCACAGAAGCTGGGGGTGGAGTTCCAGGCTGAGACCTGTGAGTATCTGGGGAAAAAACCTCACTCCATTGTAGTTTGAATTCACAGAAGCTAGGGGTGGAGTTCCTGGCTGAGACTTGTTGGTATCTGGGGAAAAAACCTCACTCCATTGTAGTTTGAATTAACAGAAGCTTGGGGTGGAGTTCCTGGCTGAGAGCTGTGAGTATCTGGGGGTGAAAAACCTCACTCCATTGTAGTTTGAATTCACAGAAACTGGGGGTGGAGTTCCTGGCTGAGACCTGTTGGTATCTGGGGGAAAAAAACCTCACTCCATTGTAGTTTGAATTCACAGAAGCTTGAGGTGGAGTTCCTGGCTGAGACCTGTGAGTATCTGGGAAAAAACCTCACTCCATTGTGGTTTGAATTCACAGAAGCTGGTGTGGAGTTCCTGGCTGAGACTGGGAGTATCTGGGATAAAAAACCTCACTCCATTGTAGTTTGAATTCACAGAAGCTGGGGGTGGAGTTCCAGGCTGAGACCTGTGAGTATCTGGGGAAAAAACCTCACTCCATTGTAGTTTGAATTCACAGAAGCTTGAGGTGGAGTTCCTGGCTGAGACCTGTGAGTATCTGGGAAAAAACCTCACTCCATTGTGGTTTGAATTCACAGAAGCTGGGGTGGAGTTCCTGGCTGAGACTGAGAGTATCTGGGATAAAAAACCTCACTCCATTGTAGTTTGAATTCACAGAAGCTAGGGGTGGAGTTCCTGGCTGAGACTTGTTGGTATCTGGGGTAAAAAACCTCACTCCATTGTAGTTTGAATTCACAGAAGCTTGGGGTGGAGTTCCTGGCTGAGACTTGTGAGTATCTGGGGAAAAAACCTCACTCCATTGTAGTTTGAATTAACAGAAGCTTGGGGTGGAGTTCCTGGCTGAGACCTGTGAGTATCTGGGGGTGAAAAACCTCACTCCATTGTAGTTTGAATTCACAGAAACTGGGGGTGGAGTTCCTGGCTGAGACCTGTTGGTATCTGGGGGAAAAAAACCTCACTCCATTGTAGTTTGAATTCACAGAAGCTTGGGGTGGAGTTCCTGGCTGAGACCTGTGAGTATCTGGGAAAAAACCTCACTCCATTGTGGTTTGAATTCACAGAAGCTGGGGTGGAGTTCCTGGCTGAGACTTGTTGGTATCTGGGGTAAAAAACCTCACTCCATTTGTAGTTTGAATTAACAGAAGCTTGGGGTGGAGTTCCTGGCTGACACCTGTTGGTATCTGGGGGGAAAAAACCTCACTCCATTGTAGTTTGAATTCACAGAAGCTGGGGGTGGAGTTCCAGGCTGAGACCTGTGAGTATCTGGGGAAAAAACCTCACTTCACTGTAGTTGGAATACACAGAAGCTGGGGGTGGAGTTCCTGGCTGAGACCTCTTGGTATCTGGGGGAAAGTATCCTCACTCCATTATAGTTTGAAATCACAGAAGCTGGGGGTGGAGTTCCTGGCTGCGACTTGTTGGTATCTGGGGGAAAAATCCTCACTCCATTAGTAGTTTGGGTTCACAGAGGTTGGAAGTGGAGTTCCGGGCTGTGACCTGTGAGAATCTGGCGAAAAAAACCTCACTCCATTGTAGTTCGAATTCACAGAAGCTGGGGTGGAGTTCCTGGCTGAGACCTGTGAGTATCTGGGGGGGTGAAAAACCTCATTCCATTGTAGTTTGAATTCACAGAGACTGGGTGTGGAGTTCCTGGCTGAGACTTGTTGGTATCTGGGGGAAAAAACCTCACTAGATTGTAGTTTGAATTCACGGAAGCTGGGGATGGAGTTCCAGGCTGAGACCTGTGAGTATCTGGGGAAAAAACCTCACCCCATTGTGGTTTGAATTCACAGAAGCTGGGGTGGAGTTCCTGGCTGAGACTGGGAGTATCTTGGATAAAAAATCTCACTCCATTGTAGTTCGAATTCACAGAAGCTGGGGTGGAGTTCCTGGCTGAGACCTGTGAGTATCTGGGGGGGTGAAAAACCTCATTCCATTGTAGTTTGAATTCACAGAGATTGGGTGTGGAGTTCCTGGCTGAGACTTGTTGGTATCTGGGGGAAAAAACCTCACTAGATTGTAGTTTGAATTCACAGAAGCTTGGGGTGGAGTTCCTGGCTGAGACCTGTGAGTATCTGGGGAAAAACCTTACTCCATTGTAGTTTGAATTCACAGAAACTGGGTGTGGAGTTCCTGGCTGCGACTTGTGAGTATTTGGGGGGAAAAACCTTACTCCACTGTAGTTTGAATTCAGAGAGACTGGGGGTGGAGTTCCTGGCTTAGAACTGTTGGTTTCTGGGGGGAAAAACCTCACTCCATTGTAGTTTGAATCCACAGAAGATGGGGGTGGAGTTAAAGGCTGAGACCTGTGAGTATCTGGGAAAAAAACCTCACTCCATTTTGGTTTGAATTCACAGAAGCTGGGGTGGAGTTCCTAGCTGAGACCTGTGAGTATCTCGGGGGGGGGGAACCTCACTACATTGTAGTTTGAATTCACGAAAGCTTGGGGTGGAGTTCCTGGCTGAGACTTGTTGGTATCTGGGGAAAAAACTCACTCCATTGTAGTTTGAATTCACAGTGACTGGGGGTGGAGTTCCTGGCTGAGACCTGTGAGTATCTGGGATAAAAAACGTCACTCCATTGTATTTTGAATTAACAGAAGCTTGGGCTGGAGTTCCTGGCTGAGACTTGTGAGTATCTGGGGAAAAAACCTCACTCCATTGTAGTTTGAATTCACAGAAGCTGGGGGTGGAGTTCCTGGCTGAGACTTGTTGGTATCTGGGGAAAAAACTCACTCCATTGTAGTTTGAATTCACAGAAACTGGGTGTGGAGTTCCTGGCTGCGACTTGTGAGTATTTGGGGGGGAGGGAATCTTACTCCATTGTAGCTTGAATTTACAGAAGATGGGGATGGAGTTCCTTGCTGAGACTTGTGAATATCTGGGGGAAAAAACCTTACTCCACTGTAGTTTGAATTCAGAGAGACTGGGGGTGGAGTTCCTGGCTTAGAACTGTTGGTTTCTGGGGGGAAAAATCTCACTCCATTGTAGTTTGAATTCACAGAAGATGGGGGTGGAGTTAAAGGCTGAGACCTGTGAGTATCTGGGAAAAAAACCTCACTACATTGTAGTTTGAATTCACGAAAGCTTGGGGTGGAGTTACTGGCGGAGACCTGTGAGTATCTGGGGGAAAAACGTCACTCCATTGTAGTTTGAATTCACAGAAGCTGGGGGTGGAGTTCCTGGCTGAGACTTGTTGGTATCTGGGGAAAAAACTCACTCCATTGTAGTTTGAATTCACAGAAGCTGGGGTGGAGTTCCTGGCTTAGACTGGGAGTATCTTGGATAAAAAATCTCACTCCATTGTAGTTCGAATTCACAGAAGCTGGGGTGGAGTTCCTGGCTTGGACCTGTGAGTATCTGGGGGGGTGAAAAACCTCATTCCATTGTAGTTTGAATTCACAGAGACTGGGTGTGGAGTTCCTGGCTGAGACTTGTTGGTATCTGGGGGAAAAAACCTCACTAGATTGTAGTTTGAATTCACAGAAGCTTGGGGTGGAGTTCCTGGCTGAGACCTGTGAGTATCTGGGGAAAAACCTCACTCCATTGTAGTTTGAATTCACAGAAACTGGGTGTGGAGTTCCTGGCTGCGACTTGTGAGTATTTGGGGGGAAAAACCTTACTCCACTGTAGTTTGAATTCAGAGAGACTGGGGGTGGAGTTCCTGGCTTAGAACTGTTGGTTTCTGGGGGGAAAAACCTCACTCCATTGTAGTTTGAATTCACAGAAGATGGGGGTGGAGTTAAAGGCTGAGACCTGTGAGTATATGGGGGGACAAACCTTACTCCACTGTAGTTTGAATTCAGAGAGTCTGGGGGTGGAGTTCCTGGCTTAGAACTGTTGGTTTCTGGGGGGAAAAACCTCACTCCATTGTAGTTTGAATCCACAGAAGATGGGGGTGGAGTTAAAGGCTGAGACCTGTGAGTATCTGGGAAAAAAACCTCACTCCATTTTGGTTTGAATTCACAGAAGCTGGGGTGGAGTTCCTGGCTGAGACCTGTGAGTATCTGGGGAAAAGCCTCACTCCATTGTAGTTTGAATTCACAGAAGCTGGGGGTGGAGTTCCAGGCTGAGACCTGTGAGTATCTGGGGAAAAAACCTCACTCCATTGTAGTTTGAATTCACAGAAGCTTGAGGTGGAGTTCCTGGCTGAGACCTGTGAGTATCTGGGAAAAAACCTCACTCCATTGTGGTTTGAATTCACAGAAGCTGGGGTGGAGTTCCTGGCTGAGACTGAGAGTATCTGGGATAAAAAACCTCACTCCATTGTAGTTTGAATTCACAGAAGCTAGGGGTGGAGTTCCTGGCTGAGACTTGTTGGTATCTGGGGTAAAAAACCTCACTCCATTGTAGTTTGAATTCACAGAAGCTTGGGGTGGAGTTCCTGGCTGAGACTTGTGAGTATCTGGGGAAAAAACCTCACTCCATTGTAGTTTGAATTAACAGAAGCTTGGGGTGGAGTTCCTGGCTGAGACCTGTGAGTATCTGGGGGTGAAAAACCTCACTCCATTGTAGTTTGAATTCACAGAAACTGGGGGTGGAGTTCCTGGCTGAGACCTGTTGGTATCTGGGGGAAAAAAACCTCACTCCATTGTAGTTTGAATTCACAGAAGCTTGGGGTGGAGTTCCTGGCTGAGACCTGTGAGTATCTGGGAAAAAACCTCACTCCATTGTGGTTTGAATTCACAGAAGCTGGGGTGGAGTTCCTGGCTGAGACTTGTTGGTATCTGGGGTAAAAAACCTCACTCCATTTGTAGTTTGAATTAACAGAAGCTTGGGGTGGAGTTCCTGGCTGACACCTGTTGGTATCTGGGGGGAAAAAACCTCACTCCATTGTAGTTTGAATTCACAGAAGCTGGGGGTGGAGTTCCAGGCTGAGACCTGTGAGTATCTGGGGAAAAAACCTCACTTCACTGTAGTTGGAATACACAGAAGCTGGGGGTGGAGTTCCTGGCTGAGACCTCTTGGTATCTGGGGGAAAGTATCCTCACTCCATTATAGTTTGAAATCACAGAAGCTGGGGGTGGAGTTCCTGGCTGCGACTTGTTGGTATCTGGGGGAAAAATCCTCACTCCATTAGTAGTTTGGGTTCACAGAGGTTGGAAGTGGAGTTCCGGGCTGTGACCTGTGAGAATCTGGCGAAAAAAACCTCACTCCATTGTAGTTCGAATTCACAGAAGCTGGGGTGGAGTTCCTGGCTGAGACCTGTGAGTATCTGGGGGGGTGAAAAACCTCATTCCATTGTAGTTTGAATTCACAGAGACTGGGTGTGGAGTTCCTGGCTGAGACTTGTTGGTATCTGGGGGAAAAAACCTCACTAGATTGTAGTTTGAATTCACGGAAGCTGGGGATGGAGTTCCAGGCTGAGACCTGTGAGTATCTGGGGAAAAAACCTCACCCCATTGTGGTTTGAATTCACAGAAGCTGGGGTGGAGTTCCTGGCTGAGACTGGGAGTATCTTGGATAAAAAATCTCACTCCATTGTAGTTCGAATTCACAGAAGCTGGGGTGGAGTTCCTGGCTGAGACCTGTGAGTATCTGGGGGGGTGAAAAACCTCATTCCATTGTAGTTTGAATTCACAGAGATTGGGTGTGGAGTTCCTGGCTGAGACTTGTTGGTATCTGGGGGAAAAAACCTCACTAGATTGTAGTTTGAATTCACAGAAGCTTGGGGTGGAGTTCCTGGCTGAGACCTGTGAGTATCTGGGGAAAAACCTTACTCCATTGTAGTTTGAATTCACAGAAACTGGGTGTGGAGTTCCTGGCTGCGACTTGTGAGTATTTGGGGGGAAAAACCTTACTCCACTGTAGTTTGAATTCAGAGAGACTGGGGGTGGAGTTCCTGGCTTAGAACTGTTGGTTTCTGGGGGGAAAAACCTCACTCCATTGTAGTTTGAATCCACAGAAGATGGGGGTGGAGTTAAAGGCTGAGACCTGTGAGTATCTGGGAAAAAAACCTCACTCCATTTTGGTTTGAATTCACAGAAGCTGGGGTGGAGTTCCTAGCTGAGACCTGTGAGTATCTCGGGGGGGGGGAACCTCACTACATTGTAGTTTGAATTCACGAAAGCTTGGGGTGGAGTTCCTGGCTGAGACTTGTTGGTATCTGGGGAAAAAACTCACTCCATTGTAGTTTGAATTCACAGTGACTGGGGGTGGAGTTCCTGGCTGAGACCTGTGAGTATCTGGGATAAAAAACGTCACTCCATTGTATTTTGAATTAACAGAAGCTTGGGCTGGAGTTCCTGGCTGAGACTTGTGAGTATCTGGGGAAAAAACCTCACTCCATTGTAGTTTGAATTCACAGAAGCTGGGGGTGGAGTTCCTGGCTGAGACTTGTTGGTATCTGGGGAAAAAACTCACTCCATTGTAGTTTGAATTCACAGAAACTGGGTGTGGAGTTCCTGGCTGCGACTTGTGAGTATTTGGGGGGGAGGGAATCTTACTCCATTGTAGCTTGAATTTACAGAAGATGGGGATGGAGTTCCTTGCTGAGACTTGTGAATATCTGGGGGAAAAAACCTTACTCCACTGTAGTTTGAATTCAGAGAGACTGGGGGTGGAGTTCCTGGCTTAGAACTGTTGGTTTCTGGGGGGAAAAATCTCACTCCATTGTAGTTTGAATTCACAGAAGATGGGGGTGGAGTTAAAGGCTGAGACCTGTGAGTATCTGGGAAAAAAACCTCACTACATTGTAGTTTGAATTCACGAAAGCTTGGGGTGGAGTTACTGGCGGAGACCTGTGAGTATCTGGGGGAAAAACGTCACTCCATTGTAGTTTGAATTCACAGAAGCTGGGGGTGGAGTTCCTGGCTGAGACTTGTTGGTATCTGGGGAAAAAACTCACTCCATTGTAGTTTGAATTCACAGAAGCTGGGGTGGAGTTCCTGGCTGAGACTGGGAGTATCTTGGATAAAAAATCTCACTCCATTGTAGTTCGAATTCACAGAAGCTGGGGTGGAGTTCCTGGCTTGGACCTGTGAGTATCTGGGGGGGTGAAAAACCTCATTCCATTGTAGTTTGAATTCACAGAGACTGGGTGTGGAGTTCCTGGCTGAGACTTGTTGGTATCTGGGGGAAAAAACCTCACTAGATTGTAGTTTGAATTCACAGAAGCTTGGGGTGGAGTTCCTGGCTGAGACCTGTGAGTATCTGGGGAAAAACCTCACTCCATTGTAGTTTGAATTCACAGAAACTGGGTGTGGAGTTCCTGGCTGCGACTTGTGAGTATTTGGGGGGAAAAACCTCACTCCACTGTAGTTTGAATTCAGAGAGACTGGGGGTGGAGTTCCTGGCTTAGAACTGTTGGTTTCTGGGGGGAAAAACCTCACTCCATTGTAGTTTGAATTCACAGAAGATGGGGGTGGAGTTAAAGGCTGAGACCTGTGAGTATCTGGGGGGACAAACATTACTCCACTGTAGTTTGAATTCAGAGAGTCTGGGGGTGGAGTTCCTGGCTTAGAACTGTTGGTTTCTGGGGGGAAAAACCTCACTCCATTGTAGTTTGAATCCACAGAAGATGGGGGTGGAGTTAAAGGCTGAGACCTGTGAGTATCTGGGAAAAAAACCTCACTCCATTTTGGTTTGAATTCACAGAAGCTGGGGTGGAGTTCCTGGCTGAGACCTGTGAGTATCTCGGGGGGTGGGGAACCTCACTACATTGTAGTTTGAATTCACGAAAGCTTGGGGTGGAGTTCCAGGCTGAGACCTGTGAGTATCTGGGGAAAAAACCTCACTCCACTGTAGTTGGAATACACAGAAGCTGGGGGTGGAGTTCCTGGCTGAGACTTGTTGGTATCTGGGGTAAAAAACCTCACTCCATTTGTAGTTTGAATTAACAGAAGCTTGGGGTGGAGTTCCTGGCTGACACCTGTTGGTATTTGGGGGAAAGTATCCTCACTCCATTATAGTTTGAAATCACAGAAGCTGGGGGTGGAGTTCCTGGCTGCGACTTGTTGGTATCTGGGGGAAAAAACCTCACTCCATTTGTAGTTTGAATTAACAAAAACTTGGGGTGGAGTTCCTGGCTGAGACTTGTGAGTATCTGGGGAAAAAACCTCACTCCATTGTAGTTTGAATTAACAGAAGCTTGGGGTGGAGTTCCTGGCTGAGACCTGTGAGTATCTGGGGGTGAAAAACCTCACTCCATTGTAGTTTGAATTCACAGAAACTGGGGGTGGAGTTCCTGGCTGAGACCTGTTGGTATCTGGGGGAAAAAAACCTCACTCCATTGTAGTTTGAATTCACAGAAGCTTGGGGTGGAGTTCCTGGCTGAGACCTGTGAGTATCTGGGAAAAAACCTCACTCCATTGTGGTTTGAATTTACAGAAGCTGGGGTGGAGTTCCTGGCTGAGACTGGGAGTATCTGGGATAAAAAACCTCACTCCATTGTAGTTTGAATTAACAGAAGCTTGGGGTGGAGTTCCTGGCTACGACCTGTGAGTATCTGGGGGGGGGAACCTTACTCCATTGTAGTTTGAATTCACAGAAGCTGGGGATGGAGTTCCTGGCTGAGACTTGTGAATATGTGGGGAAAATCCCCACTCCGTTGTAGTTTGAATTCACAGAAGCTAGGGGTGGAGTTCCTGGCTGACACTTTTTGGTATCTGGGGGGGGGAACCTTACTCCATTGTAGTTTGAATTCACAGAAGCTGGGGATGGAGTTCCTGGCTGAGACTTGTGAATATGTGGGGAAAATCCCCACTCCGTTGTAGTTTGAATTCACAGAAGCTAGGGGTGGAGTTCCTGGCTGACACTTTTTGGTATCTGGGAAAAAAAACCCTCACTCTATTGTAGTTTGAATTCACAGAAGCTAGGGGTGGAGTTCCTGGCTGAGACCTGTTGGTATCTGGGGTAAAAAACCTCACTCCATTTGTAGTTTGAATTAACAGAAGCTTGGGGTGGAGTTCCTGGCTGAGACCTGTTGGTATCTGGGGGAAAAAACCTCACTCCATTGTAGTTTGAATTCACAGAAGCTGGGGGTGGAGTTCCAGGCTGAGACCTGTGAGTATCTGGGAAAAAAACCTCACTCAATTGTAGTTTGAATTCACAGAAGCTAGGGGTGGAGTTCCTGGCTGAGACTTGTTGGTATCTGGGGTAAAAAACCTCACTCCATTTGTAGTTTGAATTAACAGAAGCTTGGGGTGGAGTTCCTGGCTGACACCTGTTGGTATCTGGGGGAAAAAAACCTCACTCCATTGTAGTTTGAATTCACAGAAGCTGGGGGTGGAGTTCCAGGCTGAGACCTGTGAGTATCTGGGGAAAAAACCTCACTCCACTGTAGTTTGAAATCACAGAAGCTGGGGGTGGAGTTCCTGGCTGCGACTTGTTGGTATCTGGGGGAAAAAACCTCACTCCATTTGTAGTTTGAGTTCACAGAGGTTGGAAGTGGAGTTCCGGGCTGAGACCTGTGAGAATCTGGGGAAAAAAACCTCACTCCATTGTAGTTCGAATTCACAGAAGCTGGGGTGGAGTTCCTGGCTGAGACTGGGAGTATCTCGGATAAAAAATCTCACTCCATTGTAGTTTGAATTAACAGAAGCTTGGGGTGGAGTTCCTGGCTGAGACCTGTGAGTATCTGGGGAAAAGCCTCACTCCATTGTAGTTTGAATTCACAGAAACTGGGTGTGGAGTTCCTGGCTGCGACTTGTGAGTATTTGGGGGGGAGGGAATCTTACTCCATTGTAGCTTGAATTCACAGAAGATGGGGATGGAGTTCCTTGCTGAGACTTGTGAATATCTGGGGGGAAAAACCTTACTCCACTGTAGTTTGAATTCAGAGAGACTGGGGGTGGAGTTCCTGGCTTAGAACTGTTGGTTTCTGGGGGGAAAAACCTCACTCCATTGTAGTTTGAATTCACAGAAGATGGGGGTGGAGTTAAAGGCTGAGACCTGTGAGTATCTGGGAAAAAAACCTCACTCCATTTTGGTTTGAATTCACAGAAGTTGGGGTGGAGTTCCTAGCTGAGACCTGTGAGTATCTCAGGGGGGAACCTCACTACATTGTAGTTTGAATTCACGAAAGCTTGGGGTGGAGTTACTGGCGGAGACCTGTGAGTATCTGGGGGAAAAACGTCACTCCATTGTAGTTTGAATTCACAGAAGCTGGGGGTGGAGTTCCTGGCTGAGACTTGTTGGTATCTGGGGAAAAAACTCACTCCATTGTAGTTTGAATTCACAGTGACTGGGGGTGGAGTTCCTGGCTGAGACCTGTGAGTATCTGGGATAAAAAACGTCACTCTGTTGTATTTTGAATTAACAGAAGTTTGGGGTGGAGTTCCTGGCTGAGACTTTTTGGTATCTGGGAAAAAAACCTCACTCCATTTGTAGTTTGAGATAATAGAGGTTGGCTGTGGAGTTCCTGGCTGAGACCTGTGAGTATCTGGGATAAAAACGTCACTCCATTGTAGTTTGAATTAACAGAAGCTTGGGGTAGAGTTCCTGGCTGAGACCTGTGAATATCTGGGGAAAAAACCTCACTCCATTGTAGTTGGAATTCACAGAAGCTGGGGGTGGAGTTCCTGGCTGAGACTTGTGAGTATCTGGGGAAAAAACCTCACTCCATTGTGGTTTGAATTCACAGAAGCTGGTGTGGAGTTCCTGGCTGAGACTGGGAGTATCTGGGATAAAAAACCTCACTCCATTGTAGTTTGAATTCACAGAAGCTAGGGGTGGAGTTCCTGGCTGAGACTTGTTGGTATCTGGGGTAAAAAACCTCACTCCATTGTAGTTTGAATTCACAGAAGCTTGGGGTGGAGTTCCTGGCTGAGACTTGTGAGTATCTGGGGAAAAAACCTCACTCCATTGTAGTTTGAATTAACAGAAGCTTGGGGTGGAGTTCCTGGCTGAGACCTGTGAGTATCTGGGGGTGAAAAACCTCACTCCATTGTAGTTTGAATTCACAGAAACTGGGGGTGGAGTTCCTGGCTGAGACCTGTTGGTATCTGGGGGAAAAAAACCTCACTCCATTGTAGTTTGAATTCACAGAAGCTTGGGGTGGAGTTCCTGGCTGAGACCTGTGAGTATCTGGGAAAAAACCTCACTCCATTGTGGTTTGAATTCACAGAAGCTGGGGTGGAGTTCCTGGCTGAGACTTGTTGGTATCTGGGGTAAAAAACCTCACTCCATTTGTAGTTTGAATTAACAGAAGCTTGGGGTGGAGTTCCTGGCTGACACCTGTTGGTATCTGGGGGGAAAAAACCTCACTCCATTGTAGTTTGAATTCACAGAAGCTGGGGGTGGAGTTCCAGGCTGAGACCTGTGAGTATCTGGGGAAAAAACCTCACTTCACTGTAGTTGGAATACACAGAAGCTGGGGGTGGAGTTCCTGGCTGAGACCTCTTGGTATCTGGGGGAAAGTATCCTCACTCCATTATAGTTTGAAATCACAGAAGCTGGGGGTGGAGTTCCTGGCTGCGACTTGTTGGTATCTGGGGGAAAAATCCTCACTCCATTAGTAGTTTGGGTTCACAGAGGTTGGAAGTGGAGTTCCGGGCTGTGACCTGTGAGAATCTGGCGAAAAAAACCTCACTCCATTGTAGTTCGAATTCACAGAAGCTGGGGTGGAGTTCCTGGCTGAGACCTGTGAGTATCTGGGGGGGTGAAAAACCTCATTCCATTGTAGTTTGAATTCACAGAGACTGGGTGTGGAGTTCCTGGCTGAGACTTGTTGGTATCTGGGGGAAAAAACCTCACTAGATTGTAGTTTGAATTCACGGAAGCTGGGGATGGAGTTCCAGGCTGAGACCTGTGAGTATCTGGGGAAAAAACCTCACCCCATTGTGGTTTGAATTCACAGAAGCTGGGGTGGAGTTCCTGGCTGAGACTGGGAGTATCTTGGATAAAAAATCTCACTCCATTGTAGTTCGAATTCACAGAAGCTGGGGTGGAGTTCCTGGCTGAGACCTGTGAGTATCTGGGGGGGTGAAAAACCTCATTCCATTGTAGTTTGAATTCACAGAGATTGGGTGTGGAGTTCCTGGCTGAGACTTGTTGGTATCTGGGGGAAAAAACCTCACTAGATTGTAGTTTGAATTCACAGAAGCTTGGGGTGGAGTTCCTGGCTGAGACCTGTGAGTATCTGGGGAAAAACCTTACTCCATTGTAGTTTGAATTCACAGAAACTGGGTGTGGAGTTCCTGGCTGCGACTTGTGAGTATTTGGGGGGAAAAACCTTACTCCACTGTAGTTTGAATTCAGAGAGACTGGGGGTGGAGTTCCTGGCTTAGAACTGTTGGTTTCTGGGGGGAAAAACCTCACTCCATTGTAGTTTGAATCCACAGAAGATGGGGGTGGAGTTAAAGGCTGAGACCTGTGAGTATCTGGGAAAAAAACCTCACTCCATTTTGGTTTGAATTCACAGAAGCTGGGGTGGAGTTCCTAGCTGAGACCTGTGAGTATCTCGGGGGGGGGGGAACCTCACTACATTGTAGTTTGAATTCACGAAAGCTTGGGGTGGAGTTCCTGGCTGAGACTTGTTGGTATCTGGGGAAAAAACTCACTCCATTGTAGTTTGAATTCACAGTGACTGGGGGTGGAGTTCCTGGCTGAGACCTGTGAGTATCTGGGATAAAAAACGTCACTCCATTGTATTTTGAATTAACAGAAGCTTGGGCTGGAGTTCCTGGCTGAGACTTGTGAGTATCTGGGGAAAAAACCTCACTCCATTGTAGTTTGAATTCACAGAAGCTGGGGGTGGAGTTCCTGGCTGAGACTTGTTGGTATCTGGGGAAAAAACTCACTCCATTGTAGTTTGAATTCACAGAAGCTGGGGTGGAGTTCCTGGCTGAGACTGGGAGTATCTTGGATAAAAAATCTCACTCCATTGTAGTTCGAATTCACAGAAGCTGGGGTGGAGTTCCTGGCTTGGACCTGTGAGTATCTGGGGGGGTGAAAAACCTCATTCCAGTGTAGTTTGAATTCACAGAGACTGGGTGTGGAGTTCCTGGCTGAGACTTGTTGGTATCTGGGGGAAAAAACCTCACTCCATTGTAGTTTGAATTCACAGAAACTGGGTGTGGAGTTCCTGGCTGCGGCTTGTGAGTATTTGGGGGGACAAACCTTACTCCACTGTAGTTTGAATTCAGAGAGACTGGGGGTGGAGTTCCTGGCTTAGAACTGTTGGTTTCTGGGGGGAAAAACCTCACTCCATTGTAGTTTGAATTCACAGAAGATGGGGGTGGAGTTAAAGGCTGAGACCTGTGAGTATCTGGGGGGACAAACCTTACTCCACTGTAGTTTGAATTCAGAGAGACTGGGGGTGGAGTTCCTGGCTTAGAACTGTTGGTTTCTGGGGGGGAAAACCTCACTCCATTGTAGTTTGAATCCACAGAAGATGGGGGTGGAGTTAAAGGCTGAGACCTGTGAGTATCTGGGAAAAAAACCTCACTCCATTTTGGTTTGAATTCACAGTGACTGGGGGTGGAGTTCCTGGCTGAGACCTGTGAGTATCTGGGATAAAAAACGTCACTCCATTGTATTTTGAATTAACAGAAGCTTGGGGTGGATTTCCTGGCTGAGATTTGTGAGTATCTGGGAAAAAAACTCCACTCCATTGTAGTTTGAATTCACAGAAGCTAGGGGTGGAGTTCCTGGCTGACACTTTTTGGTATCTGGGAAAAAAACCTCACTCCATTTTAGTTTGAATTCACAGAAGCTAGGGGTGGAGTTCCTAGCTCAGACTTGTTGGTATCTGGGGTAAAAAACCTCACTCCATTTGTAGTTTGAGATCATAGAGGTTGGCTGTGGAGTTCCTGGCTGAGACCTGTGAGTATCTGGGAAAAAAACCTCACTCCATTGTAGTTTGAATTCACGGAAGCTGGGGTGGAGTTCCTGGCTGAGACCTGTGAGTATCTGGGATAAAAACATCACTCCATTGTGGTTTGAATTAACAGAAGGTTGGGGTAGAGTTCCTGGCTGAGACCTGTGAATATCTGGGGAAAAAAACCTCGCTCCATTGTAGTTGGAATTCACAGAAGCTGGGGGTGGAGTTCCTGGCTGAGACTTGTGAGTATCTGGGGAAAAAACCTCACTCCATTGTAGTTTGAATTCACAGAAGCTGGGGGTGGAGTTCCAGGCTGAGACCTGTGAGTTTCTGGGAAAAAACCTCACTCCATTGTGGTTTGAATTCACAGAAGCTGGTGTGGAGTTCCTGGCTGAGACTGGGAGTATCTGGGATAAAAAACCTCACTCCATTGTAGTTTGAATTCACAGAAGCTGGGGGTGGAGTTCCAGGCTGAGACCTGTGAGTATCTGGGGAAAAAACCTCACTCCATTGTAGTTTGAATTCACAGAAGCTAGGGGTGGAGTTCCTGGCTGAGACTTGTTGGTATCTGGGGAAAAAACCTCACTCCATTGTAGTTTGAATTAACAGAAGCTTGGGGTGGAGTTCCTGGCTGAGAGCTGTGAGTATCTGGGGGTGAAAAACCTCACTCCATTGTAGTTTGAATTCACAGAAACTGGGGGTGGAGTTCCTGGCTGAGACCTGTTGGTATCTGGGGGAAAAAAACCTCACTCCATTGTAGTTTGAATTCACAGAAGCTTGAGGTGGAGTTCCTGGCTGAGACCTGTGAGTATCTGGGAAAAAACCTCACTCCATTGTGGTTTGAATTCACAGAAGCTGGGGTGGAGTTCCTGGCTGAGACTGGGAGTATCTGGGATAAAAAACCTCACTCCATTGTAGTTTGAATTAACAGAAGCTTGGGGTGGAGTTCCTGGCTACGACCTGTGAGTATCTGGGGGGGGGAACCTTACTCCATTGTAGTTTGAATTCACAGAAGCTGGGGATGGAGTTCCTGGCTGAGACTTGTGAATATGTGGGGAAAATCCCCACTCCGTTGTAGTTTGAATTCACAGAAGCTAGGGGTGGAGTTCCTGGCTGACACTTTTTGGTATCTGGGAAAAAAAACCCTCACTCTATTGTAGTTTGAATTCACAGAAGCTAGGGGTGGAGTTCCAGGCTGAGACCTGTGAGTATCTGGGAAAAAAACCTCACTCCATTGTAGTTTGAATTCACAGAAGCTAGGGGTGGAGTTCCTGGCTGAGACTTGTTGGTATCTGGGGTAAAAAACCTCACTCCATTTGTAGTTTGAATTAACAGAAGCTTGGGGTGGAGTTCCTGGCTGACACCTGTTGGTATCTGGGGGAAAAAAACCTCACTCCATTGTAGTTTGAATTCACAGAAGCTGGGGGTGGAGTTCCAGGCTGAGACCTGTGAGTATCTGGAGAAAAAACCTCACTCCACTGTAGTTGGAATACACAGAAGCTGGGGGTGGAGTTCCTGGCTGAGACATCTTGGTATCTGGGGGAAAGTATCCTCACTCCATTATAGTTTGAAATCACAGAAGCTGGGTGTGGAGTTCCTGGCTGCGACTTGTTGGTATCTGGGGGAAAAAACCTCACTCCATTGTAGTTTGAATTCACAGAAACTGGGTGTGGAGTTCCTGGCTGCGACTTGTGAGTATTTGGGGGGGGGGAAATCTTACTCCATTGTAGTTTGAATTCACAGAAGCTGGGGATGGAGTTCCTTGCTGAGACTTGTGAATATCTGGGGGGAAAACCTTACTCCACTGTAGTTTGAATTCAGAGAGACTGGGGATGGAGTTCCTGGTTTAGAACTGTTGGTTTCTGGGGGGAAAAACCTCACTCCATTGTAGTTTGAATTCACAGAAGATGGGGGTGGAGTTAAAGGCTGAGACCTGTGAGTATCTGGGAAAAAAACCTCACTGCATTTTGGTTTGAATTCACAGAAGCTGGGGTGGAGTTCCTAGCTGAGACCTGTGAGTATCTCGGGGGGGAACCTCACTCCATTGTGGTTTGAATTCACAGAAGCTGGTGTGGAGTTCCTGGCTGAGACTGGGAGTATCTGGGATAAAAAACCTCACTCCATTGTAGTTTGAATTCACAGAAGCTGGGGGTGGAGTTCCAGGCTGAGACCTGTGAGTATCTGGGGAAAAAACCTCACTCCATTGTAGTTTGAATTCACAGAAGCTAGGGGTGGAGTTCCTGGCTGAGACTTGTTGGTATCTGGGGAAAAAACCTCACTCCATTGTAGTTTGAATTAACAGAAGCTTGGGGTGGAGTTCCTGGCTGAGAGCTGTGAGTATCTGGGGGTGAAAAACCTCACTCCATTGTAGTTTGAATTCACAGAAACTGGGGGTGGAGTTCCTGGCTGAGACCTGTTGGTATCTGGGGGAAAAAAACCTCACTCCATTGTAGTTTGAATTCACAGAAGCTTGAGGTGGAGTTCCTGGCTGAGACCTGTGAGTATCTGGGAAAAAACCTCACTCCATTGTGGTTTGAATTCACAGAAGCTGGGGTGGAGTTCCTGGCTGAGACTGGGAGTATCTGGGATAAAAAACCTCACTCCATTGTAGTTTGAATTAACAGAAGCTTGGGGTGGAGTTCCTGGCTACGACCTGTGAGTATCTGGGGGGGGGAACCTTACTCCATTGTAGTTTGAATTCACAGAAGCTGGGGATGGAGTTCCTGGCTGAGACTTGTGAATATGTGGGGAAAATCCCCACTCCGTTGTAGTTTGAATTCACAGAAGCTGGGGTGGAGTTCCTGGCTGAGACTTGTTGGTATCTGGGGTAAAAAACCTCACTCCATTTGTAGTTTGAATTAACAGAAGCTTGGGGTGGAGTTCCTGGCTGACACCTGTTGGTATCTGGGGGGAAAAAACCTCACTCCATTGTAGTTTGAATTCACAGAAGCTGGGGGTGGAGTTCCAGGCTGAGACCTGTGAGTATCTGGGGAAAAAACCTCACTTCACTGTAGTTGGAATACACAGAAGCTGGGGGTGGAGTTCCTGGCTGAGACCTCTTGGTATCTGGGGGAAAGTATCCTCACTCCATTATAGTTTGAAATCACAGAAGCTGGGGGTGGAGTTCCTGGCTGCGACTTGTTGGTATCTGGGGGAAAAATCCTCACTCCATTAGTAGTTTGGGTTCACAGAGGTTGGAAGTGGAGTTCCGGGCTGTGACCTGTGAGAATCTGGCGAAAAAAACCTCACTCCATTGTAGTTCGAATTCACAGAAGCTGGGGTGGAGTTCCTGGCTGAGACCTGTGAGTATCTGGGGGGGTGAAAAACCTCATTCCATTGTAGTTTGAATTCACAGAGACTGGGTGTGGAGTTCCTGGCTGAGACTTGTTGGTATCTGGGGGAAAAAACCTCACTAGATTGTAGTTTGAATTCACGGAAGCTGGGGATGGAGTTCCAGGCTGAGACCTGTGAGTATCTGGGGAAAAAACCTCACCCCATTGTGGTTTGAATTCACAGAAGCTGGGGTGGAGTTCCTGGCTGAGACTGGGAGTATCTTGGATAAAAAATCTCACTCCATTGTAGTTCGAATTCACAGAAGCTGGGGTGGAGTTCCTGGCTGAGACCTGTGAGTATCTGGGGGGGTGAAAAACCTCATTCCATTGTAGTTTGAATTCACAGAGATTGGGTGTGGAGTTCCTGGCTGAGACTTGTTGGTATCTGGGGGAAAAAACCTCACTAGATTGTAGTTTGAATTCACAGAAGCTTGGGGTGGAGTTCCTGGCTGAGACCTGTGAGTATCTGGGGAAAAACCTTACTCCATTGTAGTTTGAATTCACAGAAACTGGGTGTGGAGTTCCTGGCTGCGACTTGTGAGTATTTGGGGGGAAAAACCTTACTCCACTGTAGTTTGAATTCAGAGAGACTGGGGGTGGAGTTCCTGGCTTAGAACTGTTGGTTTCTGGGGGGAAAAACCTCACTCCATTGTAGTTTGAATCCACAGAAGATGGGGGTGGAGTTAAAGGCTGAGACCTGTGAGTATCTGGGAAAAAAACCTCACTCCATTTTGGTTTGAATTCACAGAAGCTGGGGTGGAGTTCCTAGCTGAGACCTGTGAGTATCTCGGGGGGGGGGGAACCTCACTACATTGTAGTTTGAATTCACGAAAGCTTGGGGTGGAGTTCCTGGCTGAGACTTGTTGGTATCTGGGGAAAAAACTCACTCCATTGTAGTTTGAATTCACAGTGACTGGGGGTGGAGTTCCTGGCTGAGACCTGTGAGTATCTGGGATAAAAAACGTCACTCCATTGTATTTTGAATTAACAGAAGCTTGGGCTGGAGTTCCTGGCTGAGACTTGTGAGTATCTGGGGAAAAAACCTCACTCCATTGTAGTTTGAATTCACAGAAGCTGGGGGTGGAGTTCCTGGCTGAGACTTGTTGGTATCTGGGGAAAAAACTCACTCCATTGTAGTTTGAATTCACAGAAGCTGGGGTGGAGTTCCTGGCTGAGACTGGGAGTATCTTGGATAAAAAATCTCACTCCATTGTAGTTCGAATTCACAGAAGCTGGGGTGGAGTTCCTGGCTTGGACCTGTGAGTATCTGGGGGGGTGAAAAACCTCATTCCAGTGTAGTTTGAATTCACAGAGACTGGGTGTGGAGTTCCTGGCTGAGACTTGTTGGTATCTGGGGGAAAAAACCTCACTCCATTGTAGTTTGAATTCACAGAAACTGGGTGTGGAGTTCCTGGCTGCGGCTTGTGAGTATTTGGGGGGACAAACCTTACTCCACTGTAGTTTGAATTCAGAGAGACTGGGGGTGGAGTTCCTGGCTTAGAACTGTTGGTTTCTGGGGGGAAAAACCTCACTCCATTGTAGTTTGAATTCACAGAAGATGGGGGTGGAGTTAAAGGCTGAGACCTGTGAGTATCTGGGGGGACAAACCTTACTCCACTGTAGTTTGAATTCAGAGAGACTGGGGGTGGAGTTCCTGGCTTAGAACTGTTGGTTTCTGGGGGGGAAAACCTCACTCCATTGTAGTTTGAATCCACAGAAGATGGGGGTGGAGTTAAAGGCTGAGACCTGTGAGTATCTGGGAAAAAAACCTCACTCCATTTTGGTTTGAATTCACAGTGACTGGGGGTGGAGTTCCTGGCTGAGACCTGTGAGTATCTGGGATAAAAAACGTCACTCCATTGTATTTTGAATTAACAGAAGCTTGGGGTGGATTTCCTGGCTGAGATTTGTGAGTATCTGGGAAAAAAACTCCACTCCATTGTAGTTTGAATTCACAGAAGCTAGGGGTGGAGTTCCTGGCTGACACTTTTTGGTATCTGGGAAAAAAACCTCACTCCATTTTAGTTTGAATTCACAGAAGCTAGGGGTGGAGTTCCTAGCTCAGACTTGTTGGTATCTGGGGTAAAAAACCTCACTCCATTTGTAGTTTGAGATCATAGAGGTTGGCTGTGGAGTTCCTGGCTGAGACCTGTGAGTATCTGGGAAAAAAACCTCACTCCATTGTAGTTTGAATTCACGGAAGCTGGGGTGGAGTTCCTGGCTGAGACCTGTGAGTATCTGGGATAAAAACATCACTCCATTGTGGTTTGAATTAACAGAAGGTTGGGGTAGAGTTCCTGGCTGAGACCTGTGAATATCTGGGGAAAAAAACCTCGCTCCATTGTAGTTGGAATTCACAGAAGCTGGGGGTGGAGTTCCTGGCTGAGACTTGTGAGTATCTGGGGAAAAAACCTCACTCCATTGTAGTTTGAATTCACAGAAGCTGGGGGTGGAGTTCCAGGCTGAGACCTGTGAGTTTCTGGGAAAAAACCTCACTCCATTGTGGTTTGAATTCACAGAAGCTGGTGTGGAGTTCCTGGCTGAGACTGGGAGTATCTGGGATAAAAAACCTCACTCCATTGTAGTTTGAATTCACAGAAGCTGGGGGTGGAGTTCCAGGCTGAGACCTGTGAGTATCTGGGGAAAAAACCTCACTCCATTGTAGTTTGAATTCACAGAAGCTAGGGGTGGAGTTCCTGGCTGAGACTTGTTGGTATCTGGGGAAAAAACCTCACTCCATTGTAGTTTGAATTAACAGAAGCTTGGGGTGGAGTTCCTGGCTGAGAGCTGTGAGTATCTGGGGGTGAAAAACCTCACTCCATTGTAGTTTGAATTCACAGAAACTGGGGGTGGAGTTCCTGGCTGAGACCTGTTGGTATCTGGGGGAAAAAAACCTCACTCCATTGTAGTTTGAATTCACAGAAGCTTGAGGTGGAGTTCCTGGCTGAGACCTGTGAGTATCTGGGAAAAAACCTCACTCCATTGTGGTTTGAATTCACAGAAGCTGGGGTGGAGTTCCTGGCTGAGACTGGGAGTATCTGGGATAAAAAACCTCACTCCATTGTAGTTTGAATTAACAGAAGCTTGGGGTGGAGTTCCTGGCTACGACCTGTGAGTATCTGGGGGGGGGAACCTTACTCCATTGTAGTTTGAATTCACAGAAGCTGGGGATGGAGTTCCTGGCTGAGACTTGTGAATATGTGGGGAAAATCCCCACTCCGTTGTAGTTTGAATTCACAGAAGCTAGGGGTGGAGTTCCTGGCTGACACTTTTTGGTATCTGGGAAAAAAAACCCTCACTCTATTGTAGTTTGAATTCACAGAAGCTAGGGGTGGAGTTCCAGGCTGAGACCTGTGAGTATCTGGGAAAAAAACCTCACTCCATTGTAGTTTGAATTCACAGAAGCTAGGGGTGGAGTTCCTGGCTGAGACTTGTTGGTATCTGGGGTAAAAAACCTCACTCCATTTGTAGTTTGAATTAACAGAAGCTTGGGGTGGAGTTCCTGGCTGACACCTGTTGGTATCTGGGGGAAAAAAACCTCACTCCATTGTAGTTTGAATTCACAGAAGCTGGGGGTGGAGTTCCAGGCTGAGACCTGTGAGTATCTGGAGAAAAAACCTCACTCCACTGTAGTTGGAATACACAGAAGCTGGGGGTGGAGTTCCTGGCTGAGACATCTTGGTATCTGGGGGAAAGTATCCTCACTCCATTATAGTTTGAAATCACAGAAGCTGGGTGTGGAGTTCCTGGCTGCGACTTGTTGGTATCTGGGGGAAAAAACCTCACTCCATTGTAGTTTGAATTCACAGAAACTGGGTGTGGAGTTCCTGGCTGCGACTTGTGAGTATTTGGGGGGGGGGAAATCTTACTCCATTGTAGTTTGAATTCACAGAAGCTGGGGATGGAGTTCCTTGCTGAGACTTGTGAATATCTGGGGGGAAAACCTTACTCCACTGTAGTTTGAATTCAGAGAGACTGGGGATGGAGTTCCTGGTTTAGAACTGTTGGTTTCTGGGGGGAAAAACCTCACTCCATTGTAGTTTGAATTCACAGAAGATGGGGGTGGAGTTAAAGGCTGAGACCTGTGAGTATCTGGGAAAAAAACCTCACTGCATTTTGGTTTGAATTCACAGAAGCTGGGGTGGAGTTCCTAGCTGAGACCTGTGAGTATCTCGGGGGGGAACCTCACTCCATTGTGGTTTGAATTCACAGAAGCTGGTGTGGAGTTCCTGGCTGAGACTGGGAGTATCTGGGATAAAAAACCTCACTCCATTGTAGTTTGAATTCACAGAAGCTGGGGGTGGAGTTCCAGGCTGAGACCTGTGAGTATCTGGGGAAAAAACCTCACTCCATTGTAGTTTGAATTCACAGAAGCTAGGGGTGGAGTTCCTGGCTGAGACTTGTTGGTATCTGGGGAAAAAACCTCACTCCATTGTAGTTTGAATTAACAGAAGCTTGGGGTGGAGTTCCTGGCTGAGAGCTGTGAGTATCTGGGGGTGAAAAACCTCACTCCATTGTAGTTTGAATTCACAGAAACTGGGGGTGGAGTTCCTGGCTGAGACCTGTTGGTATCTGGGGGAAAAAAACCTCACTCCATTGTAGTTTGAATTCACAGAAGCTTGAGGTGGAGTTCCTGGCTGAGACCTGTGAGTATCTGGGAAAAAACCTCACTCCATTGTGGTTTGAATTCACAGAAGCTGGGGTGGAGTTCCTGGCTGAGACTGGGAGTATCTGGGATAAAAAACCTCACTCCATTGTAGTTTGAATTAACAGAAGCTTGGGGTGGAGTTCCTGGCTACGACCTGTGAGTATCTGGGGGGGGGAACCTTACTCCATTGTAGTTTGAATTCACAGAAGCTGGGGATGGAGTTCCTGGCTGAGACTTGTGAATATGTGGGGAAAATCCCCACTCCGTTGTAGTTTGAATTCACAGAAGCTAGGGGTGGAGTTCCTGGCTGACACTTTTTGGTATCTGGGAAAAAAAACCCTCACTCTATTGTAGTTTGAATTCACAGAAGCTAGGGGTGGAGTTCCAGGCTGAGACCTGTGAGTATCTGGGAAAAAAACCTCACTCCATTGTAGTTTGAATTCACAGAAGCTAGGGGTGGAGTTCCTGGCTGAGACTTGTTGGTATCTGGGGTAAAAAACCTCACTCCATTTGTAGTTTGAATTAACAGAAGCTTGGGGTGGAGTTCCTGGCTGACACCTGTTGGTATCTGGGGGAAAAAAACCTCACTCCATTGTAGTTTGAATTCACAGAAGCTGGGGGTGGAGTTCCAGGCTGAGACCTGTGAGTATCTGGAGAAAAAACCTCACTCCACTGTAGTTGGAATACACAGAAGCTGGGGGTGGAGTTCCTGGCTGAGACATCTTGGTATCTGGGGGAAAGTATCCTCACTCCATTATAGTTTGAAATCACAGAAGCTGGGTGTGGAGTTCCTGGCTGCGACTTGTTGGTATCTGGGGGAAAAAACCTCACTCCATTGTAGTTTGAATTCACAGAAACTGGGTGTGGAGTTCCTGGCTGCGACTTGTGAGTATTTGGGGGGGGGGAAATCTTACTCCATTGTAGTTTGAATTCACAGAAGCTGGGGATGGAGTTCCTTGCTGAGACTTGTGAATATCTGGGGGGAAAACCTTACTCCACTGTAGTTTGAATTCAGAGAGACTGGGGATGGAGTTCCTGGTTTAGAACTGTTGGTTTCTGGGGGGAAAAACCTCACTCCATTGTAGTTTGAATTCACAGAAGATGGGGGTGGAGTTAAAGGCTGAGACCTGTGAGTATCTGGGAAAAAAACCTCACTGCATTTTGGTTTGAATTCACAGAAGCTGGGGTGGAGTTCCTAGCTGAGACCTGTGAGTATCTCGGGGGGGAACCTCACTACATTGTAGTTTGAATTCACGAATGCTTGGGGTGGAGTTACTGGCTGAGACCTGTGAGTATCTGGGGAAAAAACGTCACTCCATTGTAGTTTGAATTCACAGAAGCTGGGGGTGGAGTTCCTGGCTGAGACTTGTTGGTATCTGGGGAAAAAACTCACTCCATTGTAGTTTGAATTCACAGTGACTGGGGGTGGAGTTCCTGGCTGAGACCTGTGAGTATCTGGGATAAAAACGTCACTCCGTTGTATTTTGAATTAACAGAAGCTTGGGGTGGAGTTCCTGGCTGAGACTTGTGAGTATCTGGGGAAAAAACCTCACTCCATTGAAGTTTGAATTAACAGAAGCTTGGGGTAGAGTTCCTGGCTGAGACCTTTGAATATCTGGGGAAAAAACCTCACTCCATTGTAGTTGGAATTCACAGAAGCTGGGGGTGGAGTTCCTGGCTGAGACTTGTGAGTATCTGGGGAAAAAACCTCACTCCATTGTAGTTTCAATTCACAGAAGCTGGGGGTGGAGTTCCAGGCTGAGACCTGTGAGTTTCTGGGAAAAAACCTCACTCCATTGTGGTTTGAATTCACAGAAGCTGGTGTGGAGTTCCTGGCTGAGACTGGGAGTATCTGGGATAAAAAACCTCACTCCATTGTAGTTGGAATTCACAGAAGCTGGGGGTGGAGTTCCTGGCTGAGACTTGTGAGTATCTGGGAAAAAAACCTCACTCCATTGTAGTTTGAATTCACAGAAGCTAGGGGTGGAGTTCCTGGCTGAGACTTGTTGGTATCTGGGGTAAAAAACCTCACTCCATTTGTAGTTTGAATTAACAGAAGCTTGGGGTGGAGTTCCTGGCTGAGACTTGTGAGTATCTGGGGAAAAAACCTCACTCCATTGTAGTTTGAATTTACAGAAGCTTGGGGTGGAGTTCCTGGCTGAGACCTGTGAGTATCTGGGGGTGAAAAACCTCACTCCATTGTAGTTTGAATTCACAGAAACTGGGGGTGGAGTTCCTGGCTGAGACCTGTTGGTATCTGGGGGAAAAAAACTCACTCCATTGTAGTTTGAATTCACAGAAGCTTGGGGTGGAGTTCCTGGCTGAGACCTGTGAGTATCTGGGAAAAAACCTCACTCCATTGTGGCTTGAATTCACAGAAGTTGGGGTGGAGTTCCTGGCTGAGACTGGGAGTATCTGGGATAAAAAACCTCACTCCATTGTAGTTTGAATTAACAGAAGCTTGGGGTGGAGTTCCTGGCTACGACCTGTGAGTATCTGGGGGGGGAACCTTACTCCATTGTAGTTTGAATTCACAGAAGCTGGGGATGGAGTTCCTGGCTGAGACTTGTTGGTATCTGGGGTAAAAAACCTCACTCCATTTGTAGTTTGAATTAACAGAAGCTTGGGGTGGAGTTCCTGGCTGAGACTTGTGAGTATGTGGGGAAAAAACCTCACTCCATTGTAGTTTGAATTTACAGAAGCTTGGGGTGGAGTTCCTGGCTGAGACCTGTGAGTATCTGGGGGTGAAAAACCTCACTCCATTGTAGTTTGAATTCACAGAAACTGGGGGTGGAGTTCCTGGCTGAGACCTGTTGGTATCTGGGGGAAAAAAGCTCACTCCATTGTAGTTTGAATTCACAGAAACGTGGGGTGGAGTTCCTGGCTGAGACCTGTGAGTATCTGGGAAAAAACCTCACTCCATTGTGGCTTGAATTCACAGAAGTTGGGGTGGAGTTCCTGGCTGAGACTGGGAGTATCTGGGATAAAAAACCTCACTCCATTGTAGTTTGAATTAACAGAAGCTTGGGGTGGAGTTCCTGGCTACGACCTGTGAGTATCTGGGGGGGGAACCTTACTCCATTGTAGTTTGAATTCACAGAAGCTGGGGATGGAGTTCCTGGCTGAGACTTGTGAATATGTGGGGAAAATCCCCACTCTGTTGTAGTTTGAATTCACAGAAGCTAGGGGTGGAGTTCCTGGCTGAGATTTGTGAGTATCTGGGAAAAAAACTCCACTCCATTGTAGTTTGAATTCACAGAAGCTAGGGGTGGAGTTCCTGGCTGACACTTGTTGGTATCTGGGGTAAAAAACCTCACTCCATTTGTAGTTTGAGATCATAGAGGTTGGCTGTGGAGTTCCTGGCTGAGACCTGTGAGTATCTGGGAAAAAAACCTCACTCCATTGTAGTTTGAATTCACAGAAGCTGGGGTGGAATTCCTGGATGAGACCTGTGAGTATCTGGGATAAAAACGTCACTCCATTGTGGTTTGAATTCACAGAAACTGGGTGTGGAGTTCCTGGCTGCGACTTGTGAGTATTTGGGGGGAAAAACCTTACTCCACTGTAGTTTGAATTCAGAGAGACTGGGGGTGGAGTTCCTGGCTTAGAACTGTTGGTTTCTGGGGGGAAAAACCTCACTCCATTGTAGTTTGAATTCACAGAAGATAGGGGTGGAGTTAAAGGCTGAGACCTGTGAGTATCTGGGGGGACAAACCTTACTCCACTGTAGTTTGAATTCAGAGAGACTGGGGGTGGAGTTCCTGGCTTAGAACTGTTGGTTTCTGGGGGGAAAAACCTCACTCCATTGTAGTTTGAATCCACAGAAGATGGGGGTGGAGTTAAAGGCTGAGACCTGTGAGTATCTGGGAAAAAAACCTCACTCCATTTTGGTTTGAATTCACAGAAGCTGGGGTGGAGTTCCTAGCTGAGACCTGTGAGTATCTCGGGGGGTGGGGAACCTCACTACATTGTAGTTTGAATTCACGAAAGCTTGGGGTGGAGTTCCAGGCTGAGACCTGTGAGTATCTGGGGAAAAAACCTCACTCCACTGTAGTTGGAATACACAGAAGCTGGGGGTGGAGTTCCTGGCTGAGACTTGTTGGTATCTGGGGTAAAAAACCTCACTCCATTTGTAGTTTGAATTAACAGAAGCTTGGGGTGGAGTTCCTGGCTGACACCTGTTGGTATTTGGGGGAAAGTATCCTCACTCCATTATAGTTTGAAATCACAGAAGCTGGGGGTGGAGTTCCTGGCTGCGACTTGTTGGTATCTGGGGGAAAAAACCTCACTCCATTTGTAGTTTGAATTAACAGAAGCTTGGGGTGGAGATCCTGGCTGAGACTTGTGAGTATCTGGGGAAAAAACCTCACTCCATTGTAGTTTGAATTAACAGAAGCTTGGGGTGGAGTTCCTGGCTGAGACTGGGAGTATCTCGGATAAAAAATCTCACTCCATTGTAGTTTGAATTAACAGAAGCTTGGGGTGGAGTTCCTGGCTGAGACCTGTGAGTATCTGGGGAAAAGCCTCACTCCATTGTAGTTTGAATTCACAGAAACTGGGTGTGGATTTCCTGGCTGCGACTTGTGAGTATTTGGGGGGGAGGGAATCTTACTCCATTGTAGCTTGAATTTACAGAAGATGGGGATGGAGTTCCTTGCTGAGACTTGTGAATATCTGGGGGGAAAAACCTTACTCCACTGTAGTTTGAATTCAGAGAGACTGGGGGTGGAGTTCCTGGCTTAGAACTGTTGGTTTCTGGGGGGAAAAACCTCACTCCATTGTAGTTTGAATTCACAGAAGATGGGGGTGGAGTTAAAGGCTGAGACCTGTCAGTATCTGGGAAAAAAACCTCACTCCATTTTGGTTTGAATTCACAGAAGCTGGGGTGGAGTTCCTAGCTGAGACCTGTGAGTATCTCAGGGGGGAACCTCACTACATTGTAGTTTGAATTCACGAAAGCTTGGGGTGGAGTTACTGGCGGAGACCTGTGAGTATCTGGGGGAAAAACGTCACTCCATTGTAGTTTGAATTCACAGAAGCTGGGGGTGGAGTTCCTGGGTGAGACTTGTTGGTATCTGGGGAAAAAACTCACTCCATTGTAGTTTGAATTCACAGAAGCTGGGGTGGAGTTCCTGGCTGAGACTGGGAGTATCTTGGATAAAAAATCTCACTCCATTGTAGTTCGAATTCACAGAAGCTGGGGTGGAGTTCCTGGCTTGGACCTGTGAGTATCTGGGGGGGTGAAAAACCTCATTCCATTGTAGTTTGAATTCACAGAGACTGGGTGTGGAGTTCCTGGCTGAGACTTGTTGGTATCTGGGGGAAAAAACCTCACTAGATTGTAGTTTGAATTCACAGAAGCTTGGGGTGGAGTTCCTGGCTGAGACCTGTGAGTATCTGGGGAAAAACCTCACTCCATTGTAGTTTGAATTCACAGAAACTGGGTGTGGAGTTCCTGGCTGCGACTTGTGAGTATTTGGGGGGAAAAACCTTACTCCACTGTAGTTTGAATTCAGAGAGACTGGGGGTGGAGTTCCTGGCTTAGAACTGTTGGTTTCTGGGGGGAAAAACCTCACTCCATTGTAGTTTGAATTCACAGAAGATAGGGGTGGAGTTAAAGGCTGAGACCTGTGAGTATCTGGGGGGACAAACCTTACTCCACTGTAGTTTGAATTCAGAGAGACTGGGGGTGGAGTTCCTGGCTTAGAACTGTTGGTTTCTGGGGGGAAAAACCTCACTCCATTGTAGTTTGAATCCACAGAAGATGGGGGTGGAGTTAAAGGCTGAGACCTGTGAGTATCTGGGAAAAAAACCTCACTCCATTTTGGTTTGAATTCACAGAAGCTGGGGTGGAGTTCCTAGCTGAGACCTGTGAGTATCTCGGGGGGTGGGGAACCTCACTACATTGTAGTTTGAATTCACGAAAGCTTGGGGTGGAGTTCCAGGCTGAGACCTGTGAGTATCTTGGGAAAAAACCTCACTCCACTGTAGTTGGAATACACAGAAGCTGGGGGTGGAGTTCCTGGCTGAGACTTGTTGGTATCTGGGGTAAAAAACCTCACTCCATTTGTAGTTTGAATTAACAGAAGCTTGGGGTGGAGTTCCTGGCTGACACCTGTTGGTATTTGGGGGAAAGTATCCTCACTCCATTATAGTTTGAAATCACAGAAGCTGGGGGTGGAGTTCCTGGCTGCGACTTGTTGGTATCTGGGGGAAAAAACCTCACTCCATTTGTAGTTTGAATTAACAGAAGCTTGGGGTGGAGATCCTGGCTGAGACTTGTGAGTATCTGGGGAAAAAACCTCACTCCATTGTAGTTTGAATTAACAGAAGCTTGGGGTGGAGTTCCTGGCTGAGACCTGTGAGTATCTGGGGGTGAAAAACCTCACTCCATTGTAGTTTGAATTCACAGAAACTGGGGGTGGAGTTCCTGGCTGAGACCTGTTGGTATCTGGGGGAAAAAAACCTCACTCCATTGTAGTTCGAATTCACAGAAGCTGGGGTGGAGTTACTGGCTGAGACCTGTGAGTATCTGGGGAAAAAACCTCACTCCATTGTGGTTTGAATTCACAGAAGCTGGGGTGGAGTTCCTGGCTGAGACTGGGAGTATCTCGGATAAAAAATCTCACTCCATTGTAGTTTGAATTAACAGAAGCTTGGGGTGGAGTTCCTGGCTGAGACCTGTGAGTATCTGGGGAAAAGCCTCACTCCATTGTAGTTTGAATTCACAGAAACTGGGTGTGGAGTTCCTGGCTGCGACTTGTGAGTATTTGGGGGGGAGGGAATCTTACTCCATTGTAGCTTGAATTTACAGAAGATGGGGATGGAGTTCCTTGCTGAGACTTGTGAATATCTGGGGGAAAAAACCTTACTCCACTGTAGTTTGAATTCAGAGAGACTGGGGGTGGAGTTCCTGGCTTAGAACTGTTGGTTTCTGGGGGGAAAAATCTCACTCCATTGTAGTTTGAATTCACAGAAGATGGGGGTGGAGTTAAAGGCTGAGACCTGTGAGTATCTGGGAAAAAAACCTCACTCCATTTTGGTTTGAATTCACAGAAGCTGGGGTGGAGTTCCTAGCTAAGACCTGTGAGTATCTCAGGGGGGAACCTCACTACATTGTAGTTTGAATTCACGAAAGCTTGGGGTGGAGTTACTGGCGGAGACCTGTGAGTATCTGGGGGAAAAACGTCACTCCATTGTAGTTTGAATTCACAGAAGCTGGGGGTGGAGTTCCTGGCTGAGACTTGTTGGTATCTGGGGAAAAAACTCACTCCATTGTAGTTTGAATTCACAGAAGCTGGGGTGGAGTTCCTGGCTTAGACTGGGAGTATCTTGGATAAAAAATCTCACTCCATTGTAGTTCGAATTCACAGAAGCTGGGGTGGAGTTCCTGGCTTGGACCTGTGAGTATCTGGGGGGGTGAAAAACCTCATTCCATTGTAGTTTGAATTCACAGAGACTGGGTGTGGAGTTCCTGGCTGAGACTTGTTGGTATCTGGGGGAAAAAACCTCACTAGATTGTAGTTTTAATTCACAGAAGCTTGGGGTGGAGTTCCTGGCTGAGACCTGTGAGTATCTGGGGAAAAACCTCACTCCATTGTAGTTTGAATTCACAGAAACTGGGTGTGGAGTTCCTGGCTGCGACTTGTGAGTATTTGGGGGGAAAAACCTTACTCCACTGTAGTTTGAATTCAGAGAGACTGGGGGGTGGAGTTCCTGGCTTAGAACTGTTGGTTTCTGGGGGGAAAAACCTCACTCCATTGTAGTTTGAATTCACAGAAGATGGGGGTGGAGTTAAAGGCTGAGACCTGTGAGTATATGGGGGGACAAACCTTACTCCACTGTAGTTTGAATTCAGAGAGTCTGGGGGTGGAGTTCCTGGCTTAGAACTGTTGGTTTCTGGGGGGAAAAACCTCACTCCATTGTAGTTTGAATCCACAGAAGATGGGGGTGGAGTTAAAGGCTGAGACCTGTGAGTATCTGGGAAAAAAACCTCACTCCATTTTGGTTTGAATTCACAGAAGCTGGGGTGGAGTTCCTGGCTGAGACCTGTGAGTATCTGGGGAAAAGCCTCACTCCATTGTAGTTTGAATTCACAGAAACTGGGTGTGGAGTTCCTGGCTGCGACTTGTGAGTTTTTGGGGGGGAGGGAATCTTACTCCATTGTAGCTTGAATTTACAGAAGATGGGGATGGAGTTCCTTGCTGAGACTTGTGAATATCTGGGGGGAAAAACCTTACTCCACTGTAGTTTGAATTCAGAGAGACTGGGGGTTGAGTTCCTGGCTTAGAACTGTTGGTTTCTGGGGGGAAAAACCTCACTCCATTGTAGTTTGAAATCACAGAAGATGGGGGTGGAGTTAAAGGCTGAGACCTGTGAGTATCTGGGAAAAAAACCTCACTCCATTTTGGTTTGAATTCACAGAAGCTGGGGTGGAGTTCCTAGCTGAGACCTGTGAGTTTCTCAGGGGGGAACCTCACTACATTGTAGTTTGAATTCACGAAAGCTTGGGGTGGAGTTACTGGCGGAGACCTGTGAGTATCTGGGGGAAAAACGTCACTCCATTGTAGTTTGAATTCACAGAAGCTGGGGGTGGAGTTCCTGGCTGAGACTTGTTGGTATCTGGGGAAAAAACTCACTCCATTGTAGTTTGAATTCACAGAAGCTGGGGTGGAGTTCCTGGCTGAGACTGGGAGTATCTTGGATAAAAAATCTCACTCCATTGTAGTTCGAATTCACAGAAGCTGGGGTGGAGTTCCTGGCTTGGACCTGTGAGTATCTGGGGGGGTGAAAAACCTCATTCCATTGTAGTTTGAATTCACAGAGACTGGGTGTGGAGTTCCTGGCTGAGACTTGTTGGTATCTGGGGGAAAAAACCTCACTAGATTGTAGTTTGAATTCACAGAAGCTTGGGGTGGAGTTCCTGGCTGAGACCTGTGAGTATCTGGGGAAAAACCTCACTCCATTGTAGTTTGAATTCACAGAAACTGGGTGTGGAGTTCCTGGCTGCGACTTGTGAGTATTTGGGGGGAAAAACCTCACTCCACTGTAGTTTGAATTCAGAGAGACTGGGGGTGGAGTTCCTGGCTTAGAACTGTTGGTTTCTGGGGGGAAAAACCTCACTCCATTGTAGTTTGAATTCACAGAAGATGGGGGTGGAGTTAAAGGCTGAGACCTGTGAGTATCTGGGGGGACAAACCTTACTCCACTGTAGTTTGAATTCAGAGAGTCTGGGGGTGGAGTTCCTGGCTTAGAACTGTTGGTTTCTGGGGGGAAAAACCTCACTCCATTGTAGTTTGAATCCACAGAAGATGGGGGTGGAGTTAAAGGCTGAGACCTGTGAGTATCTGGGAAAAAAACCTCACTCCATTTTGGTTTGAATTCACAGAAGCTGGGGTGGAGTTCCTAGCTGAGACCTGTGAGTATCTCGGGGGGTGGGGAACCTCACTACATTGTAGTTTGAATTCACGAAAGCTTGGGGTGGAGTTCCAGGCTGAGACCTGTGAGTATCTGGGGAAAAAACCTCACTCCACTGTAGTTGGAATACACAGAAGCTGGGGGTGGAGTTCCTGGCTGAGACTTGTTGGTATCTGGGGTAAAAAACCTCACTCCATTTGTAGTTTGAATTAACAGAAGCTTGGGGTGGAGTTCCTGGCTGACACCTGTTGGTATTTGGGGGAAAGTATCCTCACTCCATTATAGTTTGAAATCACAGAAGCTGGGGGTGGAGTTCCTGGCTGCGACTTGTTGGTATCTGGGGGAAAAAACCTCACTCCATTTGTAGTTTGAATTAACAAAAACTTGGGGTGGAGTTCCTGGCTGAGACTTGTGAGTATCTGGGGAAAAAACCTCACTCCATTGTAGTTTGAATTAACAGAAGCTTGGGGTGGAGTTCCTGGCTGAGACCTGTGAGTATCTGGGGGTGAAAAACCTCACTCCATTGTAGTTTGAATTCACAGAAACTGGGGGTGGAGTTCCTGGCTGAGACCTGTTGGTATCTGGGGGAAAAAAACCTCACTCCATTGTAGTTTGAATTCACAGAAGCTTGGGGTGGAGTTCCTGGCTGAGACCTGTGAGTATCTGGGAAAAAACCTCACTCCATTGTGGTTTGAATTTACAGAAGCTGGGGTGGAGTTCCTGGCTGAGACTGGGAGTATCTGGGATAAAAAACCTCACTCCATTGTAGTTTGAATTAACAGAAGCTTGGGGTGGAGTTCCTGGCTACGACCTGTGAGTATCTGGGGGGGGGAACCTTACTCCATTGTAGTTTGAATTCACAGAAGCTGGGGATGGAGTTCCTGGCTGAGACTTGTGAATATGTGGGGAAAATCCCCACTCCGTTGTAGTTTGAATTCACAGAAGCTAGGGGTGGAGTTCCTGGCTGACACTTTTTGGTATCTGGGGGGGGGGAACCTTACTCCATTGTAGTTTGAATTCACAGAAGCTGGGGATGGAGTTCCTGGCTGAGACTTGTGAATATGTGGGGAAAATCCCCACTCCGTTGTAGTTTGAATTCACAGAAGCTAGGGGTGGAGTTCCTGGCTGACACTTTTTGGTATCTGGGAAAAAAAACCCTCACTCTATTGTAGTTTGAATTCACAGAAGCTAGGGGTGGAGTTCCTGGCTGAGACCTGTTGGTATCTGGGGTAAAAAACCTCACTCCATTTGTAGTTTGAATTAACAGAAGCTTGGGGTGGAGTTCCTGGCTGAGACCTGTTGGTATCTGGGGGAAAAAACCTCACTCCATTGTAGTTTGAATTCACAGAAGCTGGGGGTGGAGTTCCAGGCTGAGACCTGTGAGTATCTGGGAAAAAAACCTCACTCAATTGTAGTTTGAATTCACAGAAGCTAGGGGTGGAGTTCCTGGCTGAGACTTGTTGGTATCTGGGGTAAAAAACCTCACTCCATTTGTAGTTTGAATTAACAGAAGCTTGGGGTGGAGTTCCTGGCTGACACCTGTTGGTATCTGGGGGAAAAAAACCTCACTCCATTGTAGTTTGAATTCACAGAAGCTGGGGTGGAGTTCCTGGCTGAGACTGGGAGTATCTCGGATAAAAAATCTCACTCCATTGTAGTTTGAATTAACAGAAGCTTGGGGTGGAGTTCCTGGCTGAGACCTGTGAGTATCTGGGGAAAAGCCTCACTCCATTGTAGTTTGAATTCACAGAAACTGGGTGTGGAGTTCCTGGCTGCGACTTGTGAGTATTTGGGGGGGAGGGAATCTTACTCCATTGTAGCTTGAATTCACAGAAGATGGGGATGGAGTTCCTTGCTGAGAGTTGTGAATATCTGGGGGGAAAAACCTTACTCCACTGTAGTTTGAATTCAGAGAGACTGGGGGTGGAGTTCCTGGCTTAGAACTGTTGGTTTCTGGGGGGAAAAACCTCACTCCATTGTAGTTTGAATTCACAGAAGATGGGGGTGGAGTTAAAGGCTGAGACCTGTGAGTATCTGGGAAAAAAACCTCACTCCATTTTGGTTTGAATTCACAGAAGTTGGGGTGGAGTTCCTAGCTGAGACCTGTGAGTATCTCAGGGGGGAACCTCACTACATTGTAGTTTGAATTCACGAAAGCTTGGGGTGGAGTTACTGGCGGAGACCTGTGAGTATCTGGGGGAAAAACGTCACTCCATTGTAGTTTGAATTCACAGAAGCTGGGGGTGGAGTTCCTGGCTGAGACTTGTTGGTATCTGGGGAAAAAACTCACTCCATTGTAGTTTGAATTCACAGTGACTGGGGGTGGAGTTCCTGGCTGAGACCTGTGAGTATCTGGGATAAAAAACGTCACTCTGTTGTATTTTGAATTAACAGAAGTTTGGGGTGGAGTTCCTGGCTGAGACTTTTTGGTATCTGGGAAAAAAACCTCACTCCATTGTAGTTTGAATTCACAGAAGCTAGGGGTGGAGTTCCTAGCTGAGACCTGTTGGTATCTGGGGTAAAAAACCTCACTCCATTTGTAGTTTGAGATAATAGAGGTTGGCTGTGGAGTTCCTGGCTGAGACCTGTGAGTATCTGGGATAAAAACGTCACTCCATTGTAGTTTGAATTAACAGAAGCTTGGGGTAGAGTTCCTGGCTGAGACCTGTGAATATCTGGGGAAAAAACCTCACTCCATTGTAGTTGGAATTCACAGAAGCTGGGGGTGGAGTTCCTGGCTGAGACTTGTGAGTATCTGGGGAAAAAACCTCACTCCATTGTGGTTTGAATTCACAGAAGCTGGTGTGGAGTTCCTGGCTGAGACTGGGAGTATCTGGGATAAAAAACCTCACTCCATTGTAGTTTGAATTCACAGAAGCTAGGGGTGGAGTTCCTGGCTGAGACTTGTTGGTATCTGGGGTAAAAAACCTCACTCCATTGTAGTTTGAATTCACAGAAGCTTGGGGTGGAGTTCCTGGCTGAGACTTGTGAGTATCTGGGGAAAAAACCTCACTCCATTGTAGTTTGAATTAACAGAAGCTTGGGGTGGAGTTCCTGGCTGAGACCTGTGAGTATCTGGGGGTGAAAAACCTCACTCCATTGTAGTTTGAATTCACAGAAACTGGGGGTGGAGTTCCTGGCTGAGACCTGTTGGTATCTGGGGGAAAAAAACCTCACTCCATTGTAGTTTGAATTCACAGAAGCTTGGGGTGGAGTTCCTGGCTGAGACCTGTGAGTATCTGGGAAAAAACCTCACTCCATTGTGGTTTGAATTCACAGAAGCTGGGGTGGAGTTCCTGGCTGAGACTTGTTGGTATCTGGGGTAAAAAACCTCACTCCATTTGTAGTTTGAATTAACAGAAGCTTGGGGTGGAGTTCCTGGCTGACACCTGTTGGTATCTGGGGGGAAAAAACCTCACTCCATTGTAGTTTGAATTCACAGAAGCTGGGGGTGGAGTTCCAGGCTGAGACCTGTGAGTATCTGGGGAAAAAACCTCACTTCACTGTAGTTGGAATACACAGAAGCTGGGGGTGGAGTTCCTGGCTGAGACCTCTTGGTATCTGGGGGAAAGTATCCTCACTCCATTATAGTTTGAAATCACAGAAGCTGGGGGTGGAGTTCCTGGCTGCGACTTGTTGGTATCTGGGGGAAAAATCCTCACTCCATTAGTAGTTTGGGTTCACAGAGGTTGGAAGTGGAGTTCCGGGCTGTGACCTGTGAGAATCTGGCGAAAAAAACCTCACTCCATTGTAGTTCGAATTCACAGAAGCTGGGGTGGAGTTCCTGGCTGAGACCTGTGAGTATCTGGGGGGGTGAAAAACCTCATTCCATTGTAGTTTGAATTCACAGAGACTGGGTGTGGAGTTCCTGGCTGAGAATTGTTGGTATCTGGGGGAAAAAACCTCACTAGATTGTAGTTTGAATTCACGGAAGCTGGGGATGGAGTTCCAGGCTGAGACCTGTGAGTATCTGGGGAAAAAACCTCACCCCATTGTGGTTTGAATTCACAGAAGCTGGGGTGGAGTTCCTGGCTGAGACTGGGAGTATCTTGGATAAAAAATCTCACTCCATTGTAGTTCGAATTCACAGAAGCTGGGGTGGAGTTCCTGGCTGAGACCTGTGAGTATCTGGGGGGGTGAAAAACCTCATTCCATTGTAGTTTGAATTCACAGAGATTGGGTGTGGAGTTCCTGGCTGAGACTTGTTGGTATCTGGGGGAAAAAACCTCACTAGATTGTAGTTTGAATTCACAGAAGCTTGGGGTGGAGTTCCTGGCTGAGACCTGTGAGTATCTGGGGAAAAACCTTACTCCATTGTAGTTTGAATTCACAGAAACTGGGTGTGGAGTTCCTGGCTGCGACTTGTGAGTATTTGGGGGGAAAAACCTTACTCCACTGTAGTTTGAATTCAGAGAGACTGGGGGTGGAGTTCCTGGCTTAGAACTGTTGGTTTCTGGGGGGAAAAACCTCACTCCATTGTAGTTTGAATCCACAGAAGATGGGGGTGGAGTTAAAGGCTGAGACCTGTGAGTATCTGGGAAAAAAACCTCACTCCATTTTGGTTTGAATTCACAGAAGCTGGGGTGGAGTTCCTAGCTGAGACCTGTGAGTATCTCGGGGGGGGGGGAACCTCACTACATTGTAGTTTGAATTCACGAAAGCTTGGGGTGGAGTTCCTGGCTGAGACTTGTTGGTATCTGGGGAAAAAACTCACTCCATTGTAGTTTGAATTCACAGTGACTGGGGGTGGAGTTCCTGGCTGAGACCTGTGAGTATCTGGGATAAAAAACGTCACTCCATTGTATTTTGAATTAACAGAAGCTTGGGCTGGAGTTCCTGGCTGAGACTTGTGAGTATCTGGGGAAAAAACCTCACTCCATTGTAGTTTGAATTCACAGAAGCTGGGGGTGGAGTTCCTGGCTGAGACTTGTTGGTATCTGGGGAAAAAACTCACTCCATTGTAGTTTGAATTCACAGAAGCTGGGGTGGAGTTCCTGGCTGAGACTGGGAGTATCTTGGATAAAAAATCTCACTCCATTGTAGTTCGAATTCACAGAAGCTGGGGTGGAGTTCCTGGCTTGGACCTGTGAGTATCTGGGGGGGTGAAAAACCTCATTCCAGTGTAGTTTGAATTCACAGAGACTGGGTGTGGAGTTCCTGGCTGAGACTTGTTGGTATCTGGGGGAAAAAACCTCACTAGATTGTAGTTTGAATTCACAGAAGCTTGGGGTGGAGTTCCTGGCTGAAACCTGTGAGTATCTGGGGAAAAACCTCACTCCATTGTAGTTTGAATTCACAGAAACTGGGTGTGGAGTTCCTGGCTGCGGCTTGTGAGTATTTGGGGGGAAAAACCTTACTCCACTGTAGTTTGAATTCAGAGAGACTGGGGGTGGAGTTCCTGGCTTAGACCTGTTGGTTTCTGGGGGGAAAAACCTCACTCCATTGTAGTTTGAATTCACAGAAGATGGGGGTGGAGTTAAAGGCTGAGACCTGTGAGTATCTGGGGGGACAAACCTTACTCCACTGTAGTTTGAATTCAGAGAGACTGGGGGTGGAGTTCCTGGCTTAGAACTGTTGGTTTCTGGGGGGGAAAACCTCACTCCATTGTAGTTTGAATCCACAGAAGATGGGGGTGGAGTTAAAGGCTGAGACCTGTGAGTATCTGGGAAAAAAACCTCACTCCATTTTGGTTTGAATTCACAGTGACTGGGGGTGGAGTTCCTGGCTGAGACCTGTGAGTATCTGGGATAAAAAACGTCACTCCGTTGTATTTTGAATTAACAGAAGCTTGGGGTGGATTTCCTGGCTGAGATTTGTGAGTATCTGGGAAAAAAACTCCACTCCATTGTAGTTTGAATTCACAGAAGCTAGGGGTGGAGTTCCTGGCTGACACTTTTTGGTATCTGGGAAAAAAACCTCACTCCATTTTAGTTTGAATTCACAGAAGCTAGGGGTGGAGTTCCTAGCTCAGACTTGTTGGTATCTGGGGTAAAAAACCTCACTCCATTTGTAGTTTGAGATCATAGAGGTTGGCTGTGGAGTTCCTGGCTGAGACCTGTGAGTATCTGGGAAAAAAACCTCACTCCATTGTAGTTTGAATTCACGGAAGCTGGGGTGGAGTTCCTGGCTGAGACCTGTGAGTATCTGGGATAAAAACATCACTCCATTGTGGTTTGAATTAACAGAAGGTTGGGGTAGAGTTCCTGGCTGAGACCTGTGAATATCTGGGGAAAAAAACCTCGCTCCATTGTAGTTGGAATTCACAGAAGCTGGGGGTGGAGTTCCTGGCTGAGACTTGTGAGTATCTGGGGAAAAAACCTCACTCCATTGTAGTTTGAATTCACAGAAGCTGGGGGTGGAGTTCCAGGCTGAGACCTGTGAGTTTCTGGGAAAAAACCTCACTCCATTGTGGTTTGAATTCACAGAAGCTGGTGTGGAGTTCCTGGCTGAGACTGGGAGTATCTGGGATAAAAAACCTCACTCCATTGTAGTTTGAATTCACAGAAGCTGGGGGTGGAGTTCCAGGCTGAGACCTGTGAGTATCTGGGGAAAAAACCTCACTCCATTGTAGTTTGAATTCACAGAAGCTAGGGGTGGAGTTCCTGGCTGAGACTTGTTGGTATCTGGGGAAAAAACCTCACTCCATTGTAGTTTGAATTAACAGAAGCTTGGGGTGGAGTTCCTGGCTGAGAGCTGTGAGTATCTGGGGGTGAAAAACCTCACTCCATTGTAGTTTGAATTCACAGAAACTGGGGGTGGAGTTCCTGGCTGAGACCTGTTGATATCTGGGGGAAAAAAACCTCACTCCATTGTAGTTTGAATTCACAGAAGCTTGAGGTGGAGTTCCTGGCTGAGACCTGTGAGTATCTGGGAAAAAACCTCACTCCATTGTGGTTTGAATTCACAGAAGCTGGGGTGGAGTTCCTGGCTGAGACTGGGAGTATCTGGGATAAAAAACCTCACTCCATTGTAGTTTGAATTAACAGAAGCTTGGGGTGGAGTTCCTGGCTACGACCTGTGAGTATCTGGGGGGGGAACCTTACTCCATTGTAGTTTGAATTCACAGAAGCTGGGGATGGAGTTCCTGGCTGAGACTTGTGAATATGTGGGGAAAATCCCCACTCCGTTGTAGTTTGAATTCACAGAAGCTAGGGGTGGAGTTCCTGGCTGACACTTTTTGGTATCTGGGAAAAAAAACCCTCACTCTATTGTAGTTTGAATTCACAGAAGCTAGGGGTGGAGTTCCAGGCTGAGACCTGTGAGTATCTGGGAAAAAAACCTCACTCCATTGTAGTTTGAATTCACAGAAGCTAGGGGTGGAGTTCCTGGCTGAGACTTGTTGGTATCTGGGGTAAAAAACCTCACTCCATTTGTAGTTTGAATTAACAGAAGCTTGGGGTGGAGTTCCTGGCTGACACCTGTTGGTATCTGGGGGAAAAAAACCTCACTCCATTGTAGTTTGAATTCACAGAAGCTGGGGGTGGAGTTCCAGGCTGAGACCTGTGAGTATCTGGAGAAAAAACCTCACTCCACTGTAGTTGGAATACACAGAAGCTGGGGGTGGAGTTCCTGGCTGAGACATCTTGGTATCTGGGGGAAAGTATCCTCACTCCATTATAGTTTGAAATCACAGAAGCTGGGTGTGGAGTTCCTGGCTGCGACTTGTTGGTATCTGGGGGAAAAAACCTCACTCCATTGTAGTTTGAATTCACAGAAACTGGGTGTGGAGTTCCTGGCTGCGACTTGTGAGTATTTGGGGGGGGGGAAATCTTACTCCATTGTAGTTTGAATTCACAGAAGCTGGGGATGGTGTTCCTTGCTGAGACTTGTGAATATCTGGGGGGAAAACCTTACTCCACTGTAGTTTGAATTCAGAGAGACTGGGGGTGGAGTTCCTGGTTTAGAACTGTTGGTTTCTGGGGGGAAAAAACTCACTCCATTGTAGTTTGAATTCACAGAAGATGGGGGTGGAGTTAAAGGCTGAGACCTGTGAGTATCTGGGAAAAAAACCTCACTGCATTTTGGTTTGAATTCACAGAAGCTGGGGTGGAGTTCCTAGCTGAGACCTGTGAGTATCTCGGGGGGGAACCTCACTACATTGTAGTTTGAATTCACGAATGCTTGGGGTGGAGTTACTGGCTGAGACCTGTGAGTTTCTGGGGAAAAAACGTCACTCCATTGTAGTTTGAATTCACAGAAGCTGGGGGTGGAGTTCCTGGCTGAGACTTGTTGGTATCTGGGGAAAAAACTCACTCCATTGTAGTTTGAATTCACAGTGACTGGGGGTGGAGTTCCTGGCTGAGACCTGTGAGTATCTGGGATAAAAACGTCACTCCGTTGTATTTTGAATTAACAGAAGCTTGGGGTGGAGTTCCTGGCTGAGACTTGTGAGTATCTGGGGAAAAAACCTCACTCCATTGAAGTTTGAATTAACAGAAGCTTGGGGTAGAGTTCCTGGCTGAGACCTTTGAATATCTGGGGAAAAAACCTCACTCCATTGTAGTTGGAATTCACAGAAGCTGGGGGTGGAGTTCCTGGCTGAGACTTGTGAGTATCTGGGGAAAAAACCTCACTCCATTGTAGTTTCAATTCACAGAAGCTGGGGGTGGAGTTCCAGGCTGAGACCTGTGAGTTTCTGGGAAAAAACCTCACTCCATTGTGGTTTGAATTCACAGAAGCTGGTGTGGAGTTCCTGGCTGAGACTGGGAGTATCTGGGATAAAAAACCTCACTCCATTGTAGTTGGAATTCACAGAAGCTGGGGGTGGAGTTCCTGGCTGAGACTTGTGAGTATCTGGGAAAAAAACCTCACTCCATTGTAGTTTGAATTCACAGAAGCTAGGGGTGGAGTTCCTGGCTGAGACTTGTTGGTATCTGGGGTAAAAAACCTCACTCCATTTGTAGTTTGAATTAACAGAAGCTTGGGGTGGAGTTCCTGGCTGAGACTTGTGAGTATCTGGGGAAAAAACCTCACTCCATTGTAGTTTGAATTTACAGAAGCTTGGGGTGGAGTTCCTGGCTGAGACCTGTGAGTATCTGGGGGTGAAAAACCTCACTCCATTGTAGTTTGAATTCACAGAAACTGGGGGTGGAGTTCCTGGCTGAGACCTGTTGGTATCTGGGGGAAAAAAACTCACTCCATTGTAGTTTGAATTCACAGAAGCTTGGGGTGGAGTTCCTGGCTGAGACCTGTGAGTATCTGGGAAAAAACCTCACTCCATTGTGGCTTGAATTCACAGAAGTTGGGGTGGAGTTCCTGGCTGAGACTGGGAGTATCTGGGATAAAAAACCTCACTCCATTGTAGTTTGAATTAACAGAAGCTTGGGGTGGAGTTCCTGGCTACGACCTGTGAGTATCTGGGGGGGGAACCTTACTCCATTGTAGTTTGAATTCACAGAAGCTGGGGATGGAGTTCCTGGCTGAGACTTGTTGGTATCTGGGGTAAAAAACCTCACTCCATTTGTAGTTTGAATTAACAGAAGCTTGGGGTGGAGTTCCTGGCTGAGACTTGTGAGTATGTGGGGAAAAAACCTCACTCCATTGTAGTTTGAATTTACAGAAGCTTGGGGTGGAGTTCCTGGCTGAGACCTGTGAGTATCTGGGGGTGAAAAACCTCACTCCATTGTAGTTTGAATTCACAGAAACTGGGGGTGGAGTTCCTGGCTGAGACCTGTTGGTATCTGGGGGAAAAAAGCTCACTCCATTGTAGTTTGAATTCACAGAAACGTGGGGTGGAGTTCCTGGCTGAGACCTGTGAGTATCTGGGAAAAAACCTCACTCCATTGTGGCTTGAATTCACAGAAGTTGGGGTGGAGTTCCTGGCTGAGACTGGGAGTATCTGGGATAAAAAACCTCACTCCATTGTAGTTTGAATTAACAGAAGCTTGGGGTGGAGTTCCTGGCTACGACCTGTGAGTATCTGGGGGGGGAACCTTACTCCATTGTAGTTTGAATTCACAGAAGCTGGGGATGGAGTTCCTGGCTGAGACTTGTGAATATGTGGGGAAAATCCCCACTCTGTTGTAGTTTGAATTCACAGAAGCTAGGGGTGGAGTTCCTGGCTGAGATTTGTGAGTATCTGGGAAAAAAACTCCACTCCATTGTAGTTTGAATTCACAGAAGCTAGGGGTGGAGTTCCTGGCTGACACTTTTTGGTATCTGGGAAAAAAACCTCACTCCATTGTAGTTTGAATTCACAGAAGCTAGGGGTGGAGTTCCTAGCTGAGACTTGTTGGTATCTGGGGTAAAAAACCTCACTCCATTTGTAGTTTGAGATCATAGAGGTTGGCTGTGGAGTTCCTGGCTGAGACCTGTGAGTATCTGGGAAAAAAACCTCACTCCATTGTAGTTTGAATTCACAGAAGCTGGGGTGGAATTCCTGGCTGAGACCTGTGAGTATCTGGGATAAAAACGTCACTCCATTGTGGTTTGAATTAACAGAAGCTTGGGGTAGAGTTCCTGGCTGAGATCTGTGAATATCTGGGGAAAAAACTTCACTCCATTGTAGTTGGAATTCACAGAAGCTGGGGGTGGAGTTCCTGGCTGAGACTTGTGAGTATCTGGGGAAAAAACCTCACTCCATTGTAGTTTGAATTCACAGAAGCTGGGGGTGGAGTTCCAGGCTGAGACCTGTGAGTTTCTGGGAAAAAACCTCACTCCATTGTGGTTTGAATTCACAGAAGCTGGTGTGGAGTTCCTGGCTGAGACTGGGAGTATCTGCGATAAAAAACCTCACTCCATTGTAGTTTGAATTCACAGAAGCGGGGGGTGGAGTTCCAGGCTGAGACCTGTGAGTATCTGGGAAAAAAACCTCACTCCACTGTAGTTGGAATACACAGAAGCTGGGGGTGGAGTTCCTGGCTGAGACATCTTGGTATCTGGGGGAAAGTATCCTCACTCCATTATAGTTTGAAATCACAGAAGCTGGGTGTGGAGTTCCTGGCTGCGACTTGTTGGTATCTGGGGGAAAAAACCTCACTCCATTTGTAGTTTGAGTTCACAGAGGTTGGAAGTGGAGTTCCGGGCTGAGACCTGTGAGAATCTGGGGAGAAAAACCTCACTCCATTGTAGTTGGAATTCACAGAAGCTGGGGGTGGAGTTCCTGGCTGAGACTTGTGAGTATCTGGGGAAAAAACCTCACTCCATTGTAGTTTCAATTCACAGAAGCTGGGGGTGGAGTTCCAGGCTGAGACCTGTGAGTTTCTGGGAAAAAACCTCACTCCATTGTGGTTTGAATTCACAGAAGCTGGTGTGGAGTTCCTGGCTGAGACTGGGAGTATCTGGGATAAAAAACCTCACTCCATTGTAGTTGGAATTCACAGAAGCTGGGGGTGGAGTTCCTGGCTGAGACTTGTGAGTATCTGGGAAAAAAACCTCACTCCATTGTAGTTTGAATTCACAGAAGCTAGGGGTGGAGTTCCTGGCTGAGACTTGTTGGTATCTGGGGTAAAAAACCTCACTCCATTTGTAGTTTGAATTAACAGAAGCTTGGGGTGGAGTTCCTGGCTGAGACTTGTGAGTATCTGGGGAAAAAACCTCACTCCATTGTAGTTTGAATTTACAGAAGCTTGGGGTGGAGTTCCTGGCTGAGACCTGTGAGTATCTGGGGGTGAAAAACCTCACTCCATTGTAGTTTGAATTCACAGAAACTGGGGGTGGAGTTCCTGGCTGAGACCTGTTGGTATCTGGGGGAAAAAAACTCACTCCATTGTAGTTTGAATTCACAGAAGCTTGGGGTGGAGTTCCTGGCTGAGACCTGTGAGTATCTGGGAAAAAACCTCACTCCATTGTGGCTTGAATTCACAGAAGTTGGGGTGGAGTTCCTGGCTGAGACTGGGAGTATCTGGGATAAAAAACCTCACTCCATTGTAGTTTGAATTAACAGAAGCTTGGGGTGGAGTTCCTGGCTACGACCTGTGAGTATCTGGGGGGGGAACCTTACTCCATTGTAGTTTGAATTCACAGAAGCTGGGGATGGAGTTCCTGGCTGAGACTTGTTGGTATCTGGGGTAAAAAACCTCACTCCATTTGTAGTTTGAATTAACAGAAGCTTGGGGTGGAGTTCCTGGCTGAGACTTGTGAGTATGTGGGGAAAAAACCTCACTCCATTGTAGTTTGAATTTACAGAAGCTTGGGGTGGAGTTCCTGGCTGAGACCTGTGAGTATCTGGGGGTGAAAAACCTCACTCCATTGTAGTTTGAATTCACAGAAACTGGGGGTGGAGTTCCTGGCTGAGACCTGTTGGTATCTGGGGGAAAAAAGCTCACTCCATTGTAGTTTGAATTCACAGAAACGTGGGGTGGAGTTCCTGGCTGAGACCTGTGAGTATCTGGGAAAAAACCTCACTCCATTGTGGCTTGAATTCACAGAAGTTGGGGTGGAGTTCCTGGCTGAGACTGGGAGTATCTGGGATAAAAAACCTCACTCCATTGTAGTTTGAATTAACAGAAGCTTGGGGTGGAGTTCCTGGCTACGACCTGTGAGTATCTGGGGGGGGAACCTTACTCCATTGTAGTTTGAATTCACAGAAGCTGGGGATGGAGTTCCTGGCTGAGACTTGTGAATATGTGGGGAAAATCCCCACTCTGTTGTAGTTTGAATTCACAGAAGCTAGGGGTGGAGTTCCTGGCTGAGATTTGTGAGTATCTGGGAAAAAAACTCCACTCCATTGTAGTTTGAATTCACAGAAGCTAGGGGTGGAGTTCCTGGCTGACACTTTTTGGTATCTGGGAAAAAAACCTCACTCCATTGTAGTTTGAATTCACAGAAGCTAGGGGTGGAGTTCCTAGCTGAGACTTGTTGGTATCTGGGGTAAAAAACCTCACTCCATTTGTAGTTTGAGATCATAGAGGTTGGCTGTGGAGTTCCTGGCTGAGACCTGTGAGTATCTGGGAAAAAAACCTCACTCCATTGTAGTTTGAATTCACAGAAGCTGGGGTGGAATTCCTGGCTGAGACCTGTGAGTATCTGGGATAAAAACGTCACTCCATTGTGGTTTGAATTAACAGAAGCTTGGGGTAGAGTTCCTGGCTGAGATCTGTGAATATCTGGGGAAAAAACTTCACTCCATTGTAGTTGGAATTCACAGAAGCTGGGGGTGGAGTTCCTGGCTGAGACTTGTGAGTATCTGGGGAAAAAACCTCACTCCATTGTAGTTTGAATTCACAGAAGCTGGGGGTGGAGTTCCAGGCTGAGACCTGTGAGTTTCTGGGAAAAAACCTCACTCCATTGTGGTTTGAATTCACAGAAGCTGGTGTGGAGTTCCTGGCTGAGACTGGGAGTATCTGCGATAAAAAACCTCACTCCATTGTAGTTTGAATTCACAGAAGCGGGGGGTGGAGTTCCAGGCTGAGACCTGTGAGTATCTGGGAAAAAAACCTCACTCCACTGTAGTTGGAATACACAGAAGCTGGGGGTGGAGTTCCTGGCTGAGACATCTTGGTATCTGGGGGAAAGTATCCTCACTCCATTATAGTTTGAAATCACAGAAGCTGGGTGTGGAGTTCCTGGCTGCGACTTGTTGGTATCTGGGGGAAAAAACCTCACTCCATTTGTAGTTTGAGTTCACAGAGGTTGGAAGTGGAGTTCCGGGCTGAGACCTGTGAGAATCTGGGGAGAAAAACCTCACTCCATTGTAGTTCGAATTCACAGAAGCTGGGGTGGAGTTCCTGGCTGAGACCTGTGAGTATCTGGGGGGTGAAAATCCTCATTCCATTGTAGCTTGAATTCACAGAGACTGGGTGTGGAGTTCCTGGCTGAGACTTGTTGGTATCTGGGGGAAAAAACCTCACTAGATTGTATTTTGAATTCACAGAAGCTGGGGATGGAGTTCCAGGCTGAGACCTGTGAGTATCTGGGGAAAAAACCTCACTTCATTGTGGTTTGAATTTACAGAAGCTGGGGTGGAGTTCCTGGCTGAGACTGGGAGTATCTCGGATAAAAAATCTCACTCCATTGTAGTTTGAATTAACAGAAGCTTGGGGTGGAGTTCCAGGCTGAGACCTGTGAGTTTCTGGGAAAAAACCTCACTCCATTGTGGTTTGAATTCACAGAAGCTGGTGTGGAGTTCCTGGCTGAGACTGGGAGTATCTCGGATAAAAAATCTCACTCCATTGTAGTTTGAATTAACAGAAGCTTGGGGTGGAGTTCCTGGCTGAGACCTGTGAGTATCTGGGGAAAAGCTTCACTCCATTGTAGTTTGAATTCACAGAAACTGGGTGTGGAGTTCCTGGCTGCGACTTGTGAGTATTTGGGGGGGGGGGAAATCTTACTCCATTGTAGTTTGAATTCACAGAAGCTGGGGATGGAGTTCCTTGCTGAGACTTGTGAATATCTGGGGGGAAAACCTTACTCCACTGTAGTTTGAATTCAGAGAGACTGGGGGTGGAGTTCCTGGTTTAGAACTGTTGGTTTCTGGGGGGAAAAACCTCACTCCATTGTAGTTTGAATTCACAGAAGATGGGGGTGGAGTTAAAGGCTGAGACCTGTGAGTATCTGGGAAAAAAACCTCACTGCATTTTGGTTTGAATTCACAGAAGCTGGGGTGGAGTTCCTAGCTGAGACCTGTGAGTATCTCGGGGGGGAACCTCACTACATTGTAGTTTGAATTCATGAATGCTTGGGGTGGAGTTACTGGCTGAGACCTGTGAGTATCTGGGGAAAAAACGTCACTCCATTGTAGTTTGAATTCACAGAAGCTGGGGGTGGAGTTCCTGGCTGAGACTTGTTGGTATCTGGGGAAAAAACTCACTCCATTGTAGTTTGAATTCACAGTGACTGGGGGTGGAGTTCCTGGCTGAGACCTGTGAGTATCTGGGATAAAAACGTCACTCCGTTGTATTTTGAATTAACAGAAGCTTGGGGTGGAGTTCCTGGCTGAGACTTGTGAGTATCTGGGGAAAAAACCTCACTCCATTGAAGTTTGAATTAACAGAAGCTTGGGGTAGAGTTCCTGGCTGAGACCTTTGAATATCTGGGGAAAAAACCTCACTCCATTGTAGTTGGAATTCACAGAAGCTGGGGGTGGAGTTCCTGGCTGAGACTTGTGAGTATCTGGGGAAAAAACCTCACTCCATTGTAGTTTCAATTCACAGAAGCTGGGGGTGGAGTTCCAGGCTGAGACCTGTGAGTTTCTGGGAAAAAACCTCACTCCATTGTGGTTTGAATTCACAGAAGCTGGTGTGGAGTTCCTGGCTGAGACTGGGAGTATCTGGGATAAAAAACCTCACTCCATTGTAGTTGGAATTCACAGAAGCTGGGGGTGGAGTTCCTGGCTGAGACTTGTGAGTATCTGGGAAAAAAACCTCACTCCATTGTAGTTTGAATTCACAGAAGCTAGGGGTGGAGTTCCTGGCTGAGACTTGTTGGTATCTGGGGTAAAAAACCTCACTCCATTTGTAGTTTGAATTAACAGAAGCTTGGGGTGGAGTTCCTGGCTGAGACTTGTGAGTATCTGGGGAAAAAACCTCACTCCATTGTAGTTTGAATTTACAGAAGCTTGGGGTGGAGTTCCTGGCTGAGACCTGTGAGTATCTGGGGGTGAAAAACCTCACTCCATTGTAGTTTGACTTCACAGAAACTGGGGGTGGAGTTCCTGGCTGAGACCTGTTGGTATCTGGGGGAAAAAAACTCACTCCATTGTAGTTTGAATTCACAGAAGCTTGGGGTGGAGTTCCTGGCTGAGACCTGTGAGTATCTGGGAAAAAACCTCACTCCATTGTGGCTTGAATTCACAGAAGTTGGGGTGGAGTTCCTGGCTGAGACTGGGAGTATCTGGGATAAAAAACCTCACTCCATTGTAGTTTGAATTAACAGAAGCTTGGGGTGGAGTTCCTGGCTACGACCTGTGAGTATCTGGGGGGGGGGAACCTTACTCCATTGTAGTTTGAATTCACAGAAGCTGGGGATGGAGTTCCTGGCTGAGACTTGTTGGTATCTGGGGTAAAAAACCTCACTCCATTTGTAGTTTGAATTAACAGAAGCTTGGGGTGGAGTTCCTGGCTGAGACTTGTGAGTATGTGGGGAAAAAACCTCACTCCATTGTAGTTTGAATTTACAGAAGCTTGGGGTGGAGTTCCTGGCTGAGACCTGTGAGTATCTGGGGGTGAAAAACCTCACTCCATTGTAGTTTGAATTCACAGAAACTGGGGGTGGAGTTCCTGGCTGAGACCTGTTGGTATCTGGGGGAAAAAAGCTCACTCCATTGTAGTTTGAATTCACAGAAACGTGGGGTGGAGTTCCTGGCTGAGACCTGTGAGTATCTGGGAAAAAACCTCACTCCATTGTGGCTTGAATTCACAGAAGTTGGGGTGGAGTTCCTGGCTGAGACTGGGAGTATCTGGGATAAAAAACCTCACTCCATTGTAGTTTGAATTAACAGAAGCTTGGGGTGGAGTTCCTGGCTACGACCTGTGAGTATCTGGGGGGGGAACCTTACTCCATTGTAGTTTGAATTCACAGAAGCTGGGGATGGAGTTCCTGGCTGAGACTTGTGAATATGTGGGGAAAATCCCCACTCTGTTGTAGTTTGAATTCACAGAAGCTAGGGGTGGAGTTCCTGGCTGAGATTTGTGAGTATCTGGGAAAAAAACTCCACTCCATTGTAGTTTGAATTCACAGAAGCTAGGGGTGGAGTTCCTGGCTGACACTTTTTGGTATCTGGGAAAAAAACCTCACTCCATTGTAGTTTGAATTCACAGAAGCTAGGGGTGGAGTTCCTAGCTGAGACTTGTTGGTATCTGGGGTAAAAAACCTCACTCCATTTGTAGTTTGAGATCATAGAGGTTGGCTGTGGAGTTCCTGGCTGAGACCTGTGAGTATCTGGGAAAAAAACCTCACTCCATTGTAGTTTGAATTCACAGAAGCTGGGGTGGAATTCCTGGCTGAGACCTGTGAGTATCTGGGATAAAAACGTCACTCCATTGTGGTTTGAATTAACAGAAGCTTGGGGTAGAGTTCCTGGCTGAGATCTGTGAATATCTGGGGAAAAAACTTCACTCCATTGTAGTTGGAATTCACAGAAGCTGGGGGTGGAGTTCCTGGCTGAGACTTGTGAGTATCTGGGGAAAAAACCTCACTCCATTGTAGTTTGAATTCACAGAAGCTGGGGGTGGAGTTCCAGGCTGAGACCTGTGAGTTTCTGGGAAAAAACCTCACTCCATTGTGGTTTGAATTCACAGAAGCTGGTGTGGAGTTCCTGGCTGAGACTGGGAGTATCTGGGATAAAAAACCTCACTCCATTGTAGTTTGAATTCACAGAAGCTGGGGGTGGAGTTCCAGGCTGAGACCTGTGAGTATCTGGGAAAAAAACCTCACTCCATTGTAGTTTGAATTCACAGAAGCTAGGGGTGGAGTTCCTGGCTGAGACTTGTTGGTATCTGGGGAAAAAACCTAACTCCATTTGTAGTTTGAATTAACAGACGCTTGGGGTGGAGTTCCTGGCTGAGACCTGTGAGTATCTGGGGGTGAAAAACCTCACTCCATTGTAGTTTGAATTCACAGAAGCTAGGGGTTGAGTTCCTGGCTGACACTTTTTGGTATCTGGGAAAAAAACCTCACTCCATTTTAGTTTGAATTCACAGAAGCTAGGGGTGGAGTTCCTAGCTCAGACTTGTTGGTATCTGGGGTAAAAAACCTCACTCCATTTGTAGTTTGAGATCATAGAGGTTGGCTGTGGAGTTCCTGGCTGAGACCTGTGAGTATCTGGGAAAAAAACCTCACTCCATTGTAGTTTGAATTCACGGAAGCTGGGGTGGAGTTCCTGGCTGAGACCTGTGAGTATTTGGGATAAAAACGTCACTCCATTGTGGTTTGAATTAACAGAAGGTTGGGGTAGAGTTCCTGGCTGAGACCTGTGAATATCTGGGGAAAAAACCTCGCTCCATTGTAGTTGGAATTCACAGAAGCTGGGGGTGGAGTTCCTGGCTGAGACTTGTGAGTATCTGGGGGAAAAACCTCACTCCATTGTAGTTTGAATTCACAGAAGCTGGGGGTGGAGTTCCAGGCTGAGACCTGTGAGTTTCTGGGAAAAAACCTCACTCCATTGTGGTTTGAATTCACAGAAGCTGGTGTGGAGTTCCTGGCTGAGACTGGGAGTATCTGGGATAAAAAACCTCACTCCATTGTAGTTTGAATTCACAGAAGCTGGGGGTGGAGTTCCAGGCTGAGACCTGTGAGTATCTGGGGAAAAAACCTCACTCCATTGTAGTTTGAATTCACAGAAACTGGGGGTGGAGTTCCTGGCTGAGACCTGTTGGTATCTGGGGGAAAAAAACCTCACTCCATTGTAGTTTGAATTCACAGAAGCTTGGGGTGGAGTTCCTGGCTGAGACCTGTGAGTATCTGGGAAAAAACCTCACTCCATTGTGGTTTGAATTTACAGAAGCTGGGGTGGAGTTCCTGGCTACGACCTGTGAGTATCTGGGGGGGGGAACCTTACTCCATTGTAGTTTGAATTCACAGAAGCTGGGGATGGAGTTCCTGGCTGAGACTTGTGAATATGTGGGGAAAATCCCCACTCCGTTGTAGTTTGAATTCACAGAAGCTAGGGGTGGAGTTCCTGGCTGACACTTTTTGGTATCTGGGAAAAAAAACACTCACTCTATTGTAGTTTGAATACACAGAAGCTAGGGGTGGAGTTCCTGGCTGAGACCTGTTGGTATCTGGGGTAAAAAACCTCACTCCATTTGTAGTTTGAATTAACAAAAGCTTGGGGTGGAGTTCCTGGCTGAGACCTGTTGGTATCTGGGGAAAAAAACCTCACTCCATTGTAGTTTGAATTCACAGAAGCTGGGGGTGGAGTTCCAGGCTGAGACCTGTGAGTATCTGGGAAAAAAACCTCACTCCATTGTAGTTTGAATTCACAGAAGCTAGGGGTGGAGTTCCTGGCTGAGACTTGTTGGTATCTGGGGGGAAAAACCTCACTCCATTAGTAGTTTGGGTTCACAGAGGTTGGAAGTGGAGTTCCGGGCTGTGACCTGTGAGAATCTGGCGAAAAAAACCTCACTCCATTGTAGTTCGAATTCACAGAAGCTGGGGTGGAGTTCCTGGCTGAGACCTGTGAGTATCTGGGGGGGTGAAAAACCTCATTCCATTGTAGTTTGAATTCACAGAGACTGGGTGTGGAGTTCCTGGCTGAGACTTGTTGGTATCTGGGGGAAAAAACCTCACTAGATTGTAGTTTGAATTCACAGAAGCTGGGGATGGAGTTCCAGGCTGAGACCTGTGAGTATCTGGGGAAAAAACCTCACCCCATTGTGGTTTGAATTCACAGAAGCTGGGGTGGAGTTCCTGGCTGAGACCTGTGAGTATCTCGGGGGGTGGGGAACCTCACTACATTGTAGTTTGAATTCACAGTGACTGGGGGTGGAGTTCCTGGCTGAGACCTGTGAGTATCTGGGATAAAAAACGTCACTCCGTTGTATTTTCAATTAACAGAAGCTTGGGCTGGAGTTCCTGGCTGAGACTTGTGAGTATCTGGGGAAAAAACCTCACTCCATTGTAGTTTGAATTCACAGAAGCTGGGGGTGGAGTTCCTGGCTGAGACTTGTTGGTATCTGGGGAAAAAACTCACTCCATTGTAGTTTGAATTCACAGAAGCTGGGGTGGAGTTCCTGGCTGAGACTGGGAGTATCTTGGATAAAAAATCTCACTCCATTGTAGTTCGAATTCACAGAAGCTGGGGTGGAGTTCCTGGCTGAGACCTGTGAGTATCTGGGGGGGGGGTGAAAAACCTCATTCCATTGTAGTTTGAATTCACAGAGACTGGGTGTGGAGTTCCTGGCTGAGACTTGTGACTATCTGGGGAAAAAACCTCACTCCATTGTGGTTTGAATTCACAGAAGCTGGTGTGGAGTTCCTGGCTGAGACTGGGAGTATCTGGGATAAAAAACCTCACTCCATTGTAGTTTGAATTCACAGAAGCTAGGGGTGGAGTTCCTGGCTGAGACTTGTTGGTATCTGGGGTAAAAAACCTCACTCCATTGTAGTTTGAATTCACAGAAGCTTGGGGTGGAGTTCCTGGCTGAGACTTGTGAGTATCTGGGGAAAAAACCTCACTCCATTGTAGTTTGAATTAACAGAAGCTTGGGGTGGAGTTCCTGGCTGAGACCTGTGAGTATCTGGGGGTGAAAAACCTCACTCCATTGAAGTTTGAATTCACAGAAACTAGGGGTGGAGTTCCTGGCTGAGACCTGTTGGTATCTGGGGGAAAAAAACCTCACTCCATTGTAGTTTGAATTCACAGAAGCTTGGGGTGGAGTTCCTGGCTGAGACCTGTGAGTATCTGGGAAAAAACCTCACTCCATTGTGGTTTGAATTCACAGAAGCTGGGGTGGAGTTCCTGGCTGAGACTTGTTGGTATCTGGGGTAAAAAACCTCACTCCATTTGTAGTTTGAATTAACAGAAGCTTGGGGTGGAGTTCCTGGCTGACACCTGTTGGTATCTGGGGGGAAAAAACCTCACTCCATTGTAGTTTGAATTCACAGAAGCTGGGGGTGGAGTTCCAGGCTGAGACCTGTGAGTATCTGGGGAAAAAACCTCACTTCACTGTAGTTGGAATACACAGAAGCTGGGGGTGGAGTTCCTGGCTGAGACCTCTTGGTATCTGGGGGAAAGTATCCTCACTCCATTATAGTTTGAAATCACAGAAGCTGGGGGTGGAGTTCCTGGCTGCGACTTGTTGGTATCTGGGGGAAAAAACCTCACTCCATTAGTAGTTTGGGTTCACAGAGGTTGGAAGTGGAGTTCCGGGCTGTGACCTGTGAGAATCTGGGGAAAAAAACCTCACTCCATTGTAGTTCGAATTCACAGAAGCTGGGGTGGAGTTCCTGGCTGAGACCTGTGAGTATCTGGGGGGGTGAAAAACCTCATTCCATTGTAGTTTGAATTCACAGAGACTGGGTGTGGAGTTCCTGGCTGAGACCTGTGAGTATCTGGGGGAAAAAACCTCACTAGATTGTAGTTTGAATTCACAGAAGCTGGGGATGGAGTTCCAGGCTGAGACCTGTGAGTATCTGGGGAAAAAACCTCACCCCATTGTGGTTTGAATTCACAGAAACTGGGGTGGAGTTCCTGGCTGAGACTGGGAGTATCTTGGATAAAAAATCTCACTCCATTGTAGTTCGAATTCACAGAAGCTGGGGTGGAGTTCCTGGCTGAGACCTGTGAGTATCTGGGGGGGTGAAAAACCTCATTCCATTGTAGTTTGAATTCACAGAGACTGGGTGTGGAGTTCCTGGCTGAGACTTGTTGGTATCTGGGGGAAAAAACCTCACTAGATTGTAGTTTGAATTCACAGAAGCTGGGGATGGAGTTCCAGGCTGAGACCTGTGAGTATCTGGGGAAAAAACCTCACCCCATTGTGGTTTGAATTCACAGAAGCTGGGGTGGAGTTCCTGGCTGAGACTGGGAGTATCTCGGATAAAAAATCTCACTCCATTGTAGTTCGAATTCACAGAAGCTGGGGTGGAGTTCCTGGCTGAGACCTGTGAGTATCTGGGGGGGTGAAAAACCTCATTCCATTGTAGTTTGAATTCACAGAGACTGGGTGTGGTGTTCCTGGCTGAGACTTGTTGGTATCTGGGGGAAAAAACCTCACTAGATTGTAGTTTGAATTCACAGAAGCTTGGGGTGGAGTTCCTGGCTGCGACTTGTGAGTATTTGGGGGGAAAAACCTTACTCCACTGTAGTTTGAATTCAGAGAGACTGGGGGTGGAGTTCCTGGCTTAGAACTGTTGGTTTCTGGGGGGAAAAACCTCACTCCATTGTAGTTTGAATTCACAGAAGATGGGGGTGGAGTTAAAGGCTGAGACCTTTGAGTATCTGGGGGGACAAACCTTACTCCACTGTAGTTTGAATTCAGAGAGACTGGGGGTGGAGTTCCTGGCTTAGAACTGTTGGTTTCTGGGGGGAAAAACCTCACTCCATTGTAGTTTGAATCCACAGAAGATGGGGGTGGAGTTAAAGGCTGAGACCTGTGAGTATCTGGGAAAAAAACCTCACTCCATTTTGGTTTGAATTCACAGAAGCTGGGGTGGAGTTCCTAGCTGAGACCTGTGAGTATCTCGGGGGGGGAACCTCACTACATTGTAGTTTGAATTCACGAAAGCTTGGGGTGGAGTTCCTGGCTGAGACTTGTTGGTATCTGGGGAAAAAACTCACTCCATTGTAGTTTGAATTCACAGTGACTGGGGGTGGAGTTCCTGGCTGAGACCTGTGAGTATCTGGGATAAAAAACGTCACTCCGTTGTATTTTGAATTAACAGAAGCTTGGGCTGGAGTTCCTGGCTGAGACTTGTGAGTATCTGGGGAAAAAACCTCACTCCATTGTAGTTTGAATTCACAGAAGCTGGGGGTGGAGTTCCTGGCTGAGACTTGTTGGTATCTGGGGAAAAAACTCACTCCATTGTAGTTTGAATTCACAGAAGCTGGGGTGGAGTTCCTGGCTGAGACTGGGAGTATCTTGGATAAAAAATCTCACTCCATTGTAGTTCGAATTCACAGAAGCTGGGGTGGAGTTCCTGGCTGAGACCTGTGAGTATCTGGGGGGGGGGTGAAAAACCTCATTCCATTGTAGTTTGAATTCACAGAGACTGGGTGTGGAGTTCCTGGCTGAGACTTGTGAGTATCTGGGGAAAAAACCTCACTCCATTGTAGTTTGAATTAACAGAAGCTTGGGGTGGAGTTCCTGGCTGAGACCTGTGAGTATCTGGGGGTGAAAAACCTCACTCCATTGAAGTTTGAATTCACAGAAACTAGGGGTGGAGTTCCTGGCTGAGACCTGTTGGTATCTGGGGGAAAAAAACCTCACTCCATTGTAGTTTGAATTCACAGAAGCTTGGGGTGGAGTTCCTGGCTGAGACCTGTGAGTATCTGGGAAAAAACCTCACTCCATTGTGGTTTGAATTCACAGAAGCTGGGGTGGAGTTCCTGGCTGAGACTTGTTGGTATCTGGGGTAAAAAACCTCACTCCATTTGTAGTTTGAATTAACAGAAGCTTGGGGTGGAGTTCCTGGCTGACACCTGTTGGTATCTGGGGGGAAAAAACCTCACTCCATTGTAGTTTGAATTCACAGAAGCTGGGGGTGGAGTTCCAGGCTGAGACCTGTGAGTATCTGGGGAAAAAACCTCACTTCACTGTAGTTGGAATACACAGAAGCTGGGGGTGGAGTTCCTGGCTGAGACCTCTTGGTATCTGGGGGAAAGTATCCTCACTCCATTATAGTTTGAAATCACAGAAGCTGGGGGTGGAGTTCCTGGCTGCGACTTGTTGGTATCTGGGGGAAAAAACCTCACTCCATTAGTAGTTTGGGTTCACAGAGGTTGGAAGTGGAGTTCCGGGCTGTGACCTGTGAGAATCTGGGGAAAAAAACCTCACTCCATTGTAGTTCGAATTCACAGAAGCTGGGGTGGAGTTCCTGGCTGAGACCTGTGAGTATCTGGGGGGGTGAAAAACCTCATTCCATTGTAGTTTGAATTCACAGAGACTGGGTGTGGAGTTCCTGGCTGAGACCTGTGAGTATCTGGGGGAAAAAACCTCACTAGATTGTAGTTTGAATTCACAGAAGCTGGGGATGGAGTTCCAGGCTGAGACCTGTGAGTATCTGGGGAAAAAACCTCACCCCATTGTGGTTTGAATTCACAGAAACTGGGGTGGAGTTCCTGGCTGAGACTGGGAGTATCTTGGATAAAAAATCTCACTCCATTGTAGTTCGAATTCACAGAAGCTGGGGTGGAGTTCCTGGCTGAGACCTGTGAGTATCTGGGGGGGTGAAAAACCTCATTCCATTGTAGTTTGAATTCACAGAGACTGGGTGTGGAGTTCCTGGCTGAGACTTGTTGGTATCTGGGGGAAAAAACCTCACTAGATTGTAGTTTGAATTCACAGAAGCTGGGGATGGAGTTCCAGGCTGAGACCTGTGAGTATCTGGGGAAAAAACCTCACCCCATTGTGGTTTGAATTCACAGAAGCTGGGGTGGAGTTCCTGGCTGAGACTGGGAGTATCTCGGATAAAAAATCTCACTCCATTGTAGTTCGAATTCACAGAAGCTGGGGTGGAGTTCCTGGCTGAGACCTGTGAGTATCTGGGGGGGTGAAAAACCTCATTCCATTGTAGTTTGAATTCACAGAGACTGGGTGTGGTGTTCCTGGCTGAGACTTGTTGGTATCTGGGGGAAAAAACCTCACTAGATTGTAGTTTGAATTCACAGAAGCTTGGGGTGGAGTTCCTGGCTGCGACTTGTGAGTATTTGGGGGGAAAAACCTTACTCCACTGTAGTTTGAATTCAGAGAGACTGGGGGTGGAGTTCCTGGCTTAGAACTGTTGGTTTCTGGGGGGAAAAACCTCACTCCATTGTAGTTTGAATTCACAGAAGATGGGGGTGGAGTTAAAGGCTGAGACCTTTGAGTATCTGGGGGGACAAACCTTACTCCACTGTAGTTTGAATTCAGAGAGACTGGGGGTGGAGTTCCTGGCTTAGAACTGTTGGTTTCTGGGGGGAAAAACCTCACTCCATTGTAGTTTGAATCCACAGAAGATGGGGGTGGAGTTAAAGGCTGAGACCTGTGAGTATCTGGGAAAAAAACCTCACTCCATTTTGGTTTGAATTCACAGAAGCTGGGGTGGAGTTCCTAGCTGAGACCTGTGAGTATCTCGGGGGGGGGAACCTCACTACATTGTAGTTTGAATTCACGAAAGCTTGGGGTGGAGTTCCTGGCTGAGACTTGTTGGTATCTGGGGAAAAAACTCACTCCATTGTAGTTTGAATTCACAGTGACTGGGGGTGGAGTTCCTGGCTGAGACCTGTGAGTATCTGGGATAAAAAACGTCACTCCGTTGTATTTTGAATTAACAGAAGCTTGGGCTGGAGTTCCTGGCTGAGACTTGTGAGTATCTGGGGAAAAAACCTCACTCCATTGTAGTTTGAATTCACAGAAGCTGGGGGTGGAGTTCCTGGCTGAGACTTGTTGGTATCTGGGGAAAAAACTCACTCCATTGTAGTTTGAATTCACAGAAGCTGGGGTGGAGTTCCTGGCTGAGACTGGGAGTATCTTGGATAAAAAATCTCACTCCATTGTAGTTCGAATTCACAGAAGCTGGGGTGGAGTTCCTGGCTGAGACCTGTGAGTATCTGGGGGGGGGGTGAAAAACCTCATTCCATTGTAGTTTGAATTCACAGAGACTGGGTGTGGAGTTCCTGGCTGAGACTTGTTGGTATCTGGGGGAAAAAACCTCACTAGATTGTAGTTTGAATTCACAGAAGCTGGGGATGGAGTTCCAGGCTGAGACCTGTGAGTATCTGGGGAAAAAACCTCACCCCATTGTGGTTTGAATTCACAGAAGCTGGGGTGGAGTTCCTGGCTGAGACTGGGAGTATCTCGGATAAAAAATCTCACTCCATTGTAGTTCGAATTCACAGAAGCTGGGGTGGAGTTCCTGGCTGAGACCTGTGAGTATCTGGGGAAAAACCTTACTCCATTGTAGTTTGAATTCACAGAAACTGGGTGTGGAGTTCCTGGCTGCGACTTGTGAGTATTTGGGGGGAAAAACCTTACTCCACTGTAGTTTGAATTCAGAGAGACTGGGGGTGGAGTTCCGGGCTTAGAACTGTTGGTTTCTGGGGGGAAAAACCTCACTCCATTGTAGTTTGAATTCACAGAAGATGGGGTGGAGTTAAAGGCTGAGACCTTTGAGTATCTGGGGGGACAAACCTTACTCCACTGTAGTTTGAATTCAGAGAGACTGGGGGTGGAGTTCCTGGCTTAGAACTGTTGGTTTCTGGGGGGAAAAACCTCACTCCATTGTAGTTTGAATCCACAGAAGATGGGGGTGGAGTTAAAGGCTGAGACCTGTGAGTATCTGGGAAAAAAACCTCACTCCATTTTGGTTTGAATTCACAGAAGCTGGGGTGGAGTTCCTAGCTGAGACCTGTGAGTATCTCGGGGGGGGGGGAACCTCACTACATTGTACTTTGAATTCACGAAAGCTTGGGGTGGAGTTCCTGGCTGAGACTTGTTGGTATCTGGGGAAAAAACTCACTCCATTGTAGTTTGAATTCACAGTGACTGGGGGTGGAGTTCCTGGCTGAGACCTGTGAGTATCTGGGATAAAAAACGTCACTCCGTTGTATTTTGAATTAACAGAAGCTTGGGCTGGAGTTCCTGGCTGAGACTTGTGAGTATCTGGGGAAAAAACCTCACTCCATTGTAGTTTGAATTCAGAGAAGCTGGGGGTGGAGTTCCTGGCTGAGACTTGTTGGTATCTGGGGAAAAAACTCACTCCATTGTAGTTTGAATTCACAGTGACTGGGGGTGGAGTTCCTGGCTGAGACCTGTGAGTATCTGGGATAAAAAACGTCACTCCGTTGTATTTTGAATTAACAGAAGCTTGGGGTGGATTTCCTGGCTGAGATTTGTGAGTATCTGGGAAAAAAACTCCACTCCATTGTACTTTGAATTCACAGAAGCTAGGGGTGGAGTTCCTGGCTGACACTTTTTTGTATCTGGGAAAAAAACCTCACTCCATTTTAGTTTGAATTCACAGAAGCTAGGGGTGGAGTTCCTAGCTCAGACTTGTTGGTATCTGGGGTAAAAAACCTCACTCCATTTGTAGTTTGAGATCATAGAGGTTGGCTGTGGAGTTCCTGGCTGAGACCTGTGAGTATCTGGGAAAAAAACCTCACTCCATTGTAGTTTGAATTCACGGAAGCTGGGGTGGAGTTCCTGGCTGAGACCTGTGAGTATCTGGGATAAAAACATCACTCCATTGTGGTTTGAATTAACAGAAGGTTGGGGTAGAGTTCCTGGCTGAGACCTGTGAATATCTGGGGAAAAAACCTCGCTCCATTGTAGTTGGAATTCACAGAAGCTGGGGGTGGAGTTCCTGGCTGAGACTTGTGAGTATCTGGGGAAAAAACCTCACTCCATTGTAGTTTGAATTCACAGAAGCTGGGGGTGGAGTTCCAGGCTGAGACCTGTGAGTTTCTGGGAAAAAACCTCACTCCATTGTGGTTTGAATTCACAGAAGCTGGTGTGGAGTTCCTGGCTGAGACTGGGAGTATCTGGGATAAAAAACCTCACTCCATTGTAGTTTGAATTCACAGAAGCTGGGGGTGGAGTTCCAGGCTGAGACCTGTGAGTATCTGGGGAAAAAACCTCACTCCATTGTAGTTTGAATTCACAGAAGCTAGGGGAGGAGGTCCTGGCTGAGACTTGTTGGTATCTGGGGAAAAAACCTCACTCCATTGTAGTTTGAATTAACAGAAGCTTGGGGTGGAGTTCCTGGCTGAGAGCTGTGAGTATCTGGGGGTGAAAAACCTCACTCCATTGTAGTTTGAATTCACAGAAACTGGGGGTGGAGTTCCTGGCTGAGACCTGTTGGTATCTGGGGGAAAAAAACCTCACTCCATTGTAGTTTGAATTCAAAGAAGCTTGGGGTGGAGTTCCTGGCTGAGACCTGTGAGTATCTGGGAAAAAACCTCACTCCATTGTGGTTTGAATTCACAGAAGCTGGGGTGGAGTTCCTGGCTGAGACTGGGAGTATCTGGGATAAAAAACCTCACTCCATTGTAGTTTGAATTAACAGAAGCTTGGGTTGGAGTTCCTGGCTACGACCTGTGAGTATCTGGGGGGGGGAACCTTACTCCATTGTAGTTTGAATTCACAGAAGCTGGGGATGGAGTTCCTGGCTGAGACTTGTGAATATGTGGGGAAAATCCCCACTCCGTTGTAGTTTGAATTCACAGAAGCTAGGGGTGGAGTTCCTGGCTGACACTTTTTGGTTTCTGGGAAAAAAAACCCTCACTCTATTGTAGTTTGAATTCACAGAAGCTAGGGGTGGAGTTCCAGGCTGAGACCTGTGAGTATCTGGGAAAAAAACCTCACTCCATTGTAGTTTGAATTCACAGAAGCTAGGGGTGGAGTTCCTGGCTGAGACTTGTTGGTATCTGGGGTAAAAAACCTCACTCCATTTGTAGTTTGAATTAACAGAAGCTTGGGGTGGAGTTCCTGGCTGACACCTGTTGGTATCTGGGGGAAAAAAACCTCACTCCATTGTAGTTTGAATTCACAGAAGCTGGGGGTGGAGTTCCAGGCTGAGACCTGTGAGTATCTGGAGAAAAAACCTCACTCCACTGTAGTTGGAATACACAGAAGCTGGGGGTGGAGTTCCTGGCTGAGACATCTTGGTATCTGGGGGAAAGTATCCTCACTCCATTATAGTTTGAAATCACAGAAGCTGGGGGTGGAGTTCCTGGCTGCGACTTGTTGGTATCTGGGGGAAAAAACCTCACTCCATTTGTAGTTTGAGTTCACAGAGGTTGGAAGTGGAGTTCCGGGCTGAGAGCTGTGAGAATCTGGGGAGAAAAACCTCACTCCATTGTAGTTCGAATTCACAGAAGCTGGGGTGGAGTTCCTGGCTGAGACCTGTGAGTATCTGGGGGGTGAAAAACCTCATTCCATTGTAGCTTGAATTCACAGAGACTGGGTGTGGAGTTCCTGGCTGAGACTTGTTGGTATCTGGGGGAAAAAACCTCACTAGATTGTATTTTGAATTCACAGAAGCTGGGGATGGAGTTCCAGGCTGAGACCTGTGAGTATCTGGGGAAAAAACCTCACTTCATTGTGGTTTGAATTTACAGAAGCTGGGGTGGAGTTCCTGGCTGAGACTGGGAGTATCTCGGATAAAAAATCTCACTCCATTGTAGTTTGAATTAACAGAAGCTTGGGGTGGAGTTCCTGGCTGAGACCTGTGAGTATCTGGGGAAAAGCTTCACTCCATTGTAGTTTGAATTCACAGAAACTGGGTGTGGAGTTCCTGGCTGCGACTTGTGAGTATTTGGGGGGGGGAAATCTTACTCCATTGTAGTTTGAATTCACAGAAGCTGGGGATGGAGTTCCTTGCTGAGACTTGTGAATATCTGGGGGGAAAACCTTACTCCACTGTAGTTTGAATTCAGAGAGACTGGGGGTGGAGTTCCTGGTTTAGAACTGTTGGTTTCTGGGGGGAAAAACCTCACTCCATTGTAGTTTGAATTCACAGAAGATGGGGGTGGAGTTAAAGGCTGAGACCTGTGAGTATCTGGGAAAAAAAACCTCACTGCATTTTGGTTTGAATTCACAGAAGCTGGGGTGGAGTTCCTAGCTGAGACCTGTGAGTATCTCGGGGGGGAACCTCACTCTATTGTAGTTTGAATTCACAGAAGCTAGGGGTGGAGTTCCAGGCTGAGACCTGTGAGTATCTGGGAAAAAAACCTCACTCCATTGTAGTTGGAATACACAGAAGCTGGGGGTGGAGTTCCTGGCTGAGACATCTTGGTATCTGGGGGAAAGTATCCTCACTCCATTATAGTTTGAAATCACAGAAGCTGGGGTTGGAGTTCCTGGCTGCGACTTGTTGGTATCTGGGGGAAAAAACCTCACTCTATTTGTAGTTTGAGTTCACAGAGGTTGGAAGTGGAGTTCCGGGCTGAGACCTGTGAGAATCTGGGGAGAAAAACCTCACTCCATTGTAGTTCGAATTCACAGAAGCTGGGGTGGAGTTCCTGGCTGAGACCTGTGAGTATCTGGGGGGTGAAAAACCTCATTCCATTGTAGCTTGAATTCACAGAGACTGGGTGTGGAGTTCCTGGCTGAGACTTGTTGGTATCTGGGGGAAAAAACCTCACTAGATTGTATTTTGAATTCACAGAAGCTGGGGATGGAGTTCCAGGCTGAGACCTGTGAGTATCTGGGGAAAAAACCTCACTTCATTGTGGTTTGAATTTACAGAAGCTGGGGTGGAGTTCCTGGCTGAGACTGGGAGTATCTCGGATAAAAAATCTCACTCCATTGTAGTTTGAATTAACAGAAGCTTGGGGTGGAGTTCCTGGCTGAGACCTGTGAGTATCTGGGGAAAAGCCTCACTCCATTGTAGTTTGAATTCACAGAAACTGGGTGTGGAGTTACTGGCTGCGACTTGTGAGTATTTGGGGGGGGGGAAATCTTACTCCATTGTAGTTTGAATTCACAGAAGCTGGGGATGGAGTTCCTTGCTGAGACTTGTGAATATCTGGGGGGAAAACCTTACTCCACTGTAGTTTGAATTCAGAGAGACTGGGGGTGGAGTTCCTGGCTTAGAACTGTTGGTTTCTGGGGGGAAAAACCTCACTCCATTGTAGTTTGAATTCACAGAAGATGGGGGTGGAGTTAAAGGCTGAGACCTGTGAGTATCTGGGAAAAAAACCTCACTGCATTTTGGTTTGAATTCACAGAAGCTGGGGTGGAGTTCCTAGCTGAGACCTGTGAGTATCTTGGGGGGGAACCTCACTACATTGTAGTTTGAATTCACGAATGCTTGGGGTGGAGTTACTGGCTGAGACCTGTGAGTATCTGGGGAAAAAACGTCACTCCATTGTAGTTTGAATTCACAGTAGCTGGGGGTGGAGTTCCTGGCTGAGACTTGTTGGTATCTGGGGAAAAAACTCACTCCATTGTAGTTTGAATTCACAGTGACTGGGGGTGGAGTTCCTGGCTGAGACCTGTGAGTATCTGGGATAAAAACGTCACTCCGTTGTATTTTGAATTAACAGAAGTTGGGGTGGAGTTCCTGGCTGAGACTTGTGAGTATCTGGGATAAAAAACCTCACTCCATTGTAGTTTGAATTAACAGAAGCTTGGGGTGGAGTTCCTGGCTACGACCTGTGAGTATCTGGGGGGGGGGGAACCTTACTCCATTGTAGTTTGAATTCACAGAAGCTGGGGATGGAGTTCCTGGCTGAGACTTGTGAATATGTGGGGAAAATCCCCACTCCGTTGTAGTTTGAATTCACAGAAGCTAGGGGTGGAGTTCCTGGCTGACACTTTTTGGTATCTGGGAAAAAAAACCCTCACTCTATTGTAGTTTGAATTCACAGAAGCTAGGGGTGGAGTTCCTGGCTGAGACCTGTTGGTATCTGGGGTAAAAAACCTCACTCCATTTGTAGTTTGAATTAACAAAAGCTTGGGGTGGAGTTCCTGGCTGAGACCTGTTGGTTTCTGGGGAAAAAAACCTCACTCCATTGTAGTTTGAATTCACAGAAGCTGGGGGTGGAGTTCCAGGCTGAGACCTGTGAGTATCTGGGAAAAAAACCTCACTCCATTGTAGTTTGAATTCACAGAAGCTAGGGGTGGAGTTCCTGGCTGAGACTTGTTGGTATCTGGGGGAAAAAACCTCACTCCATTAGTAGTTTGGGTTCACAGAGGTTGGAAGTGGAGTTCCGGGCTGTGACCTGTGAGAATCTGGGGAAAAAAACCTCACTCCATTGTAGTTCGAATTCACAGAAACTGGGGTGGAGTTCCTGGCTGAGACCTGTGAGTATCTGGGGGGGGGGGGTGAAAAACCTCATTCCATTGTAGTTTGAATTCACAGAGACTGGGTGTGGAGTTCCTGGCTGAGACTTGTTGGTATCTGGGGGAAAAAACCTCACTAGATTGTAGTTTGAATTCACAGAAGCTGGGGATGGAGTTCCAGGCTGAGACCTGTGAGTATCTGGGGAAAAAACCTCACCCCATTGTGGTTTGAATTCACAGAAGCTGGGGTGGAGTTCCTGGCTGAGACCTGTGAGTATCTCGGGGGGTGGGGAACCTCACTACATTGTAGTTTGAATTCACAGTGACTGGGGGTGGAGTTCCTGGCTGAGACCTGTGAGTATCTGGGATAAAAAACGTCACTCCGTTGTATTTTGTTTTTTTTTTTTAAAAAATAATCTTTATTAATTATATAAAAAAGACAAACAAACATCCAAACAAACATAAAAACGTGTATAAACATATGTATATATAATTAGAGTAAGAAATATCTTTGAATATAGAAAACATTGAACATTGAACATACATGTCAACCATCTCGTCGACGCTATCCTTTTACAGCCTAGTGATACAAAAAATATTTACATCATTATCTTTCTTATATCTTCCAATATTTCCCTTATTCTTTTCTGTTATTATATTATGTTCAATCTATTTATCATTACAATAAAACAATTTTCCCTTTTTCAACAATGGTTCTTTTGTTCAGCTTGATTAATATTTTATAACCTTGTAAAATTGTATACATTCTGATATTTTGTTCCGGTCTTTGCGAAAAAGTAGACATTTGTTATTATTTATACTGTCTGAGATCATAACTCATAATGTGTCTAAGATCATGACATATAGTTATAGCAATTTTTGATATTTATTTTGGTTAAGCCAGTTATACCACCTGTCCCAAGTTTTATAGAATTCAAAGTCATCTTTATCTTGCATTTCCAGTGACATCCTACTAAGTTCTGCACATTCAAATACTTTATTAATGAGATTTAACATAGTTGGGATTTTTTCAGTTTTCCAAATCTGTGCATATATAATTCTTGCGGCTGTTGTAATGTGTAGAATTATATATCTGTCTTCGTTCGTCATTTTTTCCCTGAAGATACCTAATAGGAAAAGCTCCGGCTTTAGGGGGATCGTTTTTGAAGTTATTTGTTCAAGGCAGTTTTTGATCTTAATCCAAAAGTTTTTCGCTTTGGGGCAGGTCCACCATAGATGGTAGTATGTTCCTATACCTTCTTTACACTTCCAGCACTTTGGGGAAAGTTTCGGGAACATTTTTGCCAATCGTGCTGGAGGAAGGTGCCACCGGTAAAACATTTTGTATATGTTTTCTTTGTATGGTATCGCCAGTGTTAGTTTATAATTTATAGACCAAATTTTTTCCCATTCTTTTAAATTAATTGAATAACCAAAGTTTTGTGCCCACGCAATCATCGAGCCTTTCACCACCTCTTCAAATAGATTATATTGGAGTAGGAAATTATATAGTTTGGAAGTCATTTTTTGGTCCTTGCCCATTAATATTCTATCTAAGTCACATTTTTTTTGAAATCCGTATTTTATTTTATCTTTATTGTATTTTGATTTGACCTGTAAATAGTGCCACCAATCAAGGTCTATTCCTTTTTCTTTAAGTTCTTGTTTTGAGAGCATCTCATTGTGTTCATCTAGGAGTTGTTGATATGTTATAATCTTATTTACGTCTAAAAGGTTCGGGTATATAATTGCTTCAGTTGGTGATATCCATTTTGGAACACTTGTATAGTGGTCCTTCCTTATTGTTAGCCATGTGTCTAATAGGTTCTTTCTTATATAATGTCGGCGGAAATATGTATGTGTTTTATAGGTGTCCCCCCATAAGAAGGCGTGCCAACCTATCTGCAAATCGAAACCCTCTAGAGTTAGTATCCTTCTGTTTTTGAGTGTGATCCATTCCCTCATCCAATTGAGTGTAGCAGATTGGTGGTATAGTTCCCAGTTAGGGAGACCAAATCCTCCTCTCCTCCTATGGTCTTGAAGAAGTTTCAGTTTGATCCTCGCTTTTCTTTTGGCCCATATGAATTTATGAATCATTTTATTTAAATTTGAAAAAACTGTTTTGTTCAACTTTATTGGAATTACCTGGAATAGAAATAAGATCTTGGGTAAGATGTTCATTTTAATTGTCGCGATTTTACCCATAAATGATAATTGAAGTTTTGACCATCCGTCAAGGTCCTTACTAATTTTCTGTATTAGTTTTATATAATTATCCTCCTTTAATGAACTACATCTTGCGGTGAGCCATATCCCAAGATATTTAACTCTTTTTACTATTTTCATGCCCAATAAATTTTCCAATTTGATATTTTGTTTTGGTGTCATGTTTTTGGTTATTATTTTTGTTTTTTCCTTATTAATTTTTAGGCCTGCCGCCTTTCCAAATTTTTCAATTTCATTAATTAGAATCGGGCCGGTGTCTAAAGGTTCTTCAACTATAAATGTCATATCATCGGCGAAGGCTTGAAGTTTGAATTCCTCCTTCCTGATTTTTAGGCCTTTTATCTCTTGCATGCTTCTTACTTTCCTCAGTAGGCTTTCTAATGCTAATATGAAAATTAATGGGGCTAACGGGCATCCTTGATGTACTCCTTTTTTAATATCTATTTTCTCTGTGATATCGTTATTTACTATTATTTTTGCTGTCTGGGTACTATATATAGCTCTGATCAACCCTATAAATTTTTCGCCAAATTTCATTTTTTCTAGTTGCATAGTAAAAAATTGCCAGTAAAGGTTGTCGAACGCTTTTTGGGCGTCGACAAAAATAAGTGCTAGTTGTTTATCTATGTGTATATCGTAGTACTCTAGTGTATTGAGTATTATTCTGGTATTGTTCCTTATCTGTCTGTGGGGTAAAAAACCGTTTTGATCTGAGTGGATAATCCGATTTAAAAATGTTTTGAGTCGTTCAGCCATTATTGATGCGAGTATCTTGTAATCCGTATTTAGTAATGAAATCGGTCTATAATTTTTAATGTTTTGTTTGTTCGAATCTTCCTTGGGTATCAGAGTTATATATGCTTCTTTCCAGGACTCGGGTAGTTCCCCTTTTTCCATTGTTTCATTGAATAAGTCTAACATTACTAGTTCTAATGAGCTTTGTAGATTTTTATATATTTCAAAGGGGATACCGTCCGGACCTGGTGATTTATTATTCTTTTGTTTACTGATGGCGTTTTTTAATTCTATTAGAGTAATCTTGTCATTTAGCATATTCCTGTCCTCCTCCAGCACGATTGGCAAATTGCTTTCATTGAGATATTCTTTAACTGCTTCGTCTTTTGGGTCTTCCTGTTTGTAAAGGTCGGTATAAAAAGTTTGAATTATATTTTTTTTCTCAGCGATTCTGGTATGTACTTCCCCATTTTGGTCTTGAAGAGCGTCAATTGTTCTATCTGCTTTATCTTTTGCAAGTTTGTAAGCGAGCCATCTTCCTGGTTTGTTGGCTGATTCGAAGTAGTTTTGTTTTGCTAATTTAAGTTTCCTGGCCAATTGCTCTTGCGTTATCAAGTTTATTTTATGCCTGGTTATATTTAAGTCCTCTAATGTTTTAGAATCTTTGGGGTCTTCTTGCAATGTTTTCTCTAATTCGTGCAATTTAGTTGTTAATGTATTTAATTTGTTGTTTCTCTCTTTATTACGTTTGGCCAAGTAAGCTATGGACAGCCCCCTTATATATGCCTTCGTTGTATCCCATAGAGTTCTTAGGGAAGTCTGTTCTTTAGTGTTAATCTGAAAAAAGATATCTAATTCTTTCTGCATCATTTTAATATAATCTTTTTCCTTTGTTATTGTTTGGTTTAAGGTCCATCTTACTCTTATTTTACTATTTGGCTCTTTCCATTTTATCCATAAGGGATTGTGGTCGGCCCAGGCGTTTGGAAGAATTTCAGACTCAGCCAAATCGTTTAAGAATTCCCCATTTGCCCAGGCCATATCAATTCTCGACCATGATTTGTGTGGAAATGAAAAGAAGGTATAGTGCCTGCTGTCTGGATTTTGGTATCGCCAACTGTCTTTTAAGTTAAATTCTGTTGCCAATTGATTAAATGATGTCGGTAGTACTCTTCTTGCTTTTTTCTTATTGGTACCTTTGTAGTCCTTTTTCCTATCAACGACTGCGTTGAAGTCGCCTATTATCAATAATTTCTCCCACTGTATTTCTAATAATTTTTTATGTAAGCTGGAAAAAAAGGCTAATTGATTTATATTTGGGGCATATATAACCACTATCGTTACAGATTTGCTTCCGTTTTTTATTTGTATTATCAGTGTTCTACCGTCCTCGTCTGAATATAGTAGTTTTGGATTCAACCATGCTTTTGTATATATTGCTATTCCACGCTTCTTATGTGTAGATAATGCTGTGAATAGTTTCCCTAACTTTGGGAATTCCAAAATCTGATGTTGTTCTTTTTTGATGTGTGTTTCTTGTAGACAGATAATGTCTGCATTTTGATTTAGTAATTTGTGGAAAAAATTTTTCCTTTTTGTGGGCGAGTTTAGTCCATTTATGTTCAGGGATAGCAGATTTACTGTCTGTTCAGTTGATGGTTTCCCTTGGTTTTGCTCTTTTTGCCTCGGCCTGTGCTCTCGTTGTCGCACCATCTCTACCGTAATTAACTGCCACCGTCCTCACACTTTCTTCTTTTTGCAGTAAATTTTCTTCTGAGCTTATCTCCTCCAAACTCTCCCTTTCCCCCTCTGCCTTTGTTTCATGTTCCTCTACTACTTTGATATACTGCTCATAAAAGTCTCTGGCATCTTCTATTGTTGTGAGTTTATGTTTTTTATCCAGTAGAGTTATTAGCATTCCTTCAGGTAATAGCCACCTGAAGGATATCCTGTGTCTATTCAGTTTGGTGGATAAGAATTGATAGGGCCGCCTTTTTTCCCTTACACGTCTTGGTATTTGTCTAAGTACTAGTATCTCTTTACCGTTATGTGTGACTGTATTTTCTTTCGATAAATTATAAATTTCATCTCTAACTATTCTTTTAGTAAATCTAATATGTACTTCTTTCGGTAGTCTGTTCTTTCGGGCATAGCTCGTATTCAGTCTATATATTTCATCCATATCCATTATTGTTTCCTGTAGTGTTCTATTTGTCATACTAGCAATTATTTGTGCCATGACCTCCGGTAAGTTCTCGTCTTTACTTTCAGTAACATTTTGAAATCTAAGAAAGAAGGCCGATTTTTCAAGCTCTAGATTTAAAATTGCCTCTTCGAGATCCCTGTTTATTATATCTGTTTTATTCTCTGCAACTTGAAGTCTAAGTTCAATCCTCTCATTGTGTTCCTCTATTTTTTTTATTCTCTGTACATTGTTTGCCAGTTCTCCTTGAATTAATTCCAATCTCTCATCTAGTTTTCCCACCCTGTCATCCACCTTTTTGATATCATCCCTCACCTCTCCTATTGTCCCTCTCATGTGATTGTAATTTCTGTCAATGGACTCCTGCATTTTAATCATCATCTCCTGGAGTGATGCTTGAGTTGTCGATGTCATTTGTGTACTGGAAGTTCCACCTGCTCTCTCTCCTGTGGAACCTTCAGTGGTACGCTGGAACCAAGTCACCCAGTCACTGTGAATTCAAACTACAATGGAGTGAGTTTTTTCCCCAGATACCAACAAGTCTCAGCCAGGAACTCCACCCCCAGCTTCTGTGAATTCAAACTACAATGGAGTGAGGTTTTTTTTCCCCCAGATACTCACAAGTCTCAGCCAGGAACTCCAGCCCAAGCTTCTGTTAATTCAAAATACAACGGAGTGGGGACTTCCGGTTTGACGTCATGTCTGGGCACAGTAGCCTCAAGAACCTCTGAGGCTGCATCTGTGCTTTTCACTGATTTCGGTTGCCTAGCGGCGATCACTGACCTGGAGGGAAGAGTGATTCGAAGGGGGAGAGTTCGGAGCCTCTGGGGAGGACAAGCAATCCACCCAGGGAGCAAGAACAACTCCTGGAGCCGACCGTGAAGAAATCAGCCTCCATGGCCGATCTGGAGACATGACTGCCCGACTCAGATAAGGAAGTAAGAGAAAAACAGCAAAGAATTGTGGTGGAGAATTGTGAGAGAGAGATATTATTGAGAGGTTTTTTCAACAACTGGTGGAAGGAAATAAGACGGTGTGCCCTTGTAGCTGATTGCTGACCTGTGGATTACCTGCCTCCCAGCTGCGTAAGTAAGGCCCTGCCTGAGCTGCTCGAGGCAGTAGCCGGCTTGGCAGTTGAGTTCCCTAGGCTCATGGTGCTGGGGGACTTCAACTTGCCTTCTGCTGGTGAAACCTCTGGGATAGCCCAGGAGTTCATGGATTCCATGACAACCATGGACCTGACCCAAGTAATCCAGGGTCCGACTCATGAGGGTGGTCACACGCTCGACCTAGTGTTTCTCTCGGGGCAGTGGAGAGATGATCTGAAGATAAGGGATATAGTCATCACCCCTCTGTCATGGTCAGATCATTTCCTACTGAGGTTGGATTCCGCAGTTCCATTCCTCCCCCGCAGGGAGGCGGGACCGACTAGGTGGTTCCTCACTCCATTGTAGTTTGAATTTACAGAAGCTTGCGGTGGAGTTCCTGGCTGAGACCTGTGAGTATCTGGGGGTGAAAAACCTCACTCCATTGTAGTTTGAATTCACAGAAACTGGGGGTGGAGTTCCTGGCTGAGACCTGTTGGTATCTGGGGGAAAAAACCTCACTCCATTGTAGTTTGAATTCACAGAAGCTTGGGGTGGAGTTCCTGGCTGAGACCTGTGAGTATCTGGGAAAAAACCTCACTCCATTGTGGCTTGAATTCACAGAAGTTGGGGTGGAGTTCCTGGCTGAGACTGGGAGTATCTGGGATAAAAAACCTCACTCCATTGTAGTTTGAATTAACAGAAGCTTGGGGTGGAGTTCCTGGCTACGACCTGTGAGTATCTGGGGGGGGAACCTTACTCCATTGTAGTTTGAATTCACAGAAGCTGGGGATGGAGTTCCTGGCTGAGACTTGTGAATATGTGGGGAAAATCCCCACTCTGTTGTAGTTTGAATTCACAGAAGCTAGGGGTGGAGTTCCTGGCTGAGATTTGTGAGTATCTGGGAAAAAAACTCCACTCCATTGTAGTTTGAATTCACAGAAGCTAGGGGTGGAGTTCCTGGCTGACACTTTTTGGTATCTGGGGAAAAAACCTCACTCCATTGTAGTTTGAATTCACAGAAGCTAGGGGTGGAGTTCCTAGCTGAGACTTGTTGGTATCTGGGGTAAAAAACCTCACTCCATTTGTAGTTTGAGATCATAGAGGTTGGCTGTGGAGTTCCTGGCTGAGACCTGTGAGTATCTGGGAAAAAAACCTCACTCCATTGTAGTTTGAATTCACAGAAGCTGGGGTGGAATTCCTGGCTGAGACCTGTGAGTATCTGGGATAAAAACGTTACTCCATTGTGGTTTGAATTAACAGAAGCTTAGGGTAGAGTTCCTGGCTGAGACCTGTGAATATCTGGGGAAAAAACTTCACTCCATTGTAGTTGGAATTCACAGAAGCTGGGAGTGGAGTTCCTGGCTGAGACTTGTGAGTATCTGGGGAAAAAACCTCACTCCATTGTAGTTTGAATTCACAGAAGCTGGGGGTGGAGTTCCAGGCTGAGACCTGTGAGTTTCTGGGAAAAAACCTCACTCCATTGTGGTTTGAATTCACAGAAGCTGGTGTGGAGTTCCTGGCTGAGACTGGGAGTATCTGGGATAAAAAACCTCACTCCATTGTAGTTTGAATTCACAGAAGCTGGGGGTGGAGTTCCAGGCTGAGACCTGTGAGTATCTGGGAAAAAAACCTCACTCCATTGTAGTTTGAATTCACAGAAGCTAGGGGTGGAGTTCCTGGCTGAGACTTGTTGGTATCTGGGGTAAAAAACCTCACTCCATTTGTAGTTTGAATTAACAGAAGCTTGGGGTGGAGTTCCTGGCTGAGACTTGTGAGTATCTGGGGAAAAAACCTCACTCCATTGTAGTTTGAATTAACAGAAGCTTGGGGTGGAGTTCCTGGCTGAGACCTGTGAGTATCTGGGGGTGAAAAACCTCACTCCATTGTAGTTTGAATTCACAGAAACTGGGGGTGGAGTTCCTGGCTGAGACCTGTTGGTATCTGGGGGAAAAAAACCTCACTCCATTGTAGTTTGAATTCACAGAAGCTTGGGGTGGAGTTCCTGGCTGAGACCTGTGAGTATCTGGGAAAAAACCTCACTCCATTGTGGTTTGAATTTACAGAAGCTGGGGTGGAGTTCCTGGCTGAGACTGGGAGTATCTGGGATAAAAAACCTCACTCCATTGTAGTTTGAATTAACAGAAGCTTGGGGTGGAGTTCCTGGCTACGACCTGTGAGTATCTGGGGGGGGAACCTTACTCCATTGTAGTTTGAATTCACAGAAGCTGGGGATGGAGTTCCTGGCTGAGACTTGTGAATATGTGGGGAAAATCCCCACTCCGTTGTAGTTTGAATTCACAGAAGCTAGGGGTGGAGTTCCTGGCTGACACTTTTTGGTATCTGGGAAAAAAAACCCTCACTCTATTGTAGTTTGAATTCACAGAAGCTAGGGGTGGAGTTCCTGGCTGAGACCTGTTGGTATCTGGGGTAAAAAACCTCACTCCATTTGTAGTTTGAATTAACAAAAGCTTGGGGTGGAGTTCCTGGCTGAGACCTGTTGGTATCTGGGGAAAAAAACCTCACTCCATTGTAGTTTGAATTCACAGAAGATGGGGGTGGAGTTAAAGGCTGAGACCTGTGAGTATCTGGGAAAAAAACCTCACTGCATTTTGGTTTGAATTCACAGAAGCTGGGGTGGAGTTCCTAGCTGAGACCTGTGAGTATCTCGGGGGGGAACCTCACTACATTGTAGTTTGAATTCACGAATGCTTGGGGTGGAGTTACTGGCTGAGACCTGTGAGTATCTGGGGAAAAACGTCACTCCATTGTAGTTTGAATTCACAGAAGCTGGGGGTGGAGTTCCTGGCTGAGACTTGTTGGTATCTGGGGAAAAAACTCACTCCATTGTAGTTTGAATTCACAGTGACTGGGGGTGGAGTTCCTGGCTGAGACCTGTGAGTATCTGGGATAAAAACGTCACTCCGTTGTATTTTGAATTAACAGAAGCTTGGGGTGGAGTTCCTGGCTGAGACTTGTGAGTATCTGGGGAAAAAACCTCACTCCATTGAAGTTTGAATTAACAAAAGCTTGGGGTAGAGTTCCTGGCTGAGACCTTTGAATATCTGGGGAAAAAACCTCACTCCATTGTAGTTGGAATTCACAGAAGCTGGGGGTGGAGTTCCTGGCTGAGACTTGTGAGTATCTGGGGAAAAAACCTCACTCCATTGTAGTTTGAATTCACAGAAGCTGGGGGTGGAGTTCCAGGCTGAGACCTGTGAGTTTCTGGGAAAAAACCTCACTCCATTGTGGTTTGAATTCACAGAAGCTGGTGTGGAGTTCCTGGCTGAGACTGGGAGTATCTGGGATAAAAAACCTCACTCCATTGTAGTTGGAATTCACAGAAGCTGGGGGTGGAGTTCCTGGCTGAGACTTGTGAGTATCTGGGAAAAAAACCTCACTCCATTGTAGTTTGAATTCACAGAAGCTAGGGGTGGAGTTCCTGGCTGAGACTTGTTGGTATCTGGGGTAAAAAACCTCACTCCATTTGTAGTTTGAATTAACAGAAGCTTGGGGTGGAGTTCCTGGCTGAGACTTGTGAGTATCTGGGGAAAAAAACTCACTCCATTGTAGTTTGAATTTACAGAAGCTTGGGGTGGAGTTCCTGGCTGAGACCTGTGAGTATCTGGGGGTGAAAAACCTCACTCCATTGTAGTTTGAATTCACAGAAACTGGGGGTGGAGTTCCTGGCTGAGACCTGTTGGTATCTGGGGGAAAAAACCTCACTCCATTGTAGTTTGAATTCACAGAAGCTTGGGGTGGAGTTCCTGGCTGAGACCTGTGAGTATCTGGGAAAAAACCTCACTCCATTGTGGCTTGAATTCACAGAAGTTGGGGTGGAGTTCCTGGCTGAGACTGGGAGTATCTGGGATAAAAAACCTCACTCCATTGTAGTTTGAATTAACAGAAGCTTGGGGTGGAGTTCCTGGCTACGACCTGTGAGTATCTGGGGGGGGAACCTTACTCCATTGTAGTTTGAATTCACAGAAGCTGGGGATGGAGTTCCTGGCTGAGACTTGTTGGTATCTGGGGTAAAAAACCTCACTCCATTTGTAGTTTGAATTAACAGAAGCTTGGGGTGGAGTTCCTGGCTGAGACTTGTGAGTATGTGGGGAAAAAACCTCACTCCATTGTAGTTTGAATTTACAGAAGCTTGGGGTGGAGTTCCTGGCTGAGACCTGTGAGTATCTGGGGGTGAAAAACCTCACTCCATTGTAGTTTGAATTCACAGAAACTGGGGGTGGAGTTCCTGGCTGAGACCTGTTGGTATCTGGGGGAAAAAACCTCACTCCATTGTAGTTTGAATTCACAGAAGCTTGGGGTGGAGTTCCTGGCTGAGACCTGTGAGTATCTGGGAAAAAACCTCACTCCATTGTGGCTTGAATTCACAGAAGTTGGGGTGGAGTTCCTGGCTGAGACTGGGAGTATCTGGGATAAAAAACCTCACTCCATTGTAGTTTGAATTAACAGAAGCTTGGGGTGGAGTTCCTGGCTACGACCTGTGAGTATATGGGGGGGGGAACCTTACTCCATTGTAGTTTGAATTCACAGAAGCTGGGGATGGAGTTCCTGGCTGAGACTTGTGAATATGTGGGGAAAATCCCCACTCTGTTGTAGTTTGAATTCACAGAAGCTAGGGGTGGAGTTCCTGGCTGAGATTTGTGAGTATCTGGGAAAAAAACTCCACTCCATTGTAGTTTGAATTCACAGAAGCTAGGGGTGGAGTTCCTGGCTGACACTTTTTGGTATCTGGGAAAAAAACCTCACTCCATTGTAGTTTGAATTCACAGAAGCTAGGGGTGGAGTTCCTAGCTGAGACTTGTTGGTATCTGGGGTAAAAAACCTCACTCCATTTGTAGTTTGAGATCATAGAGGTTGGCTGTGGAGTTCCTGGCTGAGACCTGTGAGTATCTGGGAAAAAAACCTCACTCCATTGTAGTTTGAATTCACAGAAGCTGGGGTGGAATTCCTGGCTGAGACCTGTGAGTATCTGGGATAAAAACGTCACTCCATTGTGGTTTGAATTAACAGAAGCTTGGGGTAGAGTTCCTGGCTGAGACCTGTGAATATCTGGGGAAAAAACTTCACTCCATTGTAGTTGGAATTCACAGAAGCTGGGGGTGGAGTTCCTGGCTGAGACTTGTGAGTATCTGGGGAAAAAACCTCACTCCATTGTAGTTTGAATTCACAGAAGCTGGGGGTGGAGTTCCAGGCTGAGACCTGTGAGTTTCTGGGAAAAAACCTCACTCCATTGTGGTTTGAATTCACAGAAGCTGGTGTGGAGTTCCTGGCTGAGACTGGGAGTATCCGGGATAAAAAACCTCACTCCATTGTAGTTTGAATTCACAGAAGCTGGGGATGGAGTTCCTGGCTGAGACTTGTGAATATGTGGGGAAAATCCCCACTCCGTTGTAGTTTGAATTCACAGAAGCTAGGGGTGGAGTTCCTGGCTGACACTTTTTGGTATCTGGGAAAAAAAACCCTCACTCTATTGTAGTTTGAATTCACAGAAGCTAGGGGTGGAGTTCCTGGCTGAGACCTGTTGGTATCTGGGGTAAAAAACCTCACTCCATTTGTAGTTTGAATTAACAAAAGCTTGGGGTGGAGTTCCTGGCTGAGACCTGTTGGTATCTGGGGAAAAAAACCTCACTCCATTGTAGTTTGAATTCACAGAAGCTGGGGGTGGAGTTCCAGGCTGAGACCTGTGAGTATCTGGGAAAAAAACCTCACTCCATTGTAGTTTGAATTCACAGAAGCTAGGGGTGGAGTTCCTGGCTGAGACTTGTTGGTATCTGGGGGAAAAAACCTCACTCCATTAGTAGTTTGGGTTCACAGAGGTTGGAAGTGGAGTTCCGGGCTGTGACCTGTGAGAATCTGGGGAAAAAAACCTCACTCCATTGTAGTTCGAATTCACAGAAGCTGGGGTGGAGTTCCTGGCTGAGACCTGTGAGTATCTGGGGGGGTGAAAAACCTCATTCCATTGTAGTTTGAATTCACAGAGACTGGGTGTGGAGTTCCTGGCTGAGACTTGTTGGTATCTGGGGGAAAAAACCTCACTAGATTGTAGTTTGAATTCACAGAAGCTGGGGATGGAGTTCCAGGCTGAGACCTGTGAGTATCTGGGGAAAAAACCTCACCCCATTGTGGTTTGAATTCACAGAAGCTGGGGTGGAGTTCCTGGCTGAGACTGGGAGTATCTCGGATAAAAAATCTCACTCCATTGTAGTTCGAATTCACAGAAGCTGGGGTGGAGTTCCTGGCTGAGACCTGTGAGTATCTGGGGGGGTGAAAAACCTCATTCCATTGTAGTTTGAATTCACAGAGACTGGGTGTGGAGTTCCTGGCTGAGACTTGTTGGTATCTGGGGGAAAAAACCTCACTAGATTGTAGTTTGAATTCACAGAAGCTTGGGGTGGAGTTCCTGGCTGAGACCTGTGAGTATCTGGGGAAAAACCTTACTCCATTGTAGTTTGAATTCACAGAAACTGGGTGTGGAGTTCCTGGCTGCGACTTGTGAGTATTTGGGGGAAAAAACCTTACTCCACTGTAGTTTGAATTCAGAGAGACTGGGGGTGGAGTTCCTGGCTTAGAACTGTTGGTTTCTGGGGGGAAAAACCTCACTCCATTGTAGTTTGAATTCACAGAAGATGGGGGTGGAGTTAAAGGCTGAGACCTTTGAGTATCTGGGGGGACAAACCTTACTCCACTGTAGTTTGAATTCAGAGAGACTGGGGGTGGAGTTCCTGGCTTAGAACTGTTGGTTTCTGGGGGGAAAAACCACACTCCATTGTAGTTTGAATCCACAGAAGATGGGGGTGGAGTTAAAGGCTGAGACCTGTGAGTATCTGGGAAAAAAACCTCACTCCATTTTGGTTTGAATTCACAGAAGCTGGGGTGGAGTTCCTAGCTGAGACCTGTGAGTATCTCGGGGGGGGGGGAACCTCACTACATTGTAGTTTGAATTCACGAAAGCTTGGGGTGGAGTTCCTGGCTGAGACTTGTGAGTATCTGGGGAAAAAACCTCACTCCATTGTAGTTTGAATTCACAGAAGCTGGGGGTGGAGTTCCAGGCTGAGACCTGTGAGTTTCTGGGAAAAAACCTCACTCCATTGTGGTTTGAATTCACAGAAGCTGGTGTGGAGTTCCTGGCTGAGACTGGGAGTATCTGGGATAAAAAACCTCACTCCATTGTAGTTTGAATTCACAGAAGCTGGGGGTGGAGTTCCAGGCTGAGACCTGTGAGTATCTGGGGAAAAAACCTCACTCCATTGTAGTTTGAATTCACAGAAGCTAGGGGAGGAGGTCCTGGCTGAGACTTGTTGGTATCTGGGGAAAAAACCTCACTCCATTGTAGTTTGAATTAACAGAAGCTTGGGGTGGAGTTCCTGGCTGAGAGCTGTGAGTATCTGGGGGTGAAAAACCTCACTCCATTGTAGTTTGAATTCACAGAAACTGGGGGTGGAGTTCCTGGCTGAGACCTGTTGGTATCTGGGGGAAAAAAACCTCACTCCATTGTAGTTTGAATTCAAAGAAGCTTGGGGTGGAGTTCCTGGCTGAGACCTGTGAGTATCTGGGAAAAAACCTCACTCCATTGTGGTTTGAATTCACAGAAGCTGGGGTGGAGTTCCTGGCTGAGACTGGGAGTATCTGGGATAAAAAACCTCACTCCATTGTAGTTTGAATTAACAGAAGCTTGGGTTGGAGTTCCTGGCTACGACCTGTGAGTATCTGGGGGGGGGAACCTTACTCCATTGTAGTTTGAATTCACAGAAGCTGGGGATGAAGTTCCTGGCTGAGACTTGTGAATATGTGGGGAAAATCCCCACTCCGTTGTAGTTTGAATTCACAGAAGCTAGGGGTGGAGTTCCTGGCTGACACTTTTTGGTTTCTGGGAAAAAAAACCCTCACTCTATTGTAGTTTGAATTCACAGAAGCTAGGGGTGGAGTTCCAGGCTGAGACCTGTGAGTATCTGGGAAAAAAACCTCACTCCATTGTAGTTTGAATTCACAGAAGCTAGGGGTGGAGTTCCTGGCTGAGACTTGTTGGTATCTGGGGTAAAAAACCTCACTCCATTTGTAGTTTGAATTAACAGAAGCTTGGGGTGGAGTTCCTGGCTGACACCTGTTGGTATCTGGGGGAAAAAAACCTCACTCCATTGTAGTTTGAATTCACAGAAGCTGGGGTTGGAGTTCCAGGCTGAGACCTGTGAGTATCTGGAGAAAAAACCTCACTCCACTGTAGTTGGAATACACAGAAGCTGGGGGTGGAGTTCCTGGCTGAGACATCTTGGTATCTGGGGGAAAGTATCCTCACTCCATTATAGTTTGAAATCACAGAAGCTGGGGGTGGAGTTCCTGGCTGCGACTTGTTGGTATCTGGGGGAAAAAACCTCACTCCATTTGTAGTTTGAGTTCACAGAGGTTGGAAGTGGAGTTCCGGGCTGAGAGCTGTGAGAATCTGGGGAGAAAAACCTCACTCCATTGTAGTTCGAATTCACAGAAGCTGGGGTGGAGTTCCTGGCTGAGACCTGTGAGTATCTGGGGGGTGAAAAACCTCATTCCATTGTAGCTTGAATTCACAGAGACTGGGTGTGGAGTTCCTGGCTGAGACTTGTTGGTATCTGGGGGAAAAAACCTCACTAGATTGTATTTTGAATTCACAGAAGCTGGGGATGGAGTTCCAGGCTGAGACCTGTGAGTATCTGGGGAAAAAACCTCACTTCATTGTGGTTTGAATTTACAGAAGCTGGGGTGGAGTTCCTGGCTGAGACTGGGAGTATCTCGGATAAAAAATCTCACTCCATTGTAGTTTGAATTAACAGAAGCTTGGGGTGGAGTTCCTGGCTGAGACCTGTGAGTATCTGGGGAAAAGCTTCACTCCATTGTAGTTTGAATTCACAGAAACTGGGTGTGGAGTTCCTGGCTGCGACTTGTGAGTATTTGGGGGGGGGGAAATCTTACTCCATTGTAGTTTGAATTCACAGAAGCTGGGGATGGAGTTCCTTGCTGAGACTTGTGAATATCTGGGGGGAAAACCTTACTCCACTGTAGTTTGAATTCAGAGAGACTGGGGGTGGAGTTCCTGGTTTAGAACTGTTGGTTTCTGGGGGGAAAAACCTCACTCCATTGTAGTTTGAATTCACAGAAGATGGGGGTGGAGTTAAAGGCTGAGACCTGTGAGTATCTGGGAAAAAAAACCTCACTGCATTTTGGTTTGAATTCACAGAAGCTGGGGTGGAGTTCCTAGCTGAGACCTGTGAGTATCTCGGGGGGGAACCTCACTCTATTGTAGTTTGAATTCACAGAAGCTAGGGGTGGAGTTCCAGGCTGAGACCTGTGAGTATCTGGGAAAAAAACCTCACTCCATTGTAGTTGGAATACACAGAAGCTGGGGGTGGAGTTCCTGGCTGAGACATCTTGGTATCTGGGGGAAAGTATCCTCACTCCATTATAGTTTGAAATCACAGAAGCTGGGGTTGGAGTTCCTGGCTGCGACTTGTTGGTATCTGGGGGAAAAAACCTCACTCCATTTGTAGTTTGAGTTCACAGAGGTTGGAAGTGGAGTTCCGGGCTGAGACCTGTGAGAATCTGGGGAGAAAAACCTCACTCCATTGTAGTTCGAATTCACAGAAGCTGGGGTGGAGTTCCTGGCTGAGACCTGTGAGTATCTGGGGGGTGAAAAACCTCATTCCATTGTAGCTTGAATTCACAGAGACTGGGTGTGGAGTTCCTGGCTGAGACTTGTTGGTATCTGGGGGAAAAAACCTCACTAGATTGTATTTTGAATTCACAGAAGCTGGGGATGGAGTTCCAGGCTGAGACCTGTGAGTATCTGGGGAAAAAACCTCACTTCATTGTGGTTTGAATTTACAGAAGCTGGGGTGGAGTTCCTGGCTGAGACTGGGAGTATCTCGGATAAAAAATCTCACTCCATTGTAGTTTGAATTAACAGAAGCTTGGGGTGGAGTTCCTGGCTGAGACCTGTGAGTATCTGGGGAAAAGCCTCACTCCATTGTAGTTTGAATTCACAGAAACTGGGTGTGGAGTTACTGGCTGCGACTTGTGAGTATTTGGGGGGGGGAAATCTTACTCCATTGTAGTTTGAATTCACAGAAGCTGGGGATGGAGTTCCTTGCTGAGACTTGTGAATATCTGGGGGGAAAACCTTACTCCACTGTAGTTTGAATTCAGAGAGACTGGGGGTGGAGTTCCTGGCTTAGAACTGTTGGTTTCTGGGGGGAAAAACCTCACTCCATTGTAGTTTGAATTCACAGAAGATGGGGGTGGAGTTAAAGGCTGAGACCTGTGAGTATCTGGGAAAAAAACCTCACTGCATTTTGGTTTGAATTCACAGAAGCTGGGGTGGAGTTCCTAGCTGAGACCTGTGAGTATCTTGGGGGGGAACCTCACTACATTGTAGTTTGAATTCACGAATGCTTGGGGTGGAGTTACTGGCTGAGACCTGTGAGTATCTGGGGAAAAAACGTCACTCCATTGTAGTTTGAATTCACAGTAGCTGGGGGTGGAGTTCCTGGCTGAGACTTGTTGGTATCTGGGGAAAAAACTCACTCCATTGTAGTTTGAATTCACAGTGACTGGGGGTGGAGTTCCTGGCTGAGACCTGTGAGTATCTGGGATAAAAACGTCACTCCGTTGTATTTTGAATTAACAGAAGTTGGGGTGGAGTTCCTGGCTGAGACTTGTGAGTATCTGGGATAAAAAACCTCACTCCATTGTAGTTTGAATTAACAGAAGCTTGGGGTGGAGTTCCTGGCTACGACCTGTGAGTATCTGGGGGGGGGGAACCTTACTCCATTGTAGTTTGAATTCACAGAAGCTGGGGATGGAGTTCCTTGCTGAGACTTGTGAATATCTGGGGGGAAAACCTTACTCCACTGTAGTTTGAATTCAGAGAGACTGGGGGTGGAGTTCCTGGCTTAGAACTGTTGGTTTCTGGGGGGAAAAACCTCACTCCATTGTAGTTTGAATTCACAGAAGATGGGGGTGGAGTTAAAGGCTGAGACCTGTGAGTATCTGGGAAAAAAACCTCACTGCATTTTGGTTTGAATTCACAGAAGCTGGGGTGGAGTTCCTAGCTGAGACCTGTGAGTATCTTGGGGGGGAACCTCACTACATTGTAGTTTGAATTCACGAATGCTTGGGGTGGAGTTACTGGCTGAGACCTGTGAGTATCTGGGGAAAAAACGTCACTCCATTGTAGTTTGAATTCACAGTAGCTGGGGGTGGAGTTCCTGGCTGAGACTTGTTGGTATCTGGGGAAAAAACTCACTCCATTGTAGTTTGAATTCACAGTGACTGGGGGTGGAGTTCCTGGCTGAGACCTGTGAGTATCTGGGATAAAAACGTCACTCCGTTGTATTTTGAATTAACAGAAGTTGGGGTGGAGTTCCTGGCTGAGACTTGTGAGTATCTGGGATAAAAAACCTCACTCCATTGTAGTTTGAATTAACAGAAGCTTGGGGTGGAGTTCCTGGCTACGACCTGTGAGTATCTGGGGGGGGGGAACCTTACTCCATTGTAGTTTGAATTCACAGAAGCTGGGGATGGAGTTCCTGGCTGAGACTTGTGAATATGTGGGGAAAATCCCCACTCCGTTGTAGTTTGAATTCACAGAAGCTAGGGGTGGAGTTCCTGGCTGACACTTTTTTTATCTGGGAAAAAAAACCCTCACTCTATTGTAGTTTGAATTCACAGAAGCTAGGGGTGGAGTTCCTGGCTGAGACCTGTTGGTATCTGGGGTAAAAAACCTCACTCCATTTGTAGTTTGAATTAACAAAAGCTTGGGGTGGAGTTCCTGGCTGAGACCTGTTGGTTTCTGGGGAAAAAAACCTCACTCCATTGTAGTTTGAATTCACAGAAGCTGGGGGTGGAGTTCCAGGCTGAGACCTGTGAGTATCTGGGAAAAAAACCTCACTCCATTGTAGTTTGAATTCACAGAAGCTAGGGGTGGAGTTCCTGGCTGAGACTTGTTGGTATCTGGGGGAAAAAACCTCACTCCATTAGTAGTTTGGGTTCACAGAGGTTGGAAGTGGAGTTCCGGGCTGTGACCTGTGAGAATCTGGGGAAAAAAACCTCACTCCATTGTAGTTCGAATTCACAGAAACTGGGGTGGAGTTCCTGGCTGAGACCTGTGAGTATCTGGGGGGGGGGTGAAAAACCTCATTCCATTGTAGTTTGAATTCACAGAGACTGGGTGTGGAGTTCCTGGCTGAGACTTGTTGGTATCTGGGGGAAAAAACCTCACTAGATTGTAGTTTGAATTCACAGAAGCTGGGGATGGAGTTCCAGGCTGAGACCTGTGAGTATCTGGGGAAAAAACCTCACCCCATTGTGGTTTGAATTCACAGAAGCTGGGGTGGAGTTCCTGGCTGAGACCTGTGAGTATCTCGGGGGGTGGGGAACCTCACTACATTGTAGTTTGAATTCACAGTGACTGGGGGTGGAGTTCCTGGCTGAGACCTGTGAGTATCTGGGATAAAAAACGTCACTCCGTTGTATTTTGTTTTTTTTTTTTAAAAAATAATCTTTATTAATTATATAAAAAAGACAAACAAACATCCAAACAAACATAAAAACGTGTATAAACATATGTATATATAATTAGAGTAAGAAATATCTTTGAATATAGAAAACATTGAACATTGAACATACATGTCAACCATCTCGTCGACGCTATCCTTTTACAGCCTAGTGATACAAAAAATATTTACATCATTATCTTTCTTATATCTTCCAATATTTCCCTTATTCTTTTCTGTTATTATATTATGTTCAATCTATTTATCATTACAATAAAACAATTTTCCCTTTTTCAACAATGGTTCTTTTGTTCAGCTTGATTAATATTTTATAACCTTGTAAAATTGTATACATTCTGATATTTTGTTCCGGTCTTTGCGAAAAAGTAGACATTTGTTATTATTTATACTGTCTGAGATCATAACTCATAATGTGTCTAAGATCATGACATATAGTTATAGCAATTTTTGATATTTATTTTGGTTAAGCCAGTTATACCACCTGTCCCAAGTTTTATAGAATTCAAAGTCATCTTTATCTTGCATTTCCAGTGACATCCTACTAAGTTCTGCACATTCAAATACTTTATTAATGAGATTTAACATAGTTGGGATTTTTTCAGTTTTCCAAATCTGTGCATATATAATTCTTGCGGCTGTTGTAATGTGTAGAATTATATATCTGTCTTCGTTCGTCATTTTTTCCCTGAAGATACCTAATAGGAAAAGCTCCGGCTTTAGGGGGATCGTTTTTGAAGTTATTTGTTCAAGGCAGTTTTTGATCTTAATCCAAAAGTTTTTCGCTTTGGGGCAGGTCCACCATAGATGGTAGTATGTTCCTATACCTTCTTTACACTTCCAGCACTTTGGGGAAAGTTTCGGGAACATTTTTGCCAATCGTGCTGGAGGAAGGTGCCACCGGTAAAACATTTTGTATATGTTTTCTTTGTATGGTATCGCCAGTGTTAGTTTATAATTTATAGACCAAATTTTTTCCCATTCTTTTAAATTAATTGAATAACCAAAGTTTTGTGCCCACGCAATCATCGAGCCTTTCACCACCTCTTCAAATAGATTATATTGGAGTAGGAAATTATATAGTTTGGAAGTCATTTTTTGGTCCTTGCCCATTAATATTCTATCTAAGTCACATTTTTTTTGAAATCCGTATTTTATTTTATCTTTATTGTATTTTGATTTGACCTGTAAATAGTGCCACCAATCAAGGTCTATTCCTTTTTCTTTAAGTTCTTGTTTTGAGAGCATCTCATTGTGTTCATCTAGGAGTTGTTGATATGTTATAATCTTATTTACGTCTAAAAGGTTCGGGTATATAATTGCTTCAGTTGGTGATATCCATTTTGGAACACTTGTATAGTGGTCCTTCCTTATTGTTAGCCATGTGTCTAATAGGTTCTTTCTTATATAATGTCGGCGGAAATATGTATGTGTTTTATAGGTGTCCCCCCATAAGAAGGCGTGCCAACCTATCTGCAAATCGAAACCCTCTAGAGTTAGTATCCTTCTGTTTTTGAGTGTGATCCATTCCCTCATCCAATTGAGTGTAGCAGATTGGTGGTATAGTTCCCAGTTAGGGAGACCAAATCCTCCTCTCCTCCTATGGTCTTGAAGAAGTTTCAGTTTGATCCTCGCTTTTCTTTTGGCCCATATGAATTTATGAATCATTTTATTTAAATTTGAAAAAACTGTTTTGTTCAACTTTATTGGAATTACCTGGAATAGAAATAAGATCTTGGGTAAGATGTTCATTTTAATTGTCGCGATTTTACCCATAAATGATAATTGAAGTTTTGACCATCCGTCAAGGTCCTTACTAATTTTCTGTATTAGTTTTATATAATTATCCTCCTTTAATGAACTACATCTTGCGGTGAGCCATATCCCAAGATATTTAACTCTTTTTACTATTTTCATGCCCAATAAATTTTCCAATTTGATATTTTGTTTTGGTGTCATGTTTTTGGTTATTATTTTTGTTTTTTCCTTATTAATTTTTAGGCCTGCCGCCTTTCCAAATTTTTCAATTTCATTAATTAGAATCGGGCCGGTGTCTAAAGGTTCTTCAACTATAAATGTCATATCATCGGCGAAGGCTTGAAGTTTGAATTCCTCCTTCCTGATTTTTAGGCCTTTTATCTCTTGCATGCTTCTTACTTTCCTCAGTAGGCTTTCTAATGCTAATATGAAAATTAATGGGGCTAACGGGCATCCTTGATGTACTCCTTTTTTAATATCTATTTTCTCTGTGATATCGTTATTTACTATTATTTTTGCTGTCTGGGTACTATATATAGCTCTGATCAACCCTATAAATTTTTCGCCAAATTTCATTTTTTCTAGTTGCATAGTAAAAAATTGCCAGTAAAGGTTGTCGAACGCTTTTTGGGCGTCGACAAAAATAAGTGCTAGTTGTTTATCTATGTGTATATCGTAGTACTCTAGTGTATTGAGTATTATTCTGGTATTGTTCCTTATCTGTCTGTGGGGTAAAAAACCGTTTTGATCTGAGTGGATAATCCGATTTAAAAATGTTTTGAGTCGTTCAGCCATTATTGATGCGAGTATCTTGTAATCCGTATTTAGTAATGAAATCGGTCTATAATTTTTAATGTTTTGTTTGTTCGAATCTTCCTTGGGTATCAGAGTTATATATGCTTCTTTCCAGGACTCGGGTAGTTCCCCTTTTTCCATTGTTTCATTGAATAAGTCTAACATTACTAGTTCTAATGAGCTTTGTAGATTTTTATATATTTCAAAGGGGATACCGTCCGGACCTGGTGATTTATTATTCTTTTGTTTACTGATGGCGTTTTTTAATTCTATTAGAGTAATCTTGTCATTTAGCATATTCCTGTCCTCCTCCAGCACGATTGGCAAATTGCTTTCATTGAGATATTCTTTAACTGCTTCGTCTTTTGGGTCTTCCTGTTTGTAAAGGTCGGTATAAAAAGTTTGAATTATATTTTTTTTCTCAGCGATTCTGGTATGTACTTCCCCATTTTGGTCTTGAAGAGCGTCAATTGTTCTATCTGCTTTATCTTTTGCAAGTTTGTAAGCGAGCCATCTTCCTGGTTTGTTGGCTGATTCGAAGTAGTTTTGTTTTGCTAATTTAAGTTTCCTGGCCAATTGCTCTTGCGTTATCAAGTTTATTTTATGCCTGGTTATATTTAAGTCCTCTAATGTTTTAGAATCTTTGGGGTCTTCTTGCAATGTTTTCTCTAATTCGTGCAATTTAGTTGTTAATGTATTTAATTTGTTGTTTCTCTCTTTATTACGTTTGGCCAAGTAAGCTATGGACAGCCCCCTTATATATGCCTTCGTTGTATCCCATAGAGTTCTTAGGGAAGTCTGTTCTTTAGTGTTAATCTGAAAAAAGATATCTAATTCTTTCTGCATCATTTTAATATAATCTTTTTCCTTTGTTATTGTTTGGTTTAAGGTCCATCTTACTCTTATTTTACTATTTGGCTCTTTCCATTTTATCCATAAGGGATTGTGGTCGGCCCAGGCGTTTGGAAGAATTTCAGACTCAGCCAAATCGTTTAAGAATTCCCCATTTGCCCAGGCCATATCAATTCTCGACCATGATTTGTGTGGAAATGAAAAGAAGGTATAGTGCCTGCTGTCTGGATTTTGGTATCGCCAACTGTCTTTTAAGTTAAATTCTGTTGCCAATTGATTAAATGATGTCGGTAGTACTCTTCTTGCTTTTTTCTTATTGGTACCTTTGTAGTCCTTTTTCCTATCAACGACTGCGTTGAAGTCGCCTATTATCAATAATTTCTCCCACTGTATTTCTAATAATTTTTTATGTAAGCTGGAAAAAAAGGCTAATTGATTTATATTTGGGGCATATATAACCACTATCGTTACAGATTTGCTTCCGTTTTTTATTTGTATTATCAGTGTTCTACCGTCCTCGTCTGAATATAGTAGTTTTGGATTCAACCATGCTTTTGTATATATTGCTATTCCACGCTTCTTATGTGTAGATAATGCTGTGAATAGTTTCCCTAACTTTGGGAATTCCAAAATCTGATGTTGTTCTTTTTTGATGTGTGTTTCTTGTAGACAGATAATGTCTGCATTTTGATTTAGTAATTTGTGGAAAAAAATTTTCCTTTTTGTGGGCGAGTTTAGTCCATTTATGTTCAGGGATAGCAGATTTACTGTCTGTTCAGTTGATGGTTTCCCTTGGTTTTGCTCTTTTTGCCTCGGCCTGTGCTCTCGTTGTCGCACCATCTCTACCGTAATTAACTGCCACCGTCCTCACACTTTCTTCTTTTTGCAGTAAATTTTCTTCTGAGCTTATCTCCTCCAAACTCTCCCTTTCCCCCTCTGCCTTTGTTTCATGTTCCTCTACTACTTTGATATACTGCTCATAAAAGTCTCTGGCATCTTCTATTGTTGTGAGTTTATGTTTTTTATCCAGTAGAGTTATTAGCATTCCTTCAGGTAATAGCCACCTGAAGGATATCCTGTGTCTATTCAGTTTGGTGGATAAGAATTGATAGGGCCGCCTTTTTTCCCTTACACGTCTTGGTATTTGTCTAAGTACTAGTATCTCTTTACCGTTATGTGTGACTGTATTTTCTTTCGATAAATTATAAATTTCATCTCTAACTATTCTTTTAGTAAATCTAATATGTACTTCTTTCGGTAGTCTGTTCTTTCGGGCATAGCTCGTATTCAGTCTATATATTTCATCCATATCCATTATTGTTTCCTGTAGTGTTCTATTTGTCATACTAGCAATTATTTGTGCCATGACCTCCGGTAAGTTCTCGTCTTTACTTTCAGTAACATTTTGAAATCTAAGAAAGAAGGCCGATTTTTCAAGCTCTAGATTTAAAATTGCCTCTTCGAGATCCCTGTTTATTATATCTGTTTTATTCTCTGCAACTTGAAGTCTAAGTTCAATCCTCTCATTGTGTTCCTCTATTTTTTTTATTCTCTGTACATTGTTTGCCAGTTCTCCTTGAATTAATTCCAATCTCTCATCTAGTTTTCCCACCCTGTCATCCACCTTTTTGATATCATCCCTCACCTCTCCTATTGTCCCTCTCATGTGATTGTAATTTCTGTCAATGGACTCCTGCATTTTAATCATCATCTCCTGGAGTGATGCTTGAGTTGTCGATGTCATTTGTGTACTGGAAGTTCCACCTGCTCTCTCTCCTGTGGAACCTTCAGTGGTACGCTGGAACCAAGTCACCCAGTCACTGTGAATTCAAACTACAATGGAGTGAGTTTTTTCCCCAGATACCAACAAGTCTCAGCCAGGAACTCCACCCCCAGCTTCTGTGAATTCAAACTACAATGGAGTGAGGTTTTTTTTCCCCCAGATACTCACAAGTCTCAGCCAGGAACTCCAGCCCAAGCTTCTGTTAATTCAAAATACAACGGAGTGGGGACTTCCGGTTTGACGTCATGTCTGGGCACAGTAGCCTCAAGAACCTCTGAGGCTGCATCTGTGCTTTTCACTGATTTCGGTTGCCTAGCGGCGATCACTGACCTGGAGGGAAGAGTGATTCGAAGGGGGAGAGTTCGGAGCCTCTGGGGAGGACAAGCAATCCACCCAGGGAGCAAGAACAACTCCTGGAGCCGACCGTGAAGAAATCAGCCTCCATGGCCGATCTGGAGACATGACTGCCCGACTCAGATAAGGAAGTAAGAGAAAAACAGCAAAGAATTGTGGTGGAGAATTGTGAGAGAGAGATATTATTGAGAGGTTTTTTCAACAACTGGTGGAAGGAAATAAGACGGTGTGCCCTTGTAGCTGATTGCTGACCTGTGGATTACCTGCCTCCCAGCTGCGTAAGTAAGGCCCTGCCTGAGCTGCTCGAGGCAGTAGCCGGCTTGGCAGTTGAGTTCCCTAGGCTCATGGTGCTGGGGGACTTCAACTTGCCTTCTGCTGGTGAAACCTCTGGGATAGCCCAGGAGTTCATGGATTCCATGACAACCATGGACCTGACCCAAGTAATCCAGGGTCCGACTCATGAGGGTGGTCACACGCTCGACCTAGTGTTTCTCTCGGGGCAGTGGAGAGATGATCTGAAGATAAGGGATATAGTCATCACCCCTCTGTCATGGTCAGATCATTTCCTACTGAGGTTGGATTCCGCAGTTCCATTCCTCCCCCGCAGGGAGGCGGGACCGACTAGGTGGTTCCTCACTCCATTGTAGTTTGAATTTACAGAAGCTTGCGGTGGAGTTCCTGGCTGAGACCTGTGAGTATCTGGGGGTGAAAAACCTCACTCCATTGTAGTTTGAATTCACAGAAACTGGGGGTGGAGTTCCTGGCTGAGACCTGTTGGTATCTGGGGGAAAAAACCTCACTCCATTGTAGTTTGAATTCACAGAAGCTTGGGGTGGAGTTCCTGGCTGAGACCTGTGAGTATCTGGGAAAAAACCTCACTCCATTGTGGCTTGAATTCACAGAAGTTGGGGTGGAGTTCCTGGCTGAGACTGGGAGTATCTGGGATAAAAAACCTCACTCCATTGTAGTTTGAATTAACAGAAGCTTGGGGTGGAGTTCCTGGCTACGACCTGTGAGTATCTGGGGGGGGAACCTTACTCCATTGTAGTTTGAATTCACAGAAGCTGGGGATGGAGTTCCTGGCTGAGACTTGTGAATATGTGGGGAAAATCCCCACTCTGTTGTAGTTTGAATTCACAGAAGCTAGGGGTGGAGTTCCTGGCTGAGATTTGTGAGTATCTGGGAAAAAAACTCCACTCCATTGTAGTTTGAATTCACAGAAGCTAGGGGTGGAGTTCCTGGCTGACACTTTTTGGTATCTGGGGAAAAAACCTCACTCCATTGTAGTTTGAATTCACAGAAGCTAGGGGTGGAGTTCCTAGCTGAGACTTGTTGGTATCTGGGGTAAAAAACCTCACTCCATTTGTAGTTTGAGATCATAGAGGTTGGCTGTGGAGTTCCTGGCTGAGACCTGTGAGTATCTGGGAAAAAAACCTCACTCCATTGTAGTTTGAATTCACAGAAGCTGGGGTGGAATTCCTGGCTGAGACCTGTGAGTATCTGGGATAAAAACGTTACTCCATTGTGGTTTGAATTAACAGAAGCTTGGGGTAGAGTTCCTGGCTGAGACCTGTGAATATCTGGGGAAAAAACTTCACTCCATTGTAGTTGGAATTCACAGAAGCTGGGAGTGGAGTTCCTGGCTGAGACTTGTGAGTATCTGGGGAAAAAACCTCACTCCATTGTAGTTTGAATTCACAGAAGCTGGGGGTGGAGTTCCAGGCTGAGACCTGTGAGTTTCTGGGAAAAAACCTCACTCCATTGTGGTTTGAATTCACAGAAGCTGGTGTGGAGTTCCTGGCTGAGACTGGGAGTATCTGGGATAAAAAACCTCACTCCATTGTAGTTTGAATTCACAGAAGCTGGGGGTGGAGTTCCAGGCTGAGACCTGTGAGTATCTGGGAAAAAAACCTCACTCCATTGTAGTTTGAATTCACAGAAGCTAGGGGTGGAGTTCCTGGCTGAGACTTGTTGGTATCTGGGGTAAAAAACCTCACTCCATTTGTAGTTTGAATTAACAGAAGCTTGGGGTGGAGTTCCTGGCTGAGACTTGTGAGTATCTGGGGAAAAAACCTCACTCCATTGTAGTTTGAATTAACAGAAGCTTGGGGTGGAGTTCCTGGCTGAGACCTGTGAGTATCTGGGGGTGAAAAACCTCACTCCATTGTAGTTTGAATTCACAGAAACTGGGGGTGGAGTTCCTGGCTGAGACCTGTTGGTATCTGGGGGAAAAAAACCTCACTCCATTGTAGTTTGAATTCACAGAAGCTTGGGGTGGAGTTCCTGGCTGAGACCTGTGAGTATCTGGGAAAAAACCTCACTCCATTGTGGTTTGAATTTACAGAAGCTGGGGTGGAGTTCCTGGCTGAGACTGGGAGTATCTGGGATAAAAAACCTCACTCCATTGTAGTTTGAATTAACAGAAGCTTGGGGTGGAGTTCCTGGCTACGACCTGTGAGTATCTGGGGGGGGAACCTTACTCCATTGTAGTTTGAATTCACAGAAGCTGGGGATGGAGTTCCTGGCTGAGACTTGTGAATATGTGGGGAAAATCCCCACTCCGTTGTAGTTTGAATTCACAGAAGCTAGGGGTGGAGTTCCTGGCTGACACTTTTTGGTATCTGGGAAAAAAAACCCTCACTCTATTGTAGTTTGAATTCACAGAAGCTAGGGGTGGAGTTCCTGGCTGAGACCTGTTGGTATCTGGGGTAAAAAACCTCACTCCATTTGTAGTTTGAATTAACAAAAGCTTGGGGTGGAGTTCCTGGCTGAGACCTGTTGGTATCTGGGGAAAAAAACCTCACTCCATTGTAGTTTGAATTCACAGAAGATGGGGGTGGAGTTAAAGGCTGAGACCTGTGAGTATCTGGGAAAAAAACCTCACTGCATTTTGGTTTGAATTCACAGAAGCTGGGGTGGAGTTCCTAGCTGAGACCTGTGAGTATCTCGGGGGGGAACCTCACTACATTGTAGTTTGAATTCACGAATGCTTGGGGTGGAGTTACTGGCTGAGACCTGTGAGTATCTGGGGAAAAACGTCACTCCATTGTAGTTTGAATTCACAGAAGCTGGGGGTGGAGTTCCTGGCTGAGACTTGTTGATATCTGGGGAAAAAACTCACTCCATTGTAGTTTGAATTCACAGTGACTGGGGGTGGAGTTCCTGGCTGAGACCTGTGAGTATCTGGGATAAAAACGTCACTCCGTTGTATTTTGAATTAACAGAAGCTTGGGGTGGAGTTCCTGGCTGAGACTTGTGAGTATCTGGGGAAAAAACCTCACTCCATTGAAGTTTGAATTAACAAAAGCTTGGGGTAGAGTTCCTGGCTGAGACCTTTGAATATCTGGGGAAAAAACCTCACTCCATTGTAGTTGGAATTCACAGAAGCTGGGGGTGGAGTTCCTGGCTGAGACTTGTGAGTATCTGGGGAAAAAACCTCACTCCATTGTAGTTTGAATTCACAGAAGCTGGGGGTGGAGTTCCAGGCTGAGACCTGTGAGTTTCTGGGAAAAAACCTCACTCCATTGTGGTTTGAATTCACAGAAGCTGGTGTGGAGTTCCTGGCTGAGACTGGGAGTATCTGGGATAAAAAACCTCACTCCATTGTAGTTGGAATTCACAGAAGCTGGGGGTGGAGTTCCTGGCTGAGACTTGTGAGTATCTGGGAAAAAAACCTCACTCCATTGTAGTTTGAATTCACAGAAGCTAGGGGTGGAGTTCCTGGCTGAGACTTGTTGGTATCTGGGGTAAAAAACCTCACTCCATTTGTAGTTTGAATTAACAGAAGCTTGGGGTGGAGTTCCTGGCTGAGACTTGTGAGTATCTGGGGAAAAAAACTCACTCCATTGTAGTTTGAATTTACAGAAGCTTGGGGTGGAGTTCCTGGCTGAGACCTGTGAGTATCTGGGGGTGAAAAACCTCACTCCATTGTAGTTTGAATTCACAGAAACTGGGGGTGGAGTTCCTGGCTGAGACCTGTTGGTATCTGGGGGAAAAAACCTCACTCCATTGTAGTTTGAATTCACAGAAGCTTGGGGTGGAGTTCCTGGCTGAGACCTGTGAGTATCTGGGAAAAAACCTCACTCCATTGTGGCTTGAATTCACAGAAGTTGGGGTGGAGTTCCTGGCTGAGACTGGGAGTATCTGGGATAAAAAACCTCACTCCATTGTAGTTTGAATTAACAGAAGCTTGGGGTGGAGTTCCTGGCTACGACCTGTGAGTATCTGGGGGGGGAACCTTACTCCATTGTAGTTTGAATTCACAGAAGCTGGGGATGGAGTTCCTGGCTGAGACTTGTTGGTATCTGGGGTAAAAAACCTCACTCCATTTGTAGTTTGAATTAACAGAAGCTTGGGGTGGAGTTCCTGGCTGAGACTTGTGAGTATGTGGGGAAAAAACCTCACTCCATTGTAGTTTGAATTTACAGAAGCTTGGGGTGGAGTTCCTGGCTGAGACCTGTGAGTATCTGGGGGTGAAAAACCTCACTCCATTGTAGTTTGAATTCACAGAAACTGGGGGTGGAGTTCCTGGCTGAGACCTGTTGGTATCTGGGGGAAAAAACCTCACTCCATTGTAGTTTGAATTCACAGAAGCTTGGGGTGGAGTTCCTGGCTGAGACCTGTGAGTATCTGGGAAAAAACCTCACTCCATTGTGGCTTGAATTCACAGAAGTTGGGGTGGAGTTCCTGGCTGAGACTGGGAGTATCTGGGATAAAAAACCTCACTCCATTGTAGTTTGAATTAACAGAAGCTTGGGGTGGAGTTCCTGGCTACGACCTGTGAGTATATGGGGGGGGGAACCTTACTCCATTGTAGTTTGAATTCACAGAAGCTGGGGATGGAGTTCCTGGCTGAGACTTGTGAATATGTGGGGAAAATCCCCACTCTGTTGTAGTTTGAATTCACAGAAGCTAGGGGTGGAGTTCCTGGCTGAGATTTGTGAGTATCTGGGAAAAAAACTCCACTCCATTGTAGTTTGAATTCACAGAAGCTAGGGGTGGAGTTCCTGGCTGACACTTTTTGGTATCTGGGAAAAAAACCTCACTCCATTGTAGTTTGAATTCACAGAAGCTAGGGGTGGAGTTCCTAGCTGAGACTTGTTGGTATCTGGGGTAAAAAACCTCACTCCATTTGTAGTTTGAGATCATAGAGGTTGGCTGTGGAGTTCCTGGCTGAGACCTGTGAGTATCTGGGAAAAAAACCTCACTCCATTGTAGTTTGAATTCACAGAAGCTGGGGTGGAATTCCTGGCTGAGACCTGTGAGTATCTGGGATAAAAACGTCACTCCATTGTGGTTTGAATTAACAGAAGCTTGGGGTAGAGTTCCTGGCTGAGACCTGTGAATATCTGGGGAAAAAACTTCACTCCATTGTAGTTGGAATTCACAGAAGCTGGGGGTGGAGTTCCTGGCTGAGACTTGTGAGTATCTGGGGAAAAAACCTCACTCCATTGTAGTTTGAATTCACAGAAGCTGGGGGTGGAGTTCCAGGCTGAGACCTGTGAGTTTCTGGGAAAAAACCTCACTCCATTGTGGTTTGAATTCACAGAAGCTGGTGTGGAGTTCCTGGCTGAGACTGGGAGTATCCGGGATAAAAAACCTCACTCCATTGTAGTTTGAATTCACAGAAGCTGGGGATGGAGTTCCTGGCTGAGACTTGTGAATATGTGGGGAAAATCCCCACTCCGTTGTAGTTTGAATTCACAGAAGCTAGGGGTGGAGTTCCTGGCTGACACTTTTTGGTATCTGGGAAAAAAAACCCTCACTCTATTGTAGTTTGAATTCACAGAAGCTAGGGGTGGAGTTCCTGGCTGAGACCTGTGAGTATCTGGGAAAAAAACCTCACTCCATTGTAGTTTGAATTCACAGAAGCTAGGGGTGGAGTTCCTGGCTGAGACTTGTTGGTATCTGGGGGAAAAAACCTCACTCCATTAGTAGTTTGGGTTCACAGAGGTTGGAAGTGGAGTTCCGGGCTGTGACCTGTGAGAATCTGGGGAAAAAAACCTCACTCCATTGTAGTTCGAATTCACAGAAGCTGGGGTGGAGTTCCTGGCTGAGACCTGTGAGTATCTGGGGGGGTGAAAAACCTCATTCCATTGTAGTTTGAATTCACAGAGACTGGGTGTGGAGTTCCTGGCTGAGACTTGTTGGTATCTGGGGGTAAAAACCTCACTAGATTGTAGTTTGAATTCACAGAAGCTGGGGATGGAGTTCCAGGCTGAGACCTGTGAGTATCTGGGGAAAAAACCTCACCCCATTGTGGTTTGAATTCACAGAAGCTGGGGTGGAGTTCCTGGCTGAGACTGGGAGTATCTCGGATAAAAAATCTCACTCCATTGTAGTTCGAATTCACAGAAGCTGGGGTGGAGTTCCTGGCTGAGACCTGTGAGTATCTGGGGGGGTGAAAAACCTCATTCCATTGTAGTTTGAATTCACAGAGACTGGGTGTGGAGTTCCTGGCTGAGACTTGTTGGTATCTGGGGGAAAAAACCTCACTAGATTGTAGTTTGAATTCACAGAAGCTGGGGATGGAGTTCCAGGCTGAGACCTGTGAGTATCTGGGGAAAAAACCTCACCCCATTGTGGTTTGAATTCACAGAAGCTGGGGTGGAGTTCCTGGCTGAGACTGGGAGTATCTCGGATAAAAAATCTCACTCCATTGTAGTTCGAATTCACAGAAGCTGGGGTGGAGTTCCTGGCTGAGACCTGTGAGTATCTGGGGGGGTGAAAAACCTCATTCCATTGTAGTTTGAATTCACAGAGACTGGGTGTGGAGTTCCTGGCTGAGACTTGTTGGTATCTGGGGGAAAAAACCTCACTAGATTGTAGTTTGAATTCACAGAAGCTTGGGGTGGAGTTCCTGGCTGAGACCTGTGAGTATCTGGGGAAAAACCTTACTCCATTGTAGTTTGAATTCACAGAAACTGGGTGTGGAGTTCCTGGCTGCGACTTGTGAGTATTTGGGGGAAAAAACCTTACTCCACTGTAGTTTGAATTCAGAGAGACTGGGGGTGGAGTTCCTGGCTTAGAACTGTTGGTTTCTGGGGGGAAAAACCTCACTCCATTGTAGTTTGAATTCACAGAAGATGGGGGTGGAGTTAAAGGCTGAGACCTTTGAGTATCTGGGGGGACAAACCTTACTCCACTGTAGTTTGAATTCAGAGAGACTGGGGGTGGAGTTCCTGGCTTAGAACTGTTGGTTTCTGGGGGGAAAAACCACACTCCATTGTAGTTTGAATCCACAGAAGATGGGGGTGGAGTTAAAGGCTGAGACCTGTGAGTATCTGGGAAAAAAACCTCACTCCATTTTGGTTTGAATTCACAGAAGCTGGGGTGGAGTTCCTAGCTGAGACCTGTGAGTATCTCGGGGGGGGGGAACCTCACTACATTGTAGTTTGAATTCACGAAAGCTTGGGGTGGAGTTCCTGGCTGAGACTTGTTGGTATCTGGGGAAAAAACTCACTCCATTGTAGTTTGAATTCACAGTGACTGGGGGTGGAGTTCCTGGCTGAGACCTGTGAGTGTCTGGGATAAAAAACGTCACTCCGTTGTATTTTGAATTAACAGAAGCTTGGGCTGGAGTTCCTGGCTGAGACTTGTGAGTATCTGGGGAAAAAACCTCACTCCATTGTAGTTTGAATTCACAGAAGCTGGGGGTGGAGTTCCTGGCTGAGACTTGTTGGTATCTGGGGAAAAAACTCACTCCATTGTAGTTTGAATTCACAGAAGCTGGGGTGGAGTTCCTGGCTGAGACTGGGAGTATCTTGGATAAAAAATCTCACTCCATTGTAGTTCGAATTCACAGAAGCTGGGGTGGAGTTCCTGGCTGAGACCTGTGAGTATCTGGGGGGGTGAAAAACCTCATTCCATTGTAGTTTGAATTCACAGAGACTGGGTGTGGAGTTCCTGGCTGAGACTTGTTGGTATCTGGGGGAAAAAACCTCACTAGATTGTAGTTTGAATTCACAGAAGCTAGGGGTGGAGTTCCTAGCTCAGACTTGTTGGTTTCTGGGGGGAAAAACCTCACTCCACTGTAGTTTGAATTCAGAGAGACTGGGGGTGGAGTTAAAGGCTGAGACCTGTGAGTATCTGGGGGGACAAACCTTACTCCACTGTAGTTTGAATTCAGAGAGACTGGGGGTGGAGTTCCTGGCTTAGAACTGTTGGTTTCTGGGGGGAAAAACCTCACTCCATTGTAGTTTGAATCCACAGAAGATGGGGGTGGAGTTAAAGGCTGAGACTTGTGAGTATCTGGGGAAAAAACCTCACTCCATTGTAGTTTGAATTCACAGAAGCTGGGGGTGGAGTTCCTGGCTGAGACTTGTTGGTATCTGGGGAAAAAACTCACTCCATTGTAGTTTGAATTCACAGTGACTGGGGGTGGAGTTCCTGGCTGAGACCTGTGAGTATCTGGGATAAAAAACGTCACTCCGTTGTATTTTGAATTAACAGAAGCTTGGGGTGGATTTCCTGGCTGAGATTTGTGAGTATCTGGGAAAAAAACTCCACTCCATTGTAGTTTGAATTCACAGAAGCTAGGGGTGGAGTTCCTGGCTGACACTTTTTGGTATCTGGGAAAAAAAACCTCACTCCATTTTAGTTTGAATTCACAGAAGCTAGGGGTGGAGTTCCTAGCTCAGACTTGTTGGTATCTGGGGGAAAAAACCTCACTCCATTTGTAGTTTGAGATCATAGAGGTTGGCTGTGGAGTTCCTGGCTGAGACCTGTGAGTATCTGGGAAAAAAACCTCACTCCATTGTAGTTTGAATTCACGGAAGCCGGTGTGGAGTTCCTGGCTGAGACCTGTGAGTATCTGGGATAAAAACGTCACTCCATTGTGGTTTGAATTAACAGAAGGTTGGGGTAGAGTTCCTGGCTGAGACCTGTGAATATCTGGGGAAAAAACCTCGCTCCATTGTAGTTGGAATTCACAGAAGCTGGGGGTGGAGTTCCTGGCTGAGACTTGTGAGTATCTGGGGAAAAAACCTCACTCCATTGTAGTTTGAATTCACAGAAGCTGGGGTTGGAGTTCCAGGCTGAGACCTGTGAGTTTCTGGGAAAAAACCTCACTCCATTGTGGTTTGAATTCACAGAAGCTGGTGTGGAGTTCCTGGCTGAGACTGGGAGTATCTGGGATAAAAAACCTCACTCCATTGTAGTTTGAATTCACAGAAGCTGGGGGTGGAGTTCCAGGCTGAGACCTGTGAGTATCTGGGGAAAAAACCTCACTCCATTGTAGTTTGAATTCACAGAAGCTAGGGGTGGAGTTCCTGGCTGAGACTTGTTGGTATCTGGGGAAAAAACCTCACTCCATTGTAGTTTGAATTAACAGAAGCTTGGGGTGGAGTTCCTGGCTGAGAGCTGTGAGTATCTGGGGGTGAAAAACCTCACTCCATTGTTGTTTGAATTCACAGAAACTGGGGGTGGAGTTCCTGGCTGAGACCTGTTGGTATCTGGGGGAAAAAAACCTCACTCCATTGTAGTTTGAATTCACAGAAGCTTGGGGTGGAGTTCCTGGCTGAGACCTGTGAGTATCTGGGAAAAAACCTCACTCCATTGTGGTTTGAATTCACAGAAGCTGGGGTGGAGTTCCTGGCTGAGACTGGGAGTATCTGGGATAAAAAACCTCACTCCATTGTAGTTTGAATTAACAGAAGCTTGGGGTGGAGTTCCTGGCTACGACCTGTGAGTATCTGGGGGGGGAACCTTACTCCATTGTAGTTTGAATTCACAGAAGCTGGGGATGGAGTTCCTGGCTGAGACTTGTGAATATGTGGGGAAAATCCCCACTCCGTTGTAGTTTGAATTCACAGAAGCTAGGGGTGGAGTTCCTGGCTGACACTTTTTGGTATCTGGGAAAAAAAACCCTCACTCTATTGTAGTTTGAATTCACAGAAGCTAGGGGTGGAGTTCCAGGCTGAGACCTGTGAGTATCTGGGAAAAAAACCTCACTCCACTGTAGTTGGAATACACAGAAGCTGGGGGTGGAGTTCCTGGCTGAGACATCTTGGTATTTGGGGGAAAGTATCCTGACTCCATTATAGTTTGAATTCACAGAAGCTGGGGGTGGAGTTCCTGGCTGAGACTTGTTGGTATCTGGGGTAAAAAACCTCACTCCATTTGTAGTTTGAATTAACAGAAGCTTGGGGTGGAGTTCCTGGCTGACACCTGTTGGTATCTGGGGGAAAAAAACCTCACTCCATTGTAGTTTGAATTCACAGAAGCTGGGGGTGGAGTTCCAGGCTGAGACCTGTGAGTATCTGGAGAAAAAACCTCACTCCACTGTAGTTGGAATACACAGAAGCTGGGGGTGGAGTTCCTGGCTGAGACATCTTGGTATCTGGGGGAAAGTATCCTCACTCCATTATAGTTTGAAATCACAGAAGCTGGGGGTGGAGTTCCTGGCTGCGACTTGTTGGTATCTGGGGGAAAAAACCTCACTCCATTTGTAGTTTGAGTTCACAGAGGTTGGAAGTGGAGTTCCGGGCTGAGACCTGTGAGAATCTGGGGAGAAAAACCTCACTCCATTGTAGTTCGAATTCACAGAAGCTGGGGTGGAGTTCCTGGCTGAGACCTGTGAGTATCTGGGGGGTGAAAAACCTCATTCCATTGTAGCTTGAATTCACAGAGACTGGGTGTGGAGATCCTGGCTGAGACTTGTTGGTATCTGGGGGAAAAAACCTCACTAGATTGTATTTTGAATTCACAGAAGCTGGGGATGGAGTTCCAGGCTGAGACCTGTGAGTATCTGGGGAAAAAACCTCACTTCATTGTGGTTTGAATTTACAGAAGCTGGGGTGGAGTTCCTGGCTGAGACTGGGAGTATCTCGGATAAAAAATCTCACTCCATTGTAGTTTGAATTAACAGAAGCTTGGGGTGGAGTTCCTGGCTGAGACCTGTGAGTATCTGGGGAAAAGCCTCACTCCATTGTAGTTTGAATTCACAGAAACTGGGTGTGGAGTTCCTGGCTGCGACTTGTGAGTATTTGGGGGGGGGGAAATCTTACTCCATTGTAGTTTGAATTCACAGAAGCTGGGGATGGAGTTCCTTGCTGAGACTTGTGAATATCTGGGGGGAAAAACCTTACTCCACTGTAGTTTGAATTCAGAGAGACTGGGGGTGGAGTTCCTGGCTTAGAACTGTTGGTTTCTGGGGGGAAAAACCTCACTCCATTGTAGTTTGAATTCAAAGAAGATGGGGGTGGAGTTAAAGGCTGAGACCTGTGAGTATCTGGGAAAAAAACCTCACTGCATTTTGGTTTGAATTCACAGAAGCTGGGGTGGAGTTCCTAGCTGAGACCTGTGAGTATCTCGGGGGGGAACCTCACTACATTGTAGTTTGAATTCACGAATGCTTGGGGTGGAGTTACTGGCTGAGACCTGTGAGTATCTGGGGAAAAAACGTCACTCCATTGTAGTTTGAATTCACAGAAGCTGGGGGTGGAGTTCCTGGCTGAGACTTGTTGGTATCTGGGGAAAAAACTCACTCCATTGTAGTTTGAATTCACAGTGACTGGGGGTGGAGTTCCTGGCTGAGACCTGTGAGTATCTGGGATAAAAACGTCACTCCGTTGTATTTTGAATTAACAGAAGCTTGGGGTGGAGTTCCTGGCTGAGACTTGTGAGTATCTGGGGAAAAAACCTCACTCCATTGAAGTTTGAATTAACAGAAGCTTGGGGTAGAGTTCCTGGCTGAGACCTTTGAATATCTGGGGAAAAAACCTCACTCCATTGTAGTTGGAATTCACAGAAGCTGGGGGTGGAGTTCCTGGCTGAGACTTGTGAGTATCTGGGGAAAAAACCTCACTCCATTGTAGTTTGAATTCACAGAAGCTGGGGGTGGAGTTCCAGGCTGAGACCTGTGAGTTTCTGGGAAAAAACCTCACTCCATTGTGGTTTGAATTCACAGAAGCTGGTGTGGAGTTCCTGGCTGAGACTGGGAGTATCTGGGATAAAAAACCTCACTCCATTGTAGTTGGAATTCACAGAAGCTGGGGGTGGAGTTCCTGGCTGAGACTTGTTGGTATCTGGGGTAAAAAACCTCACTCCATTTGTAGTTTGAATTAACAGAAGCTTGGGGTGGAGTTCCTGGCTGAGACTTGTGAGTATCTGGGGAAAAAACCTCACTCCATTGTGGTTTGAATTCACAGAAGCTGGGGTGGAGTTCCTGGCTGAGACTGGGAGTATCTGGGATAAAAAACCTCACTCCATTGTAGTTTGAATTCAGAGAAGCTAGGGGTGGAGTTCCTGGCTGAGACTTGTTGGTATCTGGGGTAAAAAACCTCACTCCATTTGTAGTTTGAATTAACAGAAGCTTGGGGTGGAGTTCCTGGCTGAGACCTGTTGGTATCTGGGGGAAAAAACCTCACTCCATTGTAGTTTGAATTCACAGAAGCTGGGGGTGGAGTTCCAGGCTGAGACCTGTTGGTATCTGGGGAAAAAACCTCACTTCACTGTAGTTGGAATACACAGAAGCTGGGGGTGGAGTTCCTGGCTGAGACCTCTTGGTATCTGGGGGAAAGTATCCTCACTCCATTATAGTTTGAAATCACAGAAGCTGGGGGTGGAGTTCCTGGCTGCGACTTGTTGGTATCTGGGGGAAAAAACCTCACTCCATTTGTAGTTTGGGTTCACAGAGGTTGGAAGTGGAGTTCCGGGCTGAGACCTGTGAGAACCTGGGTAAAAAAACCTCACTCCATTGTAGTTCGAATTCACAGAAGCTGGGGTGGAGTTCCTGGCTGAGACCTGTGAGTATCTGGGGGGGTGAAAAACCTCATTCCATTGTAGTTTGAATTCACAGAGACTGGGTCTGGAGTTCCTGGCTGAGACTTGTTGGTATCTGGGGGAAAAAACCACACTAGATTGTAGTTGGAATTCAAAGAAGCTGGGGGTGGAGTTCCTGGCTGAGACTTGTGAGTATCTGGGGAAAAAACCTCACTCCATTGTGGTTTGAATTCACAGAAGCTGGTGTGGAGTTCCTGGCTGAGACTGGGAGTATCTGGGATAAAAAACCTCACTCCATTGTAGTTTGAATTCACAGAAGCTAGGGGTGGAGTTCCTGGCTGAGACCTGTGAGTATCTGGGGGAAAAACGTCACTCCATTGTAGTTTGAATTCACAGAAGCTGGGGGTGGAGTTCCTGGCTGAGACTTGTTGGTATCTGGGGAAAAAACTCACTCCATTGTAGTTTGAATTCACAGTGACTGGGGGTGGAGTTCCTGGCTGAGACCTGTGAGTATCTGGGATAAAAAACGTCACTCCGTTGTATTTTGAATTAACAGAAGCTTGGGGTGGAGTTCCTGGCTGAGACTTGTGAGTATCTGGGGAAAAAACCTCACTCCATTGTAGTTTGAATTCACAGAAGCTGGGGGTGGAGTTCCTGGCTGAGACTTGTTGGTATCTGGGGAAAAAACTCACTCCATTGTAGTTTGAATTCACAGAAGCTAGGGGTGGAGTTCCTAGCTGAGACTTGTTGGTATCTGGGGTAAAAAACCTCACTCCATTTGTAGTTTGAGATCGTAGAGGTTGGCTGTGGAGGTCCTGGCTGAGACTTGTTGGTTTCTGGGGGAAAAAACCACACTAGATTGTAGTTGGAATTCACAGAAGCTGGGGGTGGAGTTCCTGGCTGAGACTTGTGAGTATCTGGGGAAAAAACCTCACTCCATTGTGGTTTGAATTCACAGAAGCTGGTGTGGAGTTCCTGGCTGAGACTGGGAGTATCTGGGATAAAAAACCTCACTCCATTGTAGTTTGAATTCACAGAAGCTAGGGGTGGAGTTCCTGGCTGAGACTTGTTGGTATCTGGGTTAAAAAACCTCACTCCATTTGTAGTTTGAATTAACAGAAGCTTGGGGTGGAGTTCCTGGCTGAGACCTGTTGGTATCTGGGGGAAAAAACCTCACTCCATTGTACTTTGAATTCACAGAAGCTGGGGGTGGAGTTCCAGGCTGAGACCTGTTGGTATCTGGGGAAAAAACCTCACTTCACTGTAGTTGGAATACACAGAAGCTGGGGGTGGAGTTCCTGGCTGAGACCTCTTGGTATCTGGGGGAAAGTATCCTCACTCCATTATAGTTTGAAATCACAGAAGCTGGGGGTGGAGTTCCTGGCTGCGACTTGTTGGTATCTGGGGGAAAAAACCTCACTCCATTTGTAGTTTGGGTTCACAGAGGTTGGAAGTGGAGTTCCGGGCTGAGACCTGTGAGAACCTGGGGAAAAAAACCTCACTCCATTGTAGTTCGAATTCACAGAAGCTAGGGGTGGAGTTCCTGGCTGAGACTTGTTGGTATCTGGGGTAAAAAACCTCACTCCATTTGTAGTTTGAATTAACAGAAGCTTGGGGTGGAGTTCCTGGCTGAGACCTGTTGGTATCTGGGGGAAAAAACCTCACTCCATTGTAGTTTGAATTCACAGAAGCTGGGGGTGGAGTTCCAGGCTGAGACCTGTTGGTATCTGGGGAAAAAACCTCACTTCACTGTAGTTGGAATACACAGAAGCTGGGGGTGGAGTTCCTGGCTGAGACCTCTTGGTATCTGGGGGAAAGTATCCTCACTCCATTATAGTTTGAAATCACAGAAGCTGGGGGTGGAGTTCCTGGCTGCGACTTGTTGGTATCTGGGGGAAAAAACCTCACTCCATTTGTAGTTTGGGTTCACAAAGGTTGGAAGTGGAGTTCCGGGCTGAGACCTGTGAGAACCTGGGGAAAAAAACCTCACTCCATTGTAGTTCGAATTCACAGAAGCTGGGGTGGAGTTCCTGGCTGAGACCTGTGAGTATCTGGGGGGGTGAAAAACCTCATTCCATTGTAGTTTGAATTCACAGAGACTGGGTGTGGAGTTCCTGGCTGAGACTTGTTGGTATCTGGGGGAAAAAACCACACTAGATAGTAGTTGGAATTCACAGAAGCTGGGGGTGGAGTTCCTGGCTGAGACTTGTGAGTATCTGGGGAAAAAACCTCACTCCATTGTGGTTTGAATTCACAGAAGCTGGTGTGGAGTTCCTGGCTGAGACTGGGAGTATCTGGGATAAAAAACCTCACTCCATTGTAGTTTGAATTCACAGAAGCTAGGGGTGGAGTTCCTGGCTGAGACTTGTTGGTATCTGGGGTAAAAAACCTCACTCCATTGTAGTTTGAATTCACAGAAGCTTGGGGTGGAGTTCCTGGCTGAGACTTGTGAGTATCTGGGGAAAAAACCTCACTCCATTGTAGTTTGAATTAACAGAAGCTTGGGGTGGAGTTCCTGGCTGAGACCTGTGAGTATCTGGGGGTGAAAAACCTCACTCCATTGTAGTTTGAATTCACAGAAACTGGGGGTGGTGTTCCTGGCTGAGACCTGTTGGTATCTGGGGGAAAAAAACCTCACTCCATTGTAGTTTGAATTCACAGAAGCTTGGGGTGGAGTTCCTGGCTGAGACCTGTGAGTATCTGGGAAAAAACCTTACTCCATTGTGGTTTGAATTCACAGAAGCTGGGGTGGAGTTCCTGGCTGAGACTGGGAGTATCTGGGATAAAAAACCTCACTCCATTGTAGTTTGAATTCACAGAAGCTAGGGGTGGAGTTCCTGGCTGAGACTTGTTGGTATCTGGGGTAAAAAACCTCACTCCATTTGTAGTTTGAATTAACAGAAGCTTGGGGTGGAGTTCCTGGCTGACACCTGTTGGTATCTGGGGGAAAAAAAACCTCACTCCATTGTAGTTTGGGTTCACAGAGGTTGGAAGTGGAGTTCCGGGCTGAGACCTGTGAGAACCTGGGGAAAAAAACCTTACTCCATTGTAGTTCGAATTCACAGAAGCTGGGGTGGAGTTCCTGGCTGAGACCTGTGAGTATCTGGGGGGGGTGAAAAACCTCATTCCATTGTAGTTTGAATTCACAGAGACTGGGTGTGGAGTTCCTGGCTGAGACTTGTTGGTATCTGGGGGAAAAAACCACACTAGATTGTAGTTGGAATTCACAGAAGCTGGGGGTGGAGTTCCTGGCTGAGACTTGTGAGTATCTGGGGAAAAAACCTCACTCCATTGTGGTTTGAATTCACAGAAGCTGGTGTGGAGTTCCTGGCTGAGACTGGGAGTATCTGGGATAAAAAACCTCACTCCATTGTAGTTTGAATTCACAGAAGCTAGGGGTGGAGTTCCTGGCTGAGACTTATTGGTATCTGGGGTAAAAAACCTCACTCCATTGTAGTTTGAATTCACAGAAGCTTGGGGTGGAGTTCCTGGCTGAGACTTGTGAGTATCTGGGGAAAAAACCTCACTCCATTGTAGTTTGAATTAACAGAAGCTTGGGGTGGAGTTCCTGGCTGAGACCTGTGAGTATCTGGGGGTGAAAAACCTCACTCCATTGTAGTTTGAATTCACAGAAACTGGGGGTGGAGTTCCTGGCTGAGACCTGTTGGTATCTGGGGGAAAAAAACCTCACTCCATTGTAGTTTGAATTCACAGAAGCTTGGGGTGGAGTTCCTGGCTGAGACCTGTGAGTATCTGGGAAAAAACCTCACTCCATTGTGGTTTGAATTCACAGAAGCTGGGGTGGAGTTCCTGGCTGAGACTGGGAGTATCTGGGATAAAAAACCTCACTCCATTGTAGTTTGAATTCACAGAAGCTAGGGGTGGAGTTCCTGGCTGAGACTTGTTGGTATCTGGGGTAAAAAACCTCACTCCATTTGTAGTTTGAATTAACAGAAGCTTGGGGTGGAGTTCCTGGCTGACACCTGTTGGTATCTGGGGGGAAAAAACCTCACTCCATTGTAGTTTGAATTCACAGAAGCTGGGGGTGGAGTTCCAGGCTTAGACCTGTGAGTATCTGGGAAAAAACCTTACTCCATTGTGGTTTGAATTCACAGAAGCTGGGGTGGAGTTCCTGGCTGAGACTGGGAGTATCTGGGATAAAAAACCTCACTCCATTGTAGTTTGAATTCACAGAAGCTAGGGGTGGAGTTCCTGGCTGAGACATGTTGGTATCTGGGGTAAAAAACCTCACTCCATTTGTAGTTTGAATTAACAGAAGCTTGGGGTGGAGTTCCTGGCTGAGACTGGGAGTATCTGGGACAAAAAACCTCACTCCATTGTAGTTTGAATTCACAGAAGCTAGGGGTGGAGTTCCTGGCTGAGACTTGTTGGTATCTGGGGTAAAAAACCTCACTCCATTTGTAGTTTGAATTAACAGAAGCTTGGGGTGGAGTTCCTGGCTGAGACCTGTTGGTATCTGGGGGAAAAAACCTCACTCCATTGTAGTTTGAATTCACAGAAGCTGGGGGTGGAGTTCCAGGCTGAGACCTGTTGGTATCTGGGGAAAAAACCTCACTTCACTGTAGTTGGAATACACAGAAGCTGGGGGTGGAGTTCCTGGCTGAGACCTCTTGGTATCTGGGGGAAAGTATCCTCACTCCATTATAGTTTGAAATCACAGAAGCTGGGGGTGGAGTTCCTGGCTGCGACTTGTTGGTATCTGGGGGAAAAAACCTCACTCCATTTGTAGTTTGGGTTCACAGAGGTTGGAAGTGGAGTTCCGGGCTGAGACCTGTGAGAACCTGGGGAAAAAAACCTCACTCCATTGTAGTTCGAATTCACAGAAGCTGGGGTGGAGTTCCTGGCTGAGACCTGTGAGTATCTGGGGGGGTGAAAAACCTCATTCCATTGTAGTTTGAATTCACAGAGACTGGGTGTGGAGTTCCTGGCTGAGACTTGTTGGTATCTGGGGGAAAAAACCACACTAGATTGTAGTTGGAATTCACAGAAGCTGGGGGTGGAGTTCCTGGCTGAGACTTGTGAGTATCTGGGGAAAAAACCTCACTCCATTGTGGTTTGAATTCACAGAAGCTGGTGTGGAGTTCCTGGCTGAGACTGGGAGTATCTGGGATAAAAAACCTCACTCCATTGTAGTTTGAATTCACAGAAGCTAGGGGTGGAGTTCCTGGCTGAGACCTGTGAGTATCTGGGGGAAAAACGTCACTCCATTGTAGTTTGAATTCACAGAAGCTGGGGGTGGAGTTCCTGGCTGAGACTTGTTGGTATCTGGGGAAAAAACTCACTCCATTGTAGTTTGAATTCACAGTGACTGGGGGTGGAGTTCCTGGCTGAGACCTGTGAGAATCTGGGATAAAAAACGTCACTCCGTTGTATTTTGAATTAACAGAAGCTTGGGGTGGAGTTCCTGGCTGAGACTTGTGAGTATCTGGGGAAAAAACCTCACTCCATTGTAGTTTGAATTCACAGAAGCTGGGGGTGGAGTTCCTGGCTGAGACTTGTTGGTATCTGGGGAAAAAACTCACTCCATTGTAGTTTGAATTCACAGAAGCTAGGGGTGGAGTTCCTAGCTGAGACTTGTTGGTATCTGGGGTAAAAAACCTCACTCCATTTGTAGTTTGAGATCATAGAGGTTGGCTGTGGAGGTCCTGGCTGAGACTTGTTGGTATCTGGGGGAAAAAACCACACTAGATTGTAGTTGGAATTCACAGAAGCTGGGGGTGGAGTTCCTGGCTGAGACTTGTGAGTATCTGGGGAAAAAACCTCACTCCATTGTGGTTTGAATTCACAGAAGCTGGTGTGGAGTTCCTGGCTGAGACTGGGAGTATCTGGGATAAAAAACCTCACTCCATTGTAGTTTGAATTCACAGAAGCTAGGGGTGGAGTTCCTGGCTGAGACTTGTTGGTATCTGGGTTAAAAAACCTCACTCCATTTGTAGTTTGAATTAACAGAAGCTTGGGGTGGAGTTCCTGGCTGAGACCTGTTGGTATCTGGGGGAAAAAACCTCACTCCATTGTACTTTGAATTCACAGAAGCTGGGGGTGGAGTTCCAGGCTGAGACCTGTTGGTATCTGGGGAAAAAACCTCACTTCACTGTAGTTGGAATACACAGAAGCTGGGGGTGGAGTTCCTGGCTGAGACCTCTTGGTATCTGGGGGAAAGTATCCTCACTCCATTATAGTTTGAAATCACAGAAGCTGGGGGTGGAGTTCCTGGCTGCGACTTGTTGGTATCTGGGGGAAAAAACCTCACTCCATTTGTAGTTTGGGTTCACAGAGGTTGGAAGTGGAGTTCCGGGCTGAGACCTGTGAGAACCTGGGGAAAAAAACCTCACTCCATTGTAGTTCGAATTCACAGAAGCTAGGGGTGGAGTTCCTGGCTGAGACTTGTTGGTATCTGGGGTAAAAAACCTCACTCCATTTGTAGTTTGAATTAACAGAAGCTTGGGGTGGAGTTCCTGGCTGAGACCTGTTGGTATCTGGGGGAAAAAACCTCACTCCATTGTAGTTTGAATTCACAGAAGCTGGGGGTGGAGTTCCAGGCTGAGACCTGTTGGTATCTGGGGAAAAAACCTCACTTCACTGTAGTTGGAATACACAGAAGGTGGGGGTGGAGTTCCTGGCTGAGACCTCTTGGTATCTGGGGGAAAGTATCCTCACTCCATTATAGTTTGAAATCACAGAAGCTGGGGGTGGAGTTCCTGGCTGCGACTTGTTGGTATCTGGGGGAAAAAACCTCACTCCATTTGTAGTTTGGGTTCACAGAGGTTGGAAGTGGAGTTCCGGGCTGAGACCTGTGAGAACCTGGGGAAAAAAACCTCACTCCATTGTAGTTCGAATTCACAGAAGCTGGGGTGGAGTTCCTGGCTGAGACCTGTGAGTATCTGGGGGGGTGAAAAACCTCATTCCATTGTAATTTGAATTCACAGAGACTGGGTGTGGAGTTCCTGGCTGAGACTTGTTGGTATCTGGGGGAAAAAACCACACTAGATAGTAGTTGGAATTCACAGAAGCTGGGGGTGGAGTTCCTGGCTGAGACTTGTGAGTATCTGGGGAAAAAACCTCACTCCATTGTGGTTTGAATTCACAGAAGCTGGTGTGGAGTTCCTGGCTGAGACTGGGAGTATCTGGGGGTGAAAAACCTCACTCCATTGTAGTTTGAATTCACAGAAACTGGGGATGGAGTTCCTGGCTGAGACCTGTTGGTATCTGGGGGAAAAAAACCTCACTCCATTGTAGTTTGAATTCACAGAAGCTTGGGGTGGAGTTCCTGGCTGAGACCTGTGAGTATCTGGGAAAAAACCTCACTCCATTGTGGTTTGAATTCACAGAAGCTGGGGTGGAGTTCCTGGCTGAGACTGGGAGTATCTGGGATAAAAAACCTCACTCCATTGTAGTTTGAATTCACAGAAGCTAGGGGTGGAGTTCCTGGCTGAGACTTGTTGGTATCTGGGGTAAAAAACCTCACTCCATTTGTAGTTTGAATTAACAGAAGCTTGGGGTGGAGTTCCTGGCTGACACCTGTTGGTATCTGGGGGAAAAAAACCTCACTCCATTGTAGTTTGAATTCACAGAAGCTGGGGGTGGAGTTCCAGGCTGAGACCTGTGAGAATCTGGGAAAAAACCTCACTCCATTGTGGTTTGAATTCACAGAAGCTGGGGTGGAGTTCCTGGCTGAGACCTGTGAGTATCTGGGGGTGAAAAACCTCACTCCATTGTAGTTTGAATTCACAGAAACTGGGGGTGGAGTTCCTGGCTGAGACCTGTTGGTATCTGGGGGAAAAAAACCTCACTCCATTGTAGTTTGAATTCACAGAAGCTTGGGGTGGAGTTCCTGGCTGAGACCTGTGAGTATCTGGGAAAAAACCTCACTCCATTGTGGTTTGAATTCACAGAAGCTGGGGTGGAGTTCCTGGCTGAGACTGGGAGTATCTGGGATAAAAAACCTCACTCCATTGTAGTTTGAATTCACAGAAGCTAGGGGTGGAGTTCCTGGCTGAGACTTGTTGGTATCTGGGGTAAAAAACCTCACTCCATTTGTAGTTTGAATTAACAGAAGCTTGGGGTGGAGTTCCTGGCTGACACCTGTTGGTATCTGGGGGGAAAAAAACTCACTCCATTGTAGTTTGAATTCACAGAAGCTGGGGGTGGAGTTCCAGGCTGAGACCTGTGAGTATCTGGGAAAAAACCTCACTCCATTGTGGTTTGAATTCACAGAAGCTGGGGTGGAGTTCCTGGCTGAGACTGGGAGTATCTGGGATAAAAAACCTCACTCCATTGTAGTTTGAATTCACAGAAGCTAGGGGTGGAGTTCCTGGCTGAGACATGTTGGTATCTGGGGTAAAAAACCTCACTCCATTTGTAGTTTGAATTAACAGAAGCTTGGGGTGGAGTTACTGGCTGAGACTGGGAGTATCTGGGATAAAAAACCTCACTCCATTGTAGTTTGAATTCACAGAAGCTAGGGGTGGAGTTCCTGGCTGAGACTTGTTGGTATCTGGGGTAAAAAACCTCACTCCATTTGTAGTTTGAATTAACAGAAGCTTGGGGTGGAGTTCCTGGCTGAGACCTGTTGGTATCTGGGGGAAAAAACCTCACTCCATTGTAGTTTGAATTCACAGAAGCTGGGGGTGGAGTTCCAGGCTGAGACCTGTTGGTATCTGGGGAAAAAACCTCACTTCACTGTAGTTGGAATACACAGAAGCTGGGGGTGGAGTTCCTGGCTGAGACCTCTTGGTATCTGGGGGAAAGTATCCTCACTCCATTATAGTTTGAAATCACAGAAGCTGGGGGTGGAGTTCCTGGCTGAGACTTGTTGGTATCTGGGGTAAAAAACCTCACTCCATTTGTAGTTTGAATTAACAGAAGCTTGGGGTGGAGTTCCTGGCTGAGACCTGTTGGTATCTGGGGGAAAAAACTCACTCCATTGTAGTTTGAATTCACAGTGACTGGGGGTGGAGTTCCTGGCTGAGACCTGTGAGAATCTGGGATAAAAAACGTCACTCCATTGTGGTTTGAATTCACAGAAGCTTGGGGTGGAGTTCCTGGCTGAGACTTGTGAGTATCTGGGATAAAAAACCTCACTCCATTGTAGTTTGAATTCACAGAAGCTAGGGGTGGAGTTCCTGGCTGAGACTTGTTGGTATCTGGGTTGAAAAACCTCACTCCATTTGTAGTTTGAATTAACAGAAGCTTGGGGTGGAGTTCCTGGCTGAGACCTGTTGGTATCTGGGGGAAAAAACCTCACTCCATTGTACTTTGAATTCACAGAAGCTGGGGGTGGAGTTCCAGGCTGAGACCTGTTGGTATCTGGGGAAAAAACCTCACTTCACTGTAGTTGGAATACACAGAAGCTGGGGGTGGAGTTCCTGGCTGAGACCTCTTGGTATCTGGGGGAAAGTATCCTCACTCCATTATAGTTTGAAATCACAGAAGCTGGGGGTGGAGTTCCTGGCTGCGACTTGTTGGTATCTGGGGGAAAAAACCTCACTCCATTTGTAGTTTGGGTTCACAGAGGTTGGAAGTGGAGTTCCGGGCTGAGACCTGTGAGAACCTGGGGAAAAAAACCTCACTCCATTGTAGTTCAAATTCACAGAAGCTGGGGTGGAGTTCCTGGCTGAGACCTGTGAGTATCTGGGGGGGTGAAAAACCTCATTCCATTGTAGTTTGAATTCACAGAGACTGGGTGTGGAGTTCCTGGCTGAGACTTGTTGGTATCTGGGGGAAAAAACCACACTAGATAGTAGTTGGAATTCACAGAAGCTGGGGGTGGAGTTCCTGGCTGAGACTTGTGAGTATCTGGGGAAAAAACCTCACTCCATTGTGGTTTGAATTCACAGAAGCTGGTGTGGAGTTCCTGGCTGAGACTGGGAGTATCTGGGATAAAAAACCTCACTCCATTGTAGTTTGAATTCACAGAAGCTAGGGGTGGAGTTCCTGGCTGAGACTTGTTGGTATCTGGGGTAAAAAACCTCACTCCATTGTAGTTTGAATTCACAGAAGCTTGGGGTGGAGTTCCTGGCTGAGACTTGTGAGTATCTGTGGAAAAAACCTCACTCCATTGTAGTTTGAATTAACAGAAGCTTGGGGTGGAGTTCCTGGCTGAGACCTGTGAGTATCTGGGGGTGAAAAACCTCACTCCATTGTAGTTTGAATTCACAGAAACTGGGGATGGAGTTCCTGGCTGAGACCTGTGAGTATCTGGGAAAAAACCTCACTCCATTGTGGTTTGAATTCACAGAAGCTGGGGTGGAGTTCCTGGCTGAGACTGGGAGTATCTGGGATAAAAAACCTCACTCCATTGTAGTTTGAATTCACAGAAGCTAGGGGTGGAGTTCCTGGCTGAGACTTGTTGGTATCTGGGGTAAAAAACCTCACTCCATTTGTAGTTTGAATTAACAGAAGCTTGGGGTGGAGTTCCTGGCTGACACCTGTTGGTATCTGGGGGAAAAAAACCTCACTCCATTGTAGTTTGAATTCACAGAAGCTGGGGGTGGAGTTCCAGGCTGAGACCTGTGAGAATCTGGGAAAAAACCTCACTCCATTGTGGTTTGAATTCACAGAAGCTGGGGTGGAGTTCCTGGCTGAGACCTGTGAGTATCTGGGGGTGAAAAACCTCACTCCATTGTAGTTTGAATTCACAGAAACTGGGGGTGGAGTTCCTGGCTGAGACCTGTTGGTATCTGGGGAAAAAAAACCTCACTCCATTGTAGTTTGAATTCACAGAAGCTTGGGGTGGAGTTCCTGGCTGAGACCTGTGAGTATCTGGGAAAAAACCTCACTCCATTGTGGTTTGAATTCACAGAAGCTGGGGTGGAGTTCCTGGCTGAGACTGGGAGTATCTGGGATAAAAAACCTCACTCCATTGTAGTTTGAATTCACAGAAGCTAGGGGTGGAGTTCCTGGCTGAGACTTGTTGGTATCTGGGGTAAAAAACCTCACTCCATTTGTAGTTTGAATTAACAGAAGCTTGGGGTGGAGTTCCTGGCTGACACCTGTTGGTATCTGGGGGGAAAAAAACTCACTCCATTGTAGTTTGAATTCACAGAAGCTGGGGGTGGAGTTCCAGGCTGAGACCTGTGAGTATCTGGGAAAAAACCTCACTCCATTGTGGTTTGAATTCACAGAAGCTGGGGTGGAGTTCCTGGCTGAGACTGGGAGTATCTGGGATAAAAAACCTCACTCCATTGTAGTTTGAATTCACAGAAGCTAGGGGTGGAGTTCCTGGCTGAGACATGTTGGTATCTGGGGTAAAAAACCTCACTCCATTTGTAGTTTGAATTAACAGAAGCTTGGGGTGGAGTTACTGGCTGAGACTGGGAGTATCTGGGATAAAAAACCTCACTCCATTGTAGTTTGAATTCACAGAAGCTAGGGGTGGAGTTCCTGGCTGAGACTTGTTGGTATCTGGGGTAAAAAACCTCACTCCATTTGTAGTTTGAATTAACAGAAGCTTGGGGTGGAGTTCCTGGCTGAGACCTGTTGGTATCTGGGGGAAAAAACCTCACTCCATTGTAGTTTGAATTCACAGAAGCTGGGGGTGGAGTTCCAGGCTGAGACCTGTTGGTATCTGGGGAAAAAACCTCACTTCACTGTAGTTGGAATACACAGAAGCTGGGGGTGGAGTTCCTGGCTGAGACCTCTTGGTATCTGGGGGAAAGTATCCTCACTCCATTATAGTTTGAAATCACAGAAGCTGGGGGTGGAGTTCCTGGCTGCGACTTGTTGGTATCTGGGGGAAAAAACCTCACTCCATTTGTAGTTTGGGTTCACAGAGGTTGGAAGTGGAGTTCCGGGCTGAGACCTGTGAGAACCTGGGGAAAAAAACCTCACTCCATTGTAGTTCGAATTCACAGAAGCTGGGGTGGAGTTCCTGGCTGAGACCTGTGAGTATCTGGGGGGGTGAAAAACCTCATTCCATTGTAGTTTGAATTCACAGAGACTGGGTGTGGAGTTCCTGGCTGAGACTTGTTGGTATCTGGGGGAAAAAACCACACTAGATAGTAGTTGGAATTCACAGAAGCTGGGGGTGGAGTTCCTGGCTGAGACTTGTGAGTATCTGGGGAAAAAACCTCACTCCATTGTGGTTTGAATTCACAGAAGCTGGTGTGGAGTTCCTGGCTGAGACTGGGAGTATCTGGGATAAAAAACCTCACTCCATTGTAGTTTGAATTCACAGAAGCTAGGGGTGGAGTTCCTGGCTGAGACTTGTTGGTATCTGGGGTAAAAAACCTCACTCCATTGTAGTTTGAATTCACAGAAGCTTGGGGTGGAGTTCCTGGCTGAGACTTGTGAGTATCTGGGGAAAAAACCTCACTCCATTGTAGTTTGAATTAACAGAAGCTTGGGGTGGAGTTCCTGGCTGAGACCTGTGAGTATCTGGGGGTGAAAAACCTCACTCCATTGTAGTTTGAATTCACAGAAACTGGGGATGGAGTTCCTGGCTGAGACCTGTTGGTATCTGGGGGAAAAAAACCTCACTCCATTGTAGTTTGAATTCACAGAAGCTTGGGGTGGAGTTCCTGGCTGAGACCTGTGAGTATCTGGGAAAAAACCTCACTCCATTGTGGTTTGAATTCACAGAAGCTGGGGTGGAGTTCCTGGCTGAGACTGGGAGTATCTGGGATAAAAAACCTCACTCCATTGTAGTTTGAATTCACAGAAGCTAGGGGTGGAGTTCCTGGCTGAGACTTGTTGGTATCTGGGGTAAAAAACCTCACTCCATTTGTAGTTTGAATTAACAGAAGCTTGGGGTGGAGTTCCTGGCTGACACCTGTTGGTATCTGGGGGAAAAAAACCTCACTCCATTGTAGTTTGAATTCACAGAAGCTGGGGGTGGAGTTCCAGGCTGAGACCTGTGAGAATCTGGGAAAAAACCTCACTCCATTGTGGTTTGAATTCACAGAAGCTGGGGTGGAGTTCCTGGCTGAGACCTGTGAGTATCTGGGGGTGAAAAACCTCACTCCATTGTAGTTTGAATTCACAGAAACTGGGGGTGGAGTTCCTGGCTGAGACCTGTTGGTATCTGGGGGAAAAAAACCTCACTCCATTGTAGTTTGAATTCACAGAAGCTTGGGGTGGAGTTCCTGGCTGAGACCTGTGAGTATCTGGGAAAAAACCTCACTCCATTGTGGTTTGAATTCACAGAAGCTGGGGTGGAGTTCCTGGCTGAGACTGGGAGTATCTGGGATAAAAAACCTCACTCCATTGTAGTTTGAATTCACAGAAGCTAGGGGTGGAGTTCCTGGCTGAGACTTGTTGGTATCTGGGGTAAAAAACCTCACTCCATTTGTAGTTTGAATTAACAGAAGCTTGGGGTGGAGTTCCTGGCTGACACCTGTTGGTATCTGGGGGGAAAAAAACTCACTCCATTGTAGTTTGAATTCACAGAAGCTGGGGGTGGAGTTCCAGGCTGAGACCTGTGAGTATCTGGGGAAAAAACCTCATTTCACTGTAGTTGGAATACACAGAAGCTGGGGGTGGAGTTCCTGGCTGAGACCTCTTGGTATCTGGGGGAAAGTATCCTCACTCCATTATAGTTTGAAATCACAGAAGCTGGGGGTGGAGTTCCTGGCTGAGACTTGTTGGTATCTGGGGTAAAAAACCTCACTCCATTTGTAGTTTGAATTAACAGAAGCTTGGGGTGGAGTTCCTGGCTGAGACCTGTTGGTATCTGGGGGAAAAAACTCACTCCATTGTAGTTTGAATTCACAGTGACTGGGGGTGGAGTTCCTGGCTGAGACCTGTGAGAATCTGGGATAAAAAACGTCACTCCGTTGTATTTTGAATTAACAGAAGCTTGGGGTGGAGTTCCTGGCTGAGACTTGTGAGTATCTGGGGAAAAAACCTCACTCCATTGTAGTTTGAATTCACAGAAGCTGGGGGTGGAGTTCCTGGCTGAGACTTGTTGGTATCTGGGGAAAAAACTCACTGCATTGTAGTTTGAATTCACAGAAGCTAGGGGTGGAGTTCCTAGCTGAGACTTGTTGGTATCTGGGGTAAAAAACCTCACTCCATTTGTAGTTTGAGATCATAGAGGTTGGCTGTGGAGGTCCTGGCTGAGACTTGTTGGTATCTGGGGGAAAAAACCACACTAGATTGTAGTTGGAATTCACAGAAGCTGGGGGTGGAGTTCCTGGCTGAGACTGGGAGTATCTGGGATAAAAAACCTCACTCCATTGTAGTTTGAATTCACAGAAGCTAGGGGTGGAGTTCCTGGCTGAGACTTGTTGGTATCTGGGTTAAAAAACCTCACTCCATTTGTAGTTTGAATTAACAGAAGCTTGGGGTGGAGTTCCTGGCTGAGACCTGTTGGTATCTGGGGGAAAAAACCTCACTCCATTGTACTTTGAATTCACAGAAGCTGGGGGTGGAGTTCCAGGCTGAGACCTGTTGGTATCTGGGGAAAAAACCTCACTTCACTGTAGTTGGAATACACAGAAGCTGGGGGTGGAGTTCCTGGCTGAGACCTCTTGGTATCTGGGGGAAAGTATCCTCACTCCATTATAGTTTGAAATCACAGAAGCTGGGGGTGGAGTTCCTGGCTGCGACTTGTTGGTATCTGGGGGAAAAAACCTCACTCCATTTGTAGTTTGGGTTCACAGAGGTTGGAAGTGGAGTTCCGGGCTGAGACCTGTGAGAACCTGGGGAAAAAAACCTCACTCCATTGTAGTTCGAATTCACAGAAGCTAGGGGTGGAGTTCCTGGCTGAGAGTTGTTGGTATCTGGGGTAAAAAACCTCACTCCATTTGTAGTTTGAATTAACAGAAGCTTGGGGTGGAGTTCCTGGCTGAGACCTGTTGGTATCTGGGGGAAAAAACCTCACTCCATTGTAGTTTGAATTCACAGAAGCTGGGGGTGGAGTTCCAGGCTGAGACCTGTTGGTATCTGGGGAAAAAACCTCACTTCACTGTAGTTGGAATACACAGAAGCTGGGGGTGGAGTTCCTGGCTGAGACCTCTTGGTATCTGGGGGAAAGTATCCTCACTCCATTATAGTTTGAAATCACAGAAGCTGGGGGTGGAGTTCCTGGCTGCGACTTGTTGGTATCTGGGGGAAAAAACCTCACTCCATTTGTAGTTTGGGTTCACAGAGGTTGGAAGTGGAGTTCCGGGCTGAGACCTGTGAGAACCTGGGGAAAAAAACCTCACTCCATTGTAGTTCGAATTCACAGAAGCTGGGGTGGAGTTCCTGGCTGAGACCTGTGAGTATCTGGGGGGGTGAAAAACCTCATTCCATTGTAGTTTGAATTCACAGAGACTGGGTGTGGAGTTCCTGGCTGAGACTTGTTGGTATCTGGGGGAAAAAACCACACTAGATAGTAGTTGGAATTCACAGAAGCTGGGGGTGGAGTTCCTGGCTGAGACTTGTGAGTATCTGGGGAAAAAACCTCACTCCATTGTGGTTTGAATTCACAGAAGCTGGTGTGGAGTTCCTGGCTGAGACTGGGAGTATCTGGGATAAAAAACCTCACTCCATTGTAGTTTGAATTCACAGAAGCTAGGGGTGGAGTTCCTGGCTGAGACTTGTTGGTATCTGGGGTAAAAAACCTCACTCCATTGTAGTTTGAATTCACAGAAGCTTGGGGTGGAGTTCCTGGCTGAGACTTGTGAGTATCTGGGGAAAAAACCTCACTCCATTGTAGTTTGAATTAACAGAAGCTTGGGGTGGAGTTCCTGGCTGAGACCTGTGAGTATCTGGGGGTGAAAAACCTCACTCCATTGTAGTTTGAATTCACAGAAACTGGGGGTGGAGTTCCTGGCTGAGACCTGTTGGTATCTGGGGGAAAAAAACCTCACTCCATTGTAGTTTGAATTCACAGAAGCTTGGGGTGGAGTTCCTGGCTGAGACCTGTGAGTATCTGGGAAAAAACCTCACTCCATTGTGGTTTGAATTCACAGAAGCTGGGGTGGAGTTCCTGGCTGAGACTGGGAGTATCTGGGATAAAAAACCTCACTCCATTGTGGTTTGAATTCACAGAAGCTAGGGGTGGAGTTCCTGGCTGAGACTTGTTGGTATCTGGGGTAAAAAACCTCACTCCATTTGTAGTTTGAATTAACAGAAGCTTGGGGTGGAGTTCCTGGGTGACACCTGTTGGTATCTGGGGGAAAAAAACCTCACTCCATTGTAGTTTGAATTCACAGAAGCTGGGGGTGGAGTTCCAGGCTGAGACCTGTGAGTATCTGGGAAAAAACCTCACTCCATTGTGGTTTGAATTCACAGAAGCTGGGGTGGAGTTCCTGGCTGAGACTGGGAGTATCTGGGATAAAAAACCTCACTCCATTGTAGTTTGAATTCACAGAAGCTAGGGGTGGAGTTCCTGGCTGAGACATGTTGGTATCTGGGGTAAAAAACCTCACTCCATTTGTAGTTTGAATTAACAGAAGCTTGGGGTGGAGTTCCTGGCTGAGACTGGGAGTATCTGGCATAAAAAACCTCACTCCATTGTAGTTTGAATTCACAGAAGCTAGGGGTGGAGTTCCTGGCTGAGACTTGTTGGTATCTGGGGTAAAAAACCTCACTCCATTTGTAGTTTGAATTAACAGAAGCTTGGGGTGGAATTCCTGGCTGAGACCTGTTGGTATCTGGGGGAAAAAACCTCACTCCATTGTAGTTTGAATTCACAGAAGCTGGGGGTGGAGTTCCAGGCTGAGACCTGTTGGTATCTGGGGAAAAAACCTCACTTCACTGTAGTTGGAATACACAGAAGCTGGGGGTGGAGTTCCTGGCTGAGACCTCTTGGTATCTGGGGGAAAGTATCCTCACTCCATTATAGTTTGAAATCACAGAAGCTGGGGGTGGAGTTCCTGGCTGCGACTTGTTGGTATCTGGGGGAAAAAACCTCACTCCATTTGTAGTTTGGGTTCACAGAGGTTGGAAGTGGAGTTCCGGGCTGAGACCTGTGAGAACCTGGGGAAAAAAACCTCACTCCATTGTAGTTCGAATTCACAGAAGCTGGGGTGGAGTTCCTGGCTGAGACCTGTGAGTATCTGGGGGGGGTGAAAAACCTCATTCCATTGTAGTTTGAATTCACAGAGACTGGGTGTGGAGTTCCTGGCTGAGACTTGTTGGTATCTGGGGGAAAAAACCACACTAGATTGTAGTTGGAATTCACAGAAGCTGGGTGTGGAGTTCCTGGCTGAGACTTGTTGGTATCTGGGGGAAAAAACCACACTAGATTGTAGTTGGAATTCACAGAAGCTGGGGGTGGAGTTCCTGACTGAGACCTGGGAGTATCTGGGGAAAAAACCTCACTCCATTGTGGTTTGAATTCACAGAAGCTGGTGTGGAGTTCCTGGCTGAGACTGGGAGTATCTGGGATAAAAAACCTCACTCCATTGTAGTTTGAATTCACAGAAGCTAGGGGTGGAGTTCCTGGCTGAGACTTGTTGGTATCTGGGGTAAACAACCTCACTCCATTGTAGTTTGAATTCACAGAAGCTTGGGGTGGAGTTCCTGGCTGAGACTTGTGAGTATCTGGGGAAAAAACCTCACTCCATTGTAGTTTGAATTAACAGAAGCTTGGGGTGGAGTTCCTGGCTGAGACCTGTGAGTATCTGGGGGTGAAAAACCTCACTCCATTGTAGTTTGAATTCACAGAAACTGGGGGTGGAGTTCCTGGCTGAGACCTGTTGGTATCTGGGGGAAAAAAACCTCACTCCATTGTAGTTTGAATTCACAGAAGCTTGGGGTGGAGTTCCTGGCTGAGACCTGTGAGTATCTGGGGGTGAAAAACCTCACTCCATTGTAGTTTGAATTCACAGAAACTGGGGGTGGAGTTCCTGGCTGAGACCTGTTGGTATCTGGGGGAAAAAAACCTCACTCCATTGTGGTTTGAATTCACAGAAGCTGGGGTGGAGTTCCTGGCTGAGACTGGGAGTATCTGGGATAAAAAACCTCACTCCATTGTAGTTTGAATTCACAGAAGCTAGGGGTGGAGTTCCTGGCTGAGACTTGTTGGTATCTGGGGTAAAAAACCTCACTCCATTTGTAGTTTGAATTAACAGAAGCTTGGGGTGGAGTTCCTGGCTGACACCTGTTGGTATCTGGGGGGAAAAAACCTCACTCCATTGTAGTTTGAATTCACAGAAGCTGGGGGTGGAGTTCCAGGCTGAGACCTGTGAGTATCTGGGAAAAAACCTCACTCCATTGTGGTTTGAATTCACAGAAGCTGGGGTGGAGTTCCTGGCTGAGACTGGGAGTATCTGGGATAAAAAACCTCACTCCATTGTAGTTTGAATTCACAGAAGCTAGGGGTGGAGTTCCTGGCTGAGACATGTTGGTATCTGGGGTAAAAAACCTCACTCCATTTGTAGTTTGAATTAACAGAAGCTTGGGGTGGAGTTCCTGGCTGACACCTGTTGGTATCTGGGGGGAAAAAACCTCACTCCATTGTAGTTTGAATTCACAGAAGCTGGGGGTGGAGTTCCAGGCTGAGACCTGTGAGTATCTGGGGAAAAAACCTCACTTCACTGTAGTTGGAATACACAGAAGCTGGGGGTGGAGTTCCTGGCTGAGACCTCTTGGTATCTGGGGGAAAGTATCCTCACTCCATTATAGTTTGAAATCACAGAAGCTGGGGGTGGAGTTCCTGGCTGCGACTTGTTGGTATCTGGGGGAAAAAACCTCACTCCATTTGTAGTTTGGGTTCACAGAGGTTGGAAGTGGAGTTCCGGGCTGAGACCTGTGAGAATCTGGGGAAAAAAACCTCACTCCATTGTAGTTCGAATTCACAGAAGCTGGGGTGGAGTTCCTGGCTGAGACCTGTGAGTATCTGGGGGGGTGAAAAACCTCATTCCATTGTAGTTTGAATTCACAGAGACTGGGTGTGGAGTTCCTGGCTGAGACTTGTTGGTATCTGGGGGAAAAAACCACACTAGATTGTAGTTGGAATTCACAGAAGCTGGGGGTGGAGTTCCTGGCTGAGACTTGTGAGTATCTGGGGAAAAAAACCTCACTCCATTGTGGTTTGAATTCACAGAAGCTGGTGTGGAGTTCCTGGCTGAGACTGGGAGTATCTGGGATAAAAAACCTCACTCCATTGTAGTTTGAATTCACAGAAGCTAGGGGTGGAGTTCCTGGCTGAGACTTGTTGGTATCTGGGGTAAAAAACCTCACTCCATTGTAGTTTGAATTCACAGAAGCTTGGGGTGGAGTTCCTGGCTGAGACTTGTGAGTATCTGGGGAAAAAACCTCACTCCATTGTAGTTTGAATTAACAGAAGCTTGGGGTGGAGTTCCTGGCTGAGACCTGTGAGTATCTGGGGGTGAAAAACCTCACTCCATTGTAGTTTGAATTCACAGAAACTGGGGGTGGAGTTCCTGGCTGAGACCTGTTGGTATCTGGGGGAAAAAAACCTCACTCCATTGTAGTTTGAATTCACAGAAGGTTGGGGTGGAGTTCCTGGCTGAGACCTGTGAGTATCTGGGAAAAAACCTCACTCCATTGTGGTTTGAATTCACAGAAGCTGGGGTGGAGTTCCTGGCTGAGACTGGGAGTATCTGGGATAAAAAACCTCACTCCATTGTAGTTTGAATTCACAGAAGCTGGGGGTGGAGTTCCTGGCTGAGACCTCTTGGTATCTGGGGGAAAGTATCCTCACTCCATTATAGTTTGAAATCACAGAAGCTGGGGGTGGAGTTCCTGGCTGCGACTTGTTGGTATCTGGGGGAAAAAACCTCACTCCATTTGTAGTTTGGGTTCACAGAGGTTGGAAGTGGAGTTCCGGGCTGAGACCTGTGAGAACCTGGGGAAAAAAACCTCACTCCATTGTAGTTCAAATTCACAGAAGCTGGGGTGGAGTTCCTGGCTGAGACCTGTGAGTATCTGGGGGGGTGAAAAACCTCATTCCATTGTAGTTTGAATTCACAGAGACTGGGTGTGGAGTTCCTGGCTGAGACTTGTTGGTATCTGGGGGAAAAAACCACACTAGATTGTAGTTGGAATTCACAGAAGCTGGGGGTGGAGTTCCTGGCTGAGACTTGTGAGTATCTGGGGAAAAAACCTCAGTCCATTGTGGTTTGAATTCACAGAAGCTGGTGTGGAGTTCCTGGCTGAGACTGGGAGTATCTGGGATAAAAAACCTCACTCCATTGTAGTTTGAATTCACAGAAGCTAGGGGTGGAGTTCCTGGCTGAGACTTGTTGGTATCTGGGGTAAAAAACCTCACTCCATTGTAGTTTGTACTAACAGAAGCTTGGGGTGGAGTTCCTGGCTGAGACCTGTGAGTATCTGGGGGTGAAAAACCTCACTCCATTGTAGTTTGAATTCACAGAAACTGGGGGTGGAGTTCCTGGCTGAGACCTGTTGGTATCTGGGGGAAAGAAACCTCACTCCATTGTAGTTTGAATTCACAGAAGCTTGGGGTGGAGTTCCTGGCTGAGACCTGTGAGTATCTGGGAAAAAACCTCACTCCATTGTGGTTTGAATTCACAGAAGCTGGGGTGGAGTTCCTGGCTGAGACTGGGAGTATCTGGGATAAAAAACCTCACTCCATTGTAGTTTGAATTCACAGAAGCTAGGGGTGGAGTTCCTGGCTGAGACCTGTTGGTATCTGGGGTAAAAAACCTCACTCCATTTGTAGTTTGAATTAACAGAAGCTTGGGGTGGAGTTCCTGGCTGACACCTGTTGGTATCTGGGGGGAAAAAACCTCACTCCATTGTAGTTTGAATTCACAGAAGCTGGGGGTGGAGTTCCAGGCTGAGACCTGTGAGTATCTGGGGAAAAAACCTCACTTCACTGTAGTTGGAATACACAGAAGCTGGGGGTGGAGTTCCTGGCTGAGACCTCTTGGTATCTGGGGGAAAGTATCCTCACTCCATTATAGTTTGAAATCACAGAAGCTGGGGGTGGAGTTCCTGGCTGCGACTTGTTGGTATCTGGGGGAAAAAACCACACTAGATTGTAGTTGGAATTCACAGAAGCTGGGGGTGGAGTTCCTGGCTGAGACTTGTGAGTATCTGGGGAAAAAACCTCACTCCATTGTGGTTTGAATTCACAGAAGCTGGTGTGGAGTTCCTGGCTGAGACTGGGAGTATCTGGGATAAAAAAACTCACTCCATTGTAGTTTGAATTCACAGAAGCTAGGGGTGGAGTTCCTGGCTGAGACTTGTTGGTATCTGGGGTAAAAAACCTCACTCCATTGTAGTTTGAATTCACAGAAGCTTGGGGTGGAGTTCCTGGCTGAGACTTGTGAGTATCTGGGGAAAAAACCTCACTCCATTGTAGTTTGAATTAACAGAAGCTTGGGGTGGAGTTCCTGGCTGAGACCTGTGAGTATCTGGGGGTGAAAAACCTCACTCCATTGTAGTTTGAATTCACAGAAACTGGGGGTGGAGTTCCTGGCTGAGACCTGTTGGTATCTGGGGGAAAAAAACCTCACTCCATTGTAGTTTGAATTCACAGAAGCTTGGGGTGGAGTTCCTGGCTGAGACCTGTGAGTATCTGGGAAAAAAACCTCAATCCATTTTGGTTTGAATTCACAGAAGCTGGGGTGGAGTTCCTGGCTGAGACTGGGAGTATCTGGGATAAAAAACCTCACTCCATTGTGGTTTGAATTCACAGAAGCTAGGGGTGGAGTTCCTGGCTGAGACATGTTGGTATCTGGGGTAAAAAACCTCACTCCATTTGTAGTTTGAATTAACAGAAGCTTGGGGTGGAGTTACTGGCTGAGACTGGGAGTATCTGGGATAAAAAACCTCACTCCATTGTAGTTTGAATTCACAGAAGCTAGGGGTGGAGTTCCTGGCTGAGACTTGTTGGTATCTGGGGTAAAAAACCTCACTCCATTTGTAGTTTGAATTAACAGAAGCTTGGGGTGGAGTTCCTGGCTGAGACCTGTTGGTATCTGGGGGAAAAAACCTCACTCCATTGTAGTTTGAATTCACAGAAGCTGGGGGTGGAGTTCCAGGCTGAGACCTGTTGGTATCTGGGGAAAAAACCTCACTTCACTGTAGTTGGAATACACAGAAGCTGGGGGTGGAGTTCCTGGCTGCGACTTGTTGGTATCTGGGGGAAAAAACCTCACTCCATTTGTAGTTTGGGTTCACAGAGGTTGGAAGTGGAGTTCCGGGCTGAGACCTGTGAGAACCTGGGGAAAAAAACCTCACTCCATTGTAGTTCGAATTCACAGAAGCTGGGGTGGAGTTCCTGGCTGAGACCTGTGAGTATCTGGGGGGGTGAAAAACCTCATTCCATTGTAGTTTGAATTCACAGAGACTGGGTGTGGAGTTCCTGGCTGAGACTTGTTGGTATCTGGGGGAAAAAACCACACTAGATTGTAGTTGGAATTCACAGAAGCTGGGGGTGGAGTTCCTGGCTGAGACTTGTGAGTATCTGGGGAAAAAACCTCACTCCATTGTGGTTTGAATTCACAGAAGCTGGTGTGGAGTTCCTGGCTGAGACTGGGAGTATCTGGGATAAAAAACCTCACTCCATTGTAGTTTGAATTCACAGAAGCTAGGGGTGGAGTTCCTGGCTGAGACTTGTTGGTATCTGGGGTAAAAAACCTCACTCCATTGTAGTTTGAATTCACAGAAGCTTGGGGTGGAGTTCCTGGCTGAGACTTGTGAGTATCTGGGGAAAAAACCTCACTCCATTGTAGTTTGAATTAACAGAAGCTTGGGGTGGAGTTCCTGGCTGAGACCTGTGAGTATCTGGGGGTGAAAAACCTCACTCCATTGTAGTTTGAATTCACAGAAACTGGGGGTGGAGTTCCTGGCTGAGACCTGTTGGTATCTGGGGGAAAAAAACCTCACTCCATTGTAGTTTGAATTCACAGAAGCTTGGGGTGGAGTTCCTGGCTGAGACCTGTGAGTATCTGGGAAAAAACCTCACTCCATTGTGGTTTGAATTCACAGAAGCTGGGGTGGAGTTCCTGGCTGAGACTGGGAGTATCTGGGATAAAAAACCTCACTCCATTGTGGTTTGAATTCACAGAAGCTAGGGGTGGAGTTCCTGGCTGAGACTTGTTGGTATCTGGGGTAAAAAACCTCACTCCATTTGTAGTTTGAATTAACAGAAGCTTGGGGTGGAGTTCCTGGGTGACACCTGTTGGTATCTGGGGGAAAAAAACCTCACTCCATTGTAGTTTGAATTCACAGAAGCTGGGGGTGGAGTTCCAGGCTGAGACCTGTGAGTATCTGGGAAAAAACCTCACTCCATTGTGGTTTGAATTCACAGAAGCTGGGGTGGAGTTCCTGGCTGAGACTGGGAGTATCTGGGATAAAAAACCTCACTCCATTGTAGTTTGAATTCACAGAAGCTAGGGGTGGAGTTCCTGGCTGAGACATGTTGGTATCTGGGGTAAAAAACCTCACTCCATTTGTAGTTTGAATTAACAGAAGCTTGGGGTGGAGTTCCTGGCTGAGACTGGGAGTATCTGGCATAAAAAACCTCACTCCATTGTAGTTTGAATTCACAGAAGCTAGGGGTGGAGTTCCTGGCTGAGACTTGTTGGTATCTGGGGTAAAAAACCTCACTCCATTTGTAGTTTGAATTAACAGAAGCTTGGGGTGGAATTCCTGGCTGAGACCTGTTGGTATCTGGGGGAAAAAACCTCACTCCATTGTAGTTTGAATTCACAGAAGCTGGGGGTGGAGTTCCAGGCTGAGACCTGTTGGTATCTGGGGAAAAAACCTCACTTCACTGTAGTTGGAATACACAGAAGCTGGGGGTGGAGTTCCTGGCTGAGACCTCTTGGTATCTGGGGGAAAGTATCCTCACTCCATTATAGTTTGAAATCACAGAAGCTGGGGGTGGAGTTCCTGGCTGCGACTTGTTGGTATCTGGGGGAAAAAACCTCACTCCATTTGTAGTTTGGGTTCACAGAGGTTGGAAGTGGAGTTCCGGGCTGAGACCTGTGAGAACCTGGGGAAAAAAACCTCACTCCATTGTAGTTCGAATTCACAGAAGCTGGGGTGGAGTTCCTGGCTGAGACCTGTGAGTATCTGGGGGGGTGAAAAACCTCATTCCATTGTAGTTTGAATTCACAGAGACTGGGTGTGGAGTTCCTGGCTGAGACTTGTTGGTATCTGGGGGAAAAAACCACACTAGATTGTAGTTGGAATTCACAGAAGCTGGGTGTGGAGTTCCTGGCTGAGACTTGTTGGTATCTGGGGGAAAAAACCACACTAGATTGTAGTTGGAATTCACAGAAGCTGGGGGTGGAGTTCCTGACTGAGACTTGGGAGTATCTGGGGAAAAAACCTCACTCCATTGTGGTTTGAATTCACAGAAGCTGGTGTGGAGTTCCTGGCTGAGACTGGGAGTATCTGGGATAAAAAACCTCACTCCATTGTAGTTTGAATTCACAGAAGCTAGGGGTGGAGTTCCTGGCTGAGACTTGTTGGTATCTGGGGTAAACAACCTCACTCCATTGTAGTTTGAATTCACAGAAGCTTGGGGTGGAGTTCCTGGCTGAGACTTGTGAGTATCTGGGGAAAAAACCTCACTCCATTGTAGTTTGAATTAACAGAAGCTTGGGGTGGAGTTCCTGGCTGAGACCTGTGAGTATCTGGGGGTGAAAAACCTCACTCCATTGTAGTTTGAATTCACAGAAACTGGGGGTGGAGTTCCTGGCTGAGACCTGTTGGTATCTGGGGGAAAAAAACCTCACTCCATTGTAGTTTGAATTCACAGAAGCTTGGGGTGGAGTTCCTGGCTGAGACCTGTGAGTATCTGGGAAAAAACCTCACTCCATTGTGGTTTGAATTCACAGAAGCTGGGGTGGAGTTCCTGGCTGAGACTGGGAGTATCTGGGATAAAAAACCTCACTCCATTGTAGTTTGAATTCACAGAAGCTAGGGGTGGAGTTCCTGGCTGAGACTTGTTGGTATCTGGGGTAAAAAACCTCACTCCATTTGTAGTTTGAATTAACAGAAGCTTGGGGTGGAGTTCCTGGCTGACACCTGTTGGTATCTGGGGGGAAAAAACCTCACTCCATTGTAGTTTGAATTCACAGAAGCTGGGGGTGGAGTTCCAGGCTGAGACCTGTGAGTATCTGGGAAAAAACCTCACTCCATTGTGGTTTGAATTCACAGAAGCTGGGGTGGAGTTCCTGGCTGAGACTGGGAGTATCTGGGATAAAAAACCTCACTCCATTGTAGTTTGAATTCACAGAAGCTAGGGGTGGAGTTCCTGGCTGAGACATGTTGGTATCTGGGGTAAAAAACCTCACTCCATTTGTAGTTTGAATTAACAGAAGCTTGGGGTGGAGTTCCTGGCTGACACCTGTTGGTATCTGGGGGGAAAAAACCTCACTCCATTGTAGTTTGAATTCACAGAAGCTGGGGGTGGAGTTCCAGGCTGAGACCTGTGAGTATCTGGGGAAAAAACCTCACTTCACTGTAGTTGGAATACACAGAAGCTGGGGGTGGAGTTCCTGGCTGAGACCTCTTGGTATCTGGGGGAAAGTATCCTCACTCCATTATAGTTTGAAATCACAGAAGCTGGGGGTGGAGTTCCTGGCTGCGACTTGTTGGTATCTGGGGGAAAAAACCTCACTCCATTTGTAGTTTGGGTTCACAGAGGTTGGAAGTGGAGTTCCGGGCTGAGACCTGTGAGAATCTGGGGAAAAAAACCTCACTCCATTGTAGTTCGAATTCACAGAAGCTGGGGTGGAGTTCCTGGCTGAGACCTGTGAGTATCTGGGGGGGTGAAAAACCTCATTCCATTGTAGTTTGAATTCACAGAGACTGGGTGTGGAGTTCCTGGCTGAGACTTGTTGGTATCTGGGGGAAAAAACCACACTAGATTGTAGTTGGAATTCACAGAAGCTGGGGGTGGAGTTCCTGGCTGAGACTTGTGAGTATCTGGGGAAAAAAACCTCACTCCATTGTGGTTTGAATTCACAGAAGCTGGTGTGGAGTTCCTGGCTGAGACTGGGAGTATCTGGGATAAAAAACCTCACTCCATTGTAGTTTGAATTCACAGAAGCTAGGGGTGGAGTTCCTGGCTGAGACTTGTTGGTATCTGGGGTAAAAAACCTCACTCCATTGTAGTTTGAATTCACAGAAGCTTGGGGTGGAGTTCCTGGCTGAGACTTGTGAGTATCTGGGGAAAAAACCTCACTCCATTGTAGTTTGAATTAACAGAAGCTTGGGGTGGAGTTCCTGGCTGAGACCTGTGAGTATCTGGGGGTGAAAAACCTCACTCCATTGTAGTTTGAATTCACAGAAACTGGGGGTGGAGTTCCTGGCTGAGACCTGTTGGTATCTGGGGGAAAAAAACCTCACTCCATTGTAGTTTGAATTCACAGAAGGTTGGGGTGGAGTTCCTGGCTGAGACCTGTGAGTATCTGGGAAAAAACCTCACTCCATTGTGGTTTGAATTCACAGAAGCTGGGGTGGAGTTCCTGGCTGAGACTGGGAGTATCTGGGATAAAAAACCTCACTCCATTGTAGTTTGAATTCACAGAAGCTGGGGGTGGAGTTCCTGGCTGAGACCTCTTGGTATCTGGGGGAAAGTATCCTCACTCCATTATAGTTTGAAATCACAGAAGCTGGGGGTGGAGTTCCTGGCTGCGACTTGTTGGTATCTGGGGGAAAAACCTCACTCCATTTGTAGTTTGGGTTCACAGAGGTTGGAAGTGGAGTTCCGGGCTGAGACCTGTGAGAACCTGGGGAAAAAAACCTCACTCCATTGTAGTTCAAATTCACAGAAGCTGGGGTGGAGTTCCTGGCTGAGACCTGTGAGTATCTGGGGGGGTGAAAAACCTCATTCCATTGTAGTTTGAATTCACAGAGACTGGGTGTGGAGTTCCTGGCTGAGACTTGTTGGTATCTGGGGGAAAAAACCACACTAGATTGTAGTTGGAATTCACAGAAGCTGGGGGTGGAGTTCCTGGCTGAGACTTGTGAGTATCTGGGGAAAAAACCTCAGTCCATTGTGGTTTGAATTCACAGAAGCTGGTGTGGAGTTCCTGGCTGAGACTGGGAGTATCTGGGATAAAAAACCTCACTCCATTGTAGTTTGAATTCACAGAAGCTAGGGGTGGAGTTCCTGGCTGAGACTTGTTGGTATCTGGGGTAAAAAACCTCACTCCATTGTAGTTTGTACTAACAGAAGCTTGGGGTGGAGTTCCTGGCTGAGACCTGTGAGTATCTGGGGGTGAAAAACCTCACTCCATTGTAGTTTGAATTCACAGAAACTGGGGGTGGAGTTCCTGGCTGAGACCTGTTGGTATCTGGGGGAAAGAAACCTCACTCCATTGTAGTTTGAATTCACAGAAGCTTGGGGTGGAGTTCCTGGCTGAGACCTGTGAGTATCTGGGAAAAAACCTCACTCCATTGTGGTTTGAATTCACAGAAGCTGGGGTGGAGTTCCTGGCTGAGACTGGGAGTATCTGGGATAAAAAACCTCACTCCATTGTAGTTTGAATTCACAGAAGCTAGGGGTGGAGTTCCTGGCTGAGACCTGTTGGTATCTGGGGTAAAAAACCTCACTCCATTTGTAGTTTGAATTAACAGAAGCTTGGGGTGGAGTTCCTGGCTGACACCTGTTGGTATCTGGGGGGAAAAAACCTCACTCCATTGTAGTTTGAATTCACAGAAGCTGGGGGTGGAGTTCCAGGCTGAGACCTGTGAGTATCTGGGGAAAAAACCTCACTTCACTGTAGTTGGAATACACAGAAGCTGGGGGTGGAGTTCCTGGCTGAGACCTCTTGGTATCTGGGGGAAAGTATCCTCACTCCATTATAGTTTGAAATCACAGAAGCTGGGGGTGGAGTTCCTGGCTGCGACTTGTTGGTATCTGGGGGAAAAAACCACACTAGATTGTAGTTGGAATTCACAGAAGCTGGGGGTGGAGTTCCTGGCTGAGACTTGTGAGTATCTGGGGAAAAAACCTCACTCCATTGTGGTTTGAATTCACAGAAGCTGGTGTGGAGTTCCTGGCTGAGACTGGGAGTATCTGGGATAAAAAAACTCACTCCATTGTAGTTTGAATTCACAGAAGCTAGGGGTGGAGTTCCTGGCTGAGACTTGTTGGTATCTGGGGGAAAAAACCTCACTCCATTGTAGTTTGAATTCACAGAAGCTTGGGGTGGAGTTCCTGGCTGAGACTTGTGAGTATCTGGGGAAAAAACCTCACTCCATTGTAGTTTGAATTAACAGAAGCTTGGGGTGGAGTTCCTGGCTGAGACCTGTGAGTATCTGGGGGTGAAAAACCTCACTCCATTGTAGTTTGAATTCACAGAAACTGGGGGTGGAGTTCCTGGCTGAGACCTGTTGGTATCTGGGGGAAAAAAACCTCACTCCATTGTAGTTTGAATTCACAGAAGCTTGGGGTGGAGTTCCTGGCTGAGACCTGTGAGTATCTGGGAAAAAAACCTCAATCCATTTTGGTTTGAATTCACAGAAGCTGGGGTGGAGTTCCTGGCTGAGACTGGGAGTATCTGGGATAAAAAACCTCACTCCATTGTAGTTTGAATTCACAGAAGCTAGGGGTGGAGTTCCTGGCTGAGACTTGTTGGTATCTGGGGTAAAAAACCTCACTCCATTTGTAGTTTGAATTAACAGAAGCTTGGGGTGGAGTTCCTGGCTGACACCTGTTGGTATCTGGGGGGAAAAAACCTCACTCCATTGTAGTTTGAATTCACAGAAACTGGGGGTGGAGTTCCAGGCTGAGACCTGTGAGTATCTGGGAAAAAACCTCACTCCATTGTGGTTTGAATTCACAGAAGCTGGGGTGGAGTTCCTGGCTGAGACTGGGAGTATCTGGGATAAAAAACCTCACTCCATTGTAGTTTGAATTCACAGAAGCTAGGGGTGGAGTTCCTGGCTGAGACATGTTGGTATCTGGGGTAAAAAACCTCACTCCATTTGTAGTTTGAATTAACAGAAGCTTGGGGTGGAGTTCCTGGCTGACACCTGTTGGTATCTGGGGGGAAAAAACCTCACTCCATTGTAGTTTGAATTCACAGAAGCTGGGGGTGGAGTTCCAGGCTGAGACCTGTGAGTATCTGGGGAAAAAACCTCACTTCACTGTAGTTGGAATACACAGAAGCTGGGGGTGGAGTTCCTGGCTGAGACCTGTTGGTATCTGGGGGAAAGTATCCTCACTCCATTATAGTTTGAAATCACAGAAGCTGGGGGTGGAGTTCCTGGCTGCGACTTGTTGGTATCTGGGGGAAAAAACCTCACTCCATTTGTAGTTTGGGTTCACAGAGGTTGGAAGTGGAGTTCCGGGCTGAGACCTGTGAGAATCTGGGGAAAAAAACCTCACTCCATTGTAGTTCGAATTCACAGAAGCTGGGGTGGAGTTCCTGGCTGAGACCTGTGAGTATCTGGGGGGGTGAAAAACCTCATTCCATTGTAGTTTGAATTCACAGAGACTGGGTGTGGAGTTCCTGGCTGAGACTTGTTGGTATCTGGGGGAAAAAACCACACTAGATTGTAGTTGGAATTCACAGAAGCTGGGAGTGGAGTTCCTGGCTGAGACTTGTGAGTATCTGGGGAAAAAACCTCACTCCATTGTGGTTTGAATTCACAGAAGCTGGTGTGGAGTTCCTGGCTGAGACTGGGAGTATCTGGGATAAAAAACCTCACTCCATTGTAGTTTGAATTCACAGAAGCTAGGGGTGGAGTTCCTGGCTGAGACTTGTTGGTATCTGGGGTAAAAAACGTCACTCCATTGTAGTTTGAATTCACAGAAGCTTGGGGTGGAGTTCCTGGCTGAGACTTGTGAGTATCTGGGGAAAAAACCTCACTCCATTGTAGTTTTAATTAACAGAAGCTTGGGGTGGAGTTCCTGGCTGAGACCTGTGAGTATCTGGGGGGTGAAAAACCTCACTCCATTGTAGTTTGAATTCACAGAAACTGGGGGTGGAGTTCCTGGCTGAGACCTGTTGGTATCTGGGGGAAAAAAACCTCACTCCATTGTAGTTTGAATTCACAGAAGCTTGGGGTGGAGTTCCTGGCTGAGACCTGTGAGTATCTAAGAAAAAACCTCACTCCATTGTGGTTTGAATTCACAGAAGCTGGGGTGGAGTTCCTGGCTGAGACTGGGAGTATCTGGGATAAAAAACCTCACACCATTGTAGTTTGAATTCACAGAAGCTAGGGGTGGAGTTCCTGGCTGAGACTTGTTGGTATCTGGGGTAAAAAACCTCACTCCATTTGTAGTTTGAATTAACAGAAGCTTGGGGTGGAGTTCCTGGCTGACACCTGTTGGTATCTGGGGGGAAAAAACCTCACTCCATTGTAGTTTGAATTCACAGAAGCTGGGGGTGGAGTTCCAGGCTGAGACCTGTGAGTATCTGGGGAAAAAACCTCACTTCACTGTAGTTGGAATACACAGAAGCTGGGGGTGGAGTTCCTGGCTGAGACCTCTTGGTATCTGGGGGAAAGTATCCTCACTCCATTATAGTTTGAAATCACAGAAGCTGGGGGTGGAGTTCCTGGCTGCGACTTGTTGGTATCTGGGGGAAAAAACCTCACTCCATTTGTAGTTTGGGTTCACAGAGGTTGGAAGTGGAGTTCCGGGCTGAGACCTGTGAGAATCTGGGGAAAAAAACCTCACTCCATTGTAGTTCGAATTCACAGAAGCTGGGGTGGAGTTCCTGGCTGAGACCTGTGAGTATCTGGGGGGGTGAAAAACCTCATTCCATTGTAGTTTGAATTCACAGAGACTGGGTGTGGAGTTCCTGGCTGAGACTTGTTGGTATCTGGGGGAAAAAACCACACTAGATTGTAGTTGGAATTCACAGAAGCTGGGGGTGGAGTTCCTGGCTGAGACTTGTGAGTATCTGGGGAAAAAAACCTCACTCCATTGTGGTTTGAATTCACAGAAGCTGGTGTGGAGTTCCTGGCTGAGACTGGGAGTATCTGGGATAAAAAACCTCACTCCATTGTAGTTTGAATTCACAGAAGCTAGGGGTGGAGTTCCTGGCTGAGACTTGTTGGTATCTGGGGTAAAAAACCTCACTCCATTGTAGTTTGAATTCACAGAAGCTTGGGGTGGAGTTCCTGGCTGAGACTTGTGAGTATCTGGGGAAAAAACCTCACTCCATTGTAGTTTGAATTAACAGAAGCTTGGGGTGGAGTTCCTGGCTGAGACCTGTGAGTATCTGGGGGTGAAAAACCTCACTCCATTGTAGTTTGAATTCACAGAAACTGGGGGTGGAGTTCCTGGCTGAGACCTGTTGGTATCTGGGGGAAAAAAACCTCACTCCATTGTAGTTTGAATTCACAGAAGCTTGGGGTGGAGTTCCTGGCTGAGACCTGTGAGTATCTGGGGTAAAAAACCTCACTCCATTTGTAGTTTGAATTAACAGAAGCTTGGGGTGGAGTTCCTGGCTGACACCTGTTGGTATCTGGGGGGAAAAAACCTCACTCCATTGTAGTTTGAATTCACAGAAGCTGGGGGTGGAGTTCCAGGCTGAGACCTGTGAGTATCTGGGGAAAAAACCTCACTTCACTGTAGTTGGAATACACAGAAGCTGGGGGTGGAGTTCCTGGCTGAGACCTCTTGGTATCTGGGGGAAAGTATCCTCACTCCATTATAGTTTGAAATCACAGAAGCTGGGGGTGGAGTTCCTGGCTGCGACTTGTTGGTATCTGGGGGAAAAAACCTCACTCCATTTGTAGTATGGGTTCACAGAGGTTGGAAGTGGAGTTCCGGGCTGAGACCTGTGAGAATCTGGGGAAAAAAACCTTACTCCATTGTAGTTCGAATTCACAGAAGCTGGGGTGGCGTTCCTGGCTGAGACCTGTGAGTATCTGGGGGGGGGGGTGAAAAACCTCATTCCATTGTAGTTTGAATTCACAGAGACTGGGTGTGGAGTTCCTGGCTGAGACTTGTTGGTATCTGGGGGAAAAAACCTCACTAGATTGTAGTTTGAATTCACAGAAGCTGGGGATGGAGTTCCAGGCTGAGACCTGTGAGTATCTGGGGAAAAAACCTCACCCCATTGTGGTTTGAATTCACAGAAGCTGGGGTGGAGTTCCTGGCTGAGACTGGGAGTATCTCGGATAAAAAATCTCACTCCATTGTAGTTCGAATTCACAGAAGCTGGGGTGGAGTTCCTGGCTGAGACCTGTGAGTATCTGGGGGGGGGGGTGAAAAACCTCATTCCATTGTAGTTTGAATTCACAGAGACTGGGTGTGGAGTTCCTGGCTGAGACTTGTTGGTATCTGGGGGAAAAAACCTCACTAGATTGTAGTTTGAATTCACAGAAGCTTGGGGTGGAGTTCCTGGCTGAGACCTGTGAGTATCTGGGGAAAAACCTCACTCCATTGTAGTTTGAATTCACAGAAACTGGGTGTGGAGTTCCTGGCTGCGACTTGTGAGTATTTGGGGGGAAAAACCTTACTCCACTGTAGTTTGAATTCAGAGAGACTGGGGGTGGAGTTCCTGGCTTAGAACAGTTGGTTTCTGGGGGGAAAAACCTCACTCCATTGTAGTTTGAATTCACAGAAGATGGGGGTGGAGTTAAAGGCTGAGACCTGTGAGTATCTGGGGGGAAAAACCTTACTCCACTGTAGTTTTAATTCAGAGAGACTGGGGGTGGAGTTCCTGGCTTAGAACTGTTGGTTTCTGGGGGGAAAAACCTCACTCCATTGTAGTTTGAATCCACAGAAGATGGGGGTGGAGTTAAAGGCTGAGACCTGTGAGTATCTGGGAAAAAAACCTCACTCCATTTTGGTTTGAATTCACAGAAGCTGGGGTGGAGTTCCTAGCTGAGACCTGTGAGTATCTCGGGGGGGGGGGACCTCACTACATTGTAGTTTGAATTCACGAAAGCTTGGGGTGGAGTTCCTGGCTGAGACTTGTTGGTATCTGGGGAAAAAACTCACTCCATTGTAGTTTGAATTCACAGTGACTGGGGGTGGAGTTCCTGGCTGAGACCTGTGAGTATCTGGGATAAAAAACGTCACTCCGTTGTATTTTGAATTAACAGAAGCTTGGGCTGGAGTTCCTGGCTGAGACTTGTGAGTATCTGGGGAAAAAACCTCACTCCATTGTAGTTTGAATTCACAGAAGCTGGGGGTGGAGTTCCTGGCTGAGACTTGTTGGTATCTGGGAAAAAAGCCTCACTCCATTGTAGTTTGAATTCACAGAAGCTAGGGGTGGAGTTCCTAGCTCAGACTTGTTGGTATCTGGGGTAAAAAACCTCACTCCATTTGTAGTTTGAGATCATAGAGGTTGGCTGTGGAGTTCCTGGCTGAGACCTGTGAGTATCTGGGAAAAAAACCTCACTCCATTGTAGTTTGAATTCACGGAAGCTGGGGTGATGTTCCTGGCTGAGACCTGTGAGTATCTGGGATAAAAACGTCACTCCATTGTGGTTTGAATTAACAGAAGGTTGGGGTAGAGTTCCTGGCTGAGACCTGTGAATATCTGGGGAAAAGACCTCACTCCATTGTAGTTGGAATTCACAGAAGCTGGGGGTGGAGTTCCTGGCTGAGACTTGTGAGTATCTGGGGAAAAAACCTCACTCCATTGTAGTTTGAATTCACAGAAGCTGGGGGTGAAGTTCCAGGCTGAGACCTGTGAGTTTCTGGGAAAAAACCTCACTCCATTGTGGTTTGAATTCACAGAAGCTGGTGTGGAGTTCCTGGCTGAGACTGGGAGTATCTGGGATAAAAAACCTCACTCCATTGTAGTTTGAATTCACAGAAGCTGGGGGTGGAGTTCCAGGCTGAGACCTGTGAGTATCTGGGGAAAAAACCTCACTCCATTGTAGTTTGAATTCACAGAAGCTAGGGGTGGAGTTCCTGGCTGAGACTTGTTGGTATCTGGGGGGGGAACCTTACTCCATTGTAGTTTGAATTCACAGAAGCTGGGGATGGAGTTCCTGGCTGAGACTTGTGAATATGTGGGGAAAATCCCCACTCCGTTGTAGTTTGAATTCACAGAAGCTAGGGGTGGAGTTCCTGGCTGACACTTTTTGGTATCTGGGAAAAAAAACCCTCACTCTATTGTAGTTTGAATTCACAGAAGCTAGGGGTGGAGTTCCAGGCTGAGACCTGTGAGTATCTGGGAAAAAAACCTCACTCCATTGTAGTTTGAATTCACAGAAGCTAGGGGTGGAGTTCCTGGCTGAGACTTGTTGGTATCTGGGGTAAAAAACCTCACTCCATTTGTAGTTTGAATTAACAGAAGCTTGGGGTGGAGTTCCTGGCTGACACCTGTTGGTATCTGGGGGAAAAAAACCTCACTCCATTCTAGTTTGAATTCACAGAAGCTGGGGGTGGAGTTCCTGGCTGAGACATCTTGGTATCTGGGGGAAAGTATCCTCACTCCATTATAGTTTGAAATCACAGAAGCTGGGGGTGGAGTTCCTGGCTGCGACTTGTTGGTATCTGGGGGAAAAAACCTCACTCCATTTGTAGTTTGAGTTCACAGAGGTTGGAAGTGGAGTTCCAGGCTGAGACCTGTGAGAATCTGGGGAGAAAAACCTCACTCCATTGTAGTTCGAATTCACAGAAGCTGGGGTGGAGTTCCTGGCTGAGACCTGTGAGTATCTGGGGGGTGAAAAACCTCATTCCATTGTAGCTTGAATTCACAGAGACTGGGTGTGGAGTTCCTGGCTGAGACTTGTTGGTATCTGGGGGAAAAAACCTCACTAGATTGTATTTTGAATTCACAGAAGCTGGGGATGGAGTTCCAGGCTGAGACCTGTGAGTATCTGGGGAAAAAAAACCTCACTTCATTGTGGTTTGAATTCACAGAAGCTGGGGTGGAGTTCCTGGCTGAGACTGGGAGTATCTCGGATAAAAAATCTCACTCCATTGTAGTTTGAATTAACAGAAGCTTGGGGTGGAGTTCCTAGCTGAGACCTGTGAGTATCTGGGGAAAAGCCTCACTCCATTGTAGTTTGAATTCACAGAAACTGGGTGTGGAGTTCCTGGCTGCGACTTGTGAGTATTTGGGGGGGGGGAAATCTTACTCCATTGTAGTTTGAATTCACAGAAGCTGGGGATGGAGTTCCTTGCTGAGACTTGTGAATATCTGGGGGGAAAAACATTACTCCACTGTAGTTTGAATTAAGAGAGACTGGGGGTGGAGTTCCTGGCTTAGAACTGTTGGTTTCTCGGGGGAAAAACCTCACTCCATTGTAGTTTGAATTCACAGAAGATGGGGGTGGAGTTAAAGGCTGAGACCTGTGAGTATCTGGGAAAAAAACCTCACTCCATTTTGGTTTGAATTCACGGAAGCTGGGGTGGAGTTCCTAGCTGAGACCTGTGAGTATCTCGGGGGGGAACCTCACTACATTGTAGTTTGAATTCACGAAAGCTTGGGGTTGAGTTACTGGCTGAGACCTGTGAGTATCTGGGGAAAAAACCTCACTCCACTGTAGTTTGAATTCACAGTGACTGGGGGTGGAGTTCCTGGCTGAGACCTGTGAGTATCTGGGATAAAAACGTCACTCCGTTGTATTTTGAATTAACAGAAGCTGGGGGTGGAGTTCCTCGCTGAGACTTGTTGGTATCTGGGGAAAAAACTCACTCCATTGTAGTTTGAATTCACAGTGACTGGGGGTGGAGTTCCTGGCTGAGACCTGTGAGTATCTGGGATAAAAACGTCACTCCGTTGTATTTTGAATTAACAGAAGCTTGGGGTGGAGTTCCTGGCTGAGACTTGTGAGTATCTGGGGAAAAAACCTCACTCCATTGCAGTTTGAATTCACAGAAGCTGGGGGTGGAGTTCCTGGCTGAGACTTGTTCGTATCTGGGGAAAAAACTCACTCCATTGTAGTTTGAATTCACAGTGACTGGGGGTGGAGTTCCTGGCTGAGACCTGTGAGTATCTGGGATAAAAAACGTCACTCCGTTGTATTTTGAATTAACAGAAGCTTGGGGTGGAGTTCCTGGCTGAGATTTGTGAGTATCTGGGTTAAAAACTCCACTCCATTGTAGTTTGAATTAACAGAAGCTTGGGGTAGAGTTCCTGGCTGAGACCTTTGAATATCTGGGGAAAAAACCTCACTCCATTGTAGTTGGAATTCACAGAAGCTGGGGGTGGAGTTCCTGGCTGAGACTTGTGAGTTTCTGGGGAAAAACCTCACTCCATTGTAGTTTGAATTCACAGAAGCTGGGGGTGGAGTTCCAGGCTGAGACCTGTGAGTTTCTGGGAAAAAACCTCACTCCATTGTGGTTTGAATTCACAGAAGCTGGTGTGGAGTTCCTGGCTGAGACTGGGAGTATCTGGGATAAAAAACCTCACTCCATTGTAGTTTGAATTCACAGAAGCTGGGGGTGGAGTTCCAGGGTGAGACCTGTGAGTTTCTGGGAAAAAAACCTCACTCCATTGTAGTTTGAATTCACAGAAGCTAGGGGTGGAGTTCCTGGCTGAGACTTGTTGGTATCTGGGGTAAAAAACCTCACTCCATTTGCAGTTTGAATTAACAGAAGCTTGGGGTTGAGTTCCTGGCTGAGACCTTTGAGTATCTGGGGGTGAAAAACCTCACTCCATTGTAGTTTGAATTCACAGAAACTGGGGGTGGAGTTCCTGGCTGAGACTGGGAGTATCTGGGATAAAAAACCTCACTCCATTGTAGTTTGAATTCACAGAAGCTGGGGGTGGAGTTCCAGGCCGAGACCTGTGAGTATCTGGGAAAAAAACCTCACTCCATTGTAGTTTGAATTCACAGAAGCTAGGGGTGGAGTTCCTGGCTGAGACTTGTTGGTATCTGGGGGAAAAAACCTCACTAGATTGTAGTTTGAATTCACAGAAGCTGGGGATGGAGTTCCAGGCTGAGACCTGTGAGTATCTGGGGAAAAAACCTCACTCCATTGTGGTTTGAATTCACAGAAGCTGGGGTGGAGTTCCTGGCTGAGACTTGTTGGTATCTGGGGTAAAAAACCTCACTCCATTTGTAGTTTGAATTAACAGAAGTTTGGGGTGGAGTTCCTGGCTGAGACCTGTTGGTATCTGGGGGAAAAAAACCTCACTCCATTGTAGTTTGAATTCACAGAAGCTGGGGGCGGAGTTCCAGGCTGAGACCTGTGAGTATCTGGGAAAAAAACCTCACTCCATTGTAGTTTGAATTCACAGAAGCTAGGGGTGGAGTTCCTGGCTGAGACTTGTTGGTATCTGGGGTAAAAAACCTCACTCCATTTGTAGTTTGAATTAACAGAAGCTTGGGGTGGAGTTCCTGGCTGACACCTGTTGGTATCTGGGGGAAAAAAACCTCACTCCATTGTAGTTTGAATTCACAGAAGCTGGGGGTGGAGTTCCAGGCTGAGACCTGTGAGTATCTGGGAAAAAAACCTCACTCCATTGTAGTTTGAATTCACAGAAGCTAGGGGTGGAGTTCCTGGCTGAGACTTGTTGGTATCTGGGGGAAAAAACCTCACTAGATTGTAGTTTGAATTCACAGAAGCTGGGGATGGAGTTCCAGGCTGAGACCTGTGAGTATCTGGGGAAAAAACCTCACTCCATTGTGGTTTGAATTCACAGAAGCTGGGGTGGAGTTCCTGGCTGAGACTTGTTGGTATCTGGGGTAAAAAACCTCACTCCATTTGTAGTTTGAATTAACAGAAGCTTGGGGTGGAGTTCCTGGCTGACACCTGTTGGTATCTGGGGGAAAAACCTCACTCCATTGTGGTTTGAATTCACAGAAGATGGGGGTGGAGTTAAAGGCTGAGACCTGTGAGTATCTGGGGGGAAAAACCTTACTCCACTGTAGTTTGAATTCAGAGAGACTGGGTGTGGAGTTCCTGGCTTCGACTTGTGAGTATTTGGGGGGAAAAACCTTACTCCACTGTAGTTTGAATTCAGAGAGACTGGGGGTGGAGTTTCTGGCTTAGAACTGTTGGTTTCTGGGGGGAAAAACCTCACTCCATTGTAGTTTGAATTCACAGAAACTGGGGGTGGAGTTCCTGGCTGAGACTGTGAGTATCTCGGATAAAAAATATCACTCCATTGTAGTTTGAATTAACAGAAGCTTGGGGTGGAGTTCCTGGCTGAGACCTGTGAGTATCTGGGGAAAAGCCTCACTCCATTGTAGTTTGAATTCACAGAAACTGGGTGTGGAGTTCCTGGCTTCGACTTGTGAGTATTTGGTGGGAAACACCTTACTCCACTGTAGTTTGAATTCAGAGAGACTGGGGGTGGAGTTCCTGGCTTAGAACTGTTGGTTTCTGGGGGGAAAAACCTCACTCCATTGTAGTTTGAATTCACAGAAGATGGGGGTGGAGTTAAAGGCTGAGACCTGTGAGTATCTGGGGGGAAAAACCTTACTCCACTGTAGTTTGAATTCAGAGAGACTGGGGGTGGAGTTCCTGGCTTAGAACTGTTGGTTTCTGGGGGGAAAAACCTCACTCCATTGTAGTTTGAATTCACAGAAGATGGGGGTGGAGTTAAAGGCTGAGACCTGTGAGTATCTGGGAAAAAAACCTCACTCCATTTTGGATTGAATTCACAGAAGCTGGGGTGGAGTTCCTAGCTGAGACCTGTGAGTATCTCGGGGGGGGGGAACCTCACTACATTGTAGTTTGAATTCACGAAAGCTTGGGGTGGAGTTCCTGGCTGAGACTTGTTGGTATCTGGGGAAAAAACTCACTCCATTGTAGTTTGAATTCACAGTGACTGGGGGTGGAGTTCCTGGCTGAGACCTGTGAGTATCTGGGATAAAAAATGTCACTCCGTTGTAGTTTGAATTAACAGAAGCTTGGGCTGGAGTTCCTGGCTGAGACTTGTGAGTATCTGGGGAAAAAACCTCACTCCATTGTAGTTTGAATTCACAGAAGCTGGGGTAGAGTTCCTGGCTGAGACCTGTGAGTATCTGGGATAAAAACGTCACTCCATTGTGGTTTGAATTAACAGAAGGTTGGGGTAGAGTTCCTGGCTGAGACCTGTGAATATCTGGGGAAAAAACCTCACTCCATTGTAGTTGGAATTCACAGAAGCTGGGGGGTGGAGTTCCTGGCTGAGACTTGTGAGTATCTGGGGAAAAAACCTCACTCCATTGTAGTTTGAATTCACAGAAGCTGGGGGTGGAGTTCCAGGCTGAGACCTGTGAGTTTCTGGGAAAAAACCTCACTCCATTGCGGTTTGAATTCACAGAAGCTGGTGTGGAGTTCCTGGCTGAGACTGGGAGTATCTGGGATAAAAAACCTCACTCCATTGTAGTTTGAATTCACAGAAGCTGGGGGTGGAGTTCCAGGCTGAGACCTGTGAGTATCTGGGGAAAAAACCTCACTCCATTGTAGTTTGAATTCACAGAAGCTAGCGGTGGAGTTCCTGGCTGAGACTTGTTGGTATCTGGGGAAAAAACCTCACTCCATTGTAGTTTGAATTAACAGAAGCTTGGGGTGGAGTTCCTGGCTGAGACCTGTGAGTATCTGGGGGTGAAAAACCTCACTCCATTGTAGTTTGAATTCACAGAAACTGGGGGTGGAGTTCCTGGCTGAGACCCGTTGGTATCTGGGGGAAAAAAACCTCACTCCATTGTAGTTTGAATTCACAGAAGCTTGGGGTGGAGTTCCTGGCTGAGACCTGTGAGTATCTGGGAAAAAACCTCACTCCTTTGTGGTTTGAATTCACAGAAGCTGGGGTGGAGTTCCTGGCTGAGACTGGGAGTATCTGGGATAAAAAAAATCACTCCATTGTAGTTTGAATTAACAGAAGCTTGGGGTGGAGTTCCTGGCTACGACCTGTGAGTATCTGGGGGGGGGAACCTTACTCCATTGTAGTTTGAATTCACAGAAGCTGGGGATGGAGTTCCTGGCTGAGACTTGTGAATATGTGGGGAAAATCCCCACTCCGTTGTAGTTTGAATTCACAGAAGCTAGGGGTGGAGTCCCTGGCTGACACTTTTTGGTATCTGGGAAAAAAAACCCTCAATCTATTGTAGTTTGAATTCACAGAAGCTAGGGGTGGAGTTCCAGGCTGAGACCTGTGAGTATTTGGGAAAAAAACCTCACTCCATTGTAGTTTGAATTCACAGAAGCTAGGGGTGGAGTTCCTGGCTGAGACTTGTTGGTATCTGGGGTAAAAAACCTCACTCCATTTGTAGTTTGAATTAACAGAAGCTTGGGGTGGAGTTCCTGGCTGACACCTGTCGGTATCTGGGGGAAAAAAACCTCACTCCATTGTAGTTTGCATTCACAGAAGCTGGGGGTGGAGTTCCAGGCTGAGACCTGTGAGTATCTGGGGAAAAAACCTCACTCCACTGTAGTTGGAATACACAGAAGCTGGGGGTGGAGTTCCTGGCTGAGACATCTTGGTATCAGGGGGAAAGTATCCTCACTCCATTATAGTTTGAAATCACAGAAGCCGGGGGTGGAGTTCCTGGCTGCGACTTGTTGGTATCTGGGGGAAAAAACCTCACTCCATTTGTAGTTTGAGTTCACAGAGGTTGGAAGTGGAGTTCCGGGCTGAGACCTGTGAGAATCTGGGGAGAAAAACCTCACTCCATTGTAGTTCGAATTCACAGAAGCTGGGGTGGAGTTCCTGGCTGAGACCTGTGAGTATCTGGGGGGTGAAAAACCTCATTCCATTGTAGCTTGAATTCACAGAGACTGGGTGTGGAGTTCCTGGCTGAGACTTGTTGGTATCTGGGGGAAAAAACCTCACTAGATTGTATTTTGAATTCACAGAAGCTGGGGATGGAGTTCCAGGCTGAGACCTGTGAGTATCTGGGGAAAAAACCTCACTTCATTGTGGTTTGAATTCACAGAAGCTGGGGTGGAGTTCCTGGCTGAGACTGGGAGTATCTCGGATAAAAAATCTCACTCCATTGTAGTTTGAATTAACAGAAACTTGGGGTGGAGTTCCTGGCTGAGACCTGTGAGTATCTGGGGAAAAGCCTCACTCCATTGTAGTTTGAATTCACAGAAACTGGGTGTGGAGTTCCTGGCTGCGACTTGTGAGTATTTGGGGGGGGGAATCTTACTCCATTGTAGTTTGAATTCACAGAAGCTGGGGATGGAGTTCCTTGCTGAGACTTGTGAATATCTGGGGGGAAAAACCTTACCCCACTGTAGTTTGAATTCAGAGAGACTGGGGGTGGAGTTCCTGGCTTAGAACTGTTGGTTTCTGGGGGGGGGGGAAACCTCACTCCATTGTAGTTTGAATTCACAGAAAATGGGGGTGGAGTTCCAGGGTGAGACCTGTGAGTTTCTGGGGAAAAAACCTCACTCCATTGTAGTTTGAATTCACAGAAGCTAGGGGTGGAGTTCCTGGCTGAGACTTGTTGGTATCTGGGGTAAAAAACCTCACTCCATTTGTAGTTTGAATTAACAGAAGCTTGGCGTGGAGTTCCTGGCTGAGACTTGTGAGTATCTGGGGACAAAACCTCACTCCATTGTAGTTTGAATTCACAGAAGCTAGGGGTGGAGTTCCTGGCTGAGACTTGTTGGTATCTGGGGGAAAAAACCTCACTAGATTGTAGTTTGAATTCACAGAAGCTGGGGATGGAGTTCCAGGCTGAGACCTGTGAGTATCTGGGGAAAAAACCTCACTCCATTGTGGTTTGAATTCACAGAAGCTGGGGTGGAGTTCCTGTATGAGACTGGGAGTATCTCGGATAAAAAATCTCACTCCATTGTAGTTTGAATTAACAGAAGCTTGGGGTGGAGTTCCTGGCTGAGACCTGTGAGTATCTGGGGAAAAGCCTCACTCCATTGTAGTTTGAATTCACAGAAACTGGGTGTGGAGTTCCTGGCTTCGACTTGTGAGTATTTGGGGGGAAAAACCTTACTCCACTGTAGTTTGAATTCAGAGAGACTGGGGGTGGAGTTAAAGGCTGAGACCTGTGAGTATCTGGGGGGAAAAACCTTACTCCACTGTAGTTTGTATTCAGAGAGACTGGGGGTGGAGTTCCTGGCTTAGAACTGTTGGTTTCTGGGGGGAAAAACCTCACTCCATTGTAGTTTGAATTCACAGAAGATGGGGGTGGAGTTAAAGGCTGAGACCTGTGAGTATCTGGGAAAAAAACCTCACTCCATTTTGGATTGAATTCACAGAAGCTGGGGTGGAGTTCCTAGCTGAGACCTGTGAGTATTCGGGGGGGGGAACCTCACTACATTGTAGTTTGAATTCACAAAAGCTTGGGGTGGAGTTCCTGGCTGAGACTTGTTGGTATGTGGGGAAAAAACTCACTCCATTGTAGTTTGAATTCACAGTGACTGGGGGTGGAGTTCCTGGCTGAGACCTGTGAGTTTCTGGGATAAAAAATGTCACTCCGTTGTATTTTGAATTAACAGAAGCTTGGGCTGGAGTTCCTGGCTGAGACTTGTGAGTATCTGGGGAAAAAACCTCACTCCATTGTAGTTTGAATTCACAGAAGCTAGGGGTGGAGTTCCAGGCTGAGACCTGTGAGTATCTGGGAAAAAAACCTCACTCCATTGTAGTTTGAATTCACAGAAGCTAGGGGTGGAGTTCCTGGCTGAGACTTGTTGGTATCTGGGGTAAAAAACCTCACTCCATTTGTAGTTTGAATTAACAGAAGCTTGGGGTGGAGTTCCTGGCTGACACCTGTCGGTATCTGGGGAAAAAAAACCTCACTCCATTGTAGTTTGCATTCACAGAAGCTGGGGGTGGAGTTCCAGGCTGAGACCTGTGAGTATCTGGGGAAAAAACCTCACTCCACTGTAGTTGGAATACACAGAAGCTGGGGGTGGAGTTCCTGGCTGAGACATCTTGGTATCTGGGGGAAAGTATCCTCACTCCATTATAGTTTGAAATCACAGAAGCCGGGGGTGGAGTTCCTGGCTGCGACTTGTTGGTATCTGGGGGAAAAAACCTCACTCCATTTGTAGTTTGAGTTCACAGAGGTTGGAAGTGGAGTTCCGTGCTGAGACCTGTGAGAATCTGGGGAGAAAAACCTCACTCCATTGTAGTTCGAATTCACAGAAGCTGGGGTGGAGTTCCTGGCTGAGACCTGTGAGTATCTGGGGGGTGAAAAACCTCATTCCATTGTAGCTTGAATTCACAGAGACTGGGTGTGGAGTTCCTGGCTGAGACTTGTTGGTATCTGGGGGAAAAAACCTCACTAGATTGTATTTTGAATTCACAGAAGCTGGGGATGGAGTTCCAGGCTGAGACCTGTGAGTATCTGGGGAAAAAACCTCACTTCATTGTGGTTTGAATTCACAGAAGCTGGGGTGGAGTTCCTGGCTGAGACTGGGAGTATCTCGGATAAAAAATCTCACTCCATTGTAGTTTGAATTAACAGAAGCTTGGGGTGGAGTTCCTGGCTGAGACCTGTGAGTATCTGGGGAAAAGCCTCACTCCATTGTAGTTTGAATTCACAGAAACTGGGTGTGGAGTTCCTGGCTGCGACTTGTGAGTATTTGGGGGGGGGGGAATCTTACTCCATTGTAGTTTGAATTCACAGAAGCTGGGGATGGAGTTCCTTGCTGAGACTTGTGAATATCTGAGGGGAAAAACCTTACCCCACTGTAGTTTGAATTCAGAGAGACTGGGGGTGGAGTTCCTGGCTTAGAACTGTTGGTTTCTGGGGGGGAAAACCTCACTCCATTGTAGTTTGAATTCACAGAAAATGGGGGTGGAGTTCCAGGGTGAGACCTGTGAGTTTCTGGGGAAAAAACCTCACTCCATTGTAGTTTGAATTCACAGAAGCTAGGGGTGGAGTTCCTGGCTGAGACTTGTTGGTATCTGGGGTAAAAAACCTCACTCCATTTGTAGTTTGAATTAACAGAAGCTTGGCGTGGAGTTCCTGGCTGAGACTTGTGAGTATCAGGGGACAAAACCTCACTCCATTATAGTTTGAATTCACAGAAGCTAGGGGTGGAGTTCCTGGCTGAGACTTGTTGGTATCTGGGGGAAAAAACCTCACTAGATTGTAGTTTGAATTCACAGAAGCTGGGGATGGAGTTCCAGGCTGAGACCTGTGAGTATCTGGGGAAAAAACCTCACTCCATTGTGGTTTGAATTCACAGAAGCTGGGGTGGAGTTCCTGGATGAGACTGGGAGTATCTCGGATAAAAAATCTCACTCCATTGTAGTTTGAATTAACAGAAGCTTGGGGTGGAGTTCCTGGCTGAGACCTGTGAGTATCTGGGGAAAAGCCTCACTCCATTGTAGTTTGAATTCACAGAAACTGGGTGTGGAGTTCCTGGCTTCGACTTGTGAGTATTTGGGGGGAAAAACCTTACTCCACTGTAGTTTGAATTCAGAGAGACTGGGGGTGGAATTAAAGGCTGAGACCTGTGAGTATCTGGGGGGAAAAACCTTACTCCACTGTAGTTTGAATTCAGAGAGACTGGGGGTGGAGTTCCTGGCTTAGAACTGTTGGTTTCTGGGGGGAAAAACCTCACTCCATTGTAGTTTGAATTCACAGAAGATGGGGGTGGAGTTAAAGGCTGAGACCTGTGAGTATCTGGGAAAAAAACCTCACTCCATTTTGGATTGAATTCACAGAAGCTGGGGTGGAGTTCCTAGCTGAGACCTGTGAGTATTCGGGGGGGGGGAACCTCACTACATTGTAGTTTGAATTCACGAAAGCTTGGGGTGGAGTTCCTGGCTGAGACTTGTTGGTATCTGGGGAAAAAACTCACTCCATTGTAGTTTGAATTCACAGTGACTGGGGGTGGAGTTCCTGGCTGAGACCTGTGAGTATCTGGGATAAAAAATGTCACTCCGTTGTATTTTGAATTAACAGAAGCTTGGGCTGGAGTTCCTGGCTGAGACTTGTGAGTATCTGGGGAAAAAACCTCACTCCATTGTAGTTTGAATTCACAGAAGCTGGGGGTGGAGTTCCTGGCTGAGACTTGTTGGTATCTGGGGAAAAAACTCACTCCATTGTAGTTTGAATTCACAGTGACTGGGGGTGGAGTTCCTGGCTGAGACCTGTGAGTATCTGGGATAAAAAACCTCACTCCGTTGTATTTTGAATTAACAGAAGCTTGGGGTGGAGTTCCTGGCTGAGATTTGTGAGTATCTGGGAAAAAAACTCCACTCCATTGTAGTTTGAATTCACAGAAGCTAGGGGTGGAGTTCCTGGCTGACACTTTTTGGTATCTGGGAAAAAAACCTCACTCCATTGTAGTTTGAATTCACAGAAGCTAGGGGTGGAGTTCCTAGCTCAGACTTGTTGGTATCTGGGGTAAAAAACCTCACTCCATTTGTAGTTTGAGATCATAGAGGTTGGCTGTGGAGTTCCTGGCTGAGACCTGTGAGTATCTGGGAAAAAAACCTCACTCCATTGTAGTTTGAATTCACAGAAGCTGGGGTGGAGTTCCTGGCTGAGACCTGTGAGTATCTGGGATAAAAACGTCACTCCATTGTGGTTTGAATTAACAGAAGGTTGGGGTAGAGTTCCTGGCTGAGACCTGTGAATATCTGGGGAAAAAACCTCACTCCATTGTAGTTGGAATTCACAGAAGCTGGGGGTGGAGTTCCTGGCTGCGACTTGTTGGTATCTGGGGGAAAAAACCTCACTCCATTTGTAGTTTGAGTTCACAGAGGTTGGAAGTGGAGTTCCGGGCTGAGACCTGTGAGAATCTGGGGAGAAAAACCTCACTCCATTGTAGTTCGAATTCACAGAAGCTGGGGTGGAGTTCCTGGCTGAGACCTGTGAGTATCTGGGGGGTGAAAAACCTCATTCCATTGTAGCTTGAATTCACAGGGACTGGGTGTGGAGTTCCTGGCTGAGACTTGTTGGTATCTGGGGGAAAAAACCTCACTAGATTGTATTTTGAATTCACAGAAGCTGGGGATGGAGTTCCAGGCTGAGACCTGTGAGTATCTGGGGAAAAAACCTCACTTCATTGTGGTTTGAATTCACAGAAGCTGGGGTGGAGTTCCTGGCTGAGACTGGGAGTATCTCGGATAAAAAATCTCACTCCATTGTAGTTTGAATTAACAGAAGCTTGGGGTGGAGTTCCTGGCTGAGACCTGTGAGTATCTGGGGAAAAGCCTCACTCCATTGTAGTTTGAATTCACAGAAACTGGGTGTGGAGTTCCTGGCTGCGACTTGTGAGTATTTGGGGGGGGGGAATCTTACTCCATTGTAGTTTGAATTCACAGAAGCTGGGGATGGAGTTCCTTGCTGAGACTTGTGAATATCTGGGGGGAAAAACCTTACCCCACTGTAGTTTGAATTCAGAGAGACTGGGGGTGGAGTTCCTGGCTTAGAACTGTTGGTTTCTGGGGGGGGAAACCTCACTCCATTGTCGTTTGAATTCACAGAAAATGGGGGTGGAGTTCCAGGGTGAGACCTGTGAGTTTCTGGGGAAAAAACCTCACTCCATTGTAGTTTGAATTCACAGAAGCTAGGGGTGGAGTTCCTGGCTGAGACTTGTTGGTATCTGGGGTAAAAAACCTCACTCCATTTGTAGTTTGAATTAACAGAAGCTTGGCGTGGAGTTCCTGGCTGAGACTTGTGAGTATCTGGGGACAAAACCTCACTCCATTGTAGTTTGAATTCACAGAAGCTAGGGGTGGAGTTCCTGGCTGAGACTTGTTGGTATCTGGGGGAAAAAACCTCACTAGATTGTAGTTTGAATTCACAGAAGCTGGGGATGGAGTTCCAGGCTGAGACCTGTGAGTATCTGGGGAAAAAACCTCACTCCATTGTGGTTTGAATTCACAGAAGCTGGGGTGGAGTTCCTGGATGAGACTGGGAGTATCTCGGATAAAAAATCTCACTCCATTGTAGTTTGAATTAACAGAAGCTTGGGGTGGAGTTCCTGGCTGAGACCTGTGAGTATCTGGGGAAAAGCCTCACTCCATTGTAGTTTGAATTCACAGAAACTGGGTGTGGAGTTCCTGGCTTCGACTTGTGAGTATTTGGGGGGAAAAACCTTACTCCACTGTAGTTTGAATTCAGAGAGACTGGGGGTGGAGTTAAAGGCTGAGACCTGTGAGTATCTGGGGGGAAAAACCTTACTCCACTGTAGTTTGAATTCAGAGAGACTGGGGGTGGAGTTCCTGGCTTAGAACTGTTGGTTTCTGGGGGGAAAAACCTCACTCCATTGTAGTTTGAATTCACAGAAGATGGGGGTGGAGTTAAAGGCTGAGACCTGTGAGTATCTGGGAAAAAAACCTCACTCCATTGTAGTTTGAATTCACAGAAGCTGGGGTGGAGTTCCTAGCTGAGACCTGTGAGTATTCGGGGGGGGGGGGAACCTCACTACATTGTAGTTTGAATTCACGAAAGCTTGGGGTGGAGTTCCTGGCTGAGACTTGTTGGTATCTGGGGAAAAAACTCACTCCATTGTAGTTTGAATTCACAGTGACTGGGGGTGGAGTTCCTGGCTGAGACCTGTGAGTATCTGGGATAAAAAATGTCACTCCGTTGTATTTTGAATTAACAGAAGCTTGGGCTGGAGTTCCTGGCTGAGACTTGTGAGTATCTGGGGAAAAAACCTCACTCCATTGTAGTTTGAATTCACAGAAGCTAGGGGTGGAGTTCCAGGCTGAGACCTGTGAGTATCTGGGAAAAAAACCTCACTCCATTGTAGTTTGAATTCACAGAAGCTAGGGGTGGAGTTCCTGGCTGAGACTTGTTGGTATCTGGGGTAAAAAACCTCACTCCATTTGTAGTTTGAATTAACAGAAGCTTGGGGTGGAGTTCCTGGCTGACACCTGTCGGTATCTGGGGGAAAAAAACCTCACTCCATTGTAGTTTGCATTCACAGAAGCTGGGGGTGGAGTTCCAGGCTGAGACCTGTGAGTATCTGGGGAAAGTATCCTCACTCCATTATAGTTTGAAATCACAGAAGCCGGGGGTGGAGTTCCTGGCTGCGACTTGTTGGTATCTGGGGGAAAACACCTCACTCCATTTGTAGTTTGAGTTCACAGAGGTTGGAAGTGGAGTTCCGGGCTGAGACCTGTGAGAATCTGGGGAGAAAAACCTCACTCCATTGTAGTTCGAATTCACAGAAGCTGGGGTGGAGTTCCTGGCTGAGACCTGTGAGTATCTGGGGGGTGAAAAACCTCATTCCATTGTAGCTTGAATTCACAGAGACTGGGTGTGGAGTTCCTGGCTGAGACTTGTTGGTATCTGGGGGAAAAAACCTCACTAGATTGTATTTTGAATTCACAGAAGCTGGGGATGGAGTTCCAGGCTGAGACCTTTGAGTATCTGGGGAAAAAACCTCACTTCATTGTGGTTTGAATTCACAGAAGCTGGGGTGGAGTACCTGGCTGAGACTGGGAGTATCTCGGATAAAAAATCTCACTCCATTGTAGTTTGAATTAACAGAAGCTTGGGGTGGAGTTCCTGGCTGAGACCTGTGAGTATCTGGGGAAAAGCCTCACACCATTGTAGTTTGAATTCACAGAAACTGGGTGTGGAGTTCCTGGCTGCGACTTGTGAGTATTTGGGGGGGGGGGAATCTTACTCCATTGTAGTTTGAATTCACAGAAGCTGGGGATGGAGTTCCTTGCTGAGACTTGTGAATATCTGGGGGGAAAAACCTTACCCCACTGTAGTTTGAATTCAGAGAGACTGGGGGTGGAGTTCCTGGCTTAGAACTGTTGGTTTCTGGGGGGGAAAACCTCACTCCATTGTAGTTTGAATTCACAGAAAATGGGGGTGGAGTTCCAGGGTGAGACCTGTGAGTTTCTGGGGAAAAAACCTCACTCCATTGTAGTTTGAATTCACAGAAGCTAGGGGTGGAGTTCCTGGCTGAGACTTGTTGGTATCTGGGGTAAAAAACCTCACTCCATTTGTAGTTTGAATTAACAGAAGCTTGGCGTGGAGTTCCTGGCTGAGACTTGTGAGTATCTGGGGACAAAACCTCACTCCATTGTAGTTTGAATTCACAGAAGCTAGGGGTGGAGTTCCTGGCTGAGACTTGTTGGTATCTGGGGGAAAAAACCTCACTAGATTGTAGTTTGAATTCACAGAAGCTGGGGATGGAGTTCCAGGCTGAGACCTGTGAGTATCTGGGGAAAAAACCTCACTCCATTGTGGTTTGAATTCACAGAAGCTGGGGTGGAGTTCCTGGATGAGACTGGGAGTATCTCGGATAAAAAATCTCACTCCATTGTAGTTTGAATTCACAGAAACTGGGTGTGGAGTTCCTGGCTTCGACTTGTGAGTATTTGGGGGGAAAAACCTTACTCCACTGTAGTTTGAATTCAGAGAGACTGGGGGTGGAGTTAAAGGCTGAGACCTGTGAGTATCTGGGGGGAAAAACCTTACTCCACTGTAGTTTGAATTCAGAGAGACTGGGGGTGGAGTTCCTGGCTTAGAACTGTTGGTTTCTGGGGGGAAAAACCTCACTCCATTGTAGTTTGAATTCACAGAAGATGGGGGTGGAGTTAAAGGCTGAGACCTGTGAGTATCTGGGAAAAAAACCTCACTCCATTTTGGATTGAATTCACAGAAGCTGGGGTGGAGTTCCTAGCTGAGACCTGTGAGTATTCGGGGGGGGGGGGAACCTCACTACATTGTAGTTTGAATTCACGAAAGCTTGGGGTGGAGTTCCAGGCTGAGACCTGTGAGTATCTGGGATAAAAAATGTCACTCCGTTGTATTTTGAATTAACAGAAGCTTGGGCTGGAGTTCCTGGCTGAGACTTGTGAGTATCTGGGGAAAAAACCTCACTCCATTGTAGTTTGAATTCACAGAAGCTGGGGGTGGAGTTCCTGGCTGAGACTTGTTGGTATCTGGGGAAAAAACTCACTCCATTGTAGTTTGAATTCACAGTGACTGGGGGTGGAGTTCCTGGCTGAGACCTGTGAGTATCTGGGATAAAAAACCTCACTCCGTTGTATTTTGAATTAACAGAAGCTGGGGGTGGAGTTCCTGGCTGACACTTTTTGGTATCTGGGAAAAAAACCTCACTCCATTGTAGTTTGAATTCACAGAAGCTAGGGGTGGAGTTCCTAGCTCAGACTTGTTGGTATCTGGGGTAAAAAACCTCACTCCATTTGTAGTTTGAGATCATAGAGGTTGGCTGTGGAGTTCCTGGCTGAGACCTGTGAGTATCTGGGAAAAAAACCTCACTCCATTGTAGTTTGAATTCACAGAAGCTGGGGTGGAGTTCCTGGCTGAGACCTGTGAGTATCTGGGATAAAAACGTCACTCCATTGTGGTTTGAATTAACAGAAGGTTGGGGTAGAGTTCCTGGCTGAGACCTGTGAATATCTGGGGAAAAAACCTCACTCCATTGTAGTTGGAATTCACAGAAGCTGGGGGTGGAGTTCCTGGCTGAGACTTGTGAGTATCTGGGGAAAAAACCTCACTCCATTGTAGTTTGAATTCACAGAAGCTGGGGGTGGAGTTCCAGGCTGAGACCTGTGAGTTTCTGGGAAAAAACCTCACTCCATTGTGGTTTGAATTCACAGAAGCTGGTGTGGAGTTCCTGGCTGAGACTGGGAGTATCTGGGATAAAAAACCTCACTCCATTGTAGTTTGAATTCACAGAAGCTGGGGGTGGAGTTCCAGGCTGAGACCTGTGAGTATCTGGGGAAAAAACCTCACTCCATTGTAGTTTGAATTCACAGAAGCTAGGGGTGGAGTTCCTGGCTGAGACTTGTTGGTATCTGGGGAAAAAACCTCACTCCATTGTAGTTTGAATTAACAGAAGCTTGGGGTGGAGTTCCTGGCTGAGACCTGTGAGTATCTGGGGGTGAAAAACCTCACTCCATTGTAGTTTGAATTCACAGAAACTGGGGGTGGAGTTCCTGGCTGAGACCTGTTGGTATCTGGGGGAAAAAAACCTCACTGCATTGTAGTTTGAATTAACAGAAGCTTGGGGTGGAGTTCCTGGCTGAGACCTGTGAGTATCTGGGAAAAAACCTCACTCCATTGTGGTTTGAATTCACAGAAACTGGGGGTGGAGTTCCTGGCTGAGACCTGTTGGTATCTGGGGGAAAAAAACCTCACTGCATTGTAGTTTGAATTAACAGAAGCTTGGGGTGGAGTTCCTGGCTACGACCTGTGAGTATCTGGGGGGGGGGAACCTTACTCCATTGTAGTTTGAATTCACAGAAGCTGGGGATGGAGTTCCTGGCTGAGACTTGTGAATATGTGGGGAAAATCCCCACTCCGTTGTAGTTTGAATTCACAGAAGATAGGGGTGGAGTTCCTGGCTGACACTTTTTGGTATCTGGGAAAAAAACCCTCACTCTATTGTAGTTTGAATTCACAGAAGCTAGGGGTGGAGTTCCAGGCTGAGACCTGTGAGTATCTGGGAAAAAAACCTCACTCCATTGTAGTTTGAATTCACAGAAGCTAGGGGTGGAGTTCCTGGCTGAGACTTGTTGGTATCTGGGGTAAAAAACCTCACTCCATTTGTAGTTTGAATTAACAGAAGCTTGGGGTGGAGTTCCTGGCTGACACCTGTCGGTATCTGGGGGAAAAAAACCTCACTCCATTGTAGTTTGCATTCACAGAAGCTGGGGGTGGAGTTCCAGGCTGAGACCTGTGAGTATCTGGGGAAAAAACCTCACTCCACTGTAGTTGGAATACACAGAAGCTGGGGGTGGAGTTCCTGGCTGAGACATCTTGGTATCTGGGGGAAAGTATCCTCACTCCATTATAGTTTGAAATCACAGAAGCTGGGGGTGGAGTTCCTGGCTGTGACTTGTTGGTATCTGAGGGAAAAAACCTCACTCCATTTGTAGTTTGAGTTCACAGAGGTTGGAAGTGGAGTTCCGGGCTGAGACCTGTGAGAATCTGGGGAGAAAAACCTCACTCCATTGTAGTTCGAATTCACAGAAGCTGGGGTGGAGTTCCTGGCTGAGACCTGTGAGTATATGGGGGGTGAAAAACCTCATTCCATTGTAGCTTGAATTCACAGAGACTGGGTGTGGAGTTCCTGGCTGAGACTTGTTGGTATCTGGGGGAAAAAACCTCACTAGATTGTATTTTGAATTCACAGAAGCTGGGGATGGAGTTCCAGGCTGAGACCTGTGAGTATCTGGGGAAAAAACCTCACTTCATTGTGGTTTGAATTCACAGAAGCTGGGGTGGAGTTCCTGGCTGAGACCTGTGAGTATCTGGGGAAAAGCCTCACTCCATTGTAGTTTGAATTCACAGAACCTGGGGATGGAGTTCCTTGCTGAGACTTGTGAATATCTGGGGGGAAAAACCTTACTCCACTGTAGTTTGAATTCAGAGAGACTGGGGGTGGAGTTCCTGGCTTAGAACTGTTGGTTTCTGGGGGGAAAAACCTCACTCCATTGTAGTTTGAATTCACAGAAGATGGGGGTGGAGTTCCAGGGTGAGACCTGTGAGTTTCTGGGAAAAAAACCTCACTCCATTGTAGTTTGAATTCACAGAAGCTTGGCGTGGAGTTCCTGGCTGAGACTTGTGAGTATCTGGGGACAAAACCTCACTCCATTGTAGTTTGAATTAACAGAAGCTTGGGGTGGAGTTCCTGGCTGAGACCTTTGAGTATCTGGGGGTGAAAAACCTCACTCCATTGTAGTTTGAATTCACAGAAACTGGGGGTGGAGTTCCTGGCTGAGACTGGGAGTATCTGGGATAAAAAACCTCACTCCATTGTAGTTTGAATTAACAGAAGCTTGGGGTGGAGTTCCTGGCTACGACCTGTGAGTATCTGGGGGGGGGGGAACCTTACTCCATTGTAGTTTGAATTCACAGAAGCTTGGGGTTGAGTTCCTGGCTGAGACCTTTGAGTATCTGGGGGTGAAAAACCTCACTCCATTGTAGTTTGAATTCACAGAAACTGGGGGTGGAGTTCCTGGCTGAGACTGGGAGTATCTGGGATAAAAAACCTCACTCCATTGTAGTTTGAATTAACAGAAGCTTGGGGTGGAGTTCCTGGCTACGACCTGTGAGTATCTGGGGGGGGGGGAACCTTACTCCATTGTAGTTTGAATTCACAGAAGCTGGGGATGGAGTTCCTGGCTGAGACTTGTGAATATGTGGGGAAAATCCCCACTCCGTTGTAGTTTGAATTCACAGAAGCTAGGGGTGGAGTTCCTGGCTGACACTTTTTGGTATCTGGGAAAAAAACCCTCACTCTATTGTAGTTTGAATTCACAGAAGCTAGGGGTGGAGTTCCTGGCTGAGACCTGTTGGTATCTGGGGTAAAAAACCTCACTCCATTTGTAGTTTGAATTCACAGAAGCTAGGGGTGGAGTTCCTGGCTGAGACTTGTTGGTATCTGGGGTAAAAAACCTCACTCCATTTGTAGTTTGAATTAACAGAAGCTTGGCGTGGAGTTCCTGGCTGAGACTTGTGAGTATCTGGGGACAAAACCTCACTCCATTGTAGTTTGAATTAACAGAAGCTTGGGGTTGAGTTCCTGGCTGAGACCTTTGAGTATCTGGGGGTGAAAAACCTCACTCCATTGTAGTTTGAATTCACAGAAACTGGGGGTGGAGTTCCTGGCTGAGACTGGGAGTATCTGGGATAAAAAACCTCACTCCATTGTAGTTTGAATTAACAGAAGCTTGGGGTGGAGTTCCTGGCTACGACCTGTGAGTATCTGGGGGGGGAACCTTACTCCATTGTAGTTTGAATTCATAGAAGCTGGGGATGGAGTTCCTGGCTGAGACTTGTGAATATGTGGGGAAAATCCCCACTCCGTTGTAGTTTGAATTCACAGAAGCTAGGGGTGGAGTTCCTGGCTGACACTTTTTGGTATCTGGGAAAACAACCCTCACTCTATTGTAGTTTGAATTCACAGAAGCTAGGGGTGGAGTTCCTGGCTGAGACCTGTTGGTATCTGGGGTAAAAAACCTCACTCCATTGTAGTTTGAATTCACAGAAGCTGGGGGTGGAGTTCCAGGCTGAGACCTGTGAGTATCTCGGAAAAAAACCTCACTCCATTGTAGTTTGAATTCACAGAAGCTAGGGGTGGAGTTCCTGGCTGAGACTTGTTGGTATCTGGGGTAAAAAACCTCACTCCATTTGTAGTTTGAATTAACAGAAGCTTGGGGTGGAGTTCCTGGCTGACACCTGTTGGTATCTGGGGGAACAAAACCTCACTCCATTGTAGTTTGAATTCACAGAAGCTGGGGGTGGAGTTCCTGGCTGAGACCTGTGAATATCTGGGGAAAAAACCTCACTCCATTGTAGTTGGAATTCACAGAAGCTGGGGGTGGAGTTCCTGGCTGAGACTTGTGAGTATCTGGGGAAAAAACCTCACTCCATTGTAGTTTGAATTCACAGAAGCTGGGGGTGGAGTTCCAGGCTGAGACCTGTGAGTTTCTGGGAAAAAACCTCACTCCATTGTGGTTTGAATTCACAGAAGCTGGTGTGGAGTTCCTGGCTGAGACTGGGAGTATCTGGGATAAAAAACCTCACTCCATTGTAGTTTGAATTCACAGAAGCTGGGGGTGGAGTTCCAGGCTGAGACCTGTGAGTATCTGGGGAAAAAACCTCACTCCATTGTAGTTTGAATTCACAGAAGCTAGGGGTGGAGTTCCTGGCTGAGACTTGTTGGTATCTGGGGAAAAAACCTCACTCCATTGTAGTTTGAATTAACAGAAGCTTGGGGTGGAGTTCCTGGCTGAGACCTGTGAGTATCTGGGGGTGAAAAACCTCACTCCATTGTAGTTTGAATTCACAGAAACTGGGGGTGGAGTTCCTGGCTGAGACCTGTTGGTATCTGGGGGAAAAAAACCTCACTGCATTGTAGTTTGAATTAACAGAAGCTTGGGGTGGAGTTCCTGGCTGAGACCTGTGAGTATCTGGGAAAAAACCTCACTCCATTGTGGTTTGAATTCACAGAAGCTGGGGTGGAGTTCCTGGCTGAGACTGGGAGTATCTGGGATAAAAAACCTCACTCCATTGTAGTTTGAATTAACAGAAGCTTGGGGTGGAGTTCCTGGCTACGACCTGTGAGTATCTGGGGGGGGGGAACCTTACTCCATTGTAGTTTGAATTCACAGAAGCTGGGGATGGAGTTCCTGGCTGAGACTTGTGAATATGTGGGGAAAATCCCCACTCCGTTGTAGTTTGAATTCACAGAAGATAGGGGTGGAGTTCCTGGCTGACACTTTTTGGTATCTGGGAAAAAAACCCTCACTCTATTGTAGTTTGAATTCACAGAAGCTAGGGGTGGAGTTCCAGGCTGAGACCTGTGAGTATCTGGGAAAAAAACCTCACTCCATTGTAGTTTGAATTCACAGAAGCTAGGGGTGGAGTTCCTGGCTGAGACTTGTTGGTATCTGGGGTAAAAAACCTCACTCCATTTGTAGTTTGAATTAACAGAAGCTTGGGGTGGAGTTCCTGGCTGACACCTGTCGGTATCTGGGGGAAAAAAACCTCACTCCATTGTAGTTTGCATTCACAGAAGCTGGGGGTGGAGTTCCAGGCTGAGACCTGTGAGTATCTGGGGAAAAAACCTCACTCCACTGTAGTTGGAATACACAGAAGCTGGGGGTGGAGTTCCTGGCTGAGACATCTTGGTATCTGGGGGAAAGTATCCTCACTCCATTATAGTTTGAAATCACAGAAGCTGGGGGTGGAGTTCCTGGCTGTGACTTGTTGGTATCTGAGGGAAAAAACCTCACTCCATTTGTAGTTTGAGTTCACAGAGGTTGGAAGTGGAGTTCCGGGCTGAGACCTGTGAGAATCTGGGGAGAAAAACCTCACTCCATTGTAGTTCGAATTCACAGAAGCTGGGGTGGAGTTCCTGGCTGAGACCTGTGAGTATATGGGGGGTGAAAAACCTCATTCCATTGTAGCTTGAATTCACAGAGACTGGGTGTGGAGTTCCTGGCTGAGACTTGTTGGTATCTGGGGGAAAAAACCTCACTAGATTGTATTTTGAATTCACAGAAGCTGGGGATGGAGTTCCAGGCTGAGACCTGTGAGTATCTGGGGAAAAAACCTCACTTCATTGTGGTTTGAATTCACAGAAGCTGGGGTGGAGTTCCTGGCTGAGACCTGTGAGTATCTGGGGAAAAGCCTCACTCCATTGTAGTTTGAATTCACAGAAGCTGGGGATGGAGTTCCTTGCTGAGACTTGTGAATATCTGGGGGGAAAAACCTTACTCCACTGTAGTTTGAATTCAGAGAGACTGGGGGTGGAGTTCCTGGCTTAGAACTGTTGATTTCTGGGGGGAAAAACCTCACTCCATTGTAGTTTGAATTCACAGAAGATGGGGGTGGAGTTCCAGGGTGAGACCTGTGAGTTTCTGGGAAAAAAACCTCACTCCATTGTAGTTTGAATTCACAGAAGCTAGGGGTGGAGTTCCTGGCTGAGACTTGTTGGTATCTGGGGTAAAAAACATCACTCCATTTGTAGTTTGAATTAACAGAAGCTTGGGGTGGAGTTCCTGGCTGACACCTGTTGGTATCTGGGGGAACAAAACCTCACTCCATTGTAGTTTGAATTCACAGAAGCTGGGGGTGGAGTTCCTGGCTGAGACCTGTGAATATCTGGGGAAAAAACCTCACTCCATTGTAGTTGGAATTCACAGAAGCTGGGGGTGGAGTTCCTGGCTGAGACTTGTGAGTATCTGGGGAAAAAACCTCACTCCATTGTAGTTTGAATTCACAGAAGCTGGGGGTGGAGTTCCAGGCTGAGACCTGTGAGTTTCTGGGAAAAAACCTCACTCCATTGTGGTTTGAATTCACAGAAGCTGGTGTGGAGTTCCTGGCTGAGACTGGGAGTATCTGGGATAAAAAACCTCACTCCATTGTAGTTTGAATTCACAGAAGCTGGGGGTGGAGTTCCAGGCTGAGACCTGTGAGTATCTGGGGAAAAAACCTCACTCCATTGTAGTTTGAATTCACAGAAGCTAGGGGTGGAGTTCCTGGCTGAGACTTGTTGGTATCTGGGGAAAAAACCTCACTCCATTGTAGTTTGAATTAACAGAAGCTTGGGGTGGAGTTCCTGGCTGAGACCTGTGAGTATCTGGGGGTGAAAAACCTCACTCCATTGTAGTTTGAATTCACAGAAACTGGGGGTGGAGTTCCTGGCTGAGACCTGTTGGTATCTGGGGGAAAAAAACCTCACTGCATTGTAGTTTGAATTAACAGAAGCTTGGGGTGGAGTTCCTGGCTGAGACCTGTGAGTATCTGGGAAAAAACCTCACTCCATTGTGGTTTGAATTCACAGAAGCTGGGGTGGAGTTCCTGGCTGAGACTGGGAGTATCTGGGATAAAAAACCTCACTCCATTGTAGTTTGAATTAACAGAAGCTTGGGGTGGAGTTCCTGGCTACGACCTGTGAGTATCTGGGGGGGGGGAACCTTACTCCATTGTAGTTTGAATTCACAGAAGCTGGGGATGGAGTTCCTGGCTGAGACTTGTGAATATGTGGGGAAAATCCCCACTCCGTTGTAGTTTGAATTCAAAGAAGATAGGGGTGGAGTTCCTGGCTGACACTTTTTGGTATCTGGGAAAAAAACCCTCACTCTATTGTAGTTTGAATTCACAGAAGCTAGGGGTAGAGTTCCAGGCTGAGACCTGTGAGTATCTGGGAAAAAAACCTCACTCCATTGTAGTTTGAATTCACAGAAGCTAGGGGTGGAGTTCCTGGCTGAGACTTGTTGGTATCTGGGGTAAAAAACCTCACTCCATTTGTAGTTTGAATTAACAGAAGCTTGGGGTGGAGTTCCTGGCTGACACCTGTCGGTATCTGGGGGAAAAAAACCTCACTCCATTGTAGTTTGCATTCACAGAAGCTGGGGGTGGAGTTCCAGGCTGAGACCTGTGAGTATCTGGGGAAAAAACCTCACTCCACTGTAGTTGGAATACACAGAAGCTGGGGGTGGAGTTCCTGGCTGAGACATCTTGGTATCTGGGGGAAAGTATCCTCACTCCATTATAGTTTGAAATCACAGAAGCTGGGGGTGGAGTTCCTGGCTGTGACTTGTTGGTATCTGAGGGAAAAAACCTCACTCCATTTGTAGTTTGAGTTCACAGAGGTTGGAAGTGGAGTTCCGGGCTGAGACCTGTGAGAATCTGGGGAGAAAAACCTCACTCCATTGTAGTTCGAATTCACAGAAGCTGGGGTGGAGTTCCTGGCTGAGACCTGTGAGTATATGGGGGGTGAAAAACCTCATTCCATTGTAGCTTGAATTCACAGAGACTGGGTGTGGAGTTCCTGGCTGAGACTTGTTGGTATCTGGGGGAAAAAACCTCACTAGATTGTATTTTGAATTCACAGAAGCTGGGGATGGAGTTCCAGGCTGAGACCTGTGAGTATCTGGGGAAAAAACCTCACTTCATTGTGGTTTGAATTCACAGAAGCTGGGGTGGAGTTCCTGGCTGAGACCTGTGAGTATCTGGGGAAAAGCCTCACTCCATTGTAGTTTGAATTCACAGAAGCTGGGGATGGAGTTCCTTGCTGAGACTTGTGAATATCTGGGGGGAAAAACCTTACTCCACTGTAGTTTGAATTCAGAGAGACTGGGGGTGGAGTTCCTGGCTTAGAACTGTTGGTTTCTGGGGGGAAAAACCTCACTCCATTGTAGTTTGAATTCACAGAAGATGGGGGTGGAGTTCCAGGGTGAGACCTGTGAGTTTCTGGGAAAAAAACCTCACTCCATTGTAGTTTGAATTCACAGAAGCTAGGGGTGGAGTTCCTGGCTGAGACTTGTTGGTATCTGGGGTAAAAAACATCACTCCATTTGTAGTTTGAATTAACAGAAGCTTGGCGTGGAGTTCCTGGCTGAGACTTGTGAGTATCTGGGGACAAAACCTCACTCCATTGTAGTTTGAATTAACAGAAGCTTGGGGTGGAGTTCCTGGCTGAGACCTTTGAGTATCTGGGGGTGAAAAACCTCACTCCATTGTAGATTGAATTCACAGAAACTGGGGGTGGAGTTCCTGGCTGAGACTGGGAGTATCTGGGATAAAAAACCTCACTCCATTGTAGTTTGAATTAACAGAAGCTTGGGGTGGAGTTCCTGGCTACGACCTGTGAGTATCTGGGGGGGGGGAACCTTACTCCATTGTAGTTTGAATTCACAGAAGCTTGGGGTTGAGTTCCTGGCTGAGACCTTTGAGTATCTGGGGGTGAAAAACCTCACTCCATTGTAGTTTGAATTCACAGAAACTGGGGGTGGAGTTCCTGGCTGAGACTGGGAGTATCTGGGATAAAAAACCTCACTCCATTGTAGTTTGAATTAACAGAAGCTTGGGGTGGAGTTCCTGGCTACGACCTGTGAGTACCCGGGGGGGGGGGAACCTTACTCCATTGTAGTTTGAATTCACAGAAGCTGGGGATGGAGTTCCTGGCTGAGACTTGTGAATATGTGGGGAAAATCCCCACTCCGTTGTAGTTTGAATTCACAGAAGCTAGGGGTGGAGTTCCTGGCTGACACTTTTTGGTATCTGGGAAAAAAACCCTCACTCTATTGTAGTTTGAATTCACAGAAGCTAGGGGTGGAGTTCCTGGCTGAGACCTGTTGGTATCTGGGGTAAAAAACCTCACTCCATGTGTAGTTTGAATTCACAGAAGCTAGGGGTGGAGTTCCTGGCTGAGACTTGTTGGTATCTGGGGTAAAAAACCTCACTCCATTTGTAGTTTGAATTAACAGAAGCTTGGCGTGGAGTTCCTGGCTGAGACTTGTGAGTATCTGGGGACAAAACCTCACTCCATTGTAGTTTGAATTAACAGAAGCTTGGGGTTGAGTTCCTGGCTGAGACCTTTGAGTATCTGGGGGTGAAAAACCTCACTCAATTGTAGTTTGAATTCACAGAAACTGGGGGTGGAGTTCCTGGCTGAGACTGGGAGTATCTGGGATAAAAAACCTCACTCCATTGTAGTTTGAATTAACAGAAGCTTGGGGTGGAGTTCCTGGCTACGACCTGTGAGTATCTGGGGGGGGAACCTTACTCCATTGTAGTTTGAATTCACAGAAGCTGGGGATGGAGTTCCTGGCTGAGACTTGTGAATATGTGGGGAAAATCCCCACTCCGTTGTAGTTTGAATTCACAGAAGCTAGGGGTGGAGTTCCTGGCTGACACTTTTTGGTATCTGGGAAAACAACCCTCACTCTATTGTAGTTTGAATTCACAGAAGCTAGGGGTGGAGTTCCTGGCTGAGACCTGTTGGTATCTGGGGTAAAAAACCTCACTCCATTTGTAGTTTGAATTAACAGAAGCTTGGGGTGGAGTTCCTGGCTGAGACCTGTTGGTATCTGGGGGAAAAAAAACCTCACTCCATTGTAGTTTGAATTCACAGAAGCTGGGGGTGGAGTTCCAGGCTGAGACTGGGAGTATTTCGGATAAAAAATCTCACTCCATTGTAGTTTGAATTAACAGAAGCTTGGGGTGGAGTTCCTGGCTGAGACCTGTGAGTATCTGGGGAAAAGCCTCACTCCATTGTAGTTTGAATTCACAGAAACTGGGTGTGGAGTTCCTGGCTGCGACTTGTGAGTATTTGGGGGGAAAAACCTTACTCCACTGTAGTTTGAATTCAGAGAGACTGGGGGTGGAGTTCCTGGCTTAGAACTGTTGGTTTCTGGGGGGAAAAACCTCACTCCATTGTAGTTTGAATTCACAGAAGATGGGGGTGGAGTTAAAGGCTGAGACCTGTGAGTATCTGGTGGGAAAAACCTTACTCCACTGTAGTTTGAATTCAGAGAGACTGGGGGTGGAGTTCCTGGCTTAGAACTGTTGGTTTCTGGGGGGAAAAACCTCACTCCATTGTAGTTTGAATTCACAGAAGATGGGGGAGGAGTTAAAGGCTGAGACCTGTGAGTATCTGGGAAAAAAACCTCACTCCATTTTGGTTTGAATTCACAGAAGCTGGGGTGGAGTTCCTAGCTGAGACCTGTGAGTATCTCGGGGGGGGGGAACCTCACTACATTGTAGTTTGAATTCACGAAAGCTTGGGGTGGAGTTCCTGGCTGAGACTTGTTGGTATCTGGGGAAAAAACTCACTCCATTGTAGTTTGAATTCACAGTGACTGGGGGTGGAGTTCCTGGCTGAGACCTGTGAGTATCTGGGATAAAAAATGTCACTCCGTTGTATTTTGAATTAACAGAAGCTTGGGCTGGAGTTCCTGGCTGAGACTTGTGAGTATCTGGGGAAAAAACCTCACTCCATTGTAGTTTGAATTCACAGAAGCTGGGGGTGGAGTTCCTGGCTGAGACTTGTTGGTATCTGGGGAAAAAACTCACTCCATTGTAGTTTGAATTCACAGTGACTGGGGGTGGAGTTCCTGGCTGAGACCTGTGAGTATCTGGGATAAAAAACCTCACTCCGTTGTATTTTGAATTAACAGAAGCTTGGGGTGGAGTTCCTGGCTGAGATTTGTGAGTATCTGGGAAAAAAACTCCACTCCATTGTAGTTTGAATTCACAGAAGCTAGGGGTGGAGTTCCTGGCTGACACTTTTTGGTATCTGGGAAAAAAACCTCACTCCATTGTAGTTTGAATTCACAGAAGCTAGGGGTGGAGTTCCTAGCTCAGACTTGTTGGTATCTGGGGTAAAAAACCTCACTCCATTTGTAGTTTGAGATCATAGAGGTTGGCTGTGGAGTTCCTGGCTGAGACCTGTGAGTATCTGGGAAAAAAACCTCACTCCATTGTAGTTTGAATTCACAGAAGCTGGGGTGGAGTTCCTGGCTGAGACCTGTGAGTATCTGGGATAAAAACGTCACTCCATTGTGGTTTGAATTAACAGAAGGTTGGGGTAGAGTTCCTGGCTGAGACCTGTGAATATCTGGGGAAAAAACCTCACTCCATTGTAGTTGGAATTCACAGAAGCTGGGGGTGGAGTTCCTGGCTGAGACTTGTGAGTATCTGGGGAAAAAACCTCACTCCATTGTAGTTTGAATTCACAGAAGCTGGGGGTGGAGTTCCAGGCTGAGACCTGTGAGTTTCTGGGAAAAAACCTCACTCCATTGTGGTTTGAATTCACAGAAGCTGGTGTGGAGTTCCTGGCTGAGACTGGGAGTATCTGGGATAAAAAACCTCACTCCATTGTAGTTTGAATTCACAGAAGCTGGGGGTGGAGTTCCAGGCTGAGACCTGTGAGTATCTGGGGAAATAACCTCACTCCATTGTAGTTTGAATTCACAGAAGCTAGGGGTGGAGTTCCTGGCTGAGACTTGTTGGTATCTGGGGAAAAAACCTCACTCCATTGTAGTTTGAATTAACAGAAGCTTGGGGTGGAGTTCCTGGCTGAGACCTGTGAGTATCTGGGGGTGAAAAACCTCACTCCATTGTAGTTTGAATTCACAGAAACTGGGGGTGGAGTTCCTGGCTGAGACCTGTTGGTATCTGGGGGAAAAAAACCTCACTGCATTGTAGTTTGAATTAACAGAAGCTTGGGGTGGAGTTCCTGGCTGAGACCTGTGAGTATCTGGGAAAAAACCTCACTCCATTGTGGTTTGAATTCACAGAAGCTGGGGTGGAGTTCCTGGCTGAGACTGGGAGTATCTGGGATAAAAAACCTCACTCCATTGTAGTTTGAATTAACAGAAGCTTGGGGTGGAGTTCCTGGCTACGACCTGTGAGTATCTGGGGGGGGGAACCTTACTCCATTGTAGTTTGAATTCACAGAAGCTGGGGATGGAGTTCCTGGCTGAGACTTGTGAATATGTGGGGAAAATCCCCACTCCGTTGTAGTTTGAATTCACAGAAGATAGGGGTGGAGTTCCTGGCTGACACTTTTTGGTATCTGGGAAAAAAACCCTCACTCTATTGTAGTTTGAATTCACAGAAGCTAGGGGTGGAGTTCCAGGCTGAGACCTGTGAGTATCTGGGAAAAAAACCTCACTCCATTGTAGTTTGAATTCACAGAAGCTAGGGGTGGAGTTCCTGGCTGAGACTTGTTGGTATCTGGGGTAAAAAACCTCACTCCATTTGTAGTTTGAATTAACAGAAGCTTGGGGTGGAGTTCCTGGCTGACACCTGTCGGTATCTGGGGGAAAAAAACCTCACTCCATTGTAGTTTGCATTCACAGAAGCTGGGGGTGGAGTTCCAGGCTGAGACCTGTGAGTATCTGGGGAAAAAACCTCACTCCACTGTAGTTGGAATACACAGAAGCTGGGGGTGGAGTTCCTGGCTGAGACATCTTGGTATCTGGGGGAAAGTATCCTCACTCCATTATAGTTTGAAATCACAGAAGCTGGGGGTGGAGTTCCTGGCTGTGACTTGTTGGTATCTGAGGGAAAAAACCTCACTCCATTTGTAGTTTGAGTTCACAGAGGTTGGAAGTGGAGTTCCGGGCTGAGACCTGTGAGAATCTGGGGAGAAAAACCTCACTCCATTGTAGTTCGAATTCACAGAAGCTGGGGTGGAGTTCCTGGCTGAGACCTGTGAGTATATGGGGGGTGAAAAACCTCATTCCATTGTAGCTTGAATTCACAGAGACTGGGTGTGGAGTTCCTGGCTGAGACTTGTTGGTATCTGGGGGAAAAAACGTCACTAGATTGTATTTTGAATTAACAGAAGCTTGGGGTGGAGTTCCTGGCTGAGACCTGTGAGTATCTGGGGAAAAGCCTCACTCCATTGTAGTTTGAATTCACAGAAGCTGGGGATGGAGTTCCTTGCTGAGACTTGTGAATATCTGGGGGAAAAACCTTACTCCACTGTAGTTTGAATTCAGAGAGACTGGGGGTGGAGTTCCTGGCTTAGAACTGTTGGTTTCTGGGGGGAAAAACCTCACTCCATTGTAGTTTGAATTCACAGAAGATGGGGGTGGAGTTCCAGGGTGAGACCTGTGAGTTTCTGGGAAAAAAACCTCACTCCATTGTAGTTTGAATTCACAGAAGCTTGGGGTGGAGTTCCTGGCTGAGACCTTTGAGTATCTGGGGGTGAAAAACCTCACTCCATTGTAGTTTGAATTCACAGAAACTGGGGGTGGAGTTCATGGCTGAGACTGGGAGTATCTGGGATAAAAAACCTCACTCCGTTGTAGTTTGAATTAACAGAAGCTTGGGGTGGAGTTCCTGGCTACGACCTGTGAGTATCTGGGGGGGGGAACCTTACTCCATTGTAGTTTGAATTCACAGAAGCTGGGGATGGAGTTCCTGGCTGAGACTTGTGAATATGTGGGGAAAATCCCCACTCCGTTGTAGTTTGAATTCACAGAAGCTAGGGGTGGAGTTCCTGGCTGACACTTTTTGGTATCTGGGAAAAAAACCCTCACTCTATTGTAGTTTGAATTCACAGAAGCTAGGGGTGGAGTTCCTGGCTGAGACCTGTTGGTATCTGGGGTAAAAAACCTCACTTCATTTGTAGTTTGAATTCACAGAAGCTAGGGGTGGAGTTCCTGGCTGAGACTTGTTGGTATCTGGGGTAAAAAACCTCACTCCATTTGTAGTTTGAATTAACAGAAGCTTGGCGTGGAGTTCCTGGCTGAGACTTGTGAGTATCTGGGGACAAAACATCACTCCATTGTAGTTTGAATTAACAGAAGCTTGGGGTTGAGTTCCTGGCTGAGACCTTTGAGTATCTGGGGGTGAAAAACCTCACTCCATTGTAGTTTGAATTCACAGAAACTGGGGGTGGAGTTCCTGGCTGAGACTGGGAGTATCTGGGATAAAAAACCTCACTCCATTGTAGTTTGAATTAACAGAAGCTTGGGGTGGAGTTCCTGGCTACGACCTGTGAGTATCTGGGGGGGGAACCTTACTCCATTGTAGTTTGAATTCACAGAAGCTGGGGATGGAGTTCCTGGCTGAGACTTGTGAATATGTGGGGAAAATCCCCACTCCGTTGTAGTTTGAATTCACAGAAGCTAGGGGTGGAGTTCCTGGCTGACACTTTTTGGTATCTGGGAAAACAACCCTCACTCTATTGTAGTTTGAATTCACAGAAGCTAGGGGTGGAGTTCCTGGCTGAGACCTGTTGGTATCTGGGGTAAAAAACCTCACTCCATTTGTAGTTTGAATTAACAGAAGCTTGGGGTGGAGTTCCTGGCTGAGACCTGTTGGTATCTGGGGGAAAAAAACCTCACTCCATTGTAGTTTGAATTCACAGAAGCTGGGGGTGGAGTTCCAGGCTGAGACCTGTGAGTATCTGGGAAAAAAACCTCACTCCATTGTAGTTTGAATTCACAGAAGCTAGGGGTGGAGTTCCTGGCTGAGACTTGTTGGTATCTGGGGTAAAAAACCTCACTCCATTTGTAGTTTGAATTAACAGAAGCTTGGGGTGGAGTTCCTGGCTGACACCTGTTGGTATCTGGGGGAACAAAACCTCACTCCATTGTAGTTTGAATTCACAGAAGCTGGGGGTGGAGTTCCTGGCTGAGACTGGGAGTATCTCGGATAAAAAATCTCACTCCATTGTAGTTTGAATTAACAGAAGCTTGGGGTGGAGTTCCTGGCTGAGACCTGTGAGTATCTGGGGAAAAGCCTCACTCCATTGTAGTTTGAATTCACAGAAACTGGGTGTGGAGTTCCTGGCTGCGACTTGTGAGTATTTGGGGGGAAAAACCTTACTCCACTGTAGTTTGAATTCAGAGAGACTGGGGGTGGAGTTCCTGGCTTAGAACTGTTGGTTTCTGGGGGGAAAAACCTCACTCCATTGTAGTTTGAATTCACAGAAGATGGGGGTGGAGTTAAAGGCTGAGACCTGTGAGTATCTGGTGGGAAAAACCTTACTCCACTGTAGTTTGAATTCAGAGAGACTGGGGGTGGAGTTCCTGGCTTAGAACTGTTGGTTTCTGGGGGGAAAAACCTCACTCCATTGTAGTTTGAATTCACAGAAGATGGGGGAGGAGTTAAAGGCTGAGACCTGTGAGTATCTGGGAAAAAAACCTCACTCCATTTTGGTTTGAATTCACAGAAGCTGGGGTGGAGTTCCTAGCTGAGACCTGTGAGTATCTCGGGGGGGGGGGAACCTCACTACATTGTAGTTTGAATTCACGAAAGCTTGGGGTGGAGTTCCTGGCTGAGACTTGTTGGTATCTGGGGAAAAAACTCACTCCATTGTAGTTTGAATTCACAGTGACTGGGGGTGGAGTTCCTGGCTGAGACCTGTGAGTATCTGGGATAAAAAACGTCACTCCGTTGTATTTTGAATTAACAGAAGCTTGGGCTGGAGTTCCTGGCTGAGACTTGTGAGTATCTGGGGAAAAAACCTCAGTCCATTGTAGTTTGAATTCACAGAAGCTGGGGGTGGAGTTCCTGGCTGAGACTTGTTGGTATCTGGGGAAAAAACTCACTCCATTGTAGTTTGAATTCACAGTGACTGGGGGTGGAGTTCCTGGCTGAGACCTGTGAGTATCTGGGATAAAAAACGTCACTCCGTTGTATTTTGAATTAACAGAAGCTTGGGGTGGAGTTCCTGGCTGAGATTTGTGAGTATCTGGGAAAAAAACTCCACTCCATTGTAGTTTGAATTCAGAGAAGCTAGGGGTGGAGTTCCTGGCTGACACTTTTTGGTATCTGGGAAAAAAACCTCACTCCATTGTAGTTTGAATTCACAGAAGCTAGGGGTGGAGTTCCTAGCTCAGACTTGTTGGTATCTGGGGTAAAAAACCTCACTCCATTTGTAGTTTGAGATCATAGAGGTTGGCTGTGGAGTTCCTGGCTGAGACCTGTGAGTATCTGGGAAAAAAACCTCACTCCATTGTAGTTTGAATTCACAGAAGCTGGGGTGGAGTTCCTGGCTGAGACCTGTGATTATCTGGGATAAAAACGTCACTCCATTGTGGTTTGAATTAACAGAAGGTTGGGGTAGAGTTCCTGGCTGAGACCTGTGAATATCTGGGGAAAAAACCTCACTCCATTGTAGTTGGAATTCACAGAAGCTGGGGGTGGAGTTCCTGGCTGAGACTTGTGAGTATCTGGGGAAAAAACCTCACTCCATTGTAGTTTGAATTCACAGAAGCTGGGGGTGGAGTTCCAGGCTGAGACCTGTGAGTTTCTGGGAAAAAACCTCACTCCATTGTGGTTTGAATTCACAGAAGCTGGTGTGGAGTTCCTGGCTGAGACTGGGAGTATCTGGGATAAAAAACCTCACTCCATTGTAGTTTGAATTCACAGAAGCTGGGGGTGGAGTTCCAGGCTGAGACCTGTGAGTATCTGGGGAAAAAACCTCACTCCATCGTAGTTTGAATTCACAGAAGCTAGGGGTGGAGTTCCTGGCTGACACTTTTTGGTATCTGGGAAAAAAACCTCACTCCATTGTAGTTTGAATTCACAGAAGCTAGGGGTGGAGTTCCTAGCTCAGACTTGTTGGTATCTGGGGTAAAAAACCTCACTCCATTTGTAGTTTGAGATCATAGAGGTTGGCTGTGGAGTTCCTGGCTGAGACCTGTGAGTATCTGGGAAAAAAACCTCACTCCATTGTAGTTTGAATTCACAGAACCTGGGGTGGAGTTCCTGGCTGAGACCTGTGAGTATCTGGGATAATAACGTCACTCCATTGTGGTTTAAATTAACAGAAGGTTGGGGTAGAGTTCCTGGCTGAGACCTGTGAATATCTGGGGAAAAAACCTCACTCCATTGTAGTTGGAATTCACAGAAGCTGGGGGTGGAGTTCCTGGCTGAGACTTGTGAGTATCTGGGGAAAAAACCTCACTCCATTGTAGTTTGAATTCACAGAAGCTGGGGGTGGAGTTCCAGGCTGAGACCTGTGAGTTTCTGGGAAAAAACCTCACTCCATTGTGGTTTGAATTCACAGAAGCTGGTGTGGAGTTCCTGGCTGAGACTGGGAGTATCTGGGATAAAAAACCTCACTCCATTGTAGTTTGAATTCACAGAAGCTGGGGGTGGAGTTCCAGGCTGAGACCTGTGAGTATCTGGGGAAAAAACCTCACTCCATTGTAGTTTGAATTCACAGAAGCTAGGGGTGGAGTTCCTGGCTGAGACTTGTTGGTATCTGGGGAAAAAACCTCACTCCATTGTAGTTTGAATTAATAGAAGCTTGGGGTGGAGTTCCTAGCTGAGACCTGTGAGTATCTCGGGGGGGGGGAACCTCACTACATTGTAGTTTGAATTCACGAAAGCTTGGGGTGGAGTTCCTGGCTGAGACTTGTTGGTATCTGGGGAAAAAACTCACTCCATTGTAGTTTGAATTCACAGTGACTGGGGGTGGAGTTCCTGGCTGAGACCTGTGAGTATCTGGGATAAAAAACGTCACTCCGTTGTATTTTGAATTAACAGAAGCTTGGGCTGGAGTTCCTGGCTGAGACTTGTGAGTATCTGGGGAAAAAACCTCAGTCCATTGTAGTTTGAATTCACAGAAGCTGGGGGTGGAGTTCCTGGCTGAGACTTGTTGGTATCTGGGGAAAAAACTCACTCCATTGTAGTTTGAATTCACAGTGACTGGGGGTGGAGTTCCTGGCTGAGACCTGTGAGTTTCTGGGAAAAAACCTCACTCCATTGTGGTTTGAATTCACAGAAGCTGGTGTGGAGTTCCTGGCTGAGACTGGGAGTATCTGGGATAAAAAACCTCACTCCATTGTAGTTTGAATTCACAGAAGCTGGGGGTGGAGTTCCAGGCTGAGACCTGTGAGTATCTGGGGAAAAAACCTCACTCCATTGTAGTTTGAATTCACAGAAGCTAGGGGTGGAGTTCCTGGCTGAGACTTGTTGGTATCTGGGGAAAAAACCTCACTCCATTGTAGTTTGAATTAATAGAAGCTTGGGGTGGAGTTCCTAGCTGAGACCTGTGAGTATCTCGGGGGGGGGGAACCTCACTACATTGTAGTTTGAATTCACGAAAGCTTGGGGTGGAGTTCCTGGCTGAGACTTGTTGGTATCTGGGGAAAAAACTCACTCCATTGTAGTTTGAATTCACAGTGACTGGGGGTGGAGTTCCTGGCTGAGACCTGTGAGTATCTGGGATAAAAAACGTCACTCCGTTGTATTTTGAATTAACAGAAGCTTGGGCTGGAGTTCCTGGCTGAGACTTGTGAGTATCTGGGGAAAAAACCTCAGTCCATTGTAGTTTGAATTCACAGAAGCTGGGGGTGGAGTTCCTGGCTGAGACTTGTTGGTATCTGGGGAAAAAACTCACTCCATTGTAGTTTGAATTCACAGTGACTGGGGGTGGAGTTCCTGGCTGAGACCTGTGAGTATCTGGGATAAAAAACGTCACTCCGTTGTATTTTGAATTAACAGAAGCTTGGGGTGGAGTTCCTGGCTGAGATTTGTGAGTATCTGGGAAAAAAACTCCACTCCATTGTAGTTTGAATTCAGAGAAGCTAGGGGTGGAGTTCCTGGCTGACACTTTTTGGTATCTGGGAAAAAAACCTCACTCCATTGTAGTTTGAATTCACAGAAGCTAGGGGTGGAGTTCCTAGCTCAGACTTGTTGGTATCTGGGGTAAAAAACCTCACTCCATTTGTAGTTTGAGATCATAGAGGTTGGCTGTGGAGTTCCTGGCTGAGACCTGTGAGTATCTGGGAAAAAAACCTCACTCCATTGTAGTTTGAATTCACAGAAGCTGGGGTGGAGTTCCTGGCTGAGACCTGTGATTATCTGGGATAAAAACGTCACTCCATTGTGGTTTGAATTAACAGAAGGTTGGGGTAGAGTTCCTGGCTGAGACCTGTGAATATCTGGGGAAAAAACCTCACTCCATTGTAGTTGGAATTCACAGAAGCTGGGGGTGGAGTTCCTGGCTGAGACTTGTGAGTATCTGGGGAAAAAACCTCACTCCATTGTAGTTTGAATTCACAGAAGCTGGGGGTGGAGTTCCAGGCTGAGACCTGTGAGTTTCTGGGAAAAAACCTCACTCCATTGTGGTTTGAATTCACAGAAGCTGGTGTGGAGTTCCTGGCTGAGACTGGGAGTATCTGGGATAAAAAAACTCACTCCATTGTAGTTTGAATTCACAGAAGCTGGGGGTGGAGTTCCAGGCTGAGACCTGTGAGTATCTGGGGAAAAAACCTCACTCCATTGTAGTTTGAATTCACAGAAGCTAGGGGTGGAGTTCCTGGCTGACACTTTTTGGTATCTGGGAAAAAAACCTCACTCCATTGTAGTTTGAATTCACAGAAGCTAGGGGTGGAGTTCCTAGCTCAGACTTGTTGGTATCTGGGGTAAAAAACCTCACTCCATTTGTAGTTTGAGATCATAGAGGTTGGCTGTGGAGTTCCTGGCTGAGACCTGTGAGTATCTGGGAAAAAAACCTCACTCCATTGTAGTTTGAATTCACAGAAGCTGGGGTGGAGTTCCTGGCTGAGACCTGTGAGTATCTGGGATAATAACGTCACTCCATTGTGGTTTAAATTAACAGAAGGTTGGGGTAGAGTTCCTGGCTGAGACCTGTGAATATCTGGGGAAAAAACCTCACTCCATTGTAGTTGGAATTCACAGAAGCTGGGGGTGGAGTTCCTGGCTGAGACTTGTGAGTATCTGGGGAAAAAACCTCACTCCATTGTAGTTTGAATTCACAGAAGCTGGGGGTGGAGTTCCAGGCTGAGACCTGTGAGTTTCTGGGAAAAAACCTCACTCCATTGTGGTTTGAATTCACAGAAGCTGGTGTGGAGTTCCTGGCTGAGACTGGGAGTATCTGGGATAAAAAACCTCACTCCATTGTAGTTTGAATTCACAGAAGCTGGGGGTGGAGTTCCAGGCTGAGACCTGTGAGTATCTGGGGAAAAAACCTCACTCCATTGTAGTTTGAATTCACAGAAGCTAGGGGTGGAGTTCCTGGCTGAGACTTGTTGGTATCAGGGGAAAAAACCTCACTCCATTGTAGTTTGAATTAATAGAAGCTTGGGGTGGAGTTCCTAGCTGAGACCTGTGAGTATCTCGGGGGGGGGAACCTCACTACATTGTAGTTTGAATTCACGAAAGCTTGGGGTGGAGTTCCTGGCTGAGACTTGTTGGTATCTGGGGAAAAAACTCACTCCATTGTAGTTTGAATTCACAGTGACTGGGGGTGGAGTTCCTGGCTGAGACCTGTGAGTATCTGGGATAAAAAACGTCACTCCGTTGTATTTTGAATTAACAGAAGCTAGGGGTGGAGTTCCTGGCTGAGACTTGTTGGTATCAGGGGAAAAAACCTCACTCCATTGTAGTTTGAATTAATAGAAGCTTGGGGTGGAGTTCCTAGCTGAGACCTGTGAGTATCTCGGGGGGGGGGAACCTCACTACATTGTATTTTGAATTAACAGAAGCTTGGGGTGGAGTTCCTGGCTGAGATTTGTGAGTATCTGGGGAAAAGCCTCACTCCATTGTAGTTTGAATTCACAGAAACTGGGTGTGGAGTTCCTGGCTGCGACTTGTGAGTATTTGGGGGGAAAAACCTTACTCCACTGTAGTTTGAATTCAGAGAGACTGGGGGTGGAGTTCCTGGCTTAGAACTGTTGGTTTCTGGGGGGAAAAACCTCACTCCATTGTAGTTTGAATTCACAGAAGATGGGGGTGGAGTTAAAGGCTGAGACCTGTGAGTATCTGGTGGGAAAAACCTTACTCCACTGTAGTTTGAATTCAGAGAGACTGGGGGTGGAGTTCCTGGCTTAGAACTGTTGGTTTCTGGGGGGAAAAACCTCACTCCATTGTAGTTTGAATTCACAGAAGATGGGGGAGGAGTTAAAGGCTGAGACCTGTGAGTATCTGGGAAAAAAACCTCACTCCATTTTGGTTTGAATTCACAGAAGCTGGGGTGGAGTTCCTAGCTGAGACCTGTGAGTATCTCGGGGGGGGGGAACCTCACTACATTGTAGTTTGAATTCACGAAAGCTTGGGGTGGAGTTCCTGGCTGAGACTTGTTGGTATCTGGGGAAAAAACTCACTCCATTGTAGTTTGAATTCACAGTGACTGGGGGTGGAGTTCCTGGCTGAGACCTGTGAGTATCTGGGATAAAAAATGTCACTCCGTTGTATTTTGAATTAACAGAAGCTTGGGCTGGAGTTCCTGGCTGAGACTTGTGAGTATCTGGGGAAAAAACCTCACTCCATTGTAGTTTGAATTCACAGAAGCTGGGGGTGGAGTTCCTGGCTGAGACTTGTTGGTATCTGGGGAAAAAACTCACTCCATTGTAGTTTGAATTCACAGTGACTGGGGGTGGAGTTCCTGGCTGAGACCTGTGAGTATCTGGGATAAAAAACCTCACTCCGTTGTATTTTGAATTAACAGAAGCTTGGGGTGGAGTTCCTGGCTGAGATTTGTGAGTATCTGGGAAAAAAACTCCACTCCATTGTAGTTTGAATTCACAGAAGCTAGGGGTGGAGTTCCTGGCTGACACTTTTTGGTATCTGGGAAAAAAACCTCACTCCATTGTAGTTTGAATTCACAGAAGCTAGGGGTGGAGTTCCTAGCTCAGACTTGTTGGTATCTGGGGTAAAAAACCTCACTCCATTTGTAGTTTGAGATCATAGAGGTTGGCTGTGGAGTTCCTGGCTGAGACCTGTGAGTATCTGGGAAAAAAACCTCACTCCATTGTAGTTTGAATTCACAGAAGCTGGGGTGGAGTTCCTGGCTGAGACCTGTGAGTATCTGGGATAAAAACGTCACTCCATTGTGGTTTGAATTAACAGAAGGTTGGGGTAGAGTTCCTGGCTGAGACCTGTGAATATCTGGGGAAAAAACCTCACTCCATTGTAGTTGGAATTCACAGAAGCTGGGGGTGGAGTTCCTGGCTGAGACTTGTGAGTATCTGGGGAAAAAACCTCACTCCATTGTAGTTTGAATTCACAGAAGCTGGGGGTGGAGTTCCAGGCTGAGACCTGTGAGTTTCTGGGAAAAAACCTCACTCCATTGTGGTTTGAATTCACAGAAGCTGGTGTGGAGTTCCTGGCTGAGACTGGGAGTATCTGGGATAAAAAACCTCACTCCATTGTAGTTTGAATTCACAGAAGCTGGGGGTGGAGTTCCAGGCTGAGACCTGTGAGTATCTGGGGAAATAACCTCACTCCATTGTAGTTTGAATTCACAGAAGCTAGGGGTGGAGTTCCTGGCTGAGACTTGTTGGTATCTGGGGAAAAAACCTCACTCCATTGTAGTTTGAATTAACAGAAGCTTGGGGTGGAGTTCCTGGCTGAGACCTGTGAGTATCTGGGGGTGAAAAACCTCACTCCATTGTAGTTTGAATTCACAGAAACTGGGGGTGGAGTTCCTGGCTGAGACCTGTTGGTATCTGGGGGAAAAAAACCTCACTGCATTGTAGTTTGAATTAACAGAAGCTTGGGGTGGAGTTCCTGGCTGAGACCTGTGAGTATCTGGGAAAAAACCTCACTCCATTGTGGTTTGAATTCACAGAAGCTGGGGTGGAGTTCCTGGCTGAGACTGGGAGTATCTGGGATAAAAAACCTCACTCCATTGTAGTTTGAATTAACAGAAGCTTGGGGTGGAGTTCCTGGCTACGACCTGTGAGTATCTGGGGGGGGGAACCTTACTCCATTGTAGTTTGAATTCACAGAAGCTGGGGATGGAGTTCCTGGCTGAGACTTGTGAATATGTGGGGAAAATCCCCACTCCGTTGTAGTTTGAATTCACAGAAGATAGGGGTGGAGTTCCTGGCTGACACTTTTTGGTATCTGGGAAAAAAACCCTCACTCTATTGTAGTTTGAATTCACAGAAGCTAGGGGTGGAGTTCCAGGCTGAGACCTGTGAGTATCTGGGAAAAAAACCTCACTCCATTGTAGTTTGAATTCACAGAAGCTAGGGGTGGAGTTCCTGGCTGAGACTTGTTGGTATCTGGGGTAAAAAACCTCACTCCATTTGTAGTTTGAATTAACAGAAGCTTGGGGTGGAGTTCCTGGCTGACACCTGTCGGTATCTGGGGGAAAAAAACCTCACTCCATTGTAGTTTGCATTCACAGAAGCTGGGGGTGGAGTTCCAGGCTGAGACCTGTGAGTATCTGGGGAAAAAACCTCACTCCACTGTAGTTGGAATACACAGAAGCTGGGGGTGGAGTTCCTGGCTGAGACATCTTGGTATCTGGGGGAAAGTATCCTCACTCCATTATAGTTTGAAATCACAGAAGCTGGGGGTGGAGTTCCTGGCTGTGACTTGTTGGTATCTGAGGGAAAAAACCTCACTCCATTTGTAGTTTGAGTTCACAGAGGTTGGAAGTGGAGTTCCGGGCTGAGACCTGTGAGAATCTGGGGAGAAAAACCTCACTCCATTGTAGTTCGAATTCACAGAAGCTGGGGTGGAGTTCCTGGCTGAGACCTGTGAGTATATGGGGGGTGAAAAACCTCATTCCATTGTAGCTTGAATTCACAGAGACTGGGTGTGGAGTTCCTGGCTGAGACTTGTTGGTATCTGGGGGAAAAAACGTCACTAGATTGTATTTTGAATTAACAGAAGCTTGGGGTGGAGTTCCTGGCTGAGACCTGTGAGTATCTGGGGAAAAGCCTCACTCCATTGTAGTTTGAATTCACAGAAGCTGGGGATGGAGTTCCTTGCTGAGACTTGTGAATATCTGGGGGGAAAAACCTTACTCCACTGTAGTTTGAATTCAGAGAGACTGGGGGTGGAGTTCCTGGCTTAGAACTGTTGGTTTCTGGGGGGAAAAACCTCACTCCATTGTAGTTTGAATTCACAGAAGATGGGGGTGGAGTTCCAGGGTGAGACCTGTGAGTTTCTGGGAAAAAAACCTCACTCCATTGTAGTTTGAATTCACAGAAGCTTGGGGTGGAGTTCCTGGCTGAGACCTTTGAGTATCTGGGGGTGAAAAACCTCACTCCATTGTAGTTTGAATTCACAGAAACTGGGGGTGGAGTTCATGGCTGAGACTGGGAGTATCTGGGATAAAAAACCTCACTCCGTTGTAGTTTGAATTAACAGAAGCTTGGGGTGGAGTTCCTGGCTACGACCTGTGAGTATCTGGGGGGGGGAACCTTACTCCATTGTAGTTTGAATTCACAGAAGCTGGGGATGGAGTTCCTGGCTGAGACTTGTGAATATGTGGGGAAAATCCCCACTCCGTTGTAGTTTGAATTCACAGAAGCTAGGGGTGGAGTTCCTGGCTGACACTTTTTGGTATCTGGGAAAAAAACCCTCACTCTATTGTAGTTTGAATTCACAGAAGCTAGGGGTGGAGTTCCTGGCTGAGACCTGTTGGTATCTGGGGTAAAAAACCTCACTTCATTTGTAGTTTGAATTCACAGAAGCTAGGGGTGGAGTTCCTGGCTGAGACTTGTTGGTATCTGGGGTAAAAAACCTCACTCCATTTGTAGTTTGAATTAACAGAAGCTTGGCGTGGAGTTCCTGGCTGAGACTTGTGAGTATCTGGGGACAAAACATCACTCCATTGTAGTTTGAATTAACAGAAGCTTGGGGTTGAGTTCCTGGCTGAGACCTTTGAGTATCTGGGGGTGAAAAACCTCACTCCATTGTAGTTTGAATTCACAGAAACTGGGGGTGGAGTTCCTGGCTGAGACTGGGAGTATCTGGGATAAAAAACCTCACTCCATTGTAGTTTGAATTAACAGAAGCTTGGGGTGGAGTTCCTGGCTACGACCTGTGAGTATCTGGGGGGGGAACCTTACTCCATTGTAGTTTGAATTCACAGAAGCTGGGGATGGAGTTCCTGGCTGAGACTTGTGAATATGTGGGGAAAATCCCCACTCCGTTGTAGTTTGAATTCACAGAAGCTAGGGGTGGAGTTCCTGGCTGACACTTTTTGGTATCTGGGAAAACAACCCTCACTCTATTGTAGTTTGAATTCACAGAAGCTAGGGGTGGAGTTCCTGGCTGAGACCTGTTGGTATCTGGGGTAAAAAACCTCACTCCATTTGTAGTTTGAATTAACAGAAGCTTGGGGTGGAGTTCCTGGCTGAGACCTGTTGGTATCTGGGGGAAAAAAACCTCACTCCATTGTAGTTTGAATTCACAGAAGCTGGGGGTGGAGTTCCAGGCTGAGACCTGTGAGTATCTGGGAAAAAAACCTCACTCCATTGTAGTTTGAATTCACAGAAGCTAGGGGTGGAGTTCCTGGCTGAGACTTGTTGGTATCTGGGGTAAAAAACCTCACTCCATTTGTAGTTTGAATTAACAGAAGCTTGGGGTGGAGTTCCTGGCTGACACCTGTTGGTATCTGGGGGAACAAAACCTCACTCCATTGTAGTTTGAATTCACAGAAGCTGGGGGTGGAGTTCCTGGCTGAGACTGGGAGTATCTCGGATAAAAAATCTCACTCCATTGTAGTTTGAATTAACAGAAGCTTGGGGTGGAGTTCCTGGCTGAGACCTGTGAGTATCTGGGGAAAAGCCTCACTCCATTGTAGTTTGAATTCACAGAAACTGGGTGTGGAGTTCCTGGCTGCGACTTGTGAGTATTTGGGGGGAAAAACCTTACTCCACTGTAGTTTGAATTCAGAGAGACTGGGGGTGGAGTTCCTGGCTTAGAACTGTTGGTTTCTGGGGGGAAAAACCTCACTCCATTGTAGTTTGAATTCACAGAAGATGGGGGTGGAGTTAAAGGCTGAGACCTGTGAGTATCTGGTGGGAAAAACCTTACTCCACTGTAGTTTGAATTCAGAGAGACTGGGGGTGGAGTTCCTGGCTTAGAACTGTTGGTTTCTGGGGGGAAAAACCTCACTCCATTGTAGTTTGAATTCACAGAAGATGGGGGAGGAGTTAAAGGCTGAGACCTGTGAGTATCTGGGAAAAAAACCTCACTCCATTTTGGTTTGAATTCACAGAAGCTGGGGTGGAGTTCCTAGCTGAGACCTGTGAGTATCTCGGGGGGGGGGGAACCTCACTACATTGTAGTTTGAATTCACGAAAGCTTGGGGTGGAGTTCCTGGCTGAGACTTGTTGGTATCTGGGGAAAAAACTCACTCCATTGTAGTTTGAATTCACAGTGACTGGGGGTGGAGTTCCTGGCTGAGACCTGTGAGTATCTGGGATAAAAAACGTCACTCCGTTGTATTTTGAATTAACAGAAGCTTGGGCTGGAGTTCCTGGCTGAGACTTGTGAGTATCTGGGGAAAAAACCTCAGTCCATTGTAGTTTGAATTCACAGAAGCTGGGGGTGGAGTTCCTGGCTGAGACTTGTTGGTATCTGGGGAAAAAACTCACTCCATTGTAGTTTGAATTCACAGTGACTGGGGGTGGAGTTCCTGGCTGAGACCTGTGAGTATCTGGGATAAAAAACGTCACTCCGTTGTATTTTGAATTAACAGAAGCTTGGGGTGGAGTTCCTGGCTGAGATTTGTGAGTATCTGGGAAAAAAACTCCACTCCATTGTAGTTTGAATTCAGAGAAGCTAGGGGTGGAGTTCCTGGCTGACACTTTTTGGTATCTGGGAAAAAAACCTCACTCCATTGTAGTTTGAATTCACAGAAGCTAGGGGTGGAGTTCCTAGCTCAGACTTGTTGGTATCTGGGGTAAAAAACCTCACTCCATTTGTAGTTTGAGATCATAGAGGTTGGCTGTGGAGTTCCTGGCTGAGACCTGTGAGTATCTGGGAAAAAAACCTCACTCCATTGTAGTTTGAATTCACAGAAGCTGGGGTGGAGTTCCTGGCTGAGACCTGTGATTATCTGGGATAAAAACGTCACTCCATTGTGGTTTGAATTAACAGAAGGTTGGGGTAGAGTTCCTGGCTGAGACCTGTGAATATCTGGGGAAAAAACCTCACTCCATTGTAGTTGGAATTCACAGAAGCTGGGGGTGGAGTTCCTGGCTGAGACTTGTGAGTATCTGGGGAAAAAACCTCACTCCATTGTAGTTTGAATTCACAGAAGCTGGGGGTGGAGTTCCAGGCTGAGACCTGTGAGTTTCTGGGAAAAAACCTCACTCCATTGTGGTTTGAATTCACAGAAGCTGGTGTGGAGTTCCTGGCTGAGACTGGGAGTATCTGGGATAAAAAACCTCACTCCATTGTAGTTTGAATTCACAGAAGCTGGGGGTGGAGTTCCAGGCTGAGACCTGTGAGTATCTGGGGAAAAAACCTCACTCCATCGTAGTTTGAATTCACAGAAGCTAGGGGTGGAGTTCCTGGCTGACACTTTTTGGTATCTGGGAAAAAAACCTCACTCCATTGTAGTTTGAATTCACAGAAGCTAGGGGTGGAGTTCCTAGCTCAGACTTGTTGGTATCTGGGGTAAAAAACCTCACTCCATTTGTAGTTTGAGATCATAGAGGTTGGCTGTGGAGTTCCTGGCTGAGACCTGTGAGTATCTGGGAAAAAAACCTCACTCCATTGTAGTTTGAATTCACAGAACCTGGGGTGGAGTTCCTGGCTGAGACCTGTGAGTATCTGGGATAATAACGTCACTCCATTGTGGTTTAAATTAACAGAAGGTTGGGGTAGAGTTCCTGGCTGAGACCTGTGAATATCTGGGGAAAAAACCTCACTCCATTGTAGTTGGAATTCACAGAAGCTGGGGGTGGAGTTCCTGGCTGAGACTTGTGAGTATCTGGGGAAAAAACCTCACTCCATTGTAGTTTGAATTCACAGAAGCTGGGGGTGGAGTTCCAGGCTGAGACCTGTGAGTTTCTGGGAAAAAACCTCACTCCATTGTGGTTTGAATTCACAGAAGCTGGTGTGGAGTTCCTGGCTGAGACTGGGAGTATCTGGGATAAAAAACCTCACTCCATTGTAGTTTGAATTCACAGAAGCTGGGGGTGGAGTTCCAGGCTGAGACCTGTGAGTATCTGGGGAAAAAACCTCACTCCATTGTAGTTTGAATTCACAGAAGCTAGGGGTGGAGTTCCTGGCTGAGACTTGTTGGTATCTGGGGAAAAAACCTCACTCCATTGTAGTTTGAATTAATAGAAGCTTGGGGTGGAGTTCCTAGCTGAGACCTGTGAGTATCTCGGGGGGGGGGAACCTCACTACATTGTAGTTTGAATTCACGAAAGCTTGGGGTGGAGTTCCTGGCTGAGACTTGTTGGTATCTGGGGAAAAAACTCACTCCATTGTAGTTTGAATTCACAGTGACTGGGGGTGGAGTTCCTGGCTGAGACCTGTGAGTATCTGGGATAAAAAACGTCACTCCGTTGTATTTTGAATTAACAGAAGCTTGGGCTGGAGTTCCTGGCTGAGACTTGTGAGTATCTGGGGAAAAAACCTCAGTCCATTGTAGTTTGAATTCACAGAAGCTGGGGGTGGAGTTCCTGGCTGAGACTTGTTGGTATCTGGGGAAAAAACTCACTCCATTGTAGTTTGAATTCACAGTGACTGGGGGTGGAGTTCCTGGCTGAGACCTGTGAGTTTCTGGGAAAAAACCTCACTCCATTGTGGTTTGAATTCACAGAAGCTGGTGTGGAGTTCCTGGCTGAGACTGGGAGTATCTGGGATAAAAAACCTCACTCCATTGTAGTTTGAATTCACAGAAGCTGGGGGTGGAGTTCCAGGCTGAGACCTGTGAGTATCTGGGGAAAAAACCTCACTCCATTGTAGTTTGAATTCACAGAAGCTAGGGGTGGAGTTCCTGGCTGAGACTTGTTGGTATCTGGGGAAAAAACCTCACTCCATTGTAGTTTGAATTAATAGAAGCTTGGGGTGGAGTTCCTAGCTGAGACCTGTGAGTATCTCGGGGGGGGGGAACCTCACTACATTGTAGTTTGAATTCACGAAAGCTTGGGGTGGAGTTCCTGGCTGAGACTTGTTGGTATCTGGGGAAAAAACTCACTCCATTGTAGTTTGAATTCACAGTGACTGGGGGTGGAGTTCCTGGCTGAGACCTGTGAGTATCTGGGATAAAAAACGTCACTCCGTTGTATTTTGAATTAACAGAAGCTTGGGCTGGAGTTCCTGGCTGAGACTTGTGAGTATCTGGGGAAAAAACCTCAGTCCATTGTAGTTTGAATTCACAGAAGCTGGGGGTGGAGTTCCTGGCTGAGACTTGTTGGTATCTGGGGAAAAAACTCACTCCATTGTAGTTTGAATTCACAGTGACTGGGGGTGGAGTTCCTGGCTGAGACCTGTGAGTATCTGGGATAAAAAACGTCACTCCGTTGTATTTTGAATTAACAGAAGCTTGGGGTGGAGTTCCTGGCTGAGATTTGTGAGTATCTGGGAAAAAAACTCCACTCCATTGTAGTTTGAATTCAGAGAAGCTAGGGGTGGAGTTCCTGGCTGACACTTTTTGGTATCTGGGAAAAAAACCTCACTCCATTGTAGTTTGAATTCACAGAAGCTAGGGGTGGAGTTCCTAGCTCAGACTTGTTGGTATCTGGGGTAAAAAACCTCACTCCATTTGTAGTTTGAGATCATAGAGGTTGGCTGTGGAGTTCCTGGCTGAGACCTGTGAGTATCTGGGAAAAAAACCTCACTCCATTGTAGTTTGAATTCACAGAAGCTGGGGTGGAGTTCCTGGCTGAGACCTGTGATTATCTGGGATAAAAACGTCACTCCATTGTGGTTTGAATTAACAGAAGGTTGGGGTAGAGTTCCTGGCTGAGACCTGTGAATATCTGGGGAAAAAACCTCACTCCATTGTAGTTGGAATTCACAGAAGCTGGGGGTGGAGTTCCTGGCTGAGACTTGTGAGTATCTGGGGAAAAAGCCTCACTCCATTGTAGTTTGAATTCACAGAAGCTGGGGGTGGAGTTCCAGGCTGAGACCTGTGAGTTTCTGGGAAAAAACCTCACTCCATTGTGGTTTGAATTCACAGAAGCTGGTGTGGAGTTCCTGGCTGAGACTGGGAGTATCTGGGATAAAAAAACTCACTCCATTGTAGTTTGAATTCACAGAAGCTGGGGGTGGAGTTCCAGGCTGAGACCTGTGAGTATCTGGGGAAAAAACCTCACTCCATTGTAGTTTGAATTCACAGAAGCTAGGGGTGGAGTTCCTGGCTGACACTTTTTGGTATCTGGGAAAAAAACCTCACTCCATTGTAGTTTGAATTCACAGAAGCTAGGGGTGGAGTTCCTAGCTCAGACTTGTTGGTATCTGGGGTAAAAAACCTCACTCCATTTGTAGTTTGAGATCATAGAGGTTGGCTGTGGAGTTCCTGGCTGAGACCTGTGAGTATCTGGGAAAAAAACCTCACTCCATTGTAGTTTGAATTCACAGAAGCTGGGGTGGAGTTCCTGGCTGAGACCTGTGAGTATCTGGGATAATAACGTCACTCCATTGTGGTTTAAATTAACAGAAGGTTGGGGTAGAGTTCCTGGCTGAGACCTGTGAATATCTGGGGAAAAAACCTCACTCCATTGTAGTTGGAATTCACAGAAGCTGGGGGTGGAGTTCCTGGCTGAGACTTGTGAGTATCTGGGGAAAAAACCTCACTCCATTGTAGTTTGAATTCACAGAAGCTGGGGGTGGAGTTCCAGGCTGAGACCTGTGAGTTTCTGGGAAAAAACCTCACTCCATTGTGGTTTGAATTCACAGAAGCTGGTGTGGAGTTCCTGGCTGAGACTGGGAGTATCTGGGATAAAAAACCTCACTCCATTGTAGTTTGAATTCACAGAAGCTGGGGGTGGAGTTCCAGGCTGAGACCTGTGAGTATCTGGGGAAAAAACCTCACTCCATTGTAGTTTGAATTCACAGAAGCTAGGGGTGGAGTTCCTGGCTGAGACTTGTTGGTATCAGGGGAAAAAACCTCACTCCATTGTAGTTTGAATTAATAGAAGCTTGGGGTGGAGTTCCTAGCTGAGACCTGTGAGTATCTCGGGGGGGGGGAACCTCACTACATTGTAGTTTGAATTCACGAAAGCTTGGGGTGGAGTTCCTGGCTGAGACTTGTTGGTATCTGGGGAAAAAACTCACTCCATTGTAGTTTGAATTCACAGTGACTGGGGGTGGAGTTCCTGGCTGAGACCTGTGAGTATCTGGGATAAAAAACGTCACTCCGTTGTATTTTGAATTAACAGAAGCTTGGGCTGGAGTTCCTGGCTGAGACTTGTGAGTATCTGGGGAAAAAACCTCAGTCCATTGTAGTTTGAATTCACAGAAGCTGGGGGTGGAGTTCCTGGCTGAGACTTGTTGGTATCTGGGGAAAAAACTCACTCCATTGTAGTTTGAATTCACAGTGACTGGGGGTGGAGTTCCTGGCTGAGACCTGTGAGTATCTGGGATAAAAAACGTCACTCCGTTGTATTTTGAATTAACAGAAGCTTGGGGTGGAGTTCCTGGCTGAGATTTGTGAGTATCTGGGAAAAAAACTCCACTCCATTGTAGTTTGAATTCACAGAAGCTAGGGGTGGAGTTCCTGGCTGAGACTTGTGAGTATCTGGGGACAAAACCTCACTCCATTGTAGTTTGAATTAACAGAAGCTTGGGGTGGAGTTCCTGGCTGAGACCTTTGAGTATCTGGGGGTGAAAAACCTCACTCCATTGTAGTTTGAATTCACAGTGACTGGGGGTGGAGTTCCTGGCTGAGACCTGTGAGTATCTGGGAAAAAAACCTCACTCCATTGTAGTTTGAATTCACAGAAGCTGGGGTGGAGTTCCTGGCTGAGACCTGTGATTATCTGGGATAAAAACGTCACTCCATTGTGGTTTGAATTAACAGAAGGTTGGGGTAGAGTTCCTGGCTGAGACCTGTGAATATCTGGGGAAAAAACCTCACTCCATTGTAGTTGGAATTCACAGAAGCTGGGGGTGGAGTTCCTGGCTGAGACTTGTGAGTATCTGGGGAAAAAACCTCACTCCATTGTAGTTTGAATTCACAGAAGCTGGGGGTGGAGTTCCAGGCTGAGACCTGTGAGTTTCTGGGAAAAAACCTCACTCCATTGTGGTTTGAATTCACAGAAGCTGGTGTGGAGTTCCTGGCTGAGACTGGGAGTATCTGGGATAAAAAAACTCACTCCATTGTAGTTTGAATTCACAGAAGCTGGGGGTGGAGTTCCAGGCTGAGACCTGTGAGTATCTGGGGAAAAAACCTCACTCCATTGTAGTTTGAATTCACAGAAGCTAGGGGTGGAGTTCCTGGCTGACACTTTTTGGTATCTGGGAAAAAAACCTCACTCCATTGTAGTTTGAATTCACAGAAGCTAGGGGTGGAGTTCCTAGCTCAGACTTGTTGGTATCTGGGGTAAAAAACCTCACTCCATTTGTAGTTTGAGATCATAGAGGTTGGCTGTGGAGTTCCTGGCTGAGACCTGTGAGTATCTGGGAAAAAAACCTCACTCCATTGTAGTTTGAATTCACAGAAGCTGGGGTGGAGTTCCTGGCTGAGACCTGTGAGTATCTGGGATAATAACGTCACTCCATTGTGGTTTAAATTAACAGAAGGTTGGGGTAGAGTTCCTGGCTGAGACCTGTGAATATCTGGGGAAAAAACCTCACTCCATTGTAGTTGGAATTCACAGAAGCTGGGGGTGGAGTTCCTGGCTGAGACTTGTGAGTATCTGGGGAAAAAACCTCACTCCATTGTAGTTTGAATTCACAGAAGCTGGGGGTGGAGTTCCAGGCTGAGACCTGTGAGTTTCTGGGAAAAAACCTCACTCCATTGTGGTTTGAATTCACAGAAGCTGGTGTGGAGTTCCTGGCTGAGACTGGGAGTATCTGGGATAAAAAACCTCACTCCATTGTAGTTTGAATTCACAGAAGCTGGGGGTGGAGTTCCAGGCTGAGACCTGTGAGTATCTGGGGAAAAAACCTCACTCCATTGTAGTTTGAATTCACAGAAGCTAGGGGTGGAGTTCCTGGCTGAGACTTGTTGGTATCAGGGGAAAAAACCTCACTCCATTGTAGTTTGAATTAATAGAAGCTTGGGGTGGAGTTCCTAGCTGAGACCTGTGAGTATCTCGGGGGGGGGGAACCTCACTACATTGTAGTTTGAATTCACGAAAGCTTGGGGTGGAGTTCCTGGCTGAGACTTGTTGGTATCTGGGGAAAAAACTCACTCCATTGTAGTTTGAATTCACAGTGACTGGGGGTGGAGTTCCTGGCTGAGACCTGTGAGTATCTGGGATAAAAAACGTCACTCCGTTGTATTTTGAATTAACAGAAGCTTGGGCTGGAGTTCCTGGCTGAGACTTGTGAGTATCTGGGGAAAAAACCTCAGTCCATTGTAGTTTGAATTCACAGAAGCTGGGGGTGGAGTTCCTGGCTGAGACTTGTTGGTATCTGGGGAAAAAACTCACTCCATTGTAGTTTGAATTCACAGTGACTGGGGGTGGAGTTCCTGGCTGAGACCTGTGAGTATCTGGGATAAAAAACGTCACTCCGTTGTATTTTGAATTAACAGAAGCTTGGGGTGGAGTTCCTGGCTGAGATTTGTGAGTATCTGGGAAAAAAACTCCACTCCATTGTAGTTTGAATTCAGAGAAGCTAGGGGTGGAGTTCCTGGCTGACACTTTTTGGTATCTGGGAAAAAAACCTCACTCCATTGTAGTTTGAATTCACAGAAGCTAGGGGTGGAGTTCCTAGCTCAGACTTGTTGGTATCTGGGGTAAAAAACCTCACTCCATTTGTAGTTTGAGATCATAGAGGTTGGCTGTGGAGTTCCTGGCTGAGACCTGTGAGTATCTGGGAAAAAAACCTCACTCCATTGTAGTTTGAATTCACAGAAGCTGGGGTGGAGTTCCTGGCTGAGACCTGTGATTATCTGGGATAAAAACGTCACTCCATTGTGGTTTGAATTAACAGAAGGTTGGGGTAGAGTTCCTGGCTGAGACCTGTGAATATCTGGGGAAAAAACCTCACTCCATTGTAGTTGGAATTCACAGAAGCTGGGGGTGGAGTTCCTGGCTGAGACTTGTGAGTATCTGGGGAAAAAACCTCACTCCATTGTAGTTTGAATTCACAGAAGCTGGGGGTGGAGTTCCAGGCTGAGACCTGTGAGTTTCTGGGAAAAAACCTCACTCCATTGTGGTTTGAATTCACAGAAGCTGGTGTGGAGTTCCTGGCTGAGACTGGGAGTATCTGGGATAAAAAAACTCACTCCATTGTAGTTTCAATTCACAGAAGCTGGGGGTGGAGTTCCAGGCTGAGACCTGTGAGTATCTGGGGAAAAAACCTCACTCCATCGTAGTTTGAATTCACAGAAGCTAGGGGTGGAGTTCCTGGCTGACACTTTTTGGTATCTGGGGAAAAAACCTCACTCCATTGTAGTTTGAATTCACAGAAGCTAGGGGTGGAGTTCCTAGCTCAGACTTGTTGGTATCTGGGGTAAAAAACCTCACTCCATTTGTAGTTTGAGATCATAGAGGTTGGCTGTGGAGTTCCTGGCTGAGACCTGTGAGTATCTGGGAAAAAAACCTCACTCCATTGTAGTTTGAATTCACAGAAGCTGGGGTGGAGTTCCTGGCTGAGACCTGTGAGTATCTGGGATAAAAACGTCACTCCATTGTGGTTTAAATTAACAGAAGGTTGGGGTAGAGTTCCTGGCTGAGACCTGTGAATATCTGGGGAAAAAACCTCACTCCATTGTAGTTGGAATTCACAGAAGCTGGGGGTGGAGTTCCTGGCTGAGACTTGTGAGTATCTGGGGAAAAAACCTCACTCCATTGTAGTTTGAATTCACAGAAGCTGGGGGTGGAGTTCCAGGCTGAGACCTGTGAGTTTCTGGGAAAAAACCTCACTCCATTGTGGTTTGAATTCACAGAAGCTGGTGTGGAGTTCCTGGCTGAGACTGGGAGTATCTGGGATAAAAAAACTCACTCCATTGTAGTTTCAATTCACAGAAGCTGGGGGTGGAGTTCCAGGCTGAGACCTGTGAGTATCTGGGGAAAAAACCTCACTCCATCGTAGTTTGAATTCACAGAAGCTAGGGGTGGAGTTCCTGGCTGACACTTTTTGGTATCTGGGGAAAAAACCTCACTCCATTGTAGTTTGAATTCACAGAAGCTAGGGGTGGAGTTCCTAGCTCAGACTTGTTGGTATCTGGGGTAAAAAACCTCACTCCATTTGTAGTTTGAGATCATAGAGGTTGGCTGTGGAGTTCCTGGCTGAGACCTGTGAGTATCTGGGAAAAAAACCTCACTCCATTGTAGTTTGAATTCACAGAAGCTGGGGTGGAGTTCCTGGCTGAGACCTGTGAGTATCTGGGATAAAAACGTCACTCCATTGTGGTTTAAATTAACAGAAGGTTGGGGTAGAGTTCCTGGCTGAGACCTGTGAATATCTGGGGAAAAAACCTCACTCCATTGTAGTTGGAATTCACAGAAGCTGGGGGTGGAGTTCCTGGCTGAGACTTGTGAGTATCTGGGGAAAAAACCTCACTCCATTGTAGTTTGAATTCACAGAAGCTGGGGGTGGAGTTCCAGGCTGAGACCTGTGAGTTTCTGGGAAAAAACCTCACTCCATTGTAGTTTGAATTCACAGAAGCTAGGGGTGGAGTTCCTGGCTGAGACTTGTTGGTATCTGGGGTAAAAAACCTCACTCCATTTGTAGTTTGAATTAACAGAAGCTTGGGGTGGAGTTCCTGGCTGACACCTGTCGGTATCTGGGGGAAAAAAACCTCACTCCATTGTAGTTTGCATTCACAGAAGCTGGGGGTGGAGTTCCAGGCTGAGACCTGTGAGTATCTGGGGAAAAAACCTCACTCCACTGTAGTTGGAATACACAGAAGCTGGGGGTGGAGTTCCTGGCTGAGACATCTTGGTATCTGGGGGAAAGTATCCTCACTCCATTATAGTTTGAAATCACAGAAGCTGGGGGTGGAGTTCCTGGCTGTGACTTGTTGGTATCTGAGGGAAAAAACCTCACTCCATTTGTAGTTTGAGTTCACAGAGGTTGGAAGTGGAGTTCCGGGCTGAGACCTGTGAGAATCTGGGGAGAAAAACCTCACTCCATTGTAGTTCGAATTCACAGAAGCTGGTGTGGAGTTCCTGGCTGAGACTGGGAGTATCTGGGATAAAAAACCTCACTCCATTGTAGTTTGAATTCACAGAAGCTGGGGGTGGAGTTCCAGGCTGAGACCTGTGAGTATCTGGGGAAAAAACCTCACTCCATTGTAGTTTGAATTCACAGAAGCTAGGGGTGGAGTTCCTGGCTGAGACTTGTTGGTATCAGGGGAAAAAACCTCACTCCATTGTAGTTTGAATTAATAGAAGCTTGGGGTGGAGTTCCTAGCTGAGACCTGTGAGTATCTCGGGGGGGGGGAACCTCACTACATTGTAGTTTGAATTCACGAAAGCTTGGGGTGGAGTTCCTGGCTGAGACTTGTTGGTATCTGGGGAAAAAACTCACTCCATTGTAGTTTGAATTCACAGTGACTGGGGGTGGAGTTCCTGGCTGAGACCTGTGAGTATCTGGGATAAAAAACGTCACTCCGTTGTATTTTGAATTAACAGAAGCTTGGGCTGGAGTTCCTGGCTGAGACTTGTGAGTATCTGGGGAAAAAACCTCAGTCCATTGTAGTTTGAATTCACAGAAGCTGGGGGTGGAGTTCCTGGCTGAGACTTGTTGGTATCTGGGGAAAAAACTCACTCCATTGTAGTTTGAATTCACAGTGACTGGGGGTGGAGTTCCTGGCTGAGACCTGTGAGTATCTGGGATAAAAAACGTCACTCCGTTGTATTTTGAATTAACAGAAGCTTGGGGTGGAGTTCCTGGCTGAGATTTGTGAGTATCTGGGAAAAAAACTCCACTCCATTGTAGTTTGAATTCAGAGAAGCTAGGGGTGGAGTTCCTGGCTGACACTTTTTGGTATCTGGGAAAAAAACCTCACTCCATTGTAGTTTGAATTCACAGAAGCTAGGGGTGGAGTTCCTAGCTCAGACTTGTTGGTATCTGGGGTAAAAAACCTCACTCCATTTGTAGTTTGAGATCATAGAGGTTGGCTGTGGAGTTCCTGGCTGAGACCTGTGAGTATCTGGGAAAAAAACCTCACTCCATTGTAGTTTGAATTCACAGAAGCTGGGGTGGAGTTCCTGGCTGAGACCTGTGATTATCTGGGATAAAAACGTCACTCCATTGTGGTTTGAATTAACAGAAGGTTGGGGTAGAGTTCCTGGCTGAGACCTGTGAATATCTGGGGAAAAAACCTCACTCCATTGTAGTTGGAATTCACAGAAGCTGGGGGTGGAGTTCCTGGCTGAGACTTGTGAGTATCTGGGGAAAAAACCTCACTCCATTGTAGTTTGAATTCACAGAAGCTGGGGGTGGAGTTCCAGGCTGAGACCTGTGAGTTTCTGGGAAAAAACCTCACTCCATTGTGGTTTGAATTCACAGAAGCTGGTGTGGAGTTCCTGGCTGAGACTGGGAGTATCTGGGATAAAAAAACTCACTCCATTGTAGTTTCAATTCACAGAAGCTGGGGGTGGAGTTCCAGGCTGAGACCTGTGAGTATCTGGGGAAAAAACCTCACTCCATCGTAGTTTGAATTCACAGAAGCTAGGGGTGGAGTTCCTGGCTGACACTTTTTGGTATCTGGGGAAAAAACCTCACTCCATTGTAGTTTGAATTCACAGAAGCTAGGGGTGGAGTTCCTAGCTCAGACTTGTTGGTATCTGGGGTAAAAAACCTCACTCCATTTGTAGTTTGAGATCATAGAGGTTGGCTGTGGAGTTCCTGGCTGAGACCTGTGAGTATCTGGGAAAAAAACCTCACTCCATTGTAGTTTGAATTCACAGAAGCTGGGGTGGAGTTCCTGGCTGAGACCTGTGAGTATCTGGGATAAAAACGTCACTCCATTGTGGTTTAAATTAACAGAAGGTTGGGGTAGAGTTCCTGGCTGAGACCTGTGAATATCTGGGGAAAAAACCTCACTCCATTGTAGTTGGAATTCACAGAAGCTGGGGGTGGAGTTCCTGGCTGAGACTTGTGAGTATCTGGGGAAAAAACCTCACTCCATTGTAGTTTGAATTCACAGAAGCTGGGGGTGGAGTTCCAGGCTGAGACCTGTGAGTTTCTGGGAAAAAACCTCACTCCATTGTAGTTTGAATTCACAGAAGCTAGGGGTGGAGTTCCTGGCTGAGACTTGTTGGTATCTGGGGTAAAAAACCTCACTCCATTTGTAGTTTGAATTAACAGAAGCTTGGGGTGGAGTTCCTGGCTGACACCTGTCGGTATCTGGGGGAAAAAAACCTCACTCCATTGTAGTTTGCATTCACAGAAGCTGGGGGTGGAGTTCCAGGCTGAGACCTGTGAGTATCTGGGGAAAAAACCTCACTCCACTGTAGTTGGAATACACAGAAGCTGGGGGTGGAGTTCCTGGCTGAGACATCTTGGTATCTGGGGGAAAGTATCCTCACTCCATTATAGTTTGAAATCACAGAAGCTGGGGGTGGAGTTCCTGGCTGTGACTTGTTGGTATCTGAGGGAAAAAACCTCACTCCATTTGTAGTTTGAGTTCACAGAGGTTGGAAGTGGAGTTCCGGGCTGAGACCTGTGAGAATCTGGGGAGAAAAACCTCACTCCATTGTAGTTCGAATTCACAGAAGCTGGGGTGGAGTTCCTGGCTGAGACCTGTGAGTATATGGGGGGTGAAAAACCTCATTCCATTGTAGCGTGAATTCACAGAGACTGGGTGTGGAGTTCCTGGCTGAGACTTGTTGGTATCTGGGGGAAAAAACCTCACTAGATTGTATTTTGAATTCACAGAAGCTGGGGATGGAGTTCCAGGCTGAGACCTGTGAGTATCTGGGGAAAAAACCTCACTTCATTGTGGTTTGAATTCACAGAAGCTGGGGTGGAGTTCCTGGCTGAGACTGGGAGTATCTCGGATAAAAAATCTCACTCCATTGTAGTTTGAATTAACAGAAGCTTGGGGTGGAGTTCCTGGCTGAGACCTGTGAGTATCTGGGGAAAAGCCTCACTCCATTGTAGTTTGAATTCACAGAAACTGGGTGTGGAGTTCCTGGCTGCGACTCGTGAGTATTTGGGGGAGGGGAATCTTACTCCATTGTAGTTTGAATTCACAGAAGCTGGGGATGGAGTTCCTTGCTGAGACTTGTGAATATCTGGGGGGAAAAACCTTACTCCACTGTAGTTTGAATTCAGAGAGACTGGGGGTGCAGTTCCTGGCTTAGAACTGTTGGTTTCTGGGGGGAAAAACCTCACTCCATTGTAGTTTGAATTCACAGAAGATGGGGGTGGAGTTCCAGGGTGAGACCTGTGAGTTTCTGGGAAAAAAACCTCACTCCATTGTAGTTTGAATTCACAGAAGCTAGGGGTGGAGTTCCTGGCTGAGACTTGTTGGTATCTGGGGTAAAAAACCTCACTCCATTTGTAGTTTGAATTAACAGAAGCTTGGCGTGGAGTTCCTGGCTGAGACTTGTGAGTATCTGGGGACAAAACCTCACTCCATTGTAGTTTGAATTAACAGAAGCTTGGGGTGGAGTTCCTGGCTGAGACCTTTGAGTATCTGGGGGTGAAAAACCTCACTCCATTGTAGTTTGAATTCACAGAAACTGGGGGTGGAGTTCCTGGCTGAGACTGGGAGTATCTGGGATAAAAAACCTCACTCCATTGTAGTTTGAATTAACAGAAGCTTGGGGTGGAGTTCCTGGCTACGACCTGTGAGTATCTGGGGGGGGGAACCTTACTCCATTGTAGTTTGAATTCACAGAAGCTTGGGGTTGAGTTCCTGGCTGAGACCTTTGAGTATCTGGGGGTGAAAAACCTCACTCCATTGTAGTTTGAATTCACAGAAACTGGGGGTGGAGTTCCTGGCTGAGACTGGGAGTATCTGGGATAAAAAACCTCACTCCATTGTAGTTTGAATTAACAGAAGCTTGGGGTGGAGTTCCTGGCTACGACCTGTGAGTATCTGGGGGGGGGAACCTTACTCCATTGTAGTTTGAATTCACAGAAGCTGGGGATGGAGTTCCTGGCTGAGACTTGTGAATATGTGGGGAAAATCCCCACTCCGTTGTAGTTTGAATTCACAGAAGCTAGGGGTGGAGTTCCTGGCTGAGACTTGTTGGTATCTGGGGTAAAAAACCTCACTCCATTTGTAGTTTGAATTAACAGAAGCTTGGCGTGGAGTTCCTGGCTGAGACTTGTGAGTATCGGGGGACAAAACCTCACTCCATTGTAGTTTGAATTAACAGAAGCTTGGGGTTGAGTTCCTGGCTGAGACCTTTGAGTATCTGGGGGTGAAAAACCTCACTCCATTGTAGTTTGAATTCACAGAAACTGGGGGTGGAGTTCCTGGCTGAGACTGGGAGTATCTGGGATAAAAAACCTCACTCCATTGTAGTTTGAATTAACAGAAGCTTGGGGTGGAGTTCCTGGCTACGACCTGTGAGTATCTGGGGGGGGGAACCTTACTCCATTGTAGTTTGAATTCACAGAAGCTGGGGATGGAGTTCCTGGCTGAGACTTGTGAATATGTGGGGAAAATCCCCACTCCGTTGTAGTTTGAATTCACAGAAGCTAGGGGTGGAGTTCCTGGCTGACACTTTTTGGTATCTGGGAAAACAACCCTCACTCTATTGTAGTTTGAATTCACAGAAGCTTGGGGTGGAGTTCCTGGCTACGACCTGTGAGTATCTGGGGGGGGGAACCTTACTCCATTGTAGTTTGAATTAACAGAAGCTTGGGGTGGAGTTCCTGGCTACGACCTGTGAGTATCTGGGGGGGGGAACCTTACTCCATTGTAGTTTGAATTCACAGAAGCTTGGGGTTGAGTTCCTGGCTAACACTTTTTGGTATCTGGGGGTGAAAAACCTCACTCCATTGTAGTTTGAATTCACAGAAACTGGGGGTGGAGTTCCTGGCTGAGACTGGGAGTATCTGGGATAAAAAACCTCACTCCATTGTAGTTTGAATTAACAGAAGCTTGGGGTGGAGTTCCTGGCTACGACCTGTGAGTATCTGGGGGGGGGAACCTTACTCCATTGTAGTTTGAATTCACAGAAGCTGGGGATGGAGTTCCTGGCTGAGACTTGTGAATATGTGGGGAAAATCCCCACTCCGTTGTAGTTTGAATTCACAGAAGCTAGGGGTGGAGTTCCTGGCTGAGACTTGTTGGTATCTGGGGTAAAAAACCTCACTCCATTTGTAGTTTGAATTAACAGAAGCTTGGCGTGGAGTTCCTGGCTGAGACTTGTGAGTATCGGGGGACAAAACCTCACTCCATTGTAGTTTGAATTAACAGAAGCTTGGGGTTGAGTTCCTGGCTGAGACCTTTGAGTATCTGGGGGTGAAAAACCTCACTCCATTGTAGTTTGAATTCACAGAAACTGGGGGTGGAGTTCCTGGCTGAGACTGGGAGTATCTGGGATAAAAAACCTCACTCCATTGTAGTTTGAATTAACAGAAGCTTGGGGTGGAGTTCCTGGCTACGACCTGTGAGTATCTGGGGGGGGGGAACCTTACTCCATTGTAGTTTGAATTCACAGAAGCTGGGGATGGAGTTCCTGGCTGAGACTTGTGAATATGTGGGGAAAATCCCCACTCCGTTGTAGTTTGAATTCACAGAAGCTAGGGGTGGAGTTCCTGGCTGACACTTTTTGGTATCTGGGAAAACAACCCTCACTCTATTGTAGTTTGAATTCACAGAAGCTAGGGGTGGAGTTCCTGGCTGAGACCTGTTGGTATCTGGGGTAAAAAACCTCACTCCATTTGTAGTTTGAATTAACAGAAGCTTGGGGTGGAGTTCCTGGCTGAGACCTGTTGGTATCTGGGGGAAAAAAACCTCACTCCATTGTAGTTTGAATTCACAGAAGCTGGGGGTGGAGTTCCAGGCTGAGACCTGTGAGTATCTGGGAAAAAAACCTCACTCCATTGTAGTTTGAATTCACAGAAGCTAGGGGTGGAGTTCCTGGCTGAGACTTGTTGGTATCTGGGGTAAAAAACCTCACTCCATTTGTAGTTTGAATTAACAGAAGCTTGGGGTGGAGTTCCTGGCTGACACCTGTTGGTATCTGGGGGAACAAAACCTCACTCCATTGTAGTTTGAATTCACAGAAGCTGGGGGTGGAGTTCCTGGCTGAGACTGGGAGTATCTCGGATAAAAAATCTCACTCCATTGTAGTTTGAATTAACAGAAGCTTGGGGTGGAGTTCCTGGCTGAGACCTGTGAGTATCTGGGGAAAAGCCTCACTCCATTGTAGTTTGAATTCACAGAAACTGGGTGTGGAGTTCCTGGCTGCGACTTGTGAGTATTTGGGGGGAAAAACCTTACTCCACTGTAGTTTGAATTCAGAGAGACTGGGGGTGGAGTTCCTGGCTTAGAACTGTTGGTTTCTGGGGGGAAAAACCTCACTCCATTGTAGTTTGAATTCACAGAAGATGGGGGTGGAGTTAAAGGCTGAGACCTGTGAGTATCTGGGGGGAAAAACCTTACTCCACTGTAGTTTGAATTCAGAGAGACTGGGGGTGGAGTTCCTGGCTTAGAACTGTTGGTTTCTGGGGGGAAAAACCTCACTCCATTGTAGTTTGAATTCACAGAAGATGGGGGAGGAGTTAAAGGCTGAGACCTGTGAGTATCTGGGAAAAAAACCTCACTCCATTTTGGTTTGAATTCACAGAAGCTGGGGTGGAGTTCCTAGCTGAGACCTGTGAGTATCTCGGGGGGGGGGGAACCTCACTACATTGTAGTTTGAATTCACGAAAGCTTGGGGTGGAGTTCCTGGCTGAGACTTGTTGGTATCTGGGGAAAAAACTCACTCCATTGTAGTTTGAATTCACAGTGACTGGGGGTGGAGTTCCTGGCTGAGACCTGTGAGTATCTGGGATAAAAAACGTCACTCCGTTGTATTTTGAATTAACAGAAGCTTGGGCTGGAGTTCCTGGCTGAGACCTGTTGGTATCTGGGGTAAAAAACCTCACTCCATTTGTAGTTTGAATTCACAGAAGCTAGGGGTGGAGTTCCTGGCTGAGACTTGTTGGTATCTGGGGTAAAAAATCTCACTCCATTTGTAGTTTGAATTAACAGAAGCTTGGCGTGGAGTTCCTGGCTGAGACTTGTGAGTATCGGGGGACAAAACCTCACTCCATTGTAGTTTGAATTAACAGAAGCTTGGGGTTGAGTTCCTGGCTGAGACCTTTGAGTATCTGGGGGTGAAAAACCTCACTCCATTGTAGTTTGAATTCACAGAAACTGGGGGTGGAGTTCCTGGCTGAGACTGGGAGTATCTGGGATAAAAAACCTCACTCCATTGTAGTTTGAATTAACAGAAGCTTGGGGTGGAGTTCCTGGCTACGACCTGTGAGTATCTGGGGGGGGGAACCTTACTCCATTGTAGTTTGAATTCACAGAAGCTGGGGATGGAGTTCCTGGCTGAGACTTGTGAATATGTGGGGAAAATCCCCACTCCGTTGTAGTTTGAATTCACAGAAGCTAGGGGTGGAGTTCCTGGCTGACACTTTTTGGTATCTGGGAAAACAACCCTCACTCTATTGTAGTTTGAATTCACAGAAGCTAGGGGTGGAGTTCCTGGCTGAGACCTGTTGGTATCTGGGGTAAAAAACCTCACTCCATTTGTAGTTTGAATTAACAGAAGCTTGGGGTGGAGTTCCTGGCTGAGACCTGTTGGTATCTGGGGGAAAAAAACCTCACTCCATTGTAGTTTGAATTCACAGAAGCTGGGGGTGGAGTTCCAGGCTGAGACCTGTGAGTATCTGGGAAAAAACCCTCACTCCATTGTAGTTTGAATTCACAGAAGCTAGGGGTGGAGTTCCTGGCTGAGACTTGTTGGTATCTGGGGTAAAAAACCTCACTCCATTTGTAGTTTGAATTAACAGAAGCTTGGGGTGGAGTTCCTGGCTGATACCTGTTGGTATCTGGGGGAACAAAACCTCACTCCATTGTAGTTTGAATTCACAGAAGCTGGGGGTGGAGTTCCTGGCTGAGACTGGGAGTTTCTCGGATAAAAAATCTCACTCCATTGTAGTTTGAATTAACAGAAGCTTGGGGTGGAGTTCCTGGCTGAGACCTGTGAGTATCTGGGGAAAAGCCTCACTCCATTGTAGTTTGAATTCACAGAAACTGGGTGTGGAGTTCCTGGCTGCGACTTGTGAGTATTTGGGGGGAAAAACCTTACTCCACTGTAGTTTGAATTCAGAGAGACTGGGGGTGGAGTTCCTGGCTTAGAACTGTTGGTTTCTGGGGGGAAAAACCTCACTCCATTGTAGTTTGAATTCACAGAAGATGGGGGTGGAGTTAAAGGCTGAGACCTGTGAGTATCTGGGGGAAAAAACCTTACTCCACTGTAGTTTGAATTCAGAGAGACTGGGGGTGGAGTTCCTGGCTTAGAACTGTTGGTTTCTGGGGGGAAAAACCTCACTCCATTGTAGTTTGAATTCACAGAAGATGGGGGAGGAGTTAAAGGCTGAGACCTGTGAGTATCTGGGAAAAAAACCTCACTCCATTTTGGTTTGAATTCACAGAAGCTGGGGTGGAGTTCCTAGCTGAGACCTGTGAGTATCTCGGGGGGGGGGGAACCTCACTACATTGTAGTTTGAATTCACGAAAGCTTGGGGTGGAGTTCCTGGCTGAGACTTGTTGGTATCTGGGGAAAAAACTCACTCCATTGTAGTTTGAATTCACAGTGACTGGGGGTGGAGTTCCTGGCTGAGACCTGTGAGTATCTGGGATAAAAAACGTCACTCCGTTGTATTTTGAATTAACAGAAGCTTGGGCTGGAGTTCCTGGCTGAGACTTGTGAGTATCTGGGGAAAAAACCTCAGTCCATTGTAGTTTGAATTCACAGAAGCTGGGGGTGGAGTTCCTGGCTGAGACCTGTGAGTATCTGGGGAAAAAACCTCACTCCATTGTAGTTTGAATTCACAGAAGCTGGGGTGGAGTTCCTGGCTGAGACCTGTGATTATCTGGGATAAAAACGTCACTCCATTGTTTTTTGAATTAACAGAAGGTTGGGGTAGAGTTCCTGGCTGAGACCTGTGAGTATCTGGGGAAAAAACCTCACTCCATCGTAGTTTGAATTCACAGAAGCTAGGGGTGGAGTTCCTGGCTGACACTTTTTGGTATCTGGGAAAAAAACCTCACTCCATTGTAGTTTGAATTCACAGAAGCTGGGGTGGAAATTCCTAGCTCAGACTTGTTGGTATCTGGGGTAAAAAACCTCACTCCATTTGTAGTTTGAGATCATAGAGGTTGGCTGTGGAGTTCCTGGCTGAGACCTGTGAATATCTGGGAAAAAAACCTCACTCCATTGTAGTTTGAATTCACAGAAGCTGGGGTGGAGTTCCTGGCTGAGACCTGTGAGTATCTGGGATAAAAACGTCACTCCATTGTGGTTTAAATTAACAGAAGGTTGGGGTAGAGTTCCTGGCTGAGACCTGTGAATATCTGGGGAAAAAACCTCACTCCATTGTAGTTGGAATTCACAGAAGCTGGGGGTGGAGTTCCTGGCTGAGACTTGTGAGTATCTGGGGAAAAAACCTCACTCCATTGTAGTTTGAATTCACAGAAGCTGGGGGTGGAGTTCCAGGCTGAGACCTGTGAGTTTCTGGGAAAAAACCTCACTCCATTGTGGTTTGAATTCACAGAAGCTGGTGTGGAGTTCCTGGCTGAGACTGGGAGTATCTGGGATAAAAAACCTCACTCCATTGTAGTTTGAATTCACAGAAGCTGGGGGTGGAGTTCCAGGCTGAGACCTGTGAGTATCTGGGGAAAAAACCTCACTCCATTGTAGTTTGAATTCACAGAAGCTAGGGGTGGAGTTCCTGGCTGAGACTTGTTGGTATCTGGGGAAAAAACCTCACTCCATTGTAGTTTGAATTAACAGAAGCTTGGGGTGGAGTTCCTGGCTGAGACCTGTGAGTATCTGGGGGTGAAAAACCTCACTCCATTGTAGTTTGAATTCACAGAAACTGGGGGTGGAGTTCCTGGCTGAGACCTGTTGGTATCTGGGGGAAAAAAACCTCACTCCATTGTAGTTTGAATTCACAGAAGCTTGGGGTGGAGTTCCTGGCTGAGACCTGTGAGTATCTGGGAAAAAACCTCACTCCATTGTGGTTTGAATTCACAGAAGCTGGGGTGGAGTTCCTGGCTGAGACTGGGCGTATCTGGGATAAAAAACCTCACTCCATTGTAGTTTGAATTAACAGAAGCTTGGGGTGGAGTTCCTGGCTACGACCTGTAAGTATCTGGGGGGGGGGGAACCTTACTCCATTGTAGTTTGAATTCACAGAAGCTGGGGATGGAGTTCCTGGCTGAGACTTGTGAATATGTGGGGAAAATCCCCACTCCGTTGTGGTTTGAATTCACAGAAGCTGGTGTGGAGTTCCTGGCTGAGACTGGGAGTATCTGGGATAAAAAACCTCACTCCATTGTAGTTTGAATTCACAGAAGCTGGGGTGGAAATTCCTAGCTCAGACTTGTTGGTATCTGGGGTAAAAAACCTCACTCCATTTGTAGTTTGAGATCATAGAGGTTGGCTGTGGAGTTCCTGGCTGAGACCTGTGAATATCTGGGAAAAAAACCTCACTCCATTGTAGTTTGAATTCACAGAAGCTGGGGTGGAGTTCCTGGCTGAGACCTGTGAGTATCTGGGATAAAAACGTCACTCCATTGTGGTTTAAATTAACAGAAGGTTGGGGTAGAGTTCCTGGCTGAGACCTGTGAATATCTGGGGAAAAAACCTCACTCCATTGTAGTTGGAATTCACAGAAGCTGGGGGTGGAGTTCCTGGCTGAGACTTGTGAGTATCTGGGGAAAAAACCTCACTCCATTGTAGTTTGAATTCACAGAAGCTGGGGGTGGAGTTCCAGGCTGAGACCTGTGAGTTTCTGGGAAAAAACCTCACTCCATTGTGGTTTGAATTCACAGAAGCTGGTGTGGAGTTCCTGGCTGAGACTGGGAGTATCTGGGATAAAAAACCTCACTCCATTGTAGTTTGAATTCACAGAAGCTGGGGGTGGAGTTCCAGGCTGAGACCTGTGAGTATCTGGGGAAAAAACCTCACTCCATTGTAGTTTGAATTCACAGAAGCTAGGGGTGGAGTTCCTGGCTGAGACTTGTTGGTATCTGGGGAAAAAACCTCACTCCATTGTAGTTTGAATTAACAGAAGCTTGGGGTGGAGTTCCTGGCTGAGACCTGTGAGTATCTGGGGGTGAAAAACCTCACTCCATTGTAGTTTGAATTCACAGAAACTGGGGGTGGAGTTCCTGGCTGAGACCTGTTGGTATCTGGGGGAAAAAAACCTCACTCCATTGTAGTTTGAATTCACAGAAGCTTGGGGTGGAGTTCCTGGCTGAGACCTGTGAGTATCTGGGAAAAAACCTCACTCCATTGTGGTTTGAATTCACAGAAGCTGGGGTGGAGTTCCTGGCTGAGACTGGGCGTATCTGGGATAAAAAACCTCACTCCATTGTAGTTTGAATTAACAGAAGCTTGGGGTGGAGTTCCTGGCTACGACCTGTAAGTATCTGGGGGGGGGGGAACCTTACTCCATTGTAGTTTGAATTCACAGAAGCTGGGGATGGAGTTCCTGGCTGAGACTTGTGAATATGTGGGGAAAATCCCCACTCCGTTGTGGTTTGAATTCACAGAAGCTGGTGTGGAGTTCCTGGCTGAGACTGGGAGTATCTGGGATAAAAAACCTCACTCCATTGTAGTTTGAATTCACAGAAGCTGGGGGTGGAGTTCCAGGCTGAGACCTGTGAGTATCTGGGGAAAAAACCTCACTCCATTGTAGTTTGAATTCACAGAAGCTAGGGGTGGAGTTCCTGGCTGAGACTTGTTGGTATCTGGGGAAAAAACCTCACTCCATTGTAGTTTGAATTAACAGAAGCTTGGGGTGGAGTTCCTGGCTGAGACCTGTGAGTATCTGGGGGTGAAAAACCTCACTCCATTGTAGTTTGAATTCACAGAAACTGGGGGTGGAGTTCCTGGCTGAGACCTGTTGGTATCTGGGGGAAAAAAACCTCACTCCATTGTAGTTTGAATTCACAGAAGCTTGGGGTGGAGTTCCTGGCTGAGACCTGTGAGTATCTGGGAAAAAACCTCACTCCATTGTGGTTTGAATTCACAGAAGCTGGGGTGGAGTTCCTGGCTGAGACTGGGCGTATCTGGGATAAAAAACCTCACTCCATTGTAGTTTGAATTAACAGAAGCTTGGGGTGGAGTTCCTGGCTACGACCTGTAAGTATCTGGGGGGGGGGGAACCTTACTCCATTGTAGTTTGAATTCACAGAAGCTGGGGATGGAGTTCCTGGCTGAGACTTGTGAATATGTGGGGAAAATCCCCACTCCGTTGTGGTTTGAATTCACAGAAGCTGGTGTGGAGTTCCTGGCTGAGACTGGGAGTATCTGGGATAAAAAACCTCACTCCATTGTAGTTTGAATTCACAGAAGCTGGGGGTGGAGTTCCAGGCTGAGACCTGTGAGTATCTGGGGAAAAAACCTCACTCCATTGTAGTTTGAATTCACAGAAGCTAGGGGTGGAGTTCCTGGCTGAGACTTGTTGGTATCTGGGGAAAAAACCTCACTCCATTGTAGTTTGAATTAACAGAAGCTTGGGGTGGAGTTCCTGGCTGAGACCTGTGAGTATCTGGGGGTGAAAAACCTCACTCCATTGTAGTTTGAATTCACAGAAACTGGGGGTGGAGTTCCTGGCTGAGACCTGTTGGTATCTGGGGGAAAAAAACCTCACTCCATTGTAGTTTGAATTCACAGAAGCTTGGGGTGGAGTTCCTGGCTGAGACCTGTGAGTATCTGGGAAAAAACCTCACTCCATTGTGGTTTGAATTCACAGAAGCTGGGGTGGAGTTCCTGGCTGAGACTGGGCGTATCTGGGATAAAAAACCTCACTCCATTGTAGTTTGAATTAACAGAAGCTTGGGGTGGAGTTCCTGGCTACGACCTGTGAGTATCTGGGGGGGGGGGAACCTTACTCCATTGTAGTTTGAATTCACAGAAGCTGGGGATGGAGTTCCTGGCTGAGACTTGTGAATATGTGGGGAAAATCCCCACTCCGTTGTGGTTTGAATTCACAGAAGCTGGTGTGGAGTTCCTGGCTGAGACTGGGAGTATCTGGGATAAAAAACCTCACTCCATTGTAGTTTGAATTCACAGAAGCTGGGGGTGGAGTTCCAGGCTGAGACCTGTGAGTATCTGGGGAAAAAACCTCACTCCATTGTAGTTTGAATTCACAGAAGCTAGGGGTGGAGTTCCTGGCTGAGACTTGTTGGTATCTGGGGAAAAAACCTCACTCCATTGTAGTTTGAATTAACAGAAGCTTGGGGTGGAGTTCCTGGCTGAGACCTGTGAGTATCTGGGGGTGAAAAACCTCACTCCATTGTAGTTTGAATTCACAGAAACTGGGGGTGGAGTTCCTGGCTGAGACCTGTTGGTATCTGGGGGAAAAAAACCTCACTCCATTGTAGTTTGAATTCACAGAAGCTTGGGGTGGAGTTCCTGGCTGAGACCTGTGAGTATCTGGGAAAAAACCTCACTCCATTGTGGTTTGAATTCACAGAAGCTGGGGTGGAGTTCCTGGCTGAGACTGGGCCTATCTGGGATAAAAAAACCTCACTCCATTGTAGTTTGAATTAACAGAAGCTTGGGGTGGAGTTCCTGGCTACGACCTGTGAGTATCTGGGGGGGGGGAACCTTACTCCATTGTAGTTTGAATTCACAGAAGCTGGGGATGGAGTTCCTGGCTGAGACTTGTGAATATGTGGGGAAAATCCCCACTCCGTTGTAGTTTGAATTCACAGAAGCTAGGGGTGGAGTTCCTGGCTGACACTTTTTGGTATCTGGGAAAAAAAACCCTCACTCTATTGTAGTTTGAATTCACAGAAGCTAGGGGTGGAGTTCCAGGCTGAGACCTGTGAGTATCTGGGAAAAAAACCTCACTCCATTGTAGTTTGAATTCACAGAAGCTAGGGGTGGAGTTCCTGGCTGAGACTTGTTGGTATCTGGGGTAAAAAACCTCACTCCATTTGTAGTTTGAATTAACAGAAGCTTGGGGTGGAGTTCCTGGCTGACACCTGTCGGTATCTGGGGGAAAAAAACCTCACTCCATTGTAGTTTGAATTCACAGAAGCTGGGGGTGGAGTTCCAGGCTGAGACCTGTGAGTATCTGGGGAAAAAACCTCACTCCACTGTAGTTGGAATACACAGAAGCTGGGGGTGGAGTTCCTGGCTGAGACATCTTGGTATCTGGGGGAAAGTATCCTCACTCCATTATAGTTTGAAATCACAGAAGCTGGGGGTGGAGTTCCTGGCTGCGACTTGTTGGTATCTGGGGGAAAAAACCTCACTCCATTTGTAGTTTGAGTTCACAGATGTTGGAAGTGGAGTTCCGGGCTGAGACCTGTGAGAATCTGGGGAGAAAAACCTCACTCCATTGTAGTTCGAATTCACAGAAGCTGGGGTGGAGTTCCTGGCTGAGACCTGTGAGTATCTGGGGGGTGAAAAACCTCATTCCATTGTAGCTTGAATTCACAGAGACTGGGTGTGGAGTTCCTGGCTGAGACTTGTTGGTATCTGGGGGAAAAAACCTCACTAGATTGTATTTTGAATTCACAGAAGCTGGGGATGGAGTTCCAGGCTGAGACCTGTGAGTATCTGGGGAAAAAACCTCACTTCATTGTGGTTTGAATTCACAGAAGCTGGGGTGGAGTTCCTGGCTGAGACTGGGAGTATCTCGGATAAAAAATCTCACTCCATTGTAGTTTGAATTAACAGAAGCTTGGGGTGGAGTTCCTGGCTGAGACCTGTGAGTATCTGGGGAAAAGCCTCACTCCATTGTAGTTTGAATTCACAGAAACTGGGTGTGGAGTTCCTGGCTGCGACTTGTGAGTATTTGGGGGGGGGGAAATCTTACTCCATTGTAGTTTGAATTCACAGAAGCTGGGGATGGAGTTCCTTGCTGAGACTTGTGAATATCTGGGGGGAAAAACCTTACTCCACTGTAGTTTGAATTCAGAGAGACTGGGGGTGGAGTTCCTGGCTTAGAACTGTTGGTTTCTGGGGGGAAAACCTCACTCCATTGTAGTTTGAATTCACAGAAGATGGGGGTGGAGTTAAAGGCTGAGACCTGTGAGTATCTGGGGAAAAGCCTCACTCCATTGTAGTTTGAATTCACAGAAACTGGGTGTGGAGTTCCTGGCTGCGACTTGTGAGTATTTGGGGGGGGAAAATCTTACTCCATTGTAGTTTGAATTCACAGAAGCTGGGGATGGAGTTCCTTGCTGAGACTTGTGAATATCTGGGGGGAAAAACCTTACTCCACTGTAGTTTGAATTCAGAGAGACTGGGGGTGGAGTTCCTGGCTTAGAACTGTTGGTTTCTGGGGGGAAAAACCTCACTCCATTTTGGTTTGAATTCACAGAAGCTGGGGTGGAGTTCCTAGCTGAGACCTGTGAGTATCTCGGGGGGGAACCTCACTACATTGTAGTTTGAATTCACGAAAGCTTGGGGTGGAGTTACTGGCTGAAACCTGTGAGTATCTGGGGGAAAAAGGTCACTCCATTGTAGTTTGAATTCACAGAAGCTGGGGGTGGAGTTCCTGGCTGAGACTTGTTCGTATCTGGGGAAAAAACTCACTCCATTGTAGTTTGAATTCACAGTGACTGGGGGTGGAGTTCCTGGCTGAGACCTGAGAGTATCTGGGATAAAAACGTCACTCCGTTGTATTTTGAATTAACAGAAGCTTGGGGTGGAGTTCCTGGCTGAGACTTGTGAGTATCTGGGGAAAAAACCTCACTCCATTGTAGTTTGAATTCACAGAAGCTGGGGGTGGAGTTCCAGGCTGAGACCTGTGAGTTTCTGGGAAAAAACCTCACTCCATTGTGGTTTGAATTCACAGAAGCTGGTGTGGAGTTCCTGGCTGAGACTGGGATTATCTGGGATAAAAAACCTCACTCCATTGTAGTTTGAATTCACAGAAGCTGGGGGTGGAGTTCCAGGCTGAGACCTGTGAGTATCTGGGGAAAAAACCTCACTCCATCGTAGTTTGAATTAACAGAAGCTTGGGGTGGAGTTCCTGGCTGAGACCTGTGAGTATCTGGGGGTGAAAAACCTCACTCCATTGTAGTTTGAATTCACAGAAACTGGGGGTGGAGTTCCTGGCTGAGACCTGTTGGTATCTGGGGGAAAAAAACCTCACTCCATTGTAGTTTGAATTCACAGAAGCTTGGGGTGGAGTTCCTGGCTGAGACCTGTGAGTATCTGGGAAAAAACCTCACTCCATTGTGGTTTGAATTCACAGAAGCTGGGGTGGAGTTCCTGGCTGAGACTGGGCCTATCTGGGATAAAAAAACCTCACTCCATTGTAGTTTGAATTAACAGAAGCTTGGGGTGGAGTTCCTGGCTACGACCTGTGAGTATCTGGGGGGGGGGGAACCTTACTCCATTGTAGTTTGAATTCACAGAAGCTGGGGATGGAGTTCCTGGCTGAGACTTGTGAATATGTGGGGAAAATCCCCACTCCGTTGTAGTTTGAATTCACAGAAGCTAGGGGTGGAGTTCCTGGCTGACACTTTTTGGTATCTGGGAAAAAAAACCCTCACTCTATTGTAGTTTGAATTCACAGAAGCTAGGGGTGGAGTTCCAGGCTGAGACCTGTGAGTATCTGGGAAAAAAACCTCACTCCATTGTAGTTTGAATTCACAGAAGCTAGGGGTGGAGTTCCTGGCTGAGACTTGTTGGTATCTGGGGTAAAAAACCTCACTCCATTTGTAGTTTGAATTAACAGAAGCTTGGGGTGGAGTTCCTGGCTGACACCTGTCGGTATCTGGGGGAAAAAAACCTCACTCCATTGTAGTTTGAATTCACAGAAGCTGGGGGTGGAGTTCCAGGCTGAGACCTGTGAGTATCTGGGGAAAAAACCTCACTCCACTGTAGTTGGAATACACAGAAGCTGGGGGTGGAGTTCCTGGCTGAGACATCTTGGTATCTGGGGGAAAGTATCCTCACTCCATTATAGTTTGAAATCACAGAAGCTGGGGGTGGAGTTCCTGGCTGCGACTTGTTGGTATCTGGGGGAAAAAACCTCACTCCATTTGTAGTTTGAGTTCACAGATGTTGGAAGTGGAGTTCCGGGCTGAGACCTGTGAGAATCTGGGGAGAAAAACCTCACTCCATTGTAGTTCGAATTCACAGAAGCTGGGGTGGAGTTCCTGGCTGAGACCTGTGAGTATCTGGGGGGTGAAAAACCTCATTCCATTGTAGCTTGAATTCACAGAGACTGGGTGTGGAGTTCCTGGCTGAGACTTGTTGGTATCTGGGGGAAAAAACCTCACTAGATTGTATTTTGAATTCACAGAAGCTGGGGATGGAGTTCCAGGCTGAGACCTGTGAGTATCTGGGGAAAAAACCTCACTTCATTGTGGTTTGAATTCACAGAAGCTGGGGTGGAGTTCCTGGCTGAGACTGGGAGTATCTCGGATAAAAAATCTCACTCCATTGTAGTTTGAATTAACAGAAGCTTGGGGTGGAGTTCCTGGCTGAGACCTGTGAGTATCTGGGGAAAAGCCTCACTCCATTGTAGTTTGAATTCACAGAAACTGGGTGTGGAGTTCCTGGCTGCGACTTGTGAGTATTTGGGGGGGGGGAAATCTTACTCCATTGTAGTTTGAATTCACAGAAGCTGGGGATGGAGTTCCTTGCTGAGACTTGTGAATATCTGGGGGGAAAAACCTTACTCCACTGTAGTTTGAATTCAGAGAGACTGGGGGTGGAGTTCCTGGCTTAGAACTGTTGGTTTCTGGGGGGAAAACCTCACTCCATTGTAGTTTGAATTCACAGAAGATGGGGGTGGAGTTAAAGGCTGAGACCTGTGAGTATCTGGGGAAAAGCCTCACTCCATTGTAGTTTGAATTCACAGAAACTGGGTGTGGAGTTCCTGGCTGCGACTTGTGAGTATTTGGGGGGGGAAAATCTTACTCCATTGTAGTTTGAATTCACAGAAGCTGGGGATGGAGTTCCTTGCTGAGACTTGTGAATATCTGGGGGGAAAAACCTTACTCCACTGTAGTTTGAATTCAGAGAGACTGGGGGTGGAGTTCCTGGCTTAGAACTGTTGGTTTCTGGGGGGAAAAACCTCACTCCATTTTGGTTTGAATTCACAGAAGCTGGGGTGGAGTTCCTAGCTGAGACCTGTGAGTATCTCGGGGGGGAACCTCACTACATTGTAGTTTGAATTCACGAAAGCTTGGGGTGGAGTTACTGGCTGAAACCTGTGAGTATCTGGGGGAAAAAGGTCACTCCATTGTAGTTTGAATTCACAGAAGCTGGGGGTGGAGTTCCTGGCTGAGACTTGTTCGTATCTGGGGAAAAAACTCACTCCATTGTAGTTTGAATTCACAGTGACTGGGGGTGGAGTTCCTGGCTGAGACCTGAGAGTATCTGGGATAAAAACGTCACTCCGTTGTATTTTGAATTAACAGAAGCTTGGGGTGGAGTTCCTGGCTGAGACTTGTGAGTATCTGGGGAAAAAACCTCACTCCATTGTAGTTTGAATTCACAGAAGCTGGGGGTGGAGTTCCAGGCTGAGACCTGTGAGTTTCTGGGAAAAAACCTCACTCCATTGTGGTTTGAATTCACAGAAGCTGGTGTGGAGTTCCTGGCTGAGACTGGGATTATCTGGGATAAAAAACCTCACTCCATTGTAGTTTGAATTCACAGAAGCTGGGGGTGGAGTTCCAGGCTGAGACCTGTGAGTATCTGGGGAAAAAACCTCACTCCATCGTAGTTTGAATTCACAGAAGCTAGGGGTGGAGTTCCTGGCTGACACTTTTTGGTATCTGGGAAAAAAACCTCACTCCATTGTAGTTTGAATTCACAGAAGCTAGGGGTGGAGTTCCTAGCTCAGACTTGTTGGTATCTGGGGTAAAAAACCTCACTCCATTTGTAGTTTGAGATCATAGAGGTTGGCTGTGGAGTTCCTGGCTGAGACCTGTGAATATCTGGGAAAAAAACCTCACTCCATTGTAGTTTGAATTCACAGAAGCTGGGGTGGAGTTCCTGGTTGAGACCTGTGAGTATCTGGGATAAAAACGTCACTCCATTGTGGTTTAAATTAACAGAAGGTTGGGGTAGAGTTCCTGGCTGAGACCTGTGAATATCTGGGGAAAAAACCTCACTCCATTGTAGTTGGAATTCACAGAAGCTGGGGGTGGAGTTCCTGGCTGAGACTTGTGAGTATCTGGGGAAAAAACCTCACTCCATTGTAGTTTGAATTCACAGAAGCTGGGGGTGGAGTTCCAGGCTGAGACCTGTGAGTTTCTGGGAAAAAACCTCACTCCATTGTGGTTTGAATTCACAGAAGCTGGTGTGGAGTTCCTGGCTGAGACTGGGAGTATCTGGGATAAAAAACCTCACTCCATTGTAGTTTGAATTCACAGAAGCTGGGGGTGGAGTTCCAGGCTGAGACCTGTGAGTATCTGGGGAAAAAACCTCACTCCATTGTAGTTTGAATTCACAGAAGCTAGGGGTGGAGTTCCTGGCTGAGACTTGTTGGTATCTGGGGAAAAAACCTCACTCCATTGTAGTTTGAATTAACAGAAGCTTGGGGTGGAGTTCCTGGCTGAGACCTGTGAGTATCTGGGGGTGAAAAACCTCACTCCATTGTAGTTTGAATTCACAGAAACTGGGGGTGGAGTTCCTGGCTGAGACCTGTTGGTATCTGGGGGAAAAAAACCTCACTCCATTGTAGTTTGAATTCACAGAAGCTTGGGGTGGAGTTCCTGGCTGAGACCTGTGAGTATCTGGGAAAAAACCTCACTCCATTGTAGTTTGAATTCACAGAAGCTAGGGGTGGAGTTCCTGGCTGACACTTTTTGGTATCTGGGAAAACAACCCTCACTCTATTGTAGTTTGAATTCACAGAAGCTAGGGGTGGAGTTCCTGGCTGAGACCTGTTGGTATCTGGGGTAAAAAACCTCACTCCATTTGTAGTTTGAATTAACAGAAGCTTGGGGTGGAGTTCCTGGCTGAGACCTGTTGGTATCTGGGGGAAAAAAACCTCACTCCATTGTAGTTTGAATTCACAGAAGCTGGGGGTGGAGTTCCAGGCTGAGACCTGTGAGTATCTGGGAAAAAAACCTCACTCCATTGTAGTTTGAATTCACAGTGACTGGGGGTGGAGTTCCTGGCTGAGACCTGAGAGTATCTGGGATAAAAACGTCACTCCGTTGTATTTTGAATTAACAGAAGCTTGGGGTGGAGTTCCTGGCTGAGACTTGGAGTATCTGGGGAAAAAACCTCACTCCATTGTAGTTTGAATTCACAGAAGCTGGGGGTGGAGTTCCAGGCTGAGACCTGTGAGTTTCTGGGAAAAAACCTCACTCCATTGTAGTTTGAATTCACAGTGACTGGGGATGGAGTTCCTGGCTGAGACTTGTGAATATGTGGGGAAAATCCCCACTCCGTTGTAGTTTGAATTCACAGAAGCTAGGGGTGGAGTTCCTGGCTGACACTTTTTGGTATCTGGGAAAAAAAACCTCACTCTATTGTAGTTTGAATTAACAGAAGCTTGGGGTGGAGTTCCTGGCTGAGACTTGTGAGTATCTGGGGAAAAAACCTCACTCCATTGTAGTTTGAATTCACAGAAGCTGGGGGTGGAGTTCCTGGCTGTGACTTGTTGGTATCTGGGGAAAAAACTCACTCCATTGTAGTTTGAATTCACAGTGACTGGGGGTGGAGTTCCTGGCTGAGACCTGTGAGTATCTGGGATAAAAAACGTCACTCCATTGTATTTTGAATTAACAGAAGCTTGGGGTGGAGTTCCTGGCTGAGACTTGTGAGTATCTGGGGAAAAAACCTCACTCCTTTGTAGTTTGAATTCACAGAAGCTGGGGGTGGAGTTCCTGGCTGTGACTTGTTGGTATCTGGGGAAAAAACTCACTCCATTGTAGTTTGAATTCACAGTGACTGGGGGTGGAGTTCCTGGCTGAGACCTGTGAGTATCTGGGATAAAAAACGTCACTCCGTTGTATTTTGAATTAACAGAAGCTTGGGGTGGAGTTCCTGGCTGAGACTTGTTAGTATCTGGGAAAAAAACTCTACTCCATTGTAGTTTGAATTCACAGAAGCTAGGGGTGGAGTTCCTGGCTGACACTTTTTGGTATCTGGGAAAAAAAACCTCACTCCATTGTAGTTTGAATTCACAGAAGCTAGGGGTGGAGTTCCTGGCTGAGACTTGTTGGTATCTGGGGTAAAAAACCTCACTCCATTTGTAGTTTGAGATCACAGAGGTTGGCTGTGGAGTTCGTGGCTGAGACCTGTGAGTATCTGGGAAAAAACCTCACTCCATTGTAGTTTGAATTCACAGAAGCTGGGGTGGAGTTCCTGGCTGAGACCTGTGAGTATCTGTGATAAAAAACGTCACTCCATTGTAGTTTGAATTAACAGAAGCTTGGGGTAGAGTTCCTGGCTGAGACCTGTTGGTATCTGGTGTAAAAAACCTCACTCCATTGTGGCTTGAATTCACAGAAGCTGGGGTGGAGTTCCTGGCTGAGACTGGGAGTATCTGGGATAAAACACCTCACTCCATTGTAGTTTGAATTAACAGAAGCTTGGGGTGGAGTTCCTGGCTACGACCTGTGAGTATCTGGGGGGGGAACCTTACTCCATTGTAGTTTGAATTCACAGAAGATGGGGGTGGAGTTCCAGGCTGAGACTTGTGAGTATCTGGGGAAAAAACCTCACTCCATTGTAGTTTGAATTAACAGAAGCTTGGGGTGGAGTTCCTGGCTGAGACTTGTGAGTATCTGGGGGAAAAAACCTCACTCCATTGTAGTTTGAATTAACAGAAGCTTGGGGTGGAGTTCCTGGCTGAGACCTGTGAGTATCTGGGGGTGAAAAACCTCACTCCATTGTAGTTTGAATTCACAGAAGCTGGGGGTGGAGTTCCTGGCTGTGACTTGTTGGTATCCTGGGAAAAAACTCACTCCATTGTAGTTTGAATTCACAGTGACTGGGGGTGGAGTTCCTGGCTGAGACCTGTGAGTATCTGGGATAAAAAATGTCACTCCGTTGTATTTTGAATTAACAGAAGCTTGGGGTGGAGTTCCTGGCTGAGACTTGTTAGTATCTGGGAAAAAAACTCTACTCCATTGTAGTTTGAATTCACAGAAGCTAGGGGTGGAGTTCCTGGCTGACACTTTTTGGTATCTGGGAAAAAAAACCTCACTCCATTGTAGTTTGAATTCACAGAAGCTAGGGGTGGAGTTCCTGGCTGAGAGTTGTTGGTATCTGGGGTAAAAAACCTCACTCCATTTGTAGTTTGAGATCACAGAGGTTGGCTGTGGAGTTCGTGGCTGAGACCTGTGAGTATCTGGGAAAAAACCTCACTCCATTGTAGTTTGAATTCACAGAACCTGGGGTGGAGTTCCTGGCTGAGACCTGTGAGTATCTGGGATAAAAAACGTCACTCCATTGTAGTTTGAATTAACAGAAGCTTGGGGTAGAGTTCCTGGCTGAGACCTGTTGGTATCTGGGGGAAAAAAACCTCACTCCATTGTAGTTTGAATTCACAGAAGCTTGGGGTGGAGTTCCTGGCTGAGACCTGTGAGTATCTGGGAAAAAACCTCACTCCATTGTAGTTTGAATTCACAGAAGCTAGGGGTGGAGTTCCTGGCTGACACTTTTTGGTATCTGGGAAAACAACCCTCACTCTATTGTAGTTTGAATTCACAGAAGCTAGGGGTGGAGTTCCTGGCTGAGACCTGTTGGTATCTGGGGTAAAAAACCTCACTCCGTTGTATTTTGAATTAACAGAAGCTTGGGGTGGAGTTCCTGGCTGAGACTTGGAGTATCTGGGGAAAAAACCTCACTCCATTGTAGTTTGAATTCACAGAAGCTGGGGGTGGAGTTCCAGGCTGAGACCTGTGAGTTTCTGGGAAAAAACCTCACTCCATTGTAGTTTGAATTCACAGTGACTGGGGATGGAGTTCCTGGCTGAGACTTGTGAATATGTGGGGAAAATCCCCACTCCGTTGTAGTTTGAATTCACAGAAGCTAGGGGTGGAGTTCCTGGCTGACACTTTTTGGTATCTGGGAAAAAAAACCTCACTCTATTGTAGTTTGAATTAACAGAAGCTTGGGGTGGAGTTCCTGGCTGAGACTTGTGAGTATCTGGGGAAAAAACCTCACTCCATTGTAGTTTGAATTCACAGAAGCTGGGGGTGGAGTTCCTGGCTGTGACTTGTTGGTATCTGGGGAAAAAACTCACTCCATTGTAGTTTGAATTCACAGTGACTGGGGGTGGAGTTCCTGGCTGAGACCTGTGAGTATCTGGGATAAAAAACGTCACTCCATTGTATTTTGAATTAACAGAAGCTTGGGGTGGAGTTCCTGGCTGAGACTTGTGAGTATCTGGGGAAAAAACCTCACTCCTTTGTAGTTTGAATTCACAGAAGCTGGGGGTGGAGTTCCTGGCTGTGACTTGTTGGTATCTGGGGAAAAAACTCACTCCATTGTAGTTTGAATTCACAGTGACTGGGGGTGGAGTTCCTGGCTGAGACCTGTGAGTATCTGGGATAAAAAACGTCACTCCGTTGTATTTTGAATTAACAGAAGCTTGGGGTGGAGTTCCTGGCTGAGACTTGTTAGTATCTGGGAAAAAAACTCTACTCCATTGTAGTTTGAATTCACAGAAGCTAGGGGTGGAGTTCCTGGCTGACACTTTTTGGTATCTGGGAAAAAAAACCTCACTCCATTGTAGTTTGAATTCACAGAAGCTAGGGGTGGAGTTCCTGGCTGAGACTTGTTGGTATCTGGGGTAAAAAACCTCACTCCATTTGTAGTTTGAGATCACAGAGGTTGGCTGTGGAGTTCGTGGCTGAGACCTGTGAGTATCTGGGAAAAAACCTCACTCCATTGTAGTTTGAATTCACAGAAGCTGGGGTGGAGTTCCTGGCTGAGACCTGTGAGTATCTGTGATAAAAAACGTCACTCCATTGTAGTTTGAATTAACAGAAGCTTGGGGTAGAGTTCCTGGCTGAGACCTGTTGGTATCTGGTGTAAAAAACCTCACTCCATTGTGGCTTGAATTCACAGAAGCTGGGGTGGAGTTCCTGGCTGAGACTGGGAGTATCTGGGATAAAACACCTCACTCCATTGTAGTTTGAATTAACAGAAGCTTGGGGTGGAGTTCCTGGCTACGACCTGTGAGTATCTGGGGGGGGAACCTTACTCCATTGTAGTTTGAATTCACAGAAGATGGGGGTGGAGTTCCAGGCTGAGACTTGTGAGTATCTGGGGAAAAAACCTCACTCCATTGTAGTTTGAATTAACAGAAGCTTGGGGTGGAGTTCCTGGCTGAGACTTGTGAGTATCTGGGGGAAAAAACCTCACTCCATTGTAGTTTGAATTAACAGAAGCTTGGGGTGGAGTTCCTGGCTGAGACCTGTGAGTATCTGGGGGTGAAAAACCTCACTCCATTGTAGTTTGAATTCACAGAAGCTGGGGGTGGAGTTCCTGGCTGTGACTTGTTGGTATCCTGGGAAAAAACTCACTCCATTGTAGTTTGAATTCACAGTGACTGGGGGTGGAGTTCCTGGCTGAGACCTGTGAGTATCTGGGATAAAAAATGTCACTCCGTTGTATTTTGAATTAACAGAAGCTTGGGGTGGAGTTCCTGGCTGAGACTTGTTAGTATCTGGGAAAAAAACTCTACTCCATTGTAGTTTGAATTCACAGAAGCTAGGGGTGGAGTTCCTGGCTGACACTTTTTGGTATCTGGGAAAAAAAACCTCACTCCATTGTAGTTTGAATTCACAGAAGCTAGGGGTGGAGTTCCTGGCTGAGAGTTGTTGGTATCTGGGGTAAAAAACCTCACTCCATTTGTAGTTTGAGATCACAGAGGTTGGCTGTGGAGTTCGTGGCTGAGACCTGTGAGTATCTGGGAAAAAACCTCACTCCATTGTAGTTTGAATTCACAGAACCTGGGGTGGAGTTCCTGGCTGAGACCTGTGAGTATCTGGGATAAAAAACGTCACTCCATTGTAGTTTGAATTAACAGAAGCTTGGGGTAGAGTTCCTGGCTGAGACCTGTGAGTATCTGGGGAAAAAACCTCACTCCACTGTAGTTGGAATACACAGAAGCTGGGGGTGGAGTTCCTGGCTGAGACCTCTTGGTATCTGGGGGAAAGTATCCTCACTCCATTATAGTTTGAAATCACAGAAGCTGGGGGTGGAGTTCCTGGCTGCGACTTGTTGGTATCTGGGGGAAAAAACCTCACTCCATTTGTAGTTTGAGTTCACAGAGACTGGGGGTGGAGTTCCTGGCTGAGACATGTTGGTATCTGGGGGAAAAAACGTCACTCCATTGTAGTTTGAATTCACAGAAGCTGGGGGTGGAGTTCCTGGCTGAGACTTGTTGGTATCTGGGGAAAAGACTCACTCCATTGTAGTTTGAATTCACAGAAGCTGGGGGTGGAGTTCCTGGCTGAGACTTGTTGGTATCTTTGGTAAAAAACCTCACTCCATTTGTAGTTTGAATTAACAGAAGCTTGGGGTGGAGTTCCTGGCTGAGAGTTGTTGGTATCTGGGGTAAAAAACCTCACTCCATTTGTAGTTTGAGATCACAGAGGTTGGCTGTGGAGTTCGTGGCTGAGACCTGTGAGTATCTGGGAAAAAACCTCACTCCATTGTAGTTTGAATTCACAGAACCTGGGGTGGAGTTCCTGGCTGAGACCTGTGAGTATCTGGGATAAAAAACGTCACTCCATTGTAGTTTGAATTAACAGAAGCTTGGGGTAGAGTTCCTGGCTGAGACCTGTTGGTATCTGGGGGAAAAAAACCTCACTCCATTGTAGTTTGAATTCACAGAAGCTTGGGGTGGAGTTCCTGGCTGAGACCTGTGAGTATCTGGGAAAAAACCTCACTCCATTGTAGTTTGAATTCACAGAAGCTAGGGGTGGAGTTCCTGGCTGACACTTTTTGGTATCTGGGAAAACAACCCTCACTCTATTGTAGTTTGAATTCACAGAAGCTAGGGGTGGAGTTCCTGGCTGAGACCTGTTGGTATCTGGGGTAAAAAACCTCACTCCGTTGTATTTTGAATTAACAGAAGCTTGGGGTGGAGTTCCTGGCTGAGACTTGGAGTATCTGGGGAAAAAACCTCACTCCATTGTAGTTTGAATTCACAGAAGCTGGGGGTGGAGTTCCAGGCTGAGACCTGTGAGTTTCTGGGAAAAAACCTCACTCCATTGTAGTTTGAATTCACAGTGACTGGGGATGGAGTTCCTGGCTGAGACTTGTGAATATGTGGGGAAAATCCCCACTCCGTTGTAGTTTGAATTCACAGAAGCTAGGGGTGGAGTTCCTGGCTGACACTTTTTGGTATCTGGGAAAAAAAACCTCACTCTATTGTAGTTTGAATTAACAGAAGCTTGGGGTGGAGTTCCTGGCTGAGACTTGTGAGTATCTGGGGAAAAAACCTCACTCCATTGTAGTTTGAATTCACAGAAGCTGGGGGTGGAGTTCCTGGCTGTGACTTGTTGGTATCTGGGGAAAAAACTCACTCCATTGTAGTTTGAATTCACAGTGACTGGGGGTGGAGTTCCTGGCTGAGACCTGTGAGTATCTGGGATAAAAAACGTCACTCCATTGTATTTTGAATTAACAGAAGCTTGGGGTGGAGTTCCTGGCTGAGACTTGTGAGTATCTGGGGAAAAAACCTCACTCCTTTGTAGTTTGAATTCACAGAAGCTGGGGGTGGAGTTCCTGGCTGTGACTTGTTGGTATCTGGGGAAAAAACTCACTCCATTGTAGTTTGAATTCACAGTGACTGGGGGTGGAGTTCCTGGCTGAGACCTGTGAGTATCTGGGATAAAAAACGTCACTCCGTTGTATTTTGAATTAACAGAAGCTTGGGGTGGAGTTCCTGGCTGAGACTTGTTAGTATCTGGGAAAAAAACTCTACTCCATTGTAGTTTGAATTCACAGAAGCTAGGGGTGGAGTTCCTGGCTGACACTTTTTGGTATCTGGGAAAAAAAACCTCACTCCATTGTAGTTTGAATTCACAGAAGCTAGGGGTGGAGTTCCTGGCTGAGACTTGTTGGTATCTGGGGTAAAAAACCTCACTCCATTTGTAGTTTGAGATCACAGAGGTTGGCTGTGGAGTTCGTGGCTGAGACCTGTGAGTATCTGGGAAAAAACCTCACTCCATTGTAGTTTGAATTCACAGAAGCTGGGGTGGAGTTCCTGGCTGAGACCTGTGAGTATCTGTGATAAAAAACGTCACTCCATTGTAGTTTGAATTAACAGAAGCTTGGGGTAGAGTTCCTGGCTGAGACCTGTTGGTATCTGGTGTAAAAAACCTCACTCCATTGTGGCTTGAATTCACAGAAGCTGGGGTGGAGTTCCTGGCTGAGACTGGGAGTATCTGGGATAAAACACCTCACTCCATTGTAGTTTGAATTAACAGAAGCTTGGGGTGGAGTTCCTGGCTACGACCTGTGAGTATCTGGGGGGGGAACCTTACTCCATTGTAGTTTGAATTCACAGAAGATGGGGGTGGAGTTCCAGGCTGAGACTTGTGAGTATCTGGGGAAAAAACCTCACTCCATTGTAGTTTGAATTAACAGAAGCTTGGGGTGGAGTTCCTGGCTGAGACTTGTGAGTATCTGGGGGAAAAAACCTCACTCCATTGTAGTTTGAATTAACAGAAGCTTGGGGTGGAGTTCCTGGCTGAGACCTGTGAGTATCTGGGGGTGAAAAACCTCACTCCATTGTAGTTTGAATTCACAGAAGCTGGGGGTGGAGTTCCTGGCTGTGACTTGTTGGTATCCTGGGAAAAAACTCACTCCATTGTAGTTTGAATTCACAGTGACTGGGGGTGGAGTTCCTGGCTGAGACCTGTGAGTATCTGGGATAAAAAATGTCACTCCGTTGTATTTTGAATTAACAGAAGCTTGGGGTGGAGTTCCTGGCTGAGACTTGTTAGTATCTGGGAAAAAAACTCTACTCCATTGTAGTTTGAATTCACAGAAGCTAGGGGTGGAGTTCCTGGCTGACACTTTTTGGTATCTGGGAAAAAAAACCTCACTCCATTGTAGTTTGAATTCACAGAAGCTAGGGGTGGAGTTCCTGGCTGAGAGTTGTTGGTATCTGGGGTAAAAAACCTCACTCCATTTGTAGTTTGAGATCACAGAGGTTGGCTGTGGAGTTCGTGGCTGAGACCTGTGAGTATCTGGGAAAAAACCTCACTCCATTGTAGTTTGAATTCACAGAACCTGGGGTGGAGTTCCTGGCTGAGACCTGTGAGTATCTGGGATAAAAAACGTCACTCCATTGTAGTTTGAATTAACAGAAGCTTGGGGTAGAGTTCCTGGCTGAGACCTGTGAGTATCTGGGGAAAAAACCTCACTCCACTGTAGTTGGAATACACAGAAGCTGGGGGTGGAGTTCCTGGCTGAGACCTCTTGGTATCTGGGGGAAAGTATCCTCACTCCATTATAGTTTGAAATCACAGAAGCTGGGGGTGGAGTTCCTGGCTGCGACTTGTTGGTATCTGGGGGAAAAAACCTCACTCCATTTGTAGTTTGAGTTCACAGAGACTGGGGGTGGAGTTCCTGGCTGAGACATGTTGGTATCTGGGGGAAAAAACGTCACTCCATTGTAGTTTGAATTCACAGAAGCTGGGGGTGGAGTTCCTGGCTGAGACTTGTTGGTATCTGGGGAAAAGACTCACTCCATTGTAGTTTGAATTCACAGAAGCTGGGGGTGGAGTTCCTGGCTGAGACTTGTTGGTATCTTTGGTAAAAAACCTCACTCCATTTGTAGTTTGAATTAACAGAAGCTTGGGGTGGAGTTCCTGGCTGAGACTTTTGAGTATCTGGGGAAAAAACCTCACTCCATTGTAGTTTGAATTCACAGAAGCTGGGGGTGGAGTTCCTGGCTTAGACTTGTGAGTATCTGGGAAAAAACCTCACTCCATTGTGGTTTGAATTCACAGAAGCTGGGGTGGAGTTCCTGGCTGAGACTGGGAGTATCTGGGATAAAAAACCTCACTCCATTGTAGTTTGAATTAACAGAAGCTGGGGGTGGAGTTCCAGGCTGAGACCTGTGAGTATCTGGGAAAAAACCTCACTCCATTGTGGTTTGAATTCACAGAAGCTGGGGTGGAGTTCCTGGCTGAGACTGGGAGTATCTGGGATAAAAAACCTCACTCCATTGTAGTTTGAATTAACAGAAGCTTGGGGTGGAGTTCCTGGCTACGACCTGTGAGTATCTGGGGGGGAACCTTACTCCATTGTAGTTTGAATTCACAGAAGCTGGGGGTGGAGTTCCAGGCTGAGACCTGTGAGTATCTGGGGAAAAAACCTCACTCCATTGTAGTTTGAATTCACAGAAGCTAGGGGTGGAGTTCCTGGCTGAGACTTGTTGGTATCTTTGGTAAAAAACCTCACTCCATTTGTAGTTTGAATTAACAGAAGCTTGGGGTGGAGTTCCTGGCTGAGACCTGTTGGTATCTGGGGTAAAAAACCTCACTCCATTTGTTGTTTGAATTAACAGAAGCTTGGGGTGGAGTTCCTGGCTGACACCTGTTGGTATCTGGGGTAAAAAAACCTCACTCCATTGTAGTTTGAATTCACAGAAGCTGGGGGTGGAGTTCCAGGCTGAGACCTGTGAGTATCTGGGAAAAAAACCTCACTCCATTGTAGTTTGAATTCACAGAAGCTAGGGGTGGAGTTCCTGGCTGAGACTTGTTGGTATCTGGGGTAAAAAAACCTCACTCCATTTGTAGTTTGAATTAACAGAAGCTTGGGGTGGAGTTCCTGGCTTAGACTTGTGAGTGTCTGGGGAAAAAACCTCACTCCATTGTAGTTTGAATTAACAGAAGCTTGGGGTGGAGTTCCTGGCTGAGACCTGTGAGTATCTGGGGGTGAAAAACCTCACTCCATTGTAGTCTGAATTCACAGAGACTGGGGGTGGAGTTCCTGGCTGAGACTTGTGAGTATCTGGGGAAAAAACCTCACTCCATTGTAGTTTGAATTCACAGAAGCTGGGGGTGGAGTTCCTGGCTTAGACTTGTGAGTATCTGGGGAAAAAACCTCACTCCATTGTAGTTTGAATTAATAGAAGCTTGGGGTGGAGTTCCTGGCTGAGACCTGTGAGTATCTGGGGGTGAAAAACCTCACTCCATTGTAGTTTGAATTCACAGAGACTGGGGGTGGAGTTCCTGGCTGAGACCTGTTGGTATCTGGGGGGAAAAAACCTCACTCCATTGTAGTTTGAATTCACAGAAGCTGGGGGTGGAGTTCCAGGCTGAGACCTGTGAGTATCTGGGAAAAAACCTCACTCCATTGTGGTTTGAATTCACAGAAGCTGGGGTGGAGTTCCTGGCTGAGACTGGGAGTATCTGGGATTAAAATCCTCACTCCATTGTAGTTTGAATTAACAGAAGCTTTGGGTGGAGTTCCTGGCTACGACCTGTGAGTATCTGGGGGGGGGAACCTTTATCCATTGTAGTTTGAATTCACAGAAGCTGGGGGTGGAGTTCCAGGCTGAGACCTGTGAGTATCTGGGGAAAAAACCTCACTCCATTGTAGTTTGAATTCACAGAAGCTAGGGGTGGAGTTCCTGGCTGAGACTTGTTGGTATCTTTGGTAAAAAACCTCACTCCATTTGTAGTTTGAATTAACAGAAGCTTGGGGTGGAGTTCCTGGCTGAGACTTGTGAGTATCTGGGGAAAAAACCTCACTCCATTGTAGTTTGAATTCACAGTAGCTGTGGGTGGAGTTCCTGGCTGAGACCTGTGAGTATCTGGGATAAAAAACGTTACTCCATTGTATTTTGAATTAACGGAAGCTTGGGGTGGAGTTCCTGGCTGAGACCTGTGAGTATCTGGGAAAAAACCTCACTCCATTGTAGTTTGAATTCACAGAAGCTGGGGGTGGAGTTTCTGGCTGTGACTTGTTGGTATCTGGGGAAAAAACTCACTCCATTGTAGTTTGAATTCACAGTGACTGGGGGTGGAGTTCCTGGCTGAGACCTGTGAGTATCTGGGATAAAAAACGTCACTCCATTGTATTTTGAATTAACAGAAGCTTGGGGTGGAGTTCCTGGCTGAGACCTGTGAGTATCTGGGAAAAAACCTCACTCCATTGTGGTTTGAATTCACAGAAGCTGGGGTGGAGTTCCTGGCTGAGACTGGGAGTATCTGGGATAAAAAACCTCACTCCATTGCAGTTTGAATTAACAGAAGCTTGGGGTGGAGTTCCTTGCTACGACCTGTGAGTATCTGGGCGGGGGAACCTTACTCCATTGCAGTTTGAATTAACAGAAGCTTGGGGTGGAGTTCCTTGCTACGACCTGTGAGTATCTGGGCGGGGGAACCTTACTCCATTGTAGTTTGAATTCACAGAAGCTGCGGGTGGAGTTCCAGGCTGAGACCTGTGAGTATCTGGGGAAAAAACCTCACTCCATTGTAGTTTGAATTCACAGAAGCTAGGGGTGGAGTTCCTGGCTGAGACTTGTTGGTATCTTTGGTAAAAAACCTCACTCCATTTGTAGTTTGAATTAACAGAAGCTTGGGGTGGAGTTCCTGGCTGAGACTTGTGAGTATCTGGGGAAAAAACCTCACTCCATTGTAGTTTGACTTCACAGAAGCTGGGGGTGGAGTTCCTGGCTGAGACCTGTGAGTATCTGGGATAAAAAACGTTACTCCATTGTATTTTGAATTAACAGAAGCTTGGGGTGGAGTTCCTGGCTGAGACCTGTGAGTATCTGGGATAAAAAACGTCACTCCATTGTATTTTGAATTAACAGAAGCTTGGGGTGGAGTTCCTGGCTGAGACTTGTGAGTATCTGGGGAAAAAACCTCACTCCTTTGTAGTTTGAATTCACAGAAGCTGGGGGTGGAGTTCCTGGCTGTGACTTGTTGGTATCTGGGGAAAAAACTCACTCCATTGTAGTTTGAATTCACAGTGACTGGGGGTGGAGTTCCTGGCTGAGACCTGTGAGTATCTGGGATAAAAAACGTCACTCCGTTGTATTTTGAATTAACAGAAGCTTGGGGTGGAGTTCCTGGCTGAGACTTGTTAGTATCTGGGAAAAAAACTCTACTCCATTGTAGTTTGAATTCACAGAAGCTAGGGGTGGAGTTCCTGGCTGACACTTTTTGGTATCTGGGAAAAAAACCTCACTCCATTGTAGTTTGAATTCACAGAAGCTAGGGGTGGAGTTCCTGGCTGAGACTTGTTGGTATCTGGGGTAAAAAACCTCACTCCATTTGTAGTTTGAGATCACAGAGGTTGGCTGTGGAGTTCGTGGCTGAGACCTGTGAGTATCTGGGAAAAAACCTCACTCCATTGTAGTTTGAATTCACAGAAGCTGGGGTGGAGTTCCTGGCTGAGACCTGTGAGTATCTGGGATAAAAAACGTCACTCCATTGTAGTTTGAATTAACAGAAGCTTGGGGTAGAGTTCCTGGCTGAGACCTGTTGGTATCTGGGGTAAAAAACCTCACTCCATTGTGGCTTGAATTCACAGAAGCTGGGGTGGAGTTCCTGGCTGAGACTGGGAGTATCTGGGATAAAACACCTCACTCCATTGTAGTTTGAATTAACAGAAGCTTGGGGTGGAGTTCCTGGCTACGACCTGTGAGTATCTGGGGGGGGGGGAACCTTACTCCATTGTAGTTTGAATTCACAGAAGCTGGGGGTGGAGTTCCAGGCTGAGACTTGTTTGTATCTGGGGAAAAAACCTCACTCCATTGTAGTTTGAATTAACAGAAGCTTGGGGTGGAGTTCCTGGCTGAGACTTGTGAGTATCTGGGGAAAAAACCTCACTCCATTGTAGTTTGAATTAACAGAAGCTTGGGGTGGAGTTCCTGGCTGAGACCTGTGAGTATCTGGGGGTGAAAAACCTCACTCCATTGTAGTTTGAATTCACAGAAGCTGGGGGTGGAGTTCCTGGCTGTGACTTGTTGGTATCCTGGGAAAAAACTCACTCCATTGTAGTTTGAATTCACAGTGACTGGGGGTGGAGTTCCTGGCTGAGACCTGTGAGTATCTGGGATAAAAAATGTCACTCCGTTGTATTTTGAATTAACAGAAGCTTGGGGTGGAGTTCCTGGCTGAGACTTGTTAGTATCTGGGAAAAAAACTCTACTCCATTGTAGTTTGAATTCACAGAAGCTAGGGGTGGAGTTCCTGGCTGACACTTTTTGGTATCTGGGAAAAAAAACCTCACTCCATTGTAGTTTGAATTCACAGAAGCTAGGGGTGGAGTTCCTGGCTGAGAGTTGTTGGTATCTGGGGTAAAAAACCTCACTCCATTTGTAGTTTGAGATCACAGAGGTTGGCTGTGGAGTTCGTGGCTGAGACCTGTGAGTATCTGGGAAAAAACCTCACTCCATTGTAGTTTGAATTCACAGAACCTGGGGTGGAGTTCCTGGCTGAGACCTGTGAGTATCTGGGATAAAAAACGTCACTCCATTGTAGTTTGAATTAACAGAAGCTTGGGGTAGAGTTCCTGGCTGAGACCTGTGAGTATCTGGGGTAAAAACCTCACTCCACTGTAGTTGGAATACACAGAAGCTGGGGGTGGAGTTCCTGGCTGAGACCTCTTGGTATCTGGGGGAAAGTATCCTCACTCCATTATAGTTTGAAATCACAGAAGCTGGGGGTGGAGTTCCTGGCTGCGACTTGTTGGTATCTGGGGGAAAAAACCTCACTCCATTTGTAGTTTGAGTTCACAGAGACTGGGGGTGGAGTTCCTGGCTGAGACCTGTTGGTTTCTGGGGGAAAAAACGTCACTCCATTGTAGTTTGAATTCACAGAAGCTGGGGGTGGAGTTCCTGGCTGAGACTTGTTGGTATCTGGGGAAAAGACTCACTCCATTGTAGTTTGAATTCACAGAAGCTGGGGGTGGAGTTCCTAGCTGAGACTTGTTGGTATCTGGGGAAAAAACTCACTCCATTGTAGTTTGAATTCACAGTGACTGGGGGTGGAGTTCCTGGCTGAGACCTGTGAGTATCTGGGATAAAAAACGTCACTCCATTGTATTTTGAATTAACAGAAGCTTGGGGTGGGGTTCCTGGCTGAGACTTGTGAGTATCTGGGGAAAAAACCTCACTCCATTGTATTTTGAATTCACAGAAACTGGGGGTGGAGTTCCTGGCTGTGACTTCTTGGTATCTGGGGAAAAAACCTCACTCCATTGTAGTTTGAATTCACAGAAGCTAGGGGTGGAGTTCCTGGCTGAGACTTGTTGGTATCTTTGGTAAAAAACCTCACTCCATTTGTAGTTTGAATTAACAGAAGCTTGGGGTGGAGTTCCTGGCTGAGACTTGTGAGTATCTGGGGAAAAAACCTCACTCCATTGTAGTTTGAATTCACAGAAGCTGGGGGTGGAGTTCCTGGCTTAGACTTGTGAGTATCTGGGGAAAAAACCTCACTCCATTGTAGTTTGAATTAACAGAAGCTTGGGGTGGAGTTCCTGGCTGAGACCTGTGAGTATCTGGGGGTGAAAAACCTCACTCCATTGTAGTTTGAATTCACAGAGACTGGGGGTGGAGTTCCTGGCTGAGACCTGTTGGTATCTGGGGGGAAAAAACCTCACTCCATTGTAGTTTGAATTCACAGAAGCTGGGGGTGGAGTTCCAGGCTGAGACCTGTGAGTATCTGGGAAAAAACCTCACTCCATTGTGGTTTGAATTCACAGAAGCTGGGGTGGAGTTCCTGGCTGAGACTGGGAGTATCTGGGATAAAAAACCTCACTCCATTGTAGTTTGAATTAACAGAAGCTTGGGGTGGAGTTCCTGGCTACGACCTGTGAGTATCTGGGGGGGAACCTTACTCCATTGTAGTTTGAATTCACAGAAGCTGGGGGTGGAGTTCCAGGCTGAGACCTGTGAGTATCTGGGGAAAAAACCTCACTCCATTGTAGTTTGAATTCACAGAAGCTAGGGGTGGAGTTCCTGGCTGAGACTTGTTGGTATCTTTGGTAAAAAACCTCACTCCATTTGTAGTTTGAATTAACAGAAGCTTGGGGTGGAGTTCCTGGCTGAGACCTGTTGGTATCTGGGGTAAAAAACCTCACTCCATTTGTTGTTTGAATTAACAGAAGCTTGGGGTGGAGTTCCTGGCTGACACCTGTTGGTATCTGGGAAAAAAAACCTCACTCTATTGTAGTTTGAATTAACAGAAGCTTGGGGTGGAGTTCCTGGCTGAGACTTTTGAGAATCTGGGGAAAAAACCTCACTCCATTGTAGTTTGAATTCACAGAAGCTAGGGGTGGAGTTCCTGGCTGACACTTTTTGGTATCTGGGAAAAAAAACCTCACTCTATTGTAGTTTGAATTAACAGAAGCTTGGGGTGGAGTTCCTGGCTGTGACTTGTTGGTATCTGGGGAAAAAACTCACTCCATTGTAGTTTGAATTCACAGTGACTGGGGGTGGAGTTCCTGGCTGAGACCTGTGAGTATCTGGGATAAAAAACGTCACTCCGTTGTATTTTGAATTAACAGAAGCTTGGGGTGGAGTTCCTGGCTGAGACTTGTTAGTATCTGGGAAAAAAACTCTACTCCATTGTAGTTTGAATTCACAGAAGCTAGGGGTGGAGTTCCTGGCTGACACTTTTTGGTATCTGGGAAAAAAAACCTCACTCCATTGTAGTTTGAATTCACAGAAGCTAGGGGTGGAGTTCCTGGCTGAGACTTGTTGGTATCTGGGGTAAAAAACCTCACTCCATTTGTAGTTTGAGATCACAGAGGTTGGCTGTGGAGTTCGTGGCTGAGACCTGTGAGTATCTGGGAAAAAACCTCACTCCATTGTAGTTTGAATTCACAGAAGCTGGGGTGGAGTTCCTGGCTGAGACCTGTGAGTATCTGTGATAAAAAACGTCACTCCATTGTAGTTTGAATTAACAGAAGCTTGGGGTAGAGTTCCTGGCTGAGACCTGTTGGTATCTGGGGTAAAAAACCTCACTCCATTGTGGCTTGAATTCACAGAAGCTGGGGTGGAGTTCCTGGCTGAGACTGGGAGTATCTGGGATAAAACACCTCACTCCATTGTAGTTTGAATTAACAGAAGCTTGGGGTGGAGTTCCTGGCTACGACCTGTGAGTATCTGGGGGGGGAACCCTACTCCATTGTAGTTTGAATTCACAGAAGCTGGGGGTGGAGTTCCAGGCTGAGACTTGTGAGTATCTGGGGAAAAAACCTCACTCCATTGTAGTTTGAATTAACAGAAGCTTGGGGTGGAGTTCCTGGCTGAGACTTGTGAGTATCTGGGGGAAAAAACCTCACTCCATTGTAGTTTGAATTAACAGAAGCTTGGGGTGGAGTTCCTGGCTGAGACCTGTGAGTATCTGGGGGTGAAACACCTCACTCCATTGTAGTTTGAATTCACAGAAGCTGGGGGTGGAGTTCCTGGCTGTGACTTGTTGGTATCCTGGGAAAAAACTCACTCCATTGTAGTTTGAATTCACAGTGACTGGGGGTGGAGTTCCTGGCTGAGACCTGTGAGTATCTGGGATAAAAAATGTCACTCCGTTGTATTTTGAATTAACAGAAGCTTGGGGTGGAGTTCCTGGCTGAGACTTGTTAGTATCTGGGAAAAAAACTCTACTCCATTGTAGTTTGAATTCACAGAAGCTAGGGGTGGAGTTCCTGGCTGACACTTTTTGGTTTCTGGGAAAAAAAACCTCACTCCATTGTAGTTTGAATTCACAGAAGCTAGGGGTGGAGTTCCTGGCTGAGAGTTGTTGGTATCTGGGGTAAAAAACCTCACTCCATTTGTAGTTTGAGATCACAGAGGTTGGCTGTGGAGTTCGTGGCTGAGACCTGTGAGTATCTGGGAAAAAACCTCACTCCATTGTAGTTTGAATTCACAGAACCTGGGGTGGAGTTCCTGGCTGAGACCTGTGAGTATCTGGGATAAAAAACGTCACTCCATTGTAGTTTGAATTAACAGAAGCTTGGGGTAGAGTTCCTGGCTGAGACCTGTGAGTATCTGGGGAAAAAACCTCACTCCACTGTAGTTGGAATACACAGAAGCTGGGGGTGGAGTTCCTGGCTGAGACCTCTTGGTATCTGGGGGAAAGTATCCTCACTCCATTATAGTTTGAAATCACAGAAGCTGGGGGTGGAGTTCCTGGCTGCGACTTGTTGGTATCTGGGGGAAAAAACCTCACTCCATTTGTAGTTTGAGTTCACAGAGACTGGGGGTGGAGTTCCTGGCTGAGACATGTTGGTATCTGGGGGAAAAAACGTCACTCCATTGTAGTTTGAATTCACAGAAGCTGGGGGTGGAGTTCCTGGCTGAGACTTGTTGGTATCTGGGGAAAAGACTCACTCCATTGTAGTTTGAATTCACAGAAGCTGGGGGTGGAGTTCCTGGCTGAGACTTGTTGGTATCTTTGGTAAAAAACCTCACTCCATTTGTAGTTTGAATTAACAGAAGCTTGGGGTGGAGTTCCTGGCTGAGACTTGTGAGTATCTGGGGAAAAAACCTCACTCCATTGTAGTTTGAATTCACAGAAGCTGGGGGTGGAGTTCCTGGCTTAGACTTGTGAGTATCTGGGGAAAAAACCTCACTCCATTGTAGTTTGAATTAACAGAAGCTTGGGGTGGAGTTCCTGGCTGAGACCTGTGAGTATCTGGGGGTGAAAAACCTCACTCCATTGTAGTTTGAATTCACAGAGACTGGGGGTGGAGTTCCTGGCTGAGACCTGTTGGTATCTGGGGGGAAAAAACCTCACTCCATTGTAGTTTGAATTCACAGAAGCTGGGGGTGGAGTTCCAGGCTGAGACCTGTGAGTATCTGGGAAAAAACCTCACTCCATTGTGGTTTGAATTCACAGAAGCTGGGGTGGAGTTCCTGGCTGAGACTGGGAGTATCTGGGATAAAAAACCTCACTCCATTGTAGTTTGAATTAACAGAAGCTTGGGGTGGAGTTCCTGGCTACGACCTGTGAGTATCTGGGGGGGAACCTTACTCCATTGTAGTTTGAATTCACAGAAGCTGGGGGTGGAGTTCCAGGCTGAGACCTGTGAGTATCTGGGGAAAAAACTCACTCCATTGTAGTTTGAATTCACAGTGACTGGGGGTGGAGTTCCTGGCTGAGACCTGTGAGTATCTGGGATAAAAAATGTCACTCCGTTGTATTTTGAATTAACAGAAGCTTGGGGTGGAGTTCCTGGCTGAGACTTGTTAGTATCTGGGAAAAAAACTCTACTCCATTGTAGTTTGAATTCACAGAAGCTAGGGGTGGAGTTCCTGGCTGACACTTTTTGGTATCTGGGAAAAAAAACCTCACTCCATTGTAGTTTGAATTCACAGAAGCTAGGGGTGGAGTTCCTGGCTGAGAGTTGTTGGTATCTGGGGTAAAAAACCTCACTCCATTTGTAGTTTGAGATCACAGAGGTTGGCTGTGGAGTTCGTGGCTGAGACCTGTGAGTATCTGGGAAAAAACCTCACTCCATTGTAGTTTGAATTCACAGAACCTGGGGTGGAGTTCCTGGCTGAGACCTGTGAGTATCTGGGATAAAAAACGTCACTCCATTGTAGTTTGAATTAACAGAAGCTTGGGGTAGAGTTCCTGGCTGAGACCTGTGAGTATCTGGGGAAAAAACCTCACTCCACTGTAGTTGGAATACACAGAAGCTGGGGGTGGAGTTCCTGGCTGAGACCTCTTGGTATCTGGGGGAAAGTATCCTCACTCCATTTGTAGTTTGAGTTCACAGAGACTGGGGGTGGAGTTCCTGGCTGAGACCTGTTGGTTTCTGGGGGAAAAAACGTCACTCCATTGTAGTTTGAATTCACAGAAGCTGGGGGTGGAGTTCCTGGCTGAGACTTGTTGGTATCTGGGGAAAAGACTCACTCCATTGTAGTTTGAATTCACAGAAGCTGGGGGTGGAGTTCCTAGCTGAGACTTGTTGGTATCTGGGGAAAAAAACTCACTCCATTGTAGTTTGAATTCACAGTGACTGGGGGTGGAGTTCCTGGCTGAGACCTGTAAGTATCTGGGATAAAAAACGTCACTCCATTGTATTTTGAATTAACAGAAGCTTGGGGTGGGGTTCCTGGCTGAGACTTGTGAGTATCTGGGGAAAAAACCTCACTCCATTGTAGTTTGAATTCACAGAAGCTAGGGGTGGAGTTCCTGGCTGAGACTTGTTGGTATCTTTGGTAAAAAACCTCACTCCATTTGTAGTTTGAATTAACAGAAGCTTGGGGTGGAGTTCCTGGCTGAGACTTGTGAGTATCTGGGGAAAAAACCTCACTCCATTGTAGTTTGAATTCACAGAAGCTGGGGGTGGAGTTCCTGGCTTAGACTTGTGAGTATCTGGGGAAAAAACCTCACTCCATTGTAGTTTGAATTAACAGAAGCTTGGGGTGGAGTTCCTGGCTGAGACTGGGAGTATCTGGGGAAAAACCTCACTCCATTGTAGTTTGAATTAACAGAAGCTTGGGGTGGAGTTCCTGGCTACGACCTGTGAGTATCTGGGGGGGAACCTTACTCCATTGTAGTTTGAATTCACAGAAGCTGGGGGTGGAGTTCCAGGCTGAGACCTGTGAGTATCTGGGGAAAAAACCTCACTCCATTGTAGTTTGAATTCACAGAAGCTAGGGGTGGAGTTCCTGGCTGAGACTTGTTGGTATCTTTGGTAAAAAACCTCACTCCATTTGTAGTTTGAATTAACAGAAGCTTGGGGTGGAGTTCCTGGCTGAGACCTGTTGGTATCTGGGGTAAAAAACCTCACTCCATTTGTTGTTTGAATTAACAGAAGCTTGGGGTGGAGTTCCTGGCTGACACCTGTTGGTATCTGGGAAAAAAAACCTCACTCTATTGTAGTTTGAATTAACAGAAGCTTGGGGTGGAGTTCCTGGCTGAGACTTTTGAGTATCTGGGGAAAAAACCTCACTCCATTGTAGTTTGAATTCACAGAAGCTAGGGGTGGAGTTCCTGGCTGACACTTTTTGGTATCTGGGAAAAAAAACCTCACTCTATTGTAGTTTGAATTAACAGAAGCTTGGGGTGGAGTTCCTGGCTGTGACTTGTTGGTATCTGGGGAAAAAACTCACTCCATTGTAGTTTGAATTCACAGTGACTGGGGGTGGAGTTCCTGGCTGAGACCTGTGAGTATCTGGGATAAAAAACGTCACTCCGTTGTATTTTGAATTAACAGAAGCTTGGGGTGGAGTTCCTGGCTGAGACTTGTTAGTATCTGGGAAAAAAACTCTACTCCATTGTAGTTTGAATTCACAGAAGCTAGGGGTGGAGTTCCTGGCTGACACTTTTTGGTATCTGGGAAAAAAAACCTCACTCCATTGTAGTTTGAATTCACAGAAGCTGGGGGTGGAGTTCCAGGCTGAGACCTGTGAGTATCTGGGAAAAAACCTCACTCCATTGTGGTTTGAATTCACAGAAGCTGGGGTGGAGTTCCTGGCTGAGACTGGGAGTATCTGGGATAAAACACCTCACTCCATTGTAGTTTGAATTAACAGAAGCTTGGGGTGGAGTTCCTGGCTACGACCTGTGAGTATCTGGGGGGGGGAACCTTACTCCATTGTAGTTTGAATTCACAGAAGCTGGGGGTGGAGTTCCAGGCTGAGACTTGTGAGTATCTGGGGAAAAAACCTCACTCCATTGTAGTTTGAATTAACAGAAGCTTGGGGTGGAGTTCCTGGCTGAGACTTGTGAGTATCTGGGGGAAAAAACCTCACTCCATTGTAGTTTGAATTCACAGAAGCTTGGGGTGGAGTTCCTGGCTGAGACCTGTGAGTATCTGGGGGTGAAACACCTCACTCCATTGTAGTTTGAATTCACAGAAGCTGGGGGTGGAGTTCCTGGCTGTGACTTGTTGGTATCCTGGGAAAAAACTCACTCCATTGTAGTTTGAATTCACAGTGACTGGGGGTGGAGTTCCTGGCTGAGACCTGTGAGTATCTGGGATAAAAAATGTCACTCCGTTGTATTTTGAATTAACAGAAGCTTGGGGTGGAGTTCCTGGCTGAGACTTGTTAGTATCTGGGAAAAAAACTCTACTCCATTGTAGTTTGAATTCACAGAAGCTAGGGGTGGAGTTCCTGGCTGACACTTTTTGGTATCTGGGAAAAAAAACCTCACTCCATTGTAGTTTGAATTCACAGAAGCTAGGGGTGGAGTTCCTGGCTGAGAGTTGTTGGTATCTGGGGTAAAAAACCTCACTCCATTTGTAGTTTGAGATCACAGAGGTTGGCTGTGGAGTTCGTGGCTGAGACCTGTGAGTATCTGGGAAAAAACCTCACTCCATTGTAGTTTGAATTCACAGAACCTGGGGTGGAGTTCCTGGCTGAGACCTGTGAGTATCTGGGATAAAAAACGTCACTCCATTGTAGTTTGAATTAACAGAAGCTTGGGGTAGAGTTCCTGGCTGAGACCTGTGAGTATCTGGGGAAAAAACCTCACTCCACTGTAGTTGGAATACACAGAAGCTGGGGGTGGAGTTCCTGGCTGAGACCTCTTGGTATCTGGGGGAAAGTATCCTCACTCCATTATAGTTTGAAATCACAGAAGCTGGGGGTGGAGTTCCTGGCTGCGACTTGTTGGTATCTGGGGGAAAAAACCTCACTCCATTTGTAGTTTGAGTTCACAGAGACTGGGGGTGGAGTTCCTGGCTGAGACATGTTGGTATCTGGGGGAAAAAACGTCACTCCATTGTAGTTTGAATTCACAGAAGCTGGGGGTGGAGTTCCTGGCTGAGACTTGTTGGTATCTGGGGAAAAGACTCACTCCATTGTAGTTTGAATTCACAGAAGCTGGGGGTGGAGTTCCTGGCTGAGACTTGTTGGTATCTTTGGTAAAAAACCTCACTCCATTTGTAGTTTGAATTAACAGAAGCTTGGGGTGGAGTTCCTGGCTGAGACTTGTGAGTATCTGGGGAAAAAACCTCACTCCATTGTAGTTTGAATTCACAGAAGCTGGGGGTGGAGTTCCTGGCTTAGACTTGTGAGTATCTGGGGAAAAAACCTCACTCCATTGTAGTTTGAATTAACAGAAGCTTGGGGTGGAGTTCCTGGCTGAGACCTGTGAGTATCTGGGGGTGAAAAACCTCACTCCATTGTAGTTTGAATTCACAGAGACTGGGGGTGGAGTTCCTGGCTGAGACCTGTTGGTATCTGGGGGGAAAAAACCTCACTCCATTGTAGTTTGAATTCACAGAAGCTGGGGGTGGAGTTCCAGGCTGAGACCTGTGAGTATCTGGGAAAAAACCTCACTCCATTGTGGTTTGAATTCACAGAAGCTGGGGTGGAGTTCCTGGCTGAGACTGGGAGTATCTGGGATAAAAAACCTCACTCCATTGTAGTTTGAATTAACAGAAGCTTGGGGTGGAGTTCCTGGCTACGACCTGTGAGTATCTGGGGGGGAACCTTACTCCATTGTAGTTTGAATTCACAGAAGCTGGGGGTGGAGTTCCAGGCTGAGACCTGTGAGTATCTGGGGAAAAAACCTCACTCCATTGTAGTTTGAATTCACAGAAGCTAGGGGTGGAGTTCCTGGCTGAGACTTGTTGGTATCTTTGGTAAAAAACCTCACTCCATTTGTAGTTTGAATTAACAGAAGCTTGGGGTGGAGTTCCTGGCTGAGACCTGTTGGTATCTGGGGTAAAAAACCTCACTCCATTTGTTGTTTGAATTAACAGAAGCTTGGGGTGGAGTTCCTGGCTGACACCTGTTGGTATCTGGGGTAAAAAAACCTCACTCCATTGTAGTTTGAATTCACAGAAGCTGGGGGTGGAGTTCCAGGCTGAGACCTGTGAGTATCTGGGAAAAAAACCTCACTCCATTGTAGTTTGAATTCACAGAAGCTAGGGGTGGAGTTCCTGGCTGAGACTTGTTGGTATCTGGGGTAAAAAAACCTCACTCCATTTGTAGTTTGAATTAACAGAAGCTTGGGGTGGAGTTCCTGGCTTAGACTTGTGAGTGTCTGGGGAAAAAACCTCACTCCATTGTAGTTTGAATTAACAGAAGCTTGGGGTGGAGTTCCTGGCTGAGACCTGTGAGTATCTGGGGGTGAAAAACCTCACTCCATTGTAGTTTGAATTCACAGAGACTGGGGGTGGAGTTCCTGGCTGAGACTTGTGAGTATCTGGGGAAAAAACCTCACTCCATTGTAGTTTGAATTCACAGAAGCTGGGGGTGGAGTTCCTGGCTTAGACTTGTGAGTATCTGGGGAAAAAACCTCACTCCATTGTAGTTTGAATTAATAGAAGCTTGGGGTGGAGTTCCTGGCTGAGACCTGTGAGTATCTGGGGGTGAAAAACCTCACTCCATTGTAGTTTGAATTCACAGAGACTGGGGGTGGAGTTCCTGGCTGAGACCTGTTGGTATCTGGGGGGAAAAAACCTCACTCCATTGTAGTTTGAATTCACAGAAGCTGGGGGTGGAGTTCCAGGCTGAGACCTGTGAGTATCTGGGAAAAAACCTCACTCCATTGTGGTTTGAATTCACAGAAGCTGGGGTGGAGTTCCTGGCTGAGACTGGGAGTATCTGGGATTAAAATCCTCACTCCATTGAAGTTTGAATTAACAGAAGCTTTGGGTGGAGTTCCTGGCTACGACCTGTGAGTATCTGGGGGGGGGAACCTTTATCCATTGTAGTTTGAATTCACAGAAGCTGGGGGTGGAGTTCCAGGCTGAGACCTGTGAGTATCTGGGGAAAAAACCTCACTCCATTGTAGTTTGAATTCACAGAAGCTAGGGGTGGAGTTCCTGGCTGAGACTTGTTGGTATCTTTGGTAAAAAACCTCACTCCATTTGTAGTTTGAATTAACAGAAGCTTGGGGTGGAGTTCCTGGCTGAGACTTGTGAGTATCTGGGGAAAAAACCTCACTCCATTGTAGTTTGAATTCACAGTAGCTGTGGGTGGAGTTCCTGGCTGAGACCTGTGAGTATCTGGGATAAAAAACGTTACTCCATTGTATTTTGAATTAACGGAAGCTTGGGGTGGAGTTCCTGGCTGAGACCTGTGAGTATCTGGGAAAAAACCTCACTCCATTGTAGTTTGAATTCACAGAAGCTGGGGGTGGAGTTTCTGGCTGTGACTTGTTGGTATCTGGGGGAAAAAACTCACTCCATTGTAGTTTGAATTCACAGTGACTGGGGGTGGAGTTCCTGGCTGAGACCTGTGAGTATCTGGGATAAAAAACGTCACTCCATTGTATTTTGAATTAACAGAAGCTTGGGGTGGAGTTCCTGGCTGAGACCTGTGAGTATCTGGGAAAAAACCTCACTCCATTGTGGTTTGAATTCACAGAAGCTGGGGTGGAGTTCCTGGCTGAGACTGGGAGTATCTGGGATAAAAAACCTCACTCCATTGCAGTTTGAATTAACAGAAGCTTGGGGTGGAGTTCCTTGCTACGACCTGTGAGTATCTGGGCGGGGGAACCTTACTCCATTGTAGTTTGAATTCACAGAAGCTGCGGGTGGAGTTCCAGGCTGAGACCTGTGAGTATCTGGGGAAAAAACCTCACTCCATTGTAGTTTGAATTCACAGAAGCTAGGGGTGGAGTTCCTTGCTGAGACTTGTTGGTATCTTTGGTAAAAAACCTCACTCCATTTGTAGTTTGAATTAACAGAAGCTTGGGGTGGAGTTCCTGGCTGAGACCTGTGAGTATCTGGGATAAAAAACGTTACTCCATTGTATTTTGACTTCACAGAAGCTGGGGGTGGAGTTCCTGGCTGAGACCTGTGAGTATCTGGGATAAAAAACGTTACTCCATTGTATTTTGAATTAACAGAAGCTTGGGGTGGAGTTCCTGGCTGAGACCTGTGAGTATCTGGGATAAAAAACGTCACTCCATTGTATTTTGAATTAACAGAAGCTTGGGGTGGAGTTCCTGGCTGAGACTTGTGAGTATCTGGGGAAAAAACCTCACTCCTTTGTAGTTTGAATTCACAGAAGCTGGGGGTGGAGTTCCTGGCTGTGACTTGTTGGTATCTGGGGAAAAAACTCACTCCATTGTAGTTTGAATTCACAGTGACTGGGGGTGGAGTTCCTGGCTGAGACCTGTGAGTATCTGGGATAAAAAACGTCACTCCGTTGTATTTTGAATTAACAGAAGCTTGGGGTGGAGTTCCTGGCTGAGACTTGTTAGTATCTGGGAAAAAAACTCTACTCCATTGTAGTTTGAATTCACAGAAGCTAGGGGTGGAGTTCCTGGCTGACACTTTTTGGTATCTGGGAAAAAAAACCTCACTCCATTGTAGTTTGAATTCACAGAAGCTAGGGGTGGAGTTCCTGGCTGAGACTTGTTGGTATCTGGGGTAAAAAACCTCACTCCATTTGTAGTTTGAGATCACAGAGGTTGGCTGTGGAGTTCGTGGCTGAGACCTGTGAGTATCTGGGAAAAAACCTCACTCCATTGTAGTTTGAATTCACAGAAGCTGGGGTGGAGTTCCTGGCTGAGACCTGTGAGTATCTGGGATAAAAAACGTCACTCCATTGTAGTTTGAATTAACAGAAGCTTGGGGTAGAGTTCCTGGCTGAGACCTGTTGGTATCTGGGGTAAAAAACCTCACTCCATTGTGGCTTGAATTCACAGAAGCTGGGGTGGAGTTCCTGGCTGAGACTGGGAGTATCTGGGATAAAACACCTCACTCCATTGTAGTTTGAATTAACAGAAGTTTGGGGTGGAGTTCCTGGCTACGACCTGTGAGTATCTGGGGGGGGAACCTTACTCCATTGTAGTTTGAATTCACAGAAGCTGGGGGTGGAGTTCCAGGCTGAGACTTGTGAGTATCTGGGGAAAAAACCTCACTCCATTGTAGTTTGAATTAACAGAAGCTTGGGGTGGAGTTCCTGGCTGAGACCTGTGAGTATCTGGGGGTGAAAAACCTCACTCCATTGTAGTTTGAATTCACAGAAGCTGGGGGTGGAGTTCCTGGCTGTGACTTGTTGGTATCCTGGGAAAAAACTCACTCCATTGTAGTTTGAATTCACAGTGACTGGGGGTGGAGTTCCTGGCTGAGACCTGTGAGTATCTGGGATAAAAAATGTCACTCCGTTGTATTTTGAATTAACAGAAGCTTGGGGTGGAGTTCCTGGCTGAGACTTGTTAGTATCTGGGGAAAAAACTCTACTCCATTGTAGTTTGAATTCACAGAAGCTAGGGGTGGAGTTCCTGGCTGACACTTTTTGGTATCTGGGAAAAAAAACCTCACTCCATTGTAGTTTGAATTCACAGAAGCTAGGGGTGGAGTTCCTGGCTGAGAGTTGTTGGTATCTGGGGTAAAAAACCTCACTCCATTTGTAGTTTGAGATCACAGAGGTTGGCTGTGGAGTTCGTGGCTGAGACCTGTGAGTATCTGGGAAAAAACCTCACTCCATTGTAGTTTGAATTCACAGAACCTGGGGTGGAGTTCCTGGCTGAGACCTGTGAGTATCTGGGATAAAAAACGTCACTCCATTGTAGTTTGAATTAACAGAAGCTTGGGGTAGAGTTCCTGGCTGAGACCTGTGAGTATCTGGGGAAAAAACCTCACTCCACTGTAGTTGGAATACACAGAAGCTGGGGGTGGAGTTCCTGGCTGAGACCTCTTGGTATCTGGGGGAAAGTATCCTCACTCCATTATAATTTGAAATCACAGAAGCTGGGGGTGGAGTTCCTGGCTGCGACTTGTTGGTATCTGGGGGAAAAAACCTCACTCCATTTGTAGTTTGAGTTCACAGAGACTGGGGGTGGAGTTCCTGGCTGAGACCTGTTGGTATCTGGGGGAAAAAACGTCACTCCATTGTAGTTTGAATTCACAGAAGCTGGGGGTGGAGTTCCTGGCTGAGACTTGTTGGTATCTGGGGAAAAGACTCACTCCATTGTAGTTTGAATTCACAGAAGCTGGGGGTGGAGTTCCTAGCTGAGACTTGTTGGTATCTGGGGAAAAAAACTCACTCCATTGTAGTTTGAATTCACAGTGACTGGGGGTGGAGTTCCTGGCTGAGACCTGTGAGTATCTGGGATAAAAAACGTCACTCCATTGTATTTTGAATTAACAGAAGCTTGGGGTGGGGTTCCTGGCTGAGACTTGTGAGTATCTGGGGAAAAAACCTCACTCCATTGTATTTTGAATTCACAGAAGCTGGGGGTGGAGTTCCTGGCTGTGACTTCTTGGTATCTGGGGAAAAAACCTCACTCCATTGTAGTTTGAATTCACAGAAGCTAGGGGTGGAGTTCCTGGCTGAGACTTGTTGGTATCTTTGGTAAAAAACCTCACTCCATTTGTAGTTTGAATTAACAGAAGCTTGGGGTGGAGTTCCTGGCTGAGACTTGTGAGTATCTGGGGAAAAAACCTCACTCCATTGTAGTTTGAATTCACAGAAGCTGGGGGTGGAGTTCCTGGCTTAGACTTGTGAGTATCTGGGGAAAAAACCTCACTCCATTGTAGTTTGAATTAACAGAAGCTTGGGGTGGAGTTCCTGGCTGAGACCTGTGAGTATCTGGGGGTGAAAAACCTCACTCCATTGTAGTTTGAATTCACAGAGACTGGGGGTGGAGTTCCTGGCTGAGACCTGTTGGTATCTGGGGGGAAAAAACCTCACTCCATTGTAGTTTGAATTCACAGAAGCTGGGGGTGGAGTTCCAGGCTGAGACCTGTGAGTATCTGGGAAAAAACCTCACTCCATTGTGGTTTGAATTCACAGAAGCTGGGGTGGAGTTCCTGGCTGAGACTGGGAGTATCTGGGATAAAAAACCTCACTCCATTGTAGTTTGAATTAACAGAAGCTTGGGGTGGAGTTCCTGGCTACGACCTGTGAGTATCTGGGGGGGAACCTTACTCCATTGTAGTTTGAATTCACAGAAGCTGGGGGTGGAGTTCCAGGCTGAGACCTGTGAGTATCTGGGGAAAAAACCTCACTCCATTGTAGTTTGAATTCACAGAAGCTAGGGGTGGAGTTCCTGGCTGAGACTTGTTGGTATCTTTGGTAAAAAACCTCACTCCATTTGTAGTTTGAATTAACAGAAGCTTGGGGTGGAGTTCCTGGCTGAGACCTGTTGGTATCTGGGGTAAAAAACCTCACTCCATTTGTTGTTTGAATTAACAGAAGCTTGGGGTGGAGTTCCTGGCTGACACCTGTTGGTATCTGGGGGGAAAAAACCTCACTCCATTGTAGTTTGAATTCACAGAAGCTGGGGGTGGAGTTCCAGGCTGAGACCTGTGAGTATCTGGAAAAAAAACCTCACTCCATTGTAGTTTGAATTCACAGAAGCTAGGGGTGGAGTTCCTGGCTGAGACTTGTTGGTATCTGGGGTAAAAAAACCTCACTCCATTTGTAGTTTGAATTAACAGAAGCTTGGGGTGGAGTTCCTGGCTTAGACTTGTGAGTGTCTGGGGAAAAAACCTCACTCCATTGTAGTTTGAATTAACAGAAGCTTGGGGTGGAGTTCCTGGCTGAGACCTGTGAGTATCTGGGGGTGAAAAACCTCACTCCATTGTAGTTTGAATTCACAGAGACTGGGGGTGGAGTTCCTGGCTGAGACTTGTGAGTATCTGGGGAAAAAACCTCACTCCATTGTAGTTTGAATTCACAGAAGCTGGGGGTGGAGTTCCTGGCTTAGACTTGTGAGTATCTGGGGAACAAACCTCACTCCATTGTAGTTTGAATTAATAGAAGCTTGGGGTGGAGTTCCTGGCTGAGACCTGTGAGTATCTGGGGGTGAAAAACCTCACTCCATTGTAGTTTGAATTCACAGAGACTGGGGGTGGAGTTCCTGGCTGAGACCTGTTGGTATCTGGGGGGAAAAAACCTCACTCCATTGTAGTTTGAATTCACAGAAGCTGGGGGTGGAGTTCCAGGCTGAGACCTGTGAGTATCTGGGAAAAAACCTCACTCCATTGTGGTTTGAATTCACAGAAGCTGGGGTGGAGTTCCTGGCTGAGACTGGGAGTATCTGGGATTAAAATCCTCACTCCATTGTAGTTTGAATTAACAGAAGCTTGGGGTGGAGTTCCTGGCTACGACCTGTGAGTATCTGGGGGGGGGGAACCTTTATCCATTGTAGTTTGAATTCACAGAAGCTGGGGGTGGAGTTCCAGGCTGAGACCTGTGAGTATCTGGGGAAAAAACCTCACTCCATTGTAGTTTGAATTCACAGAAGCTAGGGGTGGAGTTCCTGGCTGAGACTTGTTGGTATCTTTGGTAAAAAACCTCACTCCATTTGTAGTTTGAATTAACAGAAGCTTGGGGTGGAGTTCCTGGCTGAGACCTGTTGGTATCTGGGGTAAAAAACCTCACTCCATTTGTTGTTTGAATTAACAGAAGCTTGGGGTGGAGTTCCTGGCTGACACCTGTTGGTATCTGGGGGAAAAAAACCTCACTCCATTGTAGTTTGAATTCACAGAAGCTGGGGGTGGAGTTCCAGGCTGAGACCTGTGAGTATCTGGGAAAAAAACCTCACTCCATTGTAGTTTGAATTCACAGAAGCTAGGGGTGGAGTTCCTGGCTGAGACTTGTTGGTATCTGGGGTAAAAAAACCTCACTCCATTTGTAGTTTGAATTAACAGAAGCTTGGGGTGGAGTTCCTGGCTTAGACTTGTGAGTGTCTGGGGAAAAAACCTCACTCCATTGTAGTTTGAATTAACAGAAGCTTGGGGTGGAGTTCCTGGCTGAGACCTGTGAGTATCTGGGGGTGAAAAACCTCACTCCATTGTAGTTTGAATTCACAGAGACTGGGGGTGGAGTTCCTGGCTGAGACTTGTGAGTATCTGGGGAAAAAACCTCACTCCATTGTAGTTTGAATTCACAGAAGCTGGGGGTGGAGTTCCTGGCTTAGACTTGTGAGTATCTGGGGAAAAAACCTCACTCCATTGTAGTTTGAATTAATAGAAGCTTGGGGTGGAGTTCCTGGCTGAGACCTGTGAGTATCTGGGGGTGAAAAACCTCACTCCATTGTAGTTTGAATTCACAGAGACTGGGGGTGGAGTTCCTGGCTGAGACCTGTTGGTATCTGGGGGGAAAAAACCTCACTCCATTGTAGTTTGAATTCACAGAAGCTGGGGGTGGAGTTCCAGGCTGAGACCTGTGAGTATCTGGGAAAAAACCTCACTCCATTGTGGTTTGAATTCACAGAAGCTGGGGTGGAGTTCCTGGCTGAGACTGGGAGTATCTGGGATTAAAATCCTCACTCCATTGTAGTTTGAATTAACAGAAGCTTTGGGTGGAGTTCCTGGCTACGACCTGTGAGTATCTGGGGGGGGGGAACCTTTATCCATTGTAGTTTGAATTCACAGAAGCTAGGGGTGGAGTTCCTGGCTGAGACTTGTTGGTATCTTTGGTAAAAAACCTCACTCCATTTGTAGTTTGAATTAACAGAAGCTTGGGGTGGAGTTCCTGGCTGAGACTTGTGAGTATCTGGGGAAAAAACCTCACTCCATTGTAGTTTGAATTCACAGTAGCTGTGGGTGGAGTTCCTGGCTGAGACTTGTTGGTATCTGGGGTATCTGGGGAAAAAACTCACTCCGTTGTAGTTTGAATTCACAGAAGCTAGGGGTGGAGTTCCTGGCTGAGACCTGTGAGTATCTGGGATAAAAAACGTCAATCCATTGTATTTTGAATTATTTCAAAATACATTGTTTGAATGCAGTTTGAATTAACAGAAGCTTGGGGTGGAGTTCCTTGCTACGACCTGTGAGTATCTGGGCGGGGGAACCTTACTCCATTGTAGTTTGAATTCACAGAAGCTGCGGGTGGAGTTCCAGGCTGAGACCTGTGAGTATCTGGGGAAAAAACCTCACTCCATTGTAGTTTGAATTCACAGAAGCTAGGGGTGGAGTTCCTGGCTGAGACTTGTTGGTATCTTTGGTAAAAAACCTCACTCCATTTGTAGTTTGAATTAACAGAAGCTTGGGGTGGAGTTCCTGGCTGAGACTTGTGAGTATCTGGGGAAAAAACCTCACTCCATTGTAGTTTGACTTCACAGAAGCTGGGGGTGGAGTTCCTGGCTGAGACCTGTGAGTATCTGGGATAAAAAACGTTACTCCATTGTATTTTGAATTAACAGAAGCTTGGGGTGGAGTTCCTGGCTGAGACTTGTGAGAATCTGGGGAAAAAACCTCACTCCATTGTAGTTTGAATTCACAGAAGCTGGGGGTGGAGTTCCTGGCTGTGACCTGTTGGTATCTGGGGAAAAAACTCACTCCATTGTAGTTTTTATTCACAGTGACTGGGGGTGGAGTTCCTGGCTTAGACCTGTGAGTATCTGGGATAAAAAACGTCACTCCGTTGTATTTTGAATTAACAGAAGCTTGGGGTGGAGTTCCTGGCTGAGACTTGTTAGTATCTGGGAAAAAAACTCTACTCCATTGTAGTTTGAATTCACAGAAGCTAGGGGTGGAGTTCCTGGCTGACACTTTTTGGTATCTGGGAAAAAAAACCTCACTCCATTGTAGTTTGAATTCACAGAAGCTAGGGGTGGAGTTCCTGGCTGAGACTTGTTGGTATCTGGGGTAAAAAACCTCACTCCATTTGTAGTTTGAGATCACAGAGGTTGGCTGTGGAGTTCGTGGCTGAGACCTGTGAGTATCTGGGAAAAAACCTCACTCCATTGTAGTTTGAATTCACAGAAGCTGGGGTGGAGTTCCTGGCTGAGACCTGTGAGTATCTGGGATAAAAAACGTCACTCCATTGTAGTTTGAATTAACAGAAGCTTGGGGTAGAGTTCCTGGCTGAGACCTGTTGGTATCTGGCTTAGAAAACCTCACTCCATTGTGGTTTGAATTCACAGAAGCTGGGGTGGAGTTCCTGGCTGAGACTGGGAGTATCTGGGATAAAAAACCTCACTCCATTGTAGTTTGAATTAACAGAAGCTTGGGGTGGAGTTCCTGGCTACGACCTGTGAGTATCTGGGGGGGGGAACCTTACTCCATTGTAGTTTGAATTCACAGAAGCTGGGGGTGGAGTTCCAGGCTGAGACCTGTGAGTATCTGGGGGAAAAACCTCACTCCATTGTAGTTTGAATTAACAGAAGCTTGGGGTGGAGTTCCTGGCTGAGACTTGAGAGTATCTGGGGAAAAAACCTCACTCCATTGTATTTTGAATTAACAGAAGCTTGGGGTGGAGTTCCTGGCTGAGACCTGTGAGTATCTGGGGGTGAAAAACATCACTCCATTGTAGTTTGAATTCACAGAAGCTGGGGGTGGAGTTCCTGGCTGTGACTTGTTGGTATCCTGGGAAAAACTCACTCCATTGTAGTTTGAATTCACAGTGACTGGGGGTGGAGTTCCTGGCTGAGACCTGTGAGTATCTGGGATAAAAAACGTCACTCCGTTGTATTTTGAATTAACAGAAGCTTGGGGTGGAGTTCCTGGCTGAGACTTGTTAGTATCTGGGAAAAAAACTCTACTCCATTGTAGTTTGAATTCACAGAAGCTAGGGGTGGAGTTCCTGGCTGACACTTTTTGGTATCTGGGAAAAAAAACCTCACTCCATTGTAGTTTGAATTCACAGAAGCTAGGGGTGGAGTTCCTGGCTGAGAGTTGTTGGTATCTGGGGTAAAAAACCTCACTCCATTTGTAGTTTGAGATCACAGAGGTTGGCTGTGGAGTTCGTGGCTGAGACCTGTGAGTATCTGGGAAAAAAACGTCACTCCATTGTAGTTTGAATTCACAGAACCTGGGGTGGAGTTCCTGGCTGAGACCTGTGAGTATCTGGGATAAAAAACGTCACTCCATTGTAGTTTGAATTAACAGAAGCTTGGGGTAGAGTTCCTGGCTGAGACCTGTGAGTATCTGGGGAAAAAACCTCACTCCATTGTAGTTTGAATTAACAGAAGCTTTGGGTGGAGTTCCTGGCTACGACCTGTGAGTATCTGGGGGGGGGAACCTTACTCCATTGTAGTTTGAATTCACAGAAGCTGGGGGTGGAGTTCCAGGCTGAGACCTGTGAGTATCTGGGGAAAAAACCTCACTCCATTGTAGTTTGAATTCACAGAAGCTAGGGGTGGAGTTCCTGGCTGAGACTTGTTGGTATCTTTGGTAAAAAACCTCACTCCATTTGTAGTTTGAATTAACAGAAGCTTGGGGTGGAGTTCCTGGCTGAGACTTGTGAGTATCTGGGGAAAAAACCTCACTCCATTGTAGTTTGAATTCACAGAAGCTGGGGGTGGAGTTCCTGGCTGAGACTTGTTGGTATCTGGGGAAAAAACTCACTCCATTGTAGTTTGAATTCACAGTGACTGGGGGTGGTGTTCCTGGCTGAGACCTGTGAGTATCTGGGATAAAAAACGTCACTCCATTGTATTTTGAATTAACGGAAGCTTGGGGTGGAGTTCCTGGCTGAGACTTGTGAGTATCTGGGGAAAAAACCTCACTCCATTGTAGTTTGAATTCACAGAAGCTAGGGGTGGAGTTCCTGGCTGAGACTTGTTGGTATCTTTGGTAAAAAACCTCACTCCATTTGTAGTTTGAATTAACAGAAGCTTGGGGTGGAGTTCCTGGCTGAGACTTGTGAGTATCTGGGGAAAAAACCTCACTCCATTGTAGTTTGAATTCACAGAAGCTGGGGGTGGAGTTCCTGGCTGAGACTTGTTGGTATCTGGGGAAAAAACGTCACTCCATTGTATTTTGAATTAACGGAAGCTTGGGGTGGAGTTCCTGGCTGAGACTTGTTGGTATCTTTGGTAAAAAACCTCACTCCATTTGTAGTTTGAATTAACAGAAGCTTGGGGTGGAGTTCCTGGCTGAGACTTGTGAGTATCTGGGGAAAAAACCTCACTCCATTGTAGTTTGAATTCACAGAAGCTGGGGGTGGAGTTCCTGGCTGAGACTTGTTGGTATCTGGGGAAAAAACTCACTCCATTGTAGTTTGAATTCACAGTGACTGGGGGTGGTGTTCCTGGCTGAGACCTGTGAGTATCTGGGATAAAAAACGTCACTCCATTGTATTTTGAATTAACGGAAGCTTGGGGTGGAGTTCCTGGCTGAGACTTGTGAGTATCTGGGGAAAAAACCTCACTCCATTGTAGTTTGAATTCACAGAAGCTGGGGGTGGAGTTTCTGGCTGTGACTTGTTGGTATCTGGGGAAAAAACTCACTCCATTGTAGTTTGAATTCACAGTGACTCGGGGTGGAGTTCCTGGCTGAGACCTGTGAGTATCTGGGATAAAAAACCTCACTCCATTGTAGTTTGAATTAACAGAAGCTTGGGGTGGAGTTCCTGGCTACGACCTGTGAGTATCTGGGGGGGGGAACCTTACTCCATTGTAGTTTGAATTCACAGAAGCTGGGGGTGGAGTTCCAGGCTGAGACCTGTGAGTATCTGGGGAAAAAACCTCACTCCATTGTAGTTTGAATTAACAGAAGCTTGGGGTGGAGTTCCTGGCTGAGACTTGTGAGTATCTGGGGAAAAAACCTCACTCCATTGTATTTTGAATTAACAGAAGCTTGGGGTGGAGTTCCTGGCTGAGACCTGTGAGTATCTGGGGGTGAAAAACATCACTCCATTGTAGTTTGAATTCACAGTGACTGGGGGTGGAGTTCCTGGCTGTGACTTGTTGGTATCCTGGGAAAAAACTCACTCCATTGTAGTTTGAATTCACAGTGACTGGGGGTGGAGTTCCTGGCTGAGACCTGTGAATTTCTGGGATAAAAAACGTCACTCCGTTGTATTTTGAATTAACAGAAGCTTGGGGTGGAGTTCCTGGCTGAGACTTGTTAGTATCTGGGAAAAAAACTCTACTCCATTGTAGTTTGAATTCACAGAAGCTAGGGGTGGAGTTCCTGGCTGACACTTTTTGGTATCTGGGAAAAAAAACCTCACTCCATTGTAGTTTGAATTCACAGAAGCTAGGGGTGGAGTTCCTGGCTGAGAGTTGTTGGTATCTGAGGTAAAAAACCTCACTCCATTTGTAGTTTGAGATCACAGAGGTTGGCTGTGGAGTTCGTGGCTGAGACCTGTGAGTATCTGGGGAAAAAACGTCACTCCATTGTAGTTTGAATTCACAGAACCTGGGGTGGAGTTCCTGGCTGAGACCTGTGAGTATCTGGGATAAAAAACGTTACTCCATTGTAGTTTGAATTAACAGAAGCTTGGGGTAGAGTTCCTGGCTGAGACCTGTGAGTATCTGGGGAAAAAACCTCACTCCATTGTAGTTTGAATTCACAGAAGGTGGGGGTGGAGTTTCTGGCTGTGACTTGTTGGTATCTGGGGAAAAAACTCACTCCATTGTAGTTTCAATTCACAGTGACTGGGGGTGGAGTTCCTGGCTGAGACCTGTGAGTATCTGGGATAAAAAACGTCACTCCATTGTATTTTGAATTAACAGAAGCTTGGGGTGGAGTTCCTGGCTGAGACCTGTGAGTATCTGGGAAAAAACCTCACTCCATTGTGGTTTGAATTCACAGAAGCTGGGGTGGAGTTCCTGGCTGAGACTGGGAGTATCTGGGATAAAAAACCTCACTCCATTGTTGTTTGAATTAACAGAAGCTTGGGGTGGAGTTCCTGGCTACGACCTGTGAGTATCTGGGGGGGGGGAACCTTACTCCATTGTAGTTTGAATTCACAGTAGCTGCGGGTGGAGTTCCAGGCTGAGACCTGTGAGTATCTGGGGAAAAAACCTCACTCCATTGTAGTTTGAATTCACAGAAGCTAGGGGTGGAGTTCCTGGCTGAGACTTGTTGGTATCTTTGGTAAAAAACCTCACTCCATTTGTAGTTTGAATTAACAGAAGCTTGGGGTGGAGTTCCTGGCTGAGACTTGTGAGTATCTGGGGAAAAAACCTCACTCCATTGTAGTTTGAATTCACAGAAGCTGGGGGTGGAGTTCCTGGCTGAGACCTGTGAGTTTCTGGGATAAAAAACGTCACTCCATTGTATTTTGAATTAACAGAAGCTTGGGGTGGAGTTCCTGGCTGAGACTTGTGAGTATCTGGGGAAAAAACCTCACTCCATTGTAGTTTGAATTCACAGAAGCTGGGGGTGGAGTTCCTGGCTGAGACTTGTTGGTATCTGGGGAAAAAACTCACTCCATTGTAGTTTGAATTCACAGTGACTGGGGGTGGAGTTCCTGGCTGAGACCTGTGAGTATCTGGGATAAAAAACGTCACTCCATTGTATTTTGAATTAACGGAAGCTTGGGGTGGAGTTCCTGGCTGAGACTTGTGAGTATCTGGGGAAAAAACCTCACTCCATTGTAGTTTGAATTCACAGAAGCTGGGGGTAGAGTTCCTGGCTGAGACCTGTGAGTATCTGGGGAAAAAACCTCACTCCACTGTAGTTGGAATACACAGAAGCTGGGGGTGGAGTTCCTGGCTGAGACCTCTTGGTATCTGGGGGAAAGTATCCTCACTCCATTATAGTTTGAAATCACAGAAGCTTGGGGTGGAGTTCCTGGCTGCGACTTGTTGGTATCTGGGGGAAAAAACCTCACTCCATTTGTAGTTTGAGTTCACAGAGACTGGGGGTGGAGTTCCTGGCTGAGACCTATTGGTATCTGGGGGAAAAACGTCACTCCATTGTAGTTTGAATTCACAGAAGCTGGGGGTGGAGTTCCTGGCTGAGACTTGTTGGTATCTGGGGAAAAAACTCACTCCATTGTAGTTTGAATTCACAGAAGCTGGGGGTGGAGTTCCTGGCTGAGACTTGTTGGTATCTGGGGAAAAAACTCACTCCATTGTAGTTTGAATTCACAGTGACTGGGGGTGGAGTTCCTGGCTGAGACCTGTGAGTATCTGGGATAAAAAACGTCACTCCATTGTATTTTGAATTAACGGAAGCTTGGGGTGGAGTTCCTGGCTGAGACTTGTGAGTATCTGGGGAAAAAACCTCACTCCATTGTAGTTTGAATTCACAGAAGCTAGGGGTGGAGTTCCTGGCTGAGACTTGTTGGTATCTTTGGTAAAAAACCTCACTCCATTTGTAGTTTGAATTAACAGAAGCTTGGGGTGGAGTTCCTGGCTGAGACTTGTGAGTATCTGGGGAAAAAACCTCACTCCATTGTAGTTTGAATTCACAGAAGCTGGGGGTGGAGTTCCTGGCTGAGACTTGTTGGTATCTGGGGAAAAAACGTCACTCCATTGTATTTTGAATTAACGGAAGCTTGGGGTGGAGTTCCTGGCTGAGACTTGTGAGTATCTGGGGAAAAAACCTCACTCCATTGTAGTTTGAATTCACAGAAGCTAGGGGTGGAGTTCCTGGCTGAGACTTGTTGGTATCTTTGGTAAAAAACCTCACTCCATTTGTAGTTTGAATTAACAGAAGCTTGGGGTGGAGTTCCTGGCTGAGACTTGTGAGTATCTGGGGAAAAAACCTCACTCCATTGTAGTTTGAATTCACAGAAGCTGGGGGTGGAGTTCCTGGCTGAGACTTGTTGGTATCTGGGGAAAAAACTCACTCCATTGTAGTTTGAATTCACAGTGACTGGGGGTGGTGTTCCTGGCTGAGACCTGTGAGTATCTGGGATAAAAAACGTCACTCCATTGTATTTTGAATTAACGGAAGCTTGGGGTGGAGTTCCTGGCTGAGACTTGTGAGTATCTGGGGAAAAAACCTCACTCCATTGTAGTTTGAATTCACAGAAGCTGGGGGTGGAGTTTCTGGCTGTGACTTGTTGGTATCTGGGGAAAAAACTCACTCCATTGTAGTTTGAATTCACAGTGACTCGGGGTGGAGTTCCTGGCTGAGACCTGTGAGTATCTGGGATAAAAAACCTCACTCCATTGTAGTTTGAATTAACAGAAGCTTGGGGTGGAGTTCCTGGCTACGACCTGTGAGTATCTGGGGGGGGGAACCTTACTCCATTGTAGTTTGAATTCACAGAAGCTGGGGGTGGAGTTCCAGGCTGAGACCTGTGAGTATCTGGGGAAAAAACCTCACTCCATTGTAGTTTGAATTAACAGAAGCTTGGGGTGGAGTTCCTGGCTGAGACTTGTGAGTATCTGGGGAAAAAACCTCACTCCATTGTATTTTGAATTAACAGAAGCTTGGGGTGGAGTTCCTGGCTGAGACCTGTGAGTATCTGGGGGTGAAAAACATCACTCCATTGTAGTTTGAATTCACAGAAGCTGGGGGTGGAGTTCCTGGCTGTGACTTGTTGGTATCCTGGGAAAAAACTCACTCCATTGTAGTTTGAATTCACAGTGACTGGGGGTGGAGTTCCTGGCTGAGACCTGTGAATTTCTGGGATAAAAAACGTCACTCCGTTGTATTTTGAATTAACAGAAGCTTGGGGTGGAGTTCCTGGCTGAGACTTGTTAGTATCTGGGAAAAAAACTCTACTCCATTGTAGTTTGAATTCACAGAAGCTAGGGGTGGAGTTCCTGGCTGACACTTTTTGGTATCTGGGAAAAAAAACCTCACTCCATTGTAGTTTGAATTCACAGAAGCTAGGGGTGGAGTTCCTGGCTGAGAGTTGTTGGTATCTGAGGTAAAAAACCTCACTCCATTTGTAGTTTGAGATCACAGAGGTTGGCTGTGGAGTTCGTGGCTGAGACCTGTGAGTATCTGGGGAAAAAACGTCACTCCATTGTAGTTTGAATTCACAGAACCTGGGGTGGAGTTCCTGGCTGAGACCTGTGAGTATCTGGGATAAAAAACGTTACTCCATTGTAGTTTGAATTAACAGAAGCTTGGGGTAGAGTTCCTGGCTGAGACCTGTGAGTATCTGGGGAAAAAACCTCACTCCATTGTAGTTTGAATTCACAGAAGGTGGGGGTGGAGTTTCTGGCTGTGACTTGTTGGTATCTGGGGAAAAAACTCACTCCATTGTAGTTTCAATTCACAGTGACTGGGGGTGGAGTTCCTGGCTGAGACCTGTGAGTATCTGGGATAAAAAACGTCACTCCATTGTATTTTGAATTAACAGAAGCTTGGGGTGGAGTTCCTGGCTGAGACCTGTGAGTATCTGGGAAAAAACCTCACTCCATTGTGGTTTGAATTCACAGAAGCTGGGGTGGAGTTCCTGGCTGAGACTGGGAGTATCTGGGATAAAAAACCTCACTCCATTGTTGTTTGAATTAACAGAAGCTTGGGGTGGAGTTCCTGGCTACGACCTGTGAGTATCTGGGGGGGGGAACCTTACTCCATTGTAGTTTGAATTCACAGTAGCTGCGGGTGGAGTTCCAGGCTGAGACCTGTGAGTATCTGGGGAAAAAACCTCACTCCATTGTAGTTTGAATTCACAGAAGCTAGGGGTGGAGTTCCTGGCTGAGACTTGTTGGTATCTTTGGTAAAAAACCTCACTCCATTTGTAGTTTGAATTAACAGAAGCTTGGGGTGGAGTTCCTGGCTGAGACTTGTGAGTATCTGGGGAAAAAACCTCACTCCATTGTAGTTTGAATTCACAGAAGCTGGGGGTGGAGTTCCTGGCTGAGACCTGTGAGTTTCTGGGATAAAAAACGTCACTCCATTGTATTTTGAATTAACAGAAGCTTGGGGTGGAGTTCCTGGCTGAGACTTGTGAGTATCTGGGGAAAAAACCTCACTCCATTGTAGTTTGAATTCACAGAAGCTGGGGGTGGAGTTCCTGGCTGAGACTTGTTGGTATCTGGGGAAAAAACTCACTCCATTGTAGTTTGAATTCACAGTGACTGGGGGTGGAGTTCCTGGCTGAGACCTGTGAGTATCTGGGATAAAAAACGTCACTCCATTGTATTTTGAATTAACGGAAGCTTGGGGTGGAGTTCCTGGCTGAGACTTGTGAGTATCTGGGGAAAAAACCTCACTCCATTGTAGTTTGAATTCACAGAAGCTGGGGGTAGAGTTCCTGGCTGAGACCTGTGAGTATCTGGGGAAAAAACCTCACTCCACTGTAGTTGGAATACACAGAAGCTGGGGGTGGAGTTCCTGGCTGAGACCTCTTGGTATCTGGGGGAAAGTATCCTCACTCCATTATAGTTTGAAATCACAGAAGCTTGGGGTGGAGTTCCTGGCTGCGACTTGTTGGTATCTGGGGGAAAAAACCTCACTCCATTTGTAGTTTGAGTTCACAGAGACTGGGGGTGGAGTTCCTGGCTGAGACCTATTGGTATCTGGGGGAAAAACGTCACTCCATTGTAGTTTGAATTCACAGAAGCTGGGGGTGGAGTTCCTGGCTGAGACTTGTTGGTATCTGGGGAAAAAACTCACTCCATTGTAGTTTGAATTCACAGAAGCTGGGGGTGGAGTTCCTGGCTGAGACTTGTTGGTATCTGGGGAAAAAACTCACTCCATTGTAGTTTGAATTCACAGTGACTGGGGGTGGAGTTCCTGGCTGAGACCTGTGAGTATCTGGGATAAAAAACGTCACTCCATTGTATTTTGAATTAACAGAAGCTTGGGGTGGAGTTCCTGGCTGAGACTTGTTGGTATCTGGGGAAAAAACTCACTCCATTGTAGTTTGAATTCACAGTGACTGGGGGTGGAGTTCCTGGCTGAGACCTGTGAGTATCTGGGATAAAAAACGTCACTCCATTGTATTTTGAATTAACGGAAGCTTGGGGTGGAGTTCCTGGCTGAGACTTGTGAGTATCTGGGGAAAAAACCTCACTCCATTGTAGTTTGAATTCACAGAAGCTGGGGGTAGAGTTCCTGGCTGAGACCTGTGAGTATCTGGGGAAAAAACCTCACTCCACTGTAGTTGGAATACACAGAAGCTGGGGGTGGAGTTCCTGGCTGAGACCTCTTGGTATCTGGGGGAAAGTATCCTCACTCCATTATAGTTTGAAATCACAGAAGCTGGGGGTGGAGTTCCTGGCTGCGACTTGTTGGTATCTGGGGGAAAAAACCTCACTCCATTTGTAGTTTGAGTTCACAGAGACTGGGGGTGGAGTTCCTGGCTGAGACCTGTTGGTATCTGGGGGAAAAACGTCACTCCATTGTAGTTTGAATTCACAGAAGCTGGGGGTGGAGTTCCTGGCTGAGACTTGTTGGTATCTGGGGAAAAAACTCACTCCATTGTAGTTTGAATTCACAGAAGCTGGGGGTGGAGTTCCTGGCTGAGACTTGTTGGTATCTGGGGAAAAAAACTCACTCCATTGTAGTTTGAATTCACAGTGACTGGGGGTGGAGTTCCTGGCTGAGACCTGTGAGTATCTGGGATAAAAAACGTCACTCCATTGTATTTTGAATTAACAGAAGCTTGGGGTGGAGTTCCTGGCTGAGACTTGTTGGTATCTGGGGAAAAAACTCACTCCATTGTAGTTTGAATTCACAGTGACTGGGGGTGGAGTTCCTGGCTGAGACCTGTGAGTATCTGGGATAAAAAACGTCACTCCATTGTATTTTGAATTAAGGGAAGCTTGGGGTGGAGTTCCTGGCTGAGACTTGTGAGTATCTGGGGAAAAAACCTCACTCCATTGTAGTTTGAATTCACAGAAGCTGGGGGTAGAGTTCCTGGCTGAGACCTGTGAGTATCTGGGGAAAAAACCTCACTCCACTGTAGTTGGAATACACAGAAGCTGGGGGTGGAGTTCCTGGCTGAGACCTCTTGGTATCTGGGGGAAAGTATCCTCACTCCATTATAGTTTGAAATCACAGAAGCTGGGGGTGGAGTTCCTGGCTGCGACTTGTTGGTATCTGGGGGAAAAAACCTCACTCCATTTGTAGTTTGAGTTCACAGAGACTGGGGGTGGAGTTCCTGGCTGAGACCTGTTGGTATCTGGGGGAAAAACGTCACTCCATTGTAGTTTGAATTCACAGAAGCTGGGAGTGGAGTTCCTGGCTGAGACTTGTTGGTATCTGGGGAAAAAACTCACTCCATTGTAGTTTGAATTCACAGAAGCTGGGGGTGGAGTTCCTGGCTGAGACTTGTTGGTATCTGGGGAAAAAAACTCACTCCATTGTAGTTTGAATTCACAGTGACTGGGGGTGGAGTTCCTGGCTGAGACCTGTGAGTATCTGGGATAAAAAACGTCACTCCATTGTATTTTGAATTAACAGAAGCTTGGGGTGGAGTTCCTGGCTGAGACTTGTGAGTATCTGGGGAAAAAACCTCACTCCATTGTAGTTTGAATTCACAGAAGCTGGGGGTGGAGTTCCTGGCTGAGACCTCTTGGTATCTGGGGGAAAGTATTCTCACTCCATTATAGTTTGAAATCACAGAAGCTGGGGGTGGAGTTCCTGGCTGAAACTTGTTGGTATCTGGGGAAAAAACTCACTCCATTGTAGTTTGAATTCACAGAAGCTGGGGGTGGAGTTCCTGGCTGAGACTTGTTGGTATCTGGGGAAAAAAACTCACTCCATTGTAGTTTGAATTCACAGAAGCTGGGGGTAGAGTTCCTGGCTGAGACCTGTGAGTATCTGGGGAAAAAACCTCACTCCACTGTAGTTGGAATACACAGAAGCTGGGGGTGGAGTTCCTGGCTGAGACCTCTTGGTATCTGGGGGAAAGTATCCTCACTCCATTATAGTTTGAAATCACAGAAGCTGGGGGTGGAGTTCCTGGCTGTGACTTGTTGGTATCTGGGGGAAAAAACCTCACTCCATTTGTAGTTTGAGTTCACAGAGACTGGGGGTGGAGTTCCTGGCTGAGACCTGTTGGTATCTGGGGGAAAAACGTCACTCCATTGTAGTTTGAATTCACAGAAGCTGGGGGTGGAGTTCCTGGCTGAGACTTGTTGGTATCTGGGGAAAAAACTCACTCCATTGTAGTTTGAATTCACAGAAGCTGGGGGTGGAGTTCCTGGCTGAGACTTGTTGGTATCTGGGGAAAAAAACTCACTCCATTGTAGTTTGAATTCACAGTGACTGGGGGTGGAGTTCCTGGCTGAGACCTGTGAGTATCTGGGATAAAAAACGTCACTCCATTGTATTTTGAATTAACAGAAGCTTGGGGTGGAGTTCCTGGCTGAGACTTGTTGGTATCTGGGGAAAAAACTCACTCCATTGTAGTTTGAATTCACAGTGACTGGGGGTGGAGTTCCTGGCTGAGACCTGTGAGTATCTGGGATAAAAAACGTCACTCCATTGTATTTTGAATTAACGGAAGCTTGGGGTGGAGTTCCTGGCTGAGACTTGTGAGTATCTGGGGAAAAAACCTCACTCCATTGTAGTTTGAATTCACAGAAGCTGGGGGTAGAGTTCCTGGCTGAGACCTGTGAGTATCTGGGGAAAAAACCTCACTCCACTGTAGTTGGAATACACAGAAGCTGGGGGTGGAGTTCCTGGCTGAGACCTCTTGGTATCTGGGGGAAAGTATCCTCACTCCATTATAGTTTGAAATCACAGAAGCTTGGGGTGGAGTTCCTGGCTGCGACTTGTTGGTATCTGGGGGAAAAAACCTCACTCCATTTGTAGTTTGAGTTCACAGAGACTGGGGGTGGAGTTCCTGGCTGAGACCTATTGGTATCTGGGGGAAAAACGTCACTCCATTGTAGTTTGAATTCACAGAAGCTGGGGGTGGAGTTCCTGGCTGAGACTTGTTGGTATCTGGGGAAAAAAACTCACTCCATTGTAGTTTGAATTCACAGTGACTGGGGGTGGAGTTCCTGGCTGAGACCTGTGAGTATCTGGGATAAAAAACGTCACTCCATTGTATTTTGAATTAACAGAAGCTTGGGGTGGAGTTCCTGGCTGAGACTTGTTGGTATCTGGGGAAAAAACTCACTCCATTGTAGTTTGAATTCACAGTGACTGGGGGTGGAGTTCCTGGCTGAGACCTGTGAGTATCTGGGATAAAAAACGTCACTCCATTGTATTTTGAATTAACGGAAGCTTGGGGTGGAGTTCCTGGCTGAGACTTGTGAGTATCTGGGGAAAAAACCTCACTCCATTGTAGTTTGAATTCACAGAAGCTGGGGGTAGAGTTCCTGGCTGAGACCTGTGAGTATCTGGGGAAAAAACCTCACTCCACTGTAGTTGGAATACACAGAAGCTGGGGGTGGAGTTCCTGGCTGAGACCTCTTGGTATCTGGGGGAAAGTATCCTCACTCCATTATAGTTTGAAATCACAGAAGCTGGGGGTGGAGTTCCTGGCTGCGACTTGTTGGTATCTGGGGGAAAAAACCTCACTCCATTTGTAGTTTGAGTTCACAGAGACTGGGGGTGGAGTTCCTGGCTGAGACCTGTTGGTATCTGGGGAAAAAACGTCACTCCATTGTAGTTTGAATTCACAGAAGCTGGGAGTGGAGTTCCTGGCTGAGACTTGTTGGTATCTGGGGAAAAAACTCACTCCATTGTAGTTTGAATTCACAGAAGCTGGGGGTGGAGTTCCTGGCTGAGACTTGTTGGTATCTGGGGAAAAAAACTCACTCCATTGTAGTTTGAATTCACAGTGACTGGGGGTGGAGTTCCTGGCTGAGACCTGTGAGTATCTGGGATAAAAAACGTCACTCCATTGTATTTTGAATTAACAGAAGCTTGGGGTGGAGTTCCTGGCTGAGACTTGTGAGTATCTGGGGAAAAAACCTCACTCCATTGTAGTTTGAATTCACAGAAGCTGGGGGTGGAGTTCCTGGCTGAGACCTCTTTTTATCTGGGGGAAAGTATCCTCACTCCATTATAGTTTGAAATCACAGAAGCTGGGGGTGGAGTTCCTGGCTGCGACTTGTTGGTATCTGGGGAAAAAACCTCACTCCATTTGTAGTTTGAGTTCACAGAGACTGGGGGTGGAGTTCCTGGCTGAGACCTGTTGGTATCTGGGGGAAAAACGTCACTTCATTGTAGTTTGAATTCACAGAAGCTGGGGGTGGAGTTCCTGGCTGAGACTTGTTGGTATCTGGGGAAAAAACTCACTCCATTGTAGTTTGAATTCACAGAAGCTGGGGGTGGAGTTCCTGGCTGAGACTTGTTGGTATCTGGGGAAAAAAACTCACTCCATTGTAGTTTGAATTCACAGAAGCTGGGGGTAGAGTTCCTGGCTGAGACCTGTGAGTATCTGGGGAAAAAACCTTACTCCACTGTAGTTGGAATACACAGAAGCTGGGGGTGGAGTTCCTGGCTGAGACCTCTTGGTATCTGGGGGAAAGTATCCTCACTCCATTATAGTTTGAAATCACAGAAGCTGGGGGTGGAGTTCCTGGCTGCGACTTGTTGGTATCTGGGGAAAAAAACCTCACTCCATTTGTAGTTTGAGTTCACAGAGACTGGGGGTGGAGTTCCTGGCTGAGACCTGTTGGTATCTGGGGGAAAAACGTCACTCCATTGTAGTTTGAATTCACAGAAGCTGGGGGTGGAGTTCCTGGCTGAGACTTGTTGGTATCTGGGGAAAAAACTCACTCCATTGTAGTTTGAATTCACAGAAGCTGGGGGTGGAGTTCCTGGCTGAGACTTGTTGGTATCTGGGGAAAAAAACTCACTCCATTGTAGTTTGAATTCACAGTGACTGGGGGTGGAGTTCCTGGCTGAGACCTGTGAGTATCTGGGATAAAAAACGTCACTCCATTGTATTTTGAATTAACAGAAGCTTGGGGTGGAGTTCCTGGCTGAGACTTGTTGGTATCTGGGGAAAAAACTCACTCCATTGTAGTTTGAATTCACAGTGACTGGGGGTGGAGTTCCTGGCTGAGACCTGTGAGTATCTGGGATAAAAAACGTCACTCCATTGTATTTTGAATTAACGGAAGCTTGGGGTGGAGTTCCTGGCTGAGACTTGTGAGTATCTGGGGAAAAAACCTCACTCCATTGTAGTTTGAATTCACAGAAGCTGGGGGTAGAGTTCCTGGCTGAGACCTGTGAGTATCTGGGGAAAAAAACTCACTCCACTGTAGTTGGAATACACAGAAGCTGGGGGTGGAGTTCCTGGCTGAGACCTCTTGGTATCTGGGGGAAAGTATCCTCACTCCATTATAGTTTGAAATCACAGAAGCTGGGGGTGGAGTTCCTGGCTGCGACTTGTTGGTATCTGGGGGAAAAAACCTCACTCCATTTGTAGTTTGAGTTCACAGAGACTGGGGGTGGAGTTCCTGGCTGAGACCTGTTGGTATCTGGGGGAAAAACGTCACTCCATTGTAGTTTGAATTCACAGAAGCTGGGGGTGGAGTTCCTGGCTGAGACTTGTTGGTATCTGGGGAAAAAACTCACTCCATTGTAGTTTGAATTCACAGAAGCTGGGGGTGGAGTTCCTGGCTGAGACTTGTTGGTATCTGGGGAAAAAAACTCACTCCATTGTAGTTTGAATTCACAGTGACTGGGGGTGGAGTTCCTGGCTGAGACCTGTGAGTATCTGGGATAAAAAACATCACTCCATTGTATTTTGAATTAACAGAAGCTTGGGGTGGAGTTCCTGGCTGAGACTTGTTGGTATCTGGGGAAAAAACTCACTCCATTGTAGTTTGAATTCACAGTGACTGGGGGTGGAGTTCCTGGCTGAGACCTGTGAGTATCTGGGATAAAAAACGTCACTCCATTGTATTTTGAATTAACGGAAGCTTGGGGTGGAGTTCCTGGCTGAGACTTGTGAGTATCTGGGGAAAAAACCTCACTCCATTGTAGTTTGAATTCACAGAAGCTGGGGGTAGAGTTCCTGGCTGAGACCTGTGAGTATCTGGGGAAAAAACCTCACTCCACTGTAGTTGGAATACACAGAAGCTGGGGGTGGAGTTCCTGGCTGAGACCTCTTGGTATCTGGGGGAAAGTATCCTCACTCCATTATAGTTTGAAATCACAGAAGCTGGGGGTGGAGTTCCTGGCTGCGACTTGTTGGTATCTGGGGGAAAAAACCTCACTCCATTTGTAGTTTGAGTTCACAGAGACTGGGGGTGGAGTTCCTGGCTGAGACCTGTTGGTATCTGGGGGAAAAACGTCACTCCATTGTAGTTTGAATTCACAGAAGCTGGGAGTGGAGTTCCTGGCTGAGACTTGTTGGTATCTGGGGAAAAAACTCACTCCATTGTAGTTTGAATTCACAGAAGCTGGGGGTGGAGTTCCTGGCTGAGACTTGTTGGTATCTGGGGAAAAAAACTCACTCCATTGTAGTTTGAATTCACAGTGACTGGGGGTGGAGTTCCTGGCTGAGACCTGTGAGTATCTGGGATAAAAAACGTCACTGCATTGTATTTTGAATTAACAGAAGCTTGGGGTGGAGTTCCTGGCTGAGACTTGTGAGTATCTGGGGAAAAAACCTCACTCCATTGTAGTTTGAATTCACAGAAGCTGGGGGTGGAGTTCCTGGCTGAGACCTCTTGGTATCTGGGGGAAAGTATCCTCACTCCATTATAGTTTGAAATCACAGAAGCTGGGGGTGGAGTTCCTGGCTGCGACTTGTTGGTATCTGGGGGAAAAAACCTCACTCCATTTGTAGTTTGAGTTCACAGAGACTGGGGGTGGAGTTCCTGGCTGAGACCTGTTGGTATCTGGGGGAAAAACGTCACTCCATTGTAGTTTGAATTCACAGAAGCTGGGGGTGGAGTTCCTGGCTGAGACTTGTTGGTATCTGGGGAAAAAACTCACTCCATTGTAGTTTGAATTCACAGAAGCTGGGGGTGGAGTTCCTGGCTGAAACTTGTTGGTATCTGTGGAAAAAAACTCACTCCATTGTAGTTTGAATTCACAGAAGCTGGGGGTAGAGTTCCTGGCTGAGACCTATGAGTATCTGGGGAAAAAACCTCACTCCACTGTAGTTGGAATACACAGAAGCTGGGGGTGGAGTTCCTGGCTGAGACCTCTTGGTATCTGGGGGAAAGTATCCTCACTCCATTATAGTTTGAAATCACAGAAGCTGGGGGTGGAGTTCCTGGCTGCGACTTGTGGGTATCTGGGGGGAAAAAACCTCACTCCATTTGTAGTTTGAGTTCACAGAGACTGGGGGTGGAGTTCCTGGCTGAGACCTGTTGGTATCTGGGGGGAAAACGTCACTCCATTGTAGTTTGAATTCACAGAAGCTGGGGGTGGAGTTCCTGGCTGAGACTTGTTGGTATCTGGGGAAAAAACTCACTCCATTGTAGTTTGAATTCACAGAAGCTGGGGGTGGAGTTCCTGGCTGAGACTTGTTGGTATCTGGGGAAAAAAACTCACTCCATTGTAGTTTGAATTCACAGTGACTGGGGGTGGAGTTCCTGGCTGAGACCTGTGAGTATCTGGGATAAAAAACGTCACTCCATTGTATTTTGAATTAACAGAAGCTTGGGGTGGAGTTCCTGGCTGAGACTTGTGAGTATCTGGGGAAAAAACCTCACTCCATTGTAGTTTGAATTCACAGAAGCTGGGGGTGGAGTTCCTGGCTGAGACCTCTTGGTATCTGGGGGAAAGTATCCTCACTCCATTATAGTTTGAAATCACAGAAGCTGGGGGTGGAGTTCCTGGCTGCGACTTGTTGGTATCTGGGGGAAAAAACCTCACTCCATTTGTAGTTTGAGTTCACAGAGACTGGGGGTGGAGTTCCTGGCTGAGACCTGTTGGTATCTGGGGGAAAAACGTCACTCCATTGTAGTTTGAATTCACAGAAGCTGGGGGTGGAGTTCCTGGCTGAGACTTGTTGGTATCTGGGGAAAAAACTCACTCCATTGTAGTTTGAATTCACAGAAGCTGGGGGTGGAGTTCCTGGCTGAGACTTGTTGGTATCTGGGGAAAAAAACTCACTCCATTGTAGTTTGAATTCACAGTGACTGGGGGTGGAGTTCCTGGCTGAGACCTGTGAGTATCTGGGATAAAAAACGTCACTCCATTGTATTTTGAATTAACAGAAGCTTGGGGTGGAGTTCCTGGCTGAGACTTGTGAGTATCTGGGGAAAAAACCTCACTCCATTGTAGTTTGAATTCACAGAAGCTGGGGGTGGAGTTCCTGGCTGTGACGTCTTGGTATCTGGGGAAAAAACCTCACTCCATTGTAGTTTGAATTCACAGAAGCTAGGGGTGGAGTTCCTGGCTGAGACTTGTTGGTATCTTTGGTAAAAAACCTCACTCCATTTGTAGTTTGAATTAACAGAAGCTTGGGGTGGAGTTCCTGGCTGAGACTTGTGAGTATCTGGGGAAAAAAACCTCACTCCATTGTAGTTTGAATTCACAGAAGCTGGGGGTGGAGTTCCTGGCTTAGACTTGTGAGTATCTGGGGAAAAAACCTCACTCCATTGTAGTTTGAATTAACAGAAGCTTGGGGTGGAGTTCCTGGCTGAGACCTGTGAGTATCTGGGGGTGAAAAACCTCACTCCATTGTAGTTTGAATTCACAGAGACTGGGGGTGGAGTTCCTGGCTGAGACCTGTTGGTATCTGGGGGGAAAAAACCTCACTCCATTGTAGTTTGAATTCACAGAAGCTGGGGGTGGAGTTCCAGGCTGAGACCTGTGAGTATCTGGGAAAAAACCTCACTCCATTGTGGTTTGAATTCACAGAAGCTGGGGTGGCGTTCCTGGCTGAGACTGGGAGTATCTGGGATAAAAAACCTCACTCCATTGTAGTTTGAATTAACAGATGCTTTGGGTGGAGTTCCTGGCTGAGACCTCTTGGTATCTGGGGGAAAGTATCCTCACTCCATTATAGTTTGAAATCACAGAAGCTGGGGGTGGAGTTCCTGGCTGCGACTTGTTGGTATCTGGGGGAAAAAACCTCACTCCATTTGTAGTTTGAGTTCACAGAGACTGGGGGTGGAGTTCCTGGCTGAGACCTGTTGGTATCTGGGGGAAAAACGTCACTCCATTGTAGTTTGAATTCACAGAAGCTGGGGGTGGAGTTCCTGGCTGCGACTTGTTGGTATCTGGGGGAAAAAACCTCACTCCATTTGTAGTTTGAGTTCACAGAGACTGGGGGTGGAGTTCCTGGCTGAGACCTGTTGGTATCTGGGGGAAAAACGTCACTCCATTGTAGTTTGAATTCACAGAAGCTGGGGGTAGAGTTCCTGGCTGAGACTTGTTGGTATCTGGGGAAAAAACTCACTCCATTGTAGTTTGAATTCACAGAAGCTGGGGGTGGAGTTCCTGGCTGAGACTTGTTGGTATCTGGGGAAAAAAACTCACTCCATTGTAGTTTGAATTCACAGTGACTGGGGGTGGAGTTCCTGGCTGAGACCTGTGAGTATCTGGGATAAAAAACGTCACTCCATTGTATTTTGAATTAACAGAAGCTTGGGGTGGAGTTCCTGGCTGAGACTTGTTGGTATCTGGGGAAAAAACTCACTCCATTGTAGTTTGAATTCACAGTGACTGGGGGTGGAGTTCCTGGCTGAGACCTGTGAGTATCTGGGATAAAAAACGTCACTCCATTGTATTTTGAATTAACGGAAGCTTGGGGTGGAGTTCCTGGCTGAGACTTGTGAGTATCTGGGGAAAAAACCTCACTCCATTGTAGTTTGAATTCACAGAAGCTGGGGGTAGAGTTCCTGGCTGAGACCTGTGAGTATCTGGGGAAAAAACCTCACTCCACTGTAGTTGGAACACACAGAAGCTGGGGGTGGAGTTCCTGGCTGCGACTTGTTGGTATCTGGGGGAAAAAACCTCACTCCATTTGTAGTTTGAGTTCACAGAGACTGGGGGTGGAGTTCCTGGCTGAGACCTGTTGGTATCTGGGGGAAAAACGTCACTCCATTGTAGTTTGAATTCACAGAAGCTGGGAGTGGAGTTCCTGGCTGAGACTTGTTGGTATCTGGGGAAAAAACTCACTCCATTGTAGTTTGAATTCACAGAAGCTGGGGGTGGAGTTCCTGGCTGAGACTTGTTGGTATCTGGGGAAAAAACTCACTCCATTGTAGTTTGAATTCACAGTGACTGGGGGTGGAGTTCCTGGCTGAGACCTGTGAGTATCTGGGATAATAAACGTCACTCCATTGTATTTTGAATTAACAGAAGCTTGGGGTGGAGTTCCTGGCTGAGACTTGTGAGTATCTGGGGAAAAAACCTCACTCCATTGTAGTTTGAATTCACAGAAGCTGGGGGTGGAGTTCCTGGCTGAGACCTCTTGGTATCTGGGGGAAAGTATCCTCACTCCATTATAGTTTGAAATCACAGAAGCTGGGGGTGGAGTTCCTGGCTGCGACTTGTTGGTATCTGGGGGAAAAAACCTCACTCCATTTGTAGTTTGAGTTCACAGAGACTGGGGGTGGAGTTCCTGGCTGAGACCTGTTGGTATCTGGGGGAAAAACGTCACTCCATTGTAGTTTGAATTCACAGAAGCTGGGGGTGGAGTTCCTGGCTGAGACTTGTTGGTATCTGGGGAAAAAACTCACTCCATTGTAGTTTGAATTCACAGAAGCTGGGGGTGGAGTTCCTGGCTGAGACTTGTTGGTATCTGGGGAAAAAAACTCACTCCATTGTAGTTTGAATTCACAGAAGCTGGGGGTAGAGTTCCTGGCTGAGACCTGTGAGTATCTGGGGAAAAAACCTCACTCCACTGTAGTTGGAATACACAGAAGCTGGGGGTGGAGTTCCTGGCTGAGACCTCTTGGTATCTGGGGGAAAGTATCCTCACTCCATTATAGTTTGAAATCACAGAAGCTGGGGGTGGAGTTCCTGGCTGCGACTTGTTGGTATCTGGGGGAAAAAACCTCACTCCATTTGTAGTTTGAGTTCACAGAGACTGGGGGTGGAGTTCCTGGCTGAGACCTGTTGGTATCTGGGGGAAAAACGTCACTCCATTGTAGTTTGAATTCACAGAAGCTGGGGGTGGAGTTCCTGGCTGAGACTTGTTGGTATCTGGGGAAAAAACTCACTCCATTGTAGTTTGAATTCACAGAAGCTGGGGGTGGAGTTCCTGGCTGAGACTTGTTGGTATCTGGGGAAAAAAACTCACTCCATTGTAGTTTGAATTCACAGTGACTGGGGGTGGAGTTCCTGGCTGAGACCTGTGAGTATCTGGGATAAAAAACGTCACTCCATTGTATTTTGAATTAACAGAAGCTTGGGGTGGAGTTCCTGGCTGAGACTTGTGAGTATCTGGGGAAAAAACCTCACTCCATTGTAGTTTGAATTCACAGAAGCTGGGGGTGGAGTTCCTGGCTGAGACCTCTTGGTATCTGGGGGAAAGTATCCTCACTCCATTATAGTTTGAAATCACAGAAGCTGGGGGTGGAGTTCCTGGCTGCGACTTGTTGGTATCTGGGGGAAAAAACCTCACTCCATTTGTAGTTTGAGTTCACAGAGACTGGGGGTGGAGTTCCTGGCTGAGACCTGTTGGTATCTGGGGGAAAAACGTCACTCCATTGTAGTTTGAATTCACAGAAGCTGGGGGTGGAGTTCCTGGCTGAGACTTGTTGGTATCTGGGGAAAAAACTCACTCCATTGTAGTTTGAATTCACAGAAGCTGGGGGTGGAGTTCCTGGCTGAGACTTGTTGGTATCTGGGGAAAAAAACTCACTCCATTGTAGTTTGAATTCACAGTGACTGGGGGTGGAGTTCCTGGCTGAGACCTGTGAGTATCTGGGATAAAAAACGTCACTCCATTGTATTTTGAATTAACAGAAGCTTGGGGTGGAGTTCCTGGCTGAGACTTGTGAGTATCTGGGGAAAAAACCTCACTCCATTGTAGTTTGAATTCACAGAAGCTGGGGGTGGAGTTCCTGGCTGTGACTTCTTGGTATCTGGGGAAAAAACCTCACTCCATTGTAGTTTGAATTCACAGAAGCTAGGGGTGGAGTTCCTGGCTGAGACTTGTTGGTATCTTTGGTAAAAAACCTCACTCCATTTGTAGTTTGAATTAACAGAAGCTTGGGGTGGAGTTCCTGGCTGAGACTTGTGAGTATCTGGGGAAAAAAACCTCACTCCATTGTAGTTTGAATTCACAGAAGCTGGGGGTGGAGTTCCTGGCTTAGACTTGTGAGTATCTGGGGAAAAAACCTCACTCCATTGTAGTTTGAATTAACAGAAGCTTGGGGTGGAGTTCCTGGCTGAGACCTGTGAGTATCTGGGGGTGAAAAACCTCACTCCATTGTAGTTTGAATTCACAGAGACTGGGGGTGGAGTTCCTGGCTGAGACCTGTTGGTATCTGGGGGTAAAAAACCTCACTCCATTGTAGTTTGAATTCACAGAAGCTGGGGGTGGAGTTCCAGGCTGAGACCTGTGAGTATCTGGGAAAAAACCTCACTCCATTGTGGTTTGAATTCACAGAAGCTGGGGTGGCGTTCCTGGCTGAGACTTGTGAGTATCTGGGGAAAAAACCTCACTCCATTGTAGTTTGAATTCACAGAAGCTGGGGGTGGAGTTCCTGGCTGAGACCTCTTGGTATCTGGGGGAAAGTATTCTCACTCCATTATAGTTTGAAATCACAGAAGCTGGGGGTGGAGTTCCTGGCTGAGACTTGTTGGTATCTGGGGAAAAAACTCACTCCATTGTAGTTTGAATTCACAGAAGCTGGGGGTGGAGTTCCTGGCTGAGACTTGTTGGTATCTGGGGAAAAAAACTCACTCCATTGTAGTTTGAATTCACAGAAGCTGGGGGTAGAGTTCCTGGCTGAGACCTGTGAGTATCTGGGGAAAAAACCTCACTCCACTGTAGTTGGAATACACAGAAGCTGGGGGTGGAGTTCCTGGCTGAGACCTCTTGGTATCTGGGGGAAAGTATCCTCACTCCATTATAGTTTGAAATCACAGAAGCTGGGGGTGGAGTTCCTGGCTGTGACTTGTTGGTATCTGGGGGAAAAAACCTCACTCCATTTGTAGTTTGAGTTCACAGAGACTGGGGGTGGAGTTCCTGGCTGAGACCTGTGAGTATCTGGGATAAAAAACGTCACTCCATTGTATTTTGAATTAACAGAAGCTTGGGGTGGAGTTCCTGGCTGAGACTTGTTGGTATCTGGGGAAAAAACTCACTCCATTGTAGTTTGAATTCACAGTGACTGGGGGTGGAGTTCCTGGCTGAGACCTGTGAGTATCTGGGATAAAAAACGTCACTCCATTGTATTTTGAATTAACGGAAGCTTGGGGTGGAGTTCCTGGCTGAGACTTGTGAGTATCTGGGGAAAAAACCTCACTCCATTGTAGTTTGAATTCACAGAAGCTGGGGGTAGAGTTCCTGGCTGAGACCTCTTGGTATCTGGGGGAAAGTATCCTCACTCCATTATAGTTTGAAATCACAGAAGCTTGGGGTGGAGTTCCTGGCTGCGACTTGTTGGTATCTGGGGGAAAAAACCTCACTCCATTTGTAGTTTGAGTTCACAGAGACTGGGGGTGGAGTTCCTGGCTGAGACCTATTGGTATCTGGGGGAAAAACGTCACTCCATTGTAGTTTGAATTCACAGAAGCTGGGGGTGGAGTTCCTGGCTGAGACTTGTTGGTATCTGGGGAAAAAACTCACTCCATTGTAGTTTGAATTCACAGAAGCTGGGGGTGGAGTTCCTGGCTGAGACTTGTTGGTATCTGGGGAAAAAAACTCACTCCATTGTAGTTTGAATTCACAGTGACTGGGGGTGGAGTTCCTGGCTGAGACCTGTGAGTATCTGGGATAAAAAACGTCACTCCATTGTATTTTGAATTAACAGAAGCTTGGGGTGGAGTTCCTGGCTGAGACTTGTTGGTATCTGGGGAAAAAACTCACTCCATTGTAGTTTGAATTCACAGTGACTGGGGGTGGAGTTCCTGGCTGAGACCTGTGAGTATCTGGGATAAAAAACGTCACTCCATTGTATTTTGAATTAACGGAAGCTTGGGGTGGAGTTCCTGGCTGAGACCTGTGAGTATCTGGGGAAAAAACCTCACTCCATTGTAGTTTGAATTCACAGAAGCTGGGGGTAGAGTTCCTGGCTGAGACCTGTGAGTATCTGGGGAAAAAACCTCACTCCACTGTAGTTGGAATACACAGAAGCTGGGGGTGGAGTTCCTGGCTGAGACCTCTTGGTATCTGGGGGAAAGTATCCTCACTCCATTATAGTTTGAAATCACAGAAGCTGGGGGTGGAGTTCCTGGCTGCGACTTGTTGGTATCTGGGGGAAAAAACCTCACTCCATTTGTAGTTTGAGTTCACAGAGACTGGGGGTGGAGTTCCTGGCTGAGACCTGTTGGTATCTGGGGGAAAAACGTCACTCCATTGTAGTTTGAATTCACAGAAGCTGGGGGTGGAGTTCCTGGCTGAGACTTGTTGGTATCTGGGGAAAAAACTCACTCCATTGTAGTTTGAATTCACAGAAGCTGGGGGTGGAGTTCCTGGCTGAGACTTGTTGGTATCTGGGGAAAAAAACTCACTCCATTGTAGTTTGAATTCACAGTGACTGGGGGTGGAGTTCCTGGCTGAGACCTGTGAGTATCTGGGATAAAAAACGTCACTCCATTGTATTTTGAATTAACAGAAGCTTGGGGTGGAGTTCCTGGCTGAGACTTGTTGGTATCTGGGGAAAAAACTCACTCCATTGTAGTTTGAATTCACAGTGACTGGGGGTGGAGTTCCTGGCTGAGACCTGTGAGTATCTGGGATAAAAAACGTCACTCCATTGTATTTTGAATTAACGGAAGCTTGGGGTGGAGTTCCTGGCTGAGACTTGTGAGTATCTGGGGAAAAAACCTCACTCCACTGTAGTTGGAATACACAGAAGCTGGGGGTGGAGTTCCTGGCTGAGACCTCTTGGTATCTGGGGGAAAGTATCCTCACTCCATTATAGTTTGAAATCACAGAAGCTGGGGGTGGAGTTCCTGGCTGTGACTTGTTGGTATCTGGGGGAAAAAACCTCACTCCATTTGTAGTTTGAGTTCACAGAGACTGGGGGTGGAGTTCCTGGCTGAGACCTGTGAGTATCTGGGATAAAAAACGTCACTCCATTGTATTTTGAATTAACAGAAGCTTGGGGTGGAGTTCCTGGCTGAGACTTGTTGGTATCTGGGGAAAAAACTCACTCCATTGTAGTTTGAATTCACAGTGACTGGGGGTGGAGTTCCTGGCTGAGACCTGTGAGTATCTGGGATAAAAAACGTCACTCCATTGTATTTTGAATTAACGGAAGCTTGGGGTGGAGTTCCTGGCTGAGACTTGTGAGTATCTGGGGAAAAAACCTCACTCCATTGTAGTTTGAATTCACAGAAGCTGGGGGTAGAGTTCCTGGCTGAGACCTCTTGGTATCTGGGGGAAAGTATCCTCACTCCATTATAGTTTGAAATCACAGAAGCTTGGGGTGGAGTTCCTGGCTGCGACTTGTTGGTATCTGGGGGAAAAAACCTCACTCCATTTGTAGTTTGAGTTCACAGAGACTGGGGGTGGAGTTCCTGGCTGAGACCTATTGGTATCTGGGGGAAAAACGTCACTCCATTGTAGTTTGAATTCACAGAAGCTGGGGGTGGAGTTCCTGGCTGAGACTTGTTGGTATCTGGGGAAAAAACTCACTCCATTGTAGTTTGAATTCACAGAAGCTGGGGGTGGAGTTCCTGGCTGAGACTTGTTGGTATCTGGGGAAAAAAACTCACTCCATTGTAGTTTGAATTCACAGTGACTGGGGGTGGAGTTCCTGGCTGAGACCTGTGAGTATCTGGGATAAAAAACGTCACTCCATTGTATTTTGAATTAACAGAAGCTTGGGGTGGAGTTCCTGGCTGAGACTTGTTGGTATCTGGGGAAAAAACTCACTCCATTGTAGTTTGAATTCACAGTGACTGGGGGTGGAGTTCCTGGCTGAGACCTGTGAGTATCTGGGATAAAAAACGTCACTCCATTGTATTTTGAATTAACGGAAGCTTGGGGTGGAGTTCCTGGCTGAGACCTGTGAGTATCTGGGGAAAAAACCTCACTCCATTGTAGTTTGAATTCACAGAAGCTGGGGGTAGAGTTCCTGGCTGAGACCTGTGAGTATCTGGGGAAAAAACCTCACTCCACTGTAGTTGGAATACACAGAAGCTGGGGGTGGAGTTCCTGGCTGAGACCTCTTGGTATCTGGGGGAAAGTATCCTCACTCCATTATAGTTTGAAATCACAGAAGCTGGGGGTGGAGTTCCTGGCTGCGACTTGTTGGTATCTGGGGGAAAAAACCTCACTCCATTTGTAGTTTGAGTTCACAGAGACTGGGGGTGGAGTTCCTGGCTGAGACCTGTTGGTATCTGGGGGAAAAACGTCACTCCATTGTAGTTTGAATTCACAGAAGCTGGGGGTGGAGTTCCTGGCTGAGACTTGTTGGTATCTGGGGAAAAAACTCACTCCATTGTAGTTTGAATTCACAGAAGCTGGGGGTGGAGTTCCTGGCTGAGACTTGTTGGTATCTGGGGAAAAAAACTCACTCCATTGTAGTTTGAATTCACAGTGACTGGGGGTGGAGTTCCTGGCTGAGACCTGTGAGTATCTGGGATAAAAAACGTCACTCCATTGTATTTTGAATTAACAGAAGCTTGGGGTGGAGTTCCTGGCTGAGACTTGTTGGTATCTGGGGAAAAAACTCACTCCATTGTAGTTTGAATTCACAGTGACTGGGGGTGGAGTTCCTGGCTGAGACCTGTGAGTATCTGGGATAAAAAACGTCACTCCATTGTATTTTGAATTAACGGAAGCTTGGGGTGGAGTTCCTGGCTGAGACTTGTGAGTATCTGGGGAAAAAACCTCACTCCATTGTAGTTTGAATTCACAGAAGCTGGGGGTAGAGTTCCTGGCTGAGACCTGTGAGTATCTGGGGAAAAAACCTCACTCCACTGTAGTTGGAATACACAGAAGCTGGGGGTGGAGTTCCTGGCTGAGACCTCTTGGTATCTGGGGGAAAGTATCCTCACTCCATTATAGTTTGAAATCACAGAAGCTGGGGGTGGAGTTCCTGGCTGCGACTTGTTGGTATCTGGGGGAAAAAACCTCACTCCATTTGTAGTTTGAGTTCACAGAGACTGGGGGTGGAGTTCCTGGCTGAGACCTGTTGGTATCTGGGGGAAAAACGTCACTCCATTGTAGTTTGAATTCACAGAAGCTGGGAGTGGAGTTCCTGGCTGAGACTTGTTGGTATCTGGGGAAAAAACTCACTCCATTGTAGTTTGAATTCACAGAAGCTGGGGGTGGAGTTCCTGGCTGAGACTTGTTGGTATCTGGGGAAAAAAACTCACTCCATTGTAGTTTGAATTCACAGTGACTGGGGGTTGAGTTCCTGGCTGAGACCTGTGAGTATCTGGGATAAAAAACGTCACTCCATTGTATTTTGAATTAACAGAAGCTTGGGGTGGAGTTCCTGGCTGAGACTTGTGAGTATCTGGGGAAAAAACCTCACTCCATTGTAGTTTGAATTCACAGAAGCTGGGGGTGGAGTTCCTGGCTGAGACCTCTTGGTATCTGGGGGAAAGTATCCTCACTCCATTATAGTTTGAAATCACAGAAGCTGGGGGTGGAGTTCCTGGCTGCGACTTGTTGGTATCTGGGGGAAAAAACCTCACTCCATTTGTAGTTTGAGTTCACAGAGACTGGGGGTGGAGTTCCTGGCTGAGACCTGTTGGTATCTGGGGGAAAAACGTCACTCCATTGTAGTTTGAATTCACAGAAGCTGGGGGTGGAGTTCCTGGCTGAGACTTGTTGGTATCTGGGGAAAAAACTCACTCCATTGTAGTTTGAATTCACAGAAGCTGGGGGTGGAGTTCCTGGCTGAGACTTGTTGGTATCTGGGGAAAAAAACTCACTCCATTGTAGTTTGAATTCACAGAAGCTGGGGGTAGAGTTCCTGGCTGAGACCTGTGAGTATCTGGGGAAAAAACCTCACTCCACTGTAGTTGGAATACACAGAAGCTGGGGGTGGAGTTCCTGGCTGAGACCTCTTGGTATCTGGGGGAAAGTATCCTCACTCCATTATAGTTTGAAATCACAGAAGCTGGGGGTGGAGTTCCTGGCTGCGACTTGTTGGTATCTTTGGAAAAAAACCTCACTCCATTTGTAGTTTGAGTTCACAGAGACTGGGGGTGGAGTTCCTGGCTGAGACCTGTTGGTATCTGGGGGAAAAACGTCACTCCATTGTAGTTTGAATTCACAGAAGCTGGGGGTGGAGTTCCTGGCTGAGACTTGTTGGTATCTGGGGAAAAAACTCACTCCATTGTAGTTTGAATTCACAGAAGCTGGGGGTGGAGTTCCTGGCTGAGACTTGTTGGTATCTGGGGAAAAAACTCACTCCATTGTAGTTTGAATTCACAGTGACTGGGGGTGGAGTTCCTGGCTGAGACCTGTGAGTATCTGGGATAAAAAACGTCACTCCATTGTATTTTGAATTAACGGAAGCTTGGGGTGGAGTTCCTGGCTGAGACTTGTGAGTATCTGGGGAAAAAACCTCACTCCATTGTAGTTTGAATTCACAGAAGCTGGGGGTAGAGTTCCTGGCTGAGACCTGTGAGTATCTGGGGAAAAAACCTCACTCCACTGTAGTTGGAATACACAGAAGCTGGGGGTGGAGTTCCTGGCTGAGACCTCTTGGTATCTGGGGGAAAGTATCCTCACTCCATTATAGTTTGAAATCACAGAAGCTGGGGGTGGAGTTCCTGGCTGCGACTTGTTGGTATCTGGGGGAAAAAACCTCACTCCATTTGTAGTTTGAGTTCACAGAGACTGGGGGTGGAGTTCCTGGCTGAGACCTGTTGGTATCTGGGGGAAAAACGTCACTCCATTGTAGTTTGAATTCACAGAAGCTGGGGGTGGAGTTCCTGGCTGAGACTTGTTGGTATCTGGGGAAAAAACTCACTCCATTGTAGTTTGAATTCACAGAAGCTGGGGGTGGAGTTCCTGGCTGAGACTTGTTGGTATCTGGGGAAAAAAACTCACTCCATTGTAGTTTGAATTCACAGTGACTGGGGGTGGAGTTCCTGGCTGAGACCTGTGAGTATCTGGGATAAAAAACGTCACTCCATTGTATTTTGAATTAACAGAAGCTTGGGGTGGAGTTCCTGGCTGAGACTTGTTGGTATCTGGGGAAAAAACTCACTCCATTGTAGTTTGAATTCACAGTGACTGGGGGTGGAGTTCCTGGCTGAGACCTGTGAGTATCTGGGATAAAAAACGTCACTCCATTGTATTTTGAATTAACGGAAGCTTGGGGTGGAGTTCCTGGCTGAGACTTGTGAGTATCTGGGGAAAAAACCTCACTCCATTGTAGTTTGAATTCACAGAAGCTGGGGGTAGAGTTCCTGGCTGAGACCTGTGAGTATCTGGGGAAAAAACCTCACTCCACTGTAGTTGGAATACACAGAAGCTGGGGGTGGAGTTCCTGGCTGAGACCTCTTGGTATCTGGGGGAAAGTATCCTCACTCCATTATAGTTTGAAATCACAGAAGCTGGGGGTGGAGTTCCTGGCTGCGACTTGTGGGTATCTGGGGGGAAAAAACCTCACTGCATTTGTAGTTTGAGTTCACAGAGACTGGGGGTGGAGTTCCTGGCTGAGACCTGTTGGTATCTGGGGGGAAAACGTCACTCCATTGTAGTTTGAATTCACAGAAGCTGGGGGTGGAGTTCCTGGCTGAGACTTGTTGGTATCTGGGGAAAAAACTCACTCCATTGTAGTTTGAATTCACAGAAGCTGGGGGTGGAGTTCCTGGCTGAGACTTGTTGGTATCTGGGGAAAAAAACTCACTCCATTGTAGTTTGAATTCACAGTGACTGGGGGTGGAGTTCCTGGCTGAGACCTGTGAGTATCTGGGATAAAAAACGTCACTCCATTGTATTTTGAATTAACAGAAGCTTGGGGTGGAGTTCCTGGCTGAGACTTGTGAGTATCTGGGGAAAAAACCTCACTCCATTGTAGTTTGAATTCACAGAAGCTGGGGGTGGAGTTCCTGGCTGAGACCTCTTGGTATCTGGGGGAAAGTATCCTCACTCCATTATAGTTTGAAATCACAGAAGCTGGGGGTGGAGTTCCTGGCTGCGACTTGTTGGTATCTGGGGGAAAAAACCTCACTCCATTTGTAGTTTGAGTTCACAGAGACTGGGGGTGGAGTTCCTGGCTGAGACCTGTTGGTATCTGGGGGAAAAACGTCACTCCATTGTAGTTTGAATTCACAGAAGCTGGGGGTGGAGTTCCTGGCTGAGACTTGTTGGTATCTGGGGAAAAAACTCACTCCATTGTAGTTTGAATTCACAGAAGCTGGGGGTGGAGTTCCTGGCTGAGACTTGTTGGTATCTGGGGAAAAAAACTCACTCCATTGTAGTTTGAATTCACAGTGACTGGGGGTGGAGTTCCTGGCTGAGACCTGTGAGTATCTGGGATAAAAAACGTCACTCCATTGTATTTTGAATTAACAGAAGCTTGGGGTGGAGTTTCTGGCTGAGACTTGTGAGTATCTGGGGAAAAAACCTCACTCCATTGTAGTTTGAATTCACAGAAGCTGGGGGTGGAGTTCCTGGCTGTGACTTCTTGGTATCTGGGGAAAAAACCTCACTCCATTGTAGTTTGAATTCACAGAAGCTAGGGGTGGAGTTCCTGGCTGAGACTTGTTGGTATCTTTGGTAAAAAACCTCACTCCATTTGTAGTTTGAATTAACAGAAGCTTGGGGTGGAGTTCCTGGCTGAGACTTGTGAGTATCTGGGGAAAAAAACCTCACTCCATTGTAGTTTGAATTCACAGAAGCTGGGGGTGGAGTTCCTGGCTTAGACTTGTGAGTATCTGGGGAAAAAACCTCACTCCATTGTAGTTTGAATTAACAGAAGCTTGGGGTGGAGTTCCTGGCTGAGACCTGTGAGTATCTGGGGGTGAAAAACCTCACTCCATTGTAGTTTGAATTCACAGAGACTGGGGGTGGAGTTCCTGGCTGAGACCTGTTGGTATCTGGGGGGAAAAAACCTCACTCCATTGTAGTTTGAATTCACAGAAGCTGGGGGTGGAGTTCCAGGCTGAGACCTGTGAGTATCTGGGAAAAAACCTCACTCCATTGTGGTTTGAATTCACAGAAGCTGGGGTGGCGTTCCTGGCTGAGACTGGGAGTATCTGGGATAAAAAACCTCACTCCATTGTAGTTTGAATTAACAGATGCTTTGGGTGGAGTTCCTGGCTGAGACCTCTTGGTATCTGGGGGAAAGTATCCTCACTCCATTATAGTTTGAAATCACAGAAGCTGGGGGTGGAGTTCCTGGCTGCGACTTGTTGGTATCTGGGGGAAAAAACCTCACTCCATTTGTAGTTTGAGTTCACAGAGACTGGGGGTGGAGTTCCTGGCTGAGACCTGTTGGTATCTGGGGGAAAAACGTCACTCCATTGTAGTTTGAATTCACAGAAGCTGGGGGTGGAGTTCCTGGCTGCGACTTGTTGGTATCTGGGGGAAAAAACCTCACTCCATTTGTAGTTTGAGTTCACAGAGACTGGGGGTGGAGTTCCTGGCTGAGACCTGTTGGTATCTGGGGGAAAAACGTCACTCCATTGTAGTTTGAATTCACAGAAGCTGGGGGTGGAGTTCCTGGCTGAGACTTGTTGGTATCTGGGGAAAAAACTCACTCCATTGTAGTTTGAATTCACAGAAGCTGGGGGTGGAGTTCCTGGCTGAGACTTGTTGGTATCTGGGGAAAAAAACTCACTCCATTGTAGTTTGAATTCACAGTGACTGGGGGTGGAGTTCCTGGCTGAGACCTGTGAGTATCTGGGATAAAAAACGTCACTCCATTGTATTTTGAATTAACAGAAGCTTGGGGTGGAGTTCCTGGCTGAGACTTGTTGGTATCTGGGGAAAAAACTCACTCCATTGTAGTTTGAATTCACAGTGACTGGGGGTGGAGTTCCTGGCTGAGACCTGTGAGTATCTGGGATAAAAAACGTCACTCCATTGTATTTTGAATTAACGGAAGCTTGGGGTGGAGTTCCTGGCTGAGACTTGTGAGTATCTGGGGAAAAAACCTCACTCCATTGTAGTTTGAATTCACAGAAGCTGGGGGTAGAGTTCCTGGCTGAGACCTGTGAGTATCTGGGGAAAAAACCTCACTCCACTGTAGTTGGAACACACAGAAGCTGGGGGTGGAGTTCCTGGCTGAAACCTCTTGGTATCTGGGGGAAAGTATCCTCACTCCATTATAGTTTGAAATCACAGAAGCTGGGGGTGGAGTTCCTGGCTGCGACTTGTTGGTATCTGGGGGAAAAAACCTCACTCCATTTGTAGTTTGAGTTCACAGAGACTGGGGGTGGAGTTCCTGGCTGAGACCTGTTGGTATCTGGGGGAAAAACGTCACTCCATTGTAGTTTGAATTCACAGAAGCTGGGAGTGGAGTTCCTGGCTGAGACTTGTTGGTATCTGGGGAAAAAACTCACTCCATTGTAGTTTGAATTCACAGAAGCTGGGGGTGGAGTTCCTGGCTGAGACTTGTGAGTATCTGGGGAAAAAACTCACTCCATTGTAGTTTGAATTCACAGAAGCTGGGGGTGGAGTTCCTGGCTGAGACTTGTTGGTATCTGGGGAAAAAACTCACTCCATTGTAGTTTGAATTCACAGAAGCTGGGGGTGGAGTTCCTGGCTGAGACCTCTTGGTATCTGGGGGAAAGTATCCTCACTCCATTATAGTTTGAAATCACAGAAGCTGGGGGTGGAGTTCCTGGCTGCGACTTGTTGGTATCTGGGGGAAAAAACCTCACTCCATTTGTAGTTTGAGTTCACAGAGACTGGGGGTGGAGTTCCTGGCTGAGACCTGTTGGTATCTGGGGGAAAAACGTCACTCCATTGTATTTTGAATTAACAGAAGCTTGGGGTGGAGTTCCTGGCTGAGACTTGTTGGTATCTGGGGAAAAAACTCACTCCATTGTAGTTTGAATTCACAGAAGCTGGGGGTGGAGTTCCTGGCTGAGACTTGTGAGTATCTGGGGAAAAAAACCTCACTCCATTGTAGTTTGAATTCACAGAAGCTGGGGGTGGAGTTCCTGGCTTAGACCTGTGAGTATCTGGGGAAAAAACCTCACTCCATTGTAGTTTGAATTAACAGAAGCTTGGGGTGGAGTTCCTGGCTGAGACCTGTGAGTATCTGGGGGTGAAAAACCTCACTCCATTGTAGTTTGAATTCACAGAGACTGGGGGTGGAGTTCCTGGCTGAGACCTGTTGGTATCTGGGGGGAAAAAACCTCACTCCATTGTAGTTTGAATTCACAGAAGCTGGGGGTGGAGTTCCAGGCTGAGACCTGTGAGTATCTGGGAAAAAACCTCACTCCATTGTGGTTTGAATTCACAGAAGCTGGGGTGGCGTTCCTGGCTGAGACTGGGAGTATCTGGGATAAAAAACCTCACTCCATTGTAGTTTGAATTAACAGATGCTTTGGGTGGAGTTCCTGGCTGAGACCTCTTGGTATCTGGGGGAAAGTATCCTCACTCCATTATAGTTTGAAATCACAGAAGCTGGGGGTGGAGTTCCTGGCTGCGACTTGTTGGTATCTGGGGGAAAAAACCTCACTCCATTTGTAGTTTGAGTTCACAGAGACTGGGGGTGGAGTTCCTGGCTGAGACCTGTTGGTATCTGGGGGAAAAACGTCACTCCATTGTAGTTTGAATTCACAGAAGCTGGGGGTGGAGTTCCTGGCTGCGACTTGTTGGTATCTGGGGGAAAAAACCTCACTCCATTTGTAGTTTGAGTTCACAGAGACTGGGGGTGGAGTTCCTGGCTGAGACCTGTTGGTATCTGGGGGAAAAACGTCACTCCATTGTAGTTTGAATTCACAGAAGCTGGGGGTGGAGTTCCTGGCTGAGACTTGTTGGTATCTGGGGAAAAAACTCACTCCATTGTAGTTTGAATTCACAGAAGCTGGGGGTGGAGTTCCTGGCTGAGACTTGTTGGTATCTGGGGAAAAAAACTCACTCCATTGTAGTTTGAATTCACAGTGACTGGGGGTGGAGTTCCTGGCTGAGACCTGTGAGTATCTGGGATAAAAAACGTCACTCCATTGTATTTTGAATTAACAGAAGCTTGGGGTGGAGTTCCTGGCTGAGACTTGTTGGTATCTGGGGAAAAAACTCACTCCATTGTAGTTTGAATTCACAGTGACTGGGGGTGGAGTTCCTGGCTGAGACCTGTGAGTATCTGGGATAAAAAACGTCACTCCATTGTATTTTGAATTAACGGAAGCTTGGGGTGGAGTTCCTGGCTGAGACTTGTGAGTATCTGGGGAAAAAACCTCACTCCATTGTAGTTTGAATTCACAGAAGCTGGGGGTAGAGTTACTGGCTGAGACCTGTGAGTATCTGGGGAAAAAACCTCACTCCACTGTAGTTGGAACACACAGAAGCTGGGGGTGGAGTTCCTGGCTGAAACCTCTTGGTATCTGGGGGAAAGTATCCTCACTCCATTATATTTTGAAATCACAGAAGCTGGGGGTGGAGTTCCTGGCTGCGACTTGTTGGTATCTGGGGGAAAAAACCTCACTCCATTTGTAGTTTGAGTTCACAGAGACTGGGGGTGGAGTTCCTGGCTGAGACCTGTTGGTAACTGGGGGAAAAACGTCACTCCATTGTAGTTTGAATTCACAGAAGCTGGGAGTGGAGTTCCTGGCTGAGACTTGTTGGTATCTGGGGAAAAAACTCACTCCATTGTAGTTTGAATTCACAGAAGCTGGGGGTGGAGTTCCTGGCTGAGACTTGTTGGTATCTGGGGAAAAAAACTCACTCCATTGTAGTTTGAATTCACAGTGACTGGGGGTGGAGTTCCTGGCTGAGACCTGTGAGTATCTGGGATAATAAACGTCACTCCATTGTATTTTGAATTAACAGAAGCTTGGGGTGGAGTTCCTGGCTGAGACTTGTGAGTATCTGGGGAAAAAACCTCACTCCATTGTAGTTTGAATTCACAGAAGCTGGGGGTGGAGTTCCTGGCTGAGACCTCTTGGTATCTGGGGGAAAGTATCCTCACTCCATTATAGTTTGAAATCACAGAAGCTGGGGGTGGAGTTCCTGGCTGCGACTTGTTGGTATCTGGGGGAAAAAACCTCACTCCATTTGTAGTTTGAGTTCACAGAGACTGGGGGTGGAGTTCCTGGCTGAGACCTGTTGGTATCTGGGGGAAAAACGTCACTCCATTGTAGTTTGAATTCACAGAAGCTGGGGGTGGAGTTCCTGGCTGAGACTTGTTGGTATCTGGGGAAAAAACTCACTCCATTGTAGTTTGAATTCACAGAAGCTGGGGGTGGAGTTCCTGGCTGAGACTTGTTGGTATCTGGGGTAAAAAACTCACTCCATTGTAGTTTGAATTCACAGAAGCTGGGGGTAGAGTTCCTGGCTGAGACCTGTGAGTATCTGGGGAAAAAACCTCACTCCACTGTAGTTGGAATACACAGAAGCTGGGGGTGGAGTTCCTGGCTGAGACCTCTTGGTATCTGGGGGAAAGTATCCTCACTCCATTATAGTTTGAAATCACAGAAGCTGGGGGTGGAGTTCCTGGCTGCGACTTGTTGGTATCTGGGGGAAAAAACCTCACTCCATTTGTAGTTTGAGTTCACAGAGACTGGGGGTGGAGTTCCTGGCTGAGACCTGTTGGTATCTGGGGGAAAAACGTCACTCCATTGTAGTTTGAATTCACAGAAGCTGGGGGTGGAGTTCCTGGCTGAGACTTGTTGGTATCTGGGGAAAAAACTCACTCCATTGTAGTTTGAATTCACAGAAGCTGGGGGTGGAGTTCCTGGCTGAGACTTGTTGGTATCTGGGGAAAAAAAACTCACTCCATTGTAGTTTGAATTCACAGTGACTGGGGGTGGAGTTCCTGGCTGAGACCTGTGAGTATCTGGGATAAAAAACGTCACTCCATTGTATTTTGAATTAACAGAAGCTTGGGGTGGAGTTCCTGGCTGAGACTTGTGAGTATCTGGGGAAAAAACCTCACTCCATTGTAGTTTGAATTCACAGAAGCTGGGGGTGGAGTTCCTGGCTGAGACCTCTTGGTATCTGGGGGAAAGTATCCTCACTCCATTATAGTTTGAAATCACAGAAGCTGGGGGTGGAGTTCCTGGCTGCGACTTGTTGGTATCTGGGGGAAAAAACCTCACTCCATTTGTAGTTTGAGTTCACAGAGACTGGGGGTGGAGTTCCTGGCTGAGACCTGTGAGTATCTGGGATAAAAAACGTCACTCCATTGTATTTTGAATTAACAGAAGCTTGGGGTGGAGTTCCTGGCTGAGACTTGTGAGTATCTGGGGAAAAAACCTCACTCCATTGTGGTTTGAATTCACAGAAGCTGGGGGTGGAGTTCCTGGCTGTGACTTCTTGGTATCTGGGGAAAAAACCTCACTCCATTGTAGTTTGAATTCACAGAAGCTAGGGGTGGAGTTCCTGGCTGAGACTTGTTGGTATCTTTGGTAAAAAACCTCACTCCATTTGTAGTTTGAATTAACAGAAGCTTGGGGTGGAGTTCCTGGCTGAGACTTGTGAGTATCTGGGGAAAAAAACCTCACTCCATTGTAGTTTGAATTCACAGAAGCTGGGGGTGGAGTTCCTGGCTTAGACTTGTGAGTATCTGGGGAAAAAACCTCACTCCATTGTAGTTTGAATTAACAGAAGCTTGGGGTGGAGTTCCTGGCTGAGACCTGTGAGTATCTGGGGGTGAAAAACCTCACTCCATTGTAGTTTGAATTCACAGAGACTGGGGGTGGAGTTCCTGGCTGAGACCTGTTGGTATCTGGGGGGAAAAAACCTCACTCCATTGTAGTTTGAATTCACAGAAGCTGGGGGTGGAGTTCCAGGCTGAGACCTGTGAGTATCTGGGAAAAAACCTCACTCCATTGTGGTTTGAATTCACAGAAGCTGGGGTGGCGTTCCTGGCTGAGACTGGGAGTATCTGGGATAAAAAACCTCACTCCATTGTAGTTTGAATTAACAGATGCTTTGGGTGGAGTTCCTGGCTACGACCTGTGAGTATCTGGGGGGGGAACCTTACTCCATTGTAGTTTGAATTCACAGAAGCTGGGGGTGGAGTTCCAGGCTGAGACCTGTGAGTATCTGGGGAAAAAACCTCACTCCATTGTAGTTTGAATTCACAGAAGCTAGGGGTGGAGTTCCTGGCTGAGACTTGTTGGTATCTTTGGTAAAAAAACCTCCCTCCATTTGTAGTTTGAATTAACAGAAGCTTGGGGTGGAGTTCCTGGCTGAGACTTGTGAGTATCTGGGGAAAAAACCTCACTCCATTGTAGTTTGAATTCACAGAAGCTGGGGGTGGAGTTCCTGGCTGAGACTTGTTGGTATCTGGGATAAAAAACGTCACTCCATTGTATTTTGAATTAACGGAAGCTTGGGGTGGAGTTCCTGGCTGAGACTTGTGAGTATCTGGGGAAAAAACCTCACTCCATTGTAGTTTGAATTCACAGAAGGTGGGGGTGGAGTTTCTGGCTGTGACTTGTTGGTATCTGGGGAAAAAACTCACTCCATTGTAGTTTCAATTCACAGTGACTGGGGGTGGAGTTCCTGGCTGAGACCTGTGAGTATCTGGGATAAAAAACGTCACTCCATTGTATTTTGAATTAACAGAAGCTTGGGGTGGAGTTCCTGGCTGAGACCTGTGAGTATCTGGGAAAAAACCTCACTCCATTGTGGTTTGAATTCACAGAAGCTGGGGTGGAGTTCCTGGCTGAGACTGGGAGTATCTGGGATAAAAAACCTCACTCCATTGTTGTTTGAATTAACAGAAGCTTGGGGTGGAGTTCCTGGCTACGACCTGTGAGTATCTGGGGGGGGGGAACCTTACTCCATTGTAGTTTGAATTCACAGAAGCTGCGGGTGGAGTTCCAGGCTGAGACCTGTGAGTATCTGGGGAAAAAACCTCACTCCATTGTAGTTTGAATTCACAGAAGCTAGGGGTGGAGTTCCTGGCTGAGACTTGTTGGTATCTTTGGTAAAAAACCTCACTCCATTTGTAGTTTGAATTAACAGAAGCTTGGGGTGGAGTTCCTGGCTGAGACTTGTGAGTATCTGGGGAAAAAACCTCACTCCATTGTAGTTTGAATTCACAGAAGCTGTGGGTGGAGTTCCTGGCTGAGACCTGTGAGTATCTGGGATAAAAAACGTCACTCCATTGTATTTTGAATTAACAGAAGCTTGGGGTGGAGTTCCTGGCTGAGACTTGTGAGTATCTGGGGAAAAAACCTCACTCCATTGTAGTTTGAATTCACAGAAGCTGGGGGTGGAGTTCCTGGCTGAGACTTGTTGGTATCTGGGGAAAAAACTCACTCCATTGTAGTTTGAGTTCACAGTGACTGGGGGTGGAGTTCCTGGCTGAGACCTGTGAGTATCTGGGATAAAAAACGTCACTCCATTGTATTTTGAATTAACAGAAGCTTGGGGTGGAGTTCCTGGCTGAGACCTGTGAGTATCTGGGAAAAAACCTCTCTCCATTGTGGTTTGAATTCACAGAAGCTGGGGTGGAGTTCCTGGCTGAGACTGGGAGTATCTGGGATAAAAAACCTCACTCCATTGTAGTTTGAATTAACAAAAACTTGGGGTGGAGTTCCTGGCTACGACCTGTGAGTATCTGGGGGGGGGAACCTTACTCCATTGTAGTTTGAATTCACAGAAGCTGCGGGTGGAGTTCCAGGCTGAGACCTGTGAGTATCTGGGGAAAAAACCTCACTCCATTGTAGTTTGAATTCACAGAAGCTTGGGGTGGAGTTCCTGGCTGAGACTTGTTGGTATCTTTGGTAAAAAACCTCACTCCATTTGTAGTTTGAATTAACAGAAGCTTGGAGTGGAGTTCCTGGCTGAGACTTGTGAGTATCTGGGGAAAAAACCTCACTCCATTGTAGTTTGAATTCACAGAAGCTGGGGGTGGAGTTCCTGGCTGAGACCTGTGAGTATCTGGGATAAAAAACGTCACTCCATTGTATTTTGAATTAACAGAAGCTTGGGGTGGAGTTCCTGGCTGAGACTTGTGAGTATCTGGGGAAAAAACCTCACTCCATTGTAGTTTGAATTCACAGAAGCTGGGGGTGGATTTCCTGGCTGTGACTTGTTGGTATCTGGGGAAAAAACTCACTCCATTGTAGTTTGAATTCACAGTGACTGGGGGTGGAGTTCCTGGCTGAGACCTGTGAGTATCTGGGATGAAAAATGTCACTCCATTGTATTTTGAATTAACAGAAGCTTGGGGTGGAGTTCCTGGCTGAGACTTGTGAGTATCTGGGGAAAAAACCTCACTCCATTGTAGTTTGAATGCACAGAAGCTGGGGGTGGAGTTCCTGGCTGTGACTTGTTGGTATCTGGGGAAAAAAACTCACTCCATTGTAGTTTGAATTCACAGTGACTGGGGGTGGAGTTCCTGGCTTAGACCTGTGAGTATCTGGGATAAAAAACGTCACTCCGTTGTATTTTGAATTAACAGAAGCTTGGGGTGGAGTTCCTGGCTTAGACTTGTTAGTATCTGGGAAAAAAACTTTACTCCATTGTAGTTTGAATTCACAGAAGCTAGGGGTGGAGTTCCTGGCTGACACTTTTTGGTATCTGGGAAAAAAAACCTCACTCCATTGTAGTTTGAATTCACAGAAGCTAGGGGTGGAGTTCCTGGCTGAGACTTGTTGGTATCTGGGGTAAAAAACCTCACTCCATTTGTAGTTTGAGATCACAGAGGTTGGCTGTGGAGTTCGTGGCTGAGACCTGTGAGTATCTGGGAAAAAACCTCACTCCATTGTAGTTTGAATTCACAGAAGCTGGGGTGGAGTTCCTGGCTGAGACCTGTGAGTATCTGGGATAAAAAACGTCACTCCATTGTAGTTTGAATTAACAGAAGCTTGGGGTAGAGTTCCTGGCTGAGACCTGTTGGTATCCGGGGTAAAAAACCTCACTCCATTGTGGTTTGAATTCACAGAAGCTGGGGTGGAGTTCCTGGCTACGACCTGTGAGTATCTGGGGGGGGGGAACCTTACTCCATTGTAGTTTGAATTCACAGAAGCTGGGGGTGGAGTTCCAGGCTGAGACCTGTGAGTATCTGGGGAAAAAACGTCACTCCATTGTATTTTGAATTAACAGAAGCTTGGGGTGGAGTTCCTGGCTGAGTCTTGTGAGTATCTGGGGAAAAAACCTCACTCCATTGTAGTTTGAATTCACAGAAGCTGGGGATGGAGTTCCTGGCTGTGACTTGTTGGTATCTGGGGAAAAAACTCACTCCATTGTAGTTTGAATTCACAGTGACTGGGGGTGGAGTTCCTGGCTGAGACCTGTGAGTATCTGGGATAAAAAAACGTCACTCCGTTTTATTTTGAATTAACAGAAGCTTGGGGTGGAGTTCCTGGCTGAGACTTGTTAGTATCTGGGAAAAAAACTCTACTCCATTGTAGTTTGAATTCACAGAAGCTAGGGGTGGAGTTACTGGCTGACACTTTTTGGTATGTGGGAAAAAAAACCTCACTCCATTGTAGTTTGAATTCACAGAAGCTAGGGGTGGAGTTCCTGGCTGAGACTTGTTGGTATCTGGGGTAAAAAACCTCACTCCATTTGTAGTTTGAGATCACAGAGGTTGGCTGTGGAGTTTGTGGCTGAGACCTGTGAGTATCTGGGAAAAAACCTCACTCCATTGTAGTTTGAATTCACAGAAGCTGGGGTGGAGTTCCTGGCTGAGACCTGTGAGTATCTGGGATAAAAAACGTCACTCCATTGTAGTTTGAATTAACAGAAGCTTGGGGTAGAGTTCCTGGCTGAGACCTGTGAGTATCTGGGGAAAAAACCTCACTCCACTGTAGTTGGAATACACAGAAGCTGGGGGTGGAGTTCCTGGCTGAGACCTCTTGGTATCTGGGGGAAAGTATCCTCACTCCATTATAGTTTGAAATCACAGAAGCTGGGGGTGGAGTTCCTGGCTGCGACTTGTTGGTATCTGGGGGAAAAAACCACACTCCATTTGTAGTTTGAGTTCACAGAGGTTGGAAGTGGAGTTCCAGGCTGAGACCTGTGAGTATCTGGGGGGTGAAAAACCTCATTCCATTGTAGTTTGAATTCACAGTGACTGGGGGTGGAGTTCCTGGCTGAGACTTGTTGGTATCTGGGGGAAAAAACCTCACTAGATTGTAGTTTGAATTCACAGAAGCTGGGGATGGAGTTCCAGGCTGAGACCTGTGAGTATCTGGGGAAAAAACCTCACTCCATTGTGGTTTGAATTCACAGAAGCTGGGTTGAAGTACCTGGCTGAGACTGGGAGTATCTCGGATAAAAAATCTCACTCCATTGTAGTTTGAATTCACAAAAGCTGGGGTGGAGTTCCTGGCTGAGACTGGGAGTATCTCGGATAAAAAATCTCACTCCATTGTAGTTTGAATTAACAGAAGCTTGGGGTGGAGTTCCTGGCTGAGACCTGTGAGTATCTGGGGAAAAGCCTCACTCCATTGTAGTTTGAATTCACAGAAACTGGGGATGGAGTTCCTTGCTGAGACTTGTGAATATCTGGGGGGAAAAACCTTACTCCACTGTAGTTTGAATTCAGAGAGACTGGGGGTTGAGTTCCTGGCTTAGAACTGTTGGTTTCTGGGGGGAAAAACCTCACTCCATTGTAGTTTGAATTCACAGAAGATGGGGGTGGAGTTAAAGGCTGAGACCTGTGAGTATCTGGGAAAAAAACCACACTCCATTTTGGTTTGAATTCACAGAAGCTGGGGTGGAGTTCCTAGCTGAGACCTGTGAGTATCTCGGGGGGGAACCTCACTACATTGTAGTTTGAATTCACGAAAGCTTGGGGTGGAGTTACTGGCTGAGACCTGTGAGCATCTGGGATAAAAAACGTCACTCCATTGTATTTTGAATTAACAGAAGCTTGGGGTGGAGTTCCTGGCTGAGACTTGTTGGTATCTGGGGAAAAAACTCACTCCATTGTAGTTTGAATTCACAGTGACTGGGGGTGGAGTTCCTGGCTGAGACCTGTGAGTATCTGGGATAAAAAACGTCACTCCATTGTATTTTGAATTAACGGAAGCTTGGGGTGGAGTTCCTGGCTGAGACTTGTGAGTATCTGGGGAGAAAACCTCACTCCATTGTAGTTTGAATTCACAGAAGCTGGGGGTAGAGTTCCTGGCTGAGACCTGTGAGTATCTGGGGAAAAAACCTCACTCCACTGTAGTTGGAATACACAGAAGCTGGGGGTGGAGTTCCTGGCTGAGACCTCTTGGTATCTGGGGGAAAGTATCCTCACTCCATTATAGTTTGAAATCACAGAAGCTGGGGGTGGAGTTCCTGGCTGCGACTTGTTGGTATCTGGGGGAAAAAACCTCACTCCATTTGTAGTTTGAGTTCACAGAGACTGGGGGTGGAGTTCCTGGCTGAGACCTGTTGGTATCTGGGGGAAAAACGTCACTCCATTGTAGTTTGAATTCACAGAAGCTGGGAGTGGAGTTCCTGGCTGAGACTTGTTGGTATCTGGGGAAAAAACTCACTCCATTGTAGTTTGAATTCACAGAAGCTGGGGGTGGAGTTCCTGGCTGAGACTTGTTGGTATCTGGGGAAAAAAACTCACTCCATTGTAGTTTGAATTCACAGTGACTGGGGGTGGAGTTCCTGGCTGAGACCTGTGAGTATCTGGGATAAAAAACGTCACTGCATTGTATTTTGAATTAACAGAAGCTTGGGGTGGAGTTCCTGGCTGAGACTTGTGAGTATCTGGGGAAAAAACCTCACTCCATTGTAGTTTGAATTCACAGAAGCTGGGGGTGGAGTTCCTGGCTGAGACCTCTTGGTATCTGGGGGAAAGTATCCTCACTCCATTATAGTTTGAAATCACAGAAGCTGGGGGTGGAGTTCCTGGCTGCGACTTGTTGGTATCTGGGGGAAAAAACCTCACTCCATTTGTAGTTTGAGTTCACAGAGACTGGGGGTGGAGTTCCTGGCTGAGACCTGTTGGTATCTGGGGGAAAAACGTCACTCCATTGTAGTTTGAATTCACAGAAGCTGGGGGTGGAGTTCCTGGCTGAGACTTGTTGGTATCTGGGGAAAAAACTCACTCCATTGTAGTTTGAATTCACAGAAGCTGGGGGTGGAGTTCCTGGCTGAAACATGTTGGTTTCTGTGGAAAAAAACTCACTCCATTGTAGTTTGAATTCACAGAAGCTGGGGGTAGAGTTCCTGGCTGAGACCTGTGAGTATCTGGGGAAAAAACCTCACTCCACTGTAGTTGGAATACACAGAAGCTGGGGGTGGAGTTCCTGGCTGAGACCTCTTGGTATCTGGGGGAAAGTATCCTCACTCCATTATAGTTTGAAATCACAGAAGCTGGGGGTGGAGTTCCTGGCTGCGACTTGTGGGTATCTGGGGGGAAAAAACCTCACTCCATTTGTAGTTTGAGTTCACAGAGACTGGGGGTGGAGTTCCTGGCTGAGACCTGTTGGTATCTGGGGGGAAAACGTCACTCCATTGTAGTTTGAATTCACAGAAGCTGGGGGTGGAGTTCCTGGCTGAGACTTGTTGGTATCTGGGGAAAAAACTCACTCCATTGTAGTTTGAATTCACAGAAGCTGGGGGTGGAGTTCCTGGCTGAGACTTGTTGGTATCTGGGGAAAAAAACTCACTCCATTGTAGTTTGAATTCACAGTGACTGGGGGTGGAGTTCCTGGCTGAGACCTGTGAGTATCTGGGATAAAAAACGTCACTCCATTGTATTTTGAATTAACAGAAGCTTGGGGTGGAGTTCCTGGCTGAGACTTGTGAGTATCTGGGGAAAAAACCTCACTCCATGGTAGTTTGAATTCACAGAAGCTGGGGGTGGAGTTCCTGGCTGAGACCTCTTGGTATCTGGGGGAAAGTATCCTCACTCCATTATAGTTTGAAATCACAGAAGCTGGGGGTGGAGTTCCTGGCTGCGACTTGTTGGTATCTGGGGGAAAAAACCTCACTCCATTTGTAGTTTGAGTTCACAGAGACTGGGGGTGGAGTTCCTGGCTGAGACCTGTTGGTATCTGGGGGAAAAACGTCACTCCATTGTAGTTTGAATTCACAGAAGCTGGGGGTGGAGTTCCTGGCTGAGACTTGTTGGTATCTGGGGAAAAAACTCACTCCATTGTAGTTTGAATTCACAGAAGCTGGGGGTGGAGTTCCTGGCTGAGACTTGTTGGTATCTGGGGAAAAAAACTCACTCCATTGTAGTTTGAATTCACAGTGACTGGGGGTGGAGTTCCTGGCTGAGACCTGTGAGTATCTGGGATAAAAAACGTCACTCCATTGTATTTTGAATTAACAGAAGCTTGGGGTGGAGTTTCTGGCTGAGACTTGTGAGTATCTGGGGAAAAAACCTCACTCCATTGTAGTTTGAATTCACAGAAGCTGGGGGTGGAGTTCCTGGCTGTGACTTCTTGGTATCTGGGGAAAAAACCTCACTCCATTGTAGTTTGAATTCACAGAAGCTGGGGGTGGAGTTCCTGGCTGAGACTTGTTGGTATCTTTGGTAAAAAACCTCACTCCATTTGTAGTTTGAATTAACAGAAGCTTGGGGTGGAGTTCGTGGCTGAGACTTGTGAGTATCTGGGGAAAAAAACCTCACTCCATTGTAGTTTGAATTCACAGACGCTGGGGGTGGAGTTCCTGGCTTAGACTTGTGAGTATCTGGGGAAAAAACCTCACTCCATTGTAGTTTGAATTAACAGAAGCTTGGGGTGGAGTTCCTGGCTGAGACCTGTGAGTATCTGGGGGTGAAAAACCTCACTCCATTGTAGTTTGAATTCACAGAGACTGGGGGTGGAGTTCCTGGCTGAGACCTGTTGGTATCTGGGGGGAAAAAACCTCACTCCATTGTAGTTTGAATTCACAGAAGCTGGGGGTGGAGTTCCAGGCTGAGACCTGTGAGTATCTGGGAAAAAACCTCACTCCATTGTGGTTTGAATTCACAGAAGCTGGGGTGGCGTTCCTGGCTGAGACTGGGAGTATCTGGGATAAAAAACCTCACTCCATTGTAGTTTGAATTAACAGATGCTTTGGGTGGAGTTCCTGGCTGAGACCTCTTGGTATCTGGGGGAAAGTATCCTCACTCCATTATAGTTTGAAATCACAGAAGCTGGGGGTGGAGTTCCTGGCTGCGACTTGTTGGTATCTGGGGGAAAAAACCTCACTCCATTTGTAGTTTGAGTTCACAGAGACTGGGGGTGGAGTTCCTGGCTGAGACCTGTTGGTATCTGGGGGAAAAACGTCACTCCATTGTAGTTTGAATTCACAGAAGCTGGGGGTGGAGTTCCTGGCTGCGACTTGTTGGTATCTGGGGGAAAAAACCTCACTCCATTTGTAGTTTGAGTTCACAGAGACTGGGGGTGGAGTTCCTGGCTGAGACCTGTTGGTATCTGGGGGAAAAACGTCACTCCATTGTAGTTTGAATTCACAGAAGCTGGGGGTGGAGTTCCTGGCTGAGACTTGTTGGTATCTGGGGAAAAAACTCACTCCATTGTAGTTTGAATTCACAGAAGCTGGGGGTGGAGTTCCTGGCTGAGACTTGTTGGTATCTGGGGAAAAAAACTCACTCCATTGTAGTTTGAATTCACAGTGACTGGGGGTGGAGTTCCTGGCTGAGACCTGTGAGTATCTGGGATAAAAAACGTCACTCCATTGTATTTTGAATTAACAGAAGCTTGGGGTGGAGTTCCTGGCTGAGACTTGTTGGTATCTGGGGAAAAAACTCACTCCATTGTAGTTTGAATTCACAGTGACTGGGGGTGGAGTTCCTGGCTGAGACCTGTGAGTATCTGGGATAAAAAACGTCACTCCATTGTATTTTGAATTAACGGAAGCTTGGGGTGGAGTTCCTGGCTGAGACTTGTGAGTATCTGGGGAAAAAACCTCACTCCATTGTAGTTTGAATTCACAGAAGCTGGGGGTAGAGTTCCTGGCTGAGACCTGTGAGTATCTGGGGAAAAAACCTCACTCCACTGTAGTTGGAACACACAGAAGCTGGGGGTGGAGTTCCTGGCTGAAACCTCTTGGTATCTGGGGGAAAGTATCCTCACTCCATTATAGTTTGAAATCACAGAAGCTGGGGGTGGAGTTCCTGGCTGCGACTTGTTGGTATCTGGGGGAAAAAACCTCACTCCATTTGTAGTTTGAGTTCACAGAGACTGGGGGTGGAGTTCCTGGCTGAGACCTGTTGGTATCTGGGGGAAAAACGTCACTCCATTGTAGTTTGAATTCACAGAAGCTGGGAGTGGAGTTCCTGGCTGAGACTTGTTGGTATCTGGGGAAAAAACTCACTCCATTGTAGTTTGAATTCACAGAAGCTGGGGGTGGAGTTCCTGGCTGAGACTTGTTGGTATCTGGGGAAAAAACTCACTCCATTGTAGTTTGAATTCACAGAAGCTGGGGGTGGAGTTCCTGGCTGAGACCTCTTGGTATCTGGGGGAAAGTATCCTCACTCCATTATAGTTTGAAATCACAGAAGCTGGGGGTGGAGTTCCTGGCTGCGACTTGTTGGTATCTGGGGGAAAAAACCTCACTCCATTTGTAGTTTGAGTTCACAGAGACTGGGGGTGGAGTTCCTGGCTGAGACCTGTTGGTATCTGGGGGAAAAACGTCACTCCATTGTAGTTTGAATTCACAGAAGCTGGGGGTGGAGTTCCTGGCTGAGACTTGTTGGTATCTGGGGAAAAAACTCACTCCATTGTAGTTTGAATTCACAGAAGCTGGGGGTGGAGTTCCTGGCTGAGACTTGTGAGTATCTGGGGAAAAAACTCACTCCATTGTAGTTTGAATTCACAGAAGCTGGGGGTGGAGTTCCTGGCTGAGACTTGTTGGTATCTGGGGAAAAAACTCACTCCATTGTAGTTTGAATTCACAGAAGCTGGGGGTGGAGTTCCTGGCTGAGACCTCTTGGTATCTGGGGGAAAGTATCCTCACTCCATTATAGTTTGAAATCACAGAAACTGGGGGTGGAGTTCCTGGCTGCGACTTGTTGGTATCTGGGGGAAAAAACCTCACTCCATTTGTAGTTTGAGTTCACAGAGACTGGGGGTGGAGTTCCTGGCTGAGACCTGTTGGTATCTGGGGGAAAAACGTCACTCCATTGTATTTTGAATTAACAGAAGCTTGGGGTGGAGTTCCTGGCTGAGACTTGTTGGTATCTGGGGAAAAAACTCACTCCATTGTAGTTTGAATTCACAGAAGCTGGGGGTGGAGTTCCTGGCTGAGACTTGTGAGTATCTGGGGAAAAAAACCTCACTCCATTGTAGTTTGAATTCACAGAAGCTGGGGGTGGAGTTCCTGGCTTAGACTTGTGAGTATCTGGGGAAAAAACCTCACTCCATTGTAGTTTGAATTAACAGAAGCTTGGGGTGGAGTTCCTGGCTGAGACCTGTGAGTATCTGGGGGTGAAAAACCTCACTCCATTGTAGTTTGAATTCACAGAGACTGGGGGTGGAGTTCCTGGCTGAGACCTGTTGGTATCTGGGGGGAAAAAACCTCACTCCATTGTAGTTTGAATTCACAGAAGCTGGGGGTGGAGTTCCAGGCTGAGACCTGTGAGTATCTGGGAAAAAACCTCACTCCATTGTGGTTTGAATTCACAGAAGCTGGGGTGGCGTTCCTGGCTGAGACTGGGAGTATCTGGGATAAAAAACCTCACTCCATTGTAGTTTGAATTAACAGATGCTTTGGGTGGAGTTCCTGGCTGAGACCTCTTGGTATCTGGGGGAAAGTATCCTCACTCCATTATAGTTTGAAATCACAGAAGCTGGGGGTGGAGTTCCTGGCTGCGACTTGTTGGTATCTGGGGGAAAAAACCTCACTCCATTTGTAGTTTGAGTTCACAGAGACTGGGGGTGGAGTTCCTGGCTGAGACCTGTTGGTATCTGGGGGAAAAACGTCACTCCATTGTAGTTTGAATTCACAGAAGCTGGGGGTGGAGTTCCTGGCTGCGACTTGTTGGTATCTGGGGGAAAAAACCTCACTCCATTTGTAGTTTGAGTTCACAGAGACTGGGGGTGGAGTTCCTGGCTGAGACCTGTTGGTATCTGGGGGAAAAACGTCACTCCATTGTAGTTTGAATTCACAGAAGCTGGGGGTGGAGTTCCTGGCTGAGACTTGTTGGTATCTGGGGAAAAAACTCACTCCATTGTAGTTTGAATTCACAGAAGCTGGGGGTGGAGTTCCTGGCTGAGACTTGTTGGTATCTGGGGAAAAAAACTCACTCCATTGTAGTTTGAATTCACAGTGACTGGGGGTGGAGTTCCTGGCTGAGACCTGTGAGTATCTGGGATAAAAAACGTCACTCCATTGTATTTTGAATTAACAGAAGCTTGGGGTGGAGTTCCTGGCTGAGACTTGTTGGTATCTGGGGAAAAAACTCACTCCATTGTAGTTTGAATTCACAGTGACTGGGGGTGGAGTTCCTGGCTGAGACCTGTGAGTATCTGGGATAAAAAACGTCACTCCATTGTATTTTGAATTAACGGAAGCTTGGGGTGGAGTTCCTGGCTGAGACTTGTGAGTATCTGGGGAAAAAACCTCACTCCATTGTAGTTTGAATTCACAGAAGCTGGGGGTAGAGTTCCTGGCTGAGACCTGTGAGTATCTGGGGAAAAAACCTCACTGCACTGTAGTTGGAACACACAGAAGCTGGGGGTGGAGTTCCTGGCTGAAACCTCTTGGTATCTGGGGGAAAGTATCCTCACTCCATTATAGTTTGAAATCACAGAAGCTGGGGGTGGAGTTCCTGGCTGCGACTTGTTGGTATCTGGGGGAAAAAACCTCACTCCATTTGTAGTTTGAGTTCACAGAGACTGGGGGTGGAGTTCCTGGCTGAGACCTGTTGGTATCTGGGGGAAAAACGTCACTCCATTGCAGTTTGAATTCACAGAAGCTGGGAGTGGAGTTCCTGGCTGAGACTTGTTGGTATCTGGGGAAAAAACTCACTCCATTGTAGTTTGAATTCACAGAAGCTGGGGGTGGAGTTCCTGGCTGAGACTTGTTGGTATCTGGGGAAAAAAACTCACTCCATTGTAGTTTGAATTCACAGTGACTGGGGGTGGAGTTCCTGGCTGAGACCTGTGAGTATCTGGGATAATAAACGTCACTCCATTGTATTTTGAATTAACAGAAGCTTGGGGTGGAGTTCCTGGCTGAGACTTGTGAGTATCTGGGGAAAAAACCTCACTCCATTGTAGTTTGAATTCACAGAAGCTGGGGGTGGAGTTCCTGGCTGAGACCTCTTGGTATCTGGGGGAAAGTATCCTCACTCCATTATAGTTTGAAATCACAGAAGCTGGGGGTGGAGTTCCTGGCTGCGACTTGTTGGTATCTGGGGGAAAAAACCTCACTCCATTTGTAGTTTGAGTTCACAGAGACTGGGGGTGGAGTTCCTGGCTGAGACCTGTTGGTATCTGGGGGAAAAACGTCACTCCATTGTAGTTTGAATTCACAGAAGCTGGGGGTGGAGTTCCTGGCTGAGACTTGTTGGTATCTGGGGAAAAAACTCACTCCATTGTAGTTTGAATTCACAGAAGCTGGGGGTGGAGTTCCTGGCTGAGACTTGTTGGTATCTGGGGAAAAAAACTCACTCCATTGTAGTTTGAATTCACAGAAGCTGGGGGTAGAGTTCCTGGCTGAGACCTGTGAGTATCTGGGGAAAAAACCTCACTCCACTATAGTTGGAATACACAGAAGCTGGGGGTGGAGTTCCTGGCTGAGACCTCTTGGTATCTGGGGGAAAGTATCCTCACTCCATTATAGTTTGAAATCACAGAAGCTGGGGGTGGAGTTCCTGGCTGCGACTTGTTGGTATCTGGGGGAAAAAACCTCACTCCATTTGTAGTTTGAGTTCACAGAGACTGGGGGTGGAGTTCCTGGCTGAGACCTGTTGGTATCTGGGGGAAAAACGTCACTCCATTGTAGTTTGAATTCACAGAAGCTGGGGGTGGAGTTCCTGGCTGAGACTTGTTGGTATCTGGGGAAAAAACTCACTCCATTGTAGTTTGAATTCACAGAAGCTGGGGGTGGAGTTCCTGGCTGAGACTTGTTGGTATCTGGGGAAAAAAACTCACTCCATTGTAGTTTGAATTCACAGTGACTGGGGGTGGAGTTCCTGGCTGAGACCTGCGAGTATCTGGGATAAAAAACGTCACTCCATTGTATTTTGAATTAACAGAAGCTTGGGGTGGAGTTCCTGGCTGAGACTTGTGAGTATCTGGGGAAAAAACCTCACTCCATTGTAGTTTGAATTCACAGAAGCTGGGGGTGGAGTTCCTGGCTGAGACCTCTTGGTATCTGGGGGAAAGTATCCTCACTCCATTATAGTTTGAAATCACAGAAGCTGGGGGTGGAGTTCCTGGCTGCGACTTGTTGGTATCTGGGGGAAAAAACCTCACTCCATTTGTAGTTTGAGTTCACAGAGACTGGGGGTGGAGTTCCTGGCTGAGACCTGTTGGTATCTGGGGGAAAAACGTCACTCCATTGTAGTTTGAATTCACAGAAGCTGGGGGTGGAGTTCCTGGCTGAGACTTGTTGGTATCTGGGGAAAAAACTCACTCCATTGTAGTTTGAATTCACAGAAGCTGGGGGTGGAGTTCCTGGCTGAGACTTGTTGGTATCTGGGGAAAAAAACTCACTCCATTGTAGTTTGAATTCACAGTGACTGGGGGTGGAGTTCCTGGCTGAGACCTGTGAGTATCTGGGATAAAAAACGTCACTCCATTGTATTTTGAATTAACAGAAGCTTGGGGTGGAGTTCCTGGCTGAGACTTGTGAGTATCTGGGGAAAAAACCTCACTCCATTGTAGTTTGAATTCACAGAAGCTGGGGGTGGAGTTCCTGGCTGTGACTTCTTGGTATCTGGGGAAAAAACCTCACTCCATTGTAGTTTGAATTCACAGAAGCTAGGGGTGGAGTTCCTGGCTGAGACTTGTTGGTATCTTTGGTAAAAAACCTCACTCCATTTGTAGTTTGAATTAACAGAAGCTTGGGGTGGAGTTCCTGGCTGAGACTTGTGAGTATCTGGGGAAAAAAACCTCACTCCATTGTAGTTTGAATTCACAGAAGCTGGGGGTGGAGTTCCTGGCTTAGACTTGTGAGTATCTGGGGAAAAAACCTCACTCCATTGTAGTTTGAATTAACAGAAGCTTGGGGTGGAGTTCCTGGCTGAGACCTGTGAGTATCTGGGGGTGAAAAACCTCACTCCATTGTAGTTTGAATTCACAGAGACTGGGGGTGGAGTTCCTTGCTGAGACCTGTTGGTATCTGGGGGGAAAAAACCTCACTCCATTGTAGTTTGAATTCACAGAAGCTGGGGGTGGAGTTCCAGGCTGAGACCTGTGAGTATCTGGGAAAAAACCTCACTCCATTGTGGTTTGAATTCACAGAAGCTGGGGTGGCGTTCCTGGCTGAGACTGGGAGTATCTGGGATAAAAAACCTCACTCCATTGTAGTTTGAATTAACAGATGCTTTGGGTGGAGTTCCTGGCTACGACCTGTGAGTATCTGGGGGGGGGGAACCTTACTCCATTGTAGTTTGAATTCACAGAAGCTGGGGGTGGAGTTCCAGGCTGAGACCTGTGAGTATCTGGGGAAAAAACCTCACTCCATTGTAGTTTGAATTCACAGAAGCTAGGGGTGGAGTTCCTGGCTGAGACTTGTTGGTATCTTTGGTAAAAAAACCTCCCTCCATTTGTAGTTTGAATTAACAGAAGCTTGGGGTGGAGTTCCTGGCTGAGACTTGTGAGTATCTGGGGAAAAAACCTCACTCCATTGTAGTTTGAATTCACAGAAGCTGGGGGTGGAGTTCCTGGCTGAGACTTGTTGGTATCTGGGATAAAAAACGTCACTCCATTGTATTTTGAATTAACGGAAGCTTGGGGTGGAGTTCCTGGCTGAGACTTGTGAGTATCTGGGGAAAAAACCTCACTCCATTGTAGTTTGAATTCACAGAAGGTGGGGGTGGAGTTTCTGGCTGTGACTTGTTGGTATCTGGGGAAAAAACTCACTCCATTGTAGTTTCAATTCACAGTGACTGGGGGTGGAGTTCCTGGCTGAGACCTGTGAGTATCTGGGATAAAAAACGTCACTCCATTGTATTTTGAATTAACAGAAGCTTGGGGTGGAGTTCCTGGCTGAGACCTGTGAGTATCTGGGAAAAAACCTCACTCCATTGTGGTTTGAATTCACAGAAGCTGGGGTGGAGTTCCTGGCTGAGACTGGGAGTATCTGGGATAAAAAACCTCACTCCATTGTTGTTTGAATTAACAGAAGCTTGGGGTGGAGTTCCTGGCTACGACCTGTGAGTATCTGGGGGGGGGGAACCTTACTCCATTGTAGTTTGAATTCACAGAAGCTGCGGGTGGAGTTCCAGGCTGAGACCTGTGAGTATCTGGGGAAAAAACCTCACTCCATTGTAGTTTGAATTCACAGAAGCTAGGGGTGGAGTTCCTGGCTGAGACTTGTTGGTATCTTTGGTAAAAAACCTCACTCCATTTGTAGTTTGAATTAACAGAAGCTTGGGGTGGAGTTCCTGGCTGAGACTTGTGAGTATCTGGGGAAAAAACCTCACTCCATTGTAGTTTGAATTCACAGAAGCTGTGGGTGGAGTTCCTGGCTGAGACCTGTGAGTATCTGGGATAAAAAACGTCACTCCATTGTATTTTGAAATAACAGAAGCTTGGGGTGGAGTTCCTGGCTGAGACTTGTGAGTATCTGGGGAAAAAACCTCACTCCATTGTAGTTTGAATTCACAGAAGCTGGGGGTGGATTTCCTGGCTGTGACTTGTTGGTATCTGGGGAAAAAACTCACTCCATTGTAGTTTGAATTCACAGTGACTGGGGGTGGAGTTCCTGGCTGAGACCTGTGAGTATCTGGGATGAAAAATGTCACTCCATTGTATTTTGAATTAACAGAAGCTTGGGGTGGAGTTCCTGGCTGAGACTTGTGAGTATCTGGGGAAAAAACCTCACTCCATTGTAGTTTGAATGCACAGAAGCTGGGGGTGGAGTTCCTGGCTGTGACTTGTTGGTATCTGGGGAAAAAAACTCACTCCATTGTAGTTTGAATTCACAGTGACTGGGGGTGGAGTTCCTGGCTTAGACCTGTGAGTATCTGGGATAAAAAACGTCACTCCGTTGTATTTTGAATTAACAGAAGCTTGGGGTGGAGTTCCTGGCTTAGACTTGTTAGTATCTGGGAAAAAAACTTTACTCCATTGTAGTTTGAATTCACAGAAGCTAGGGGTGGAGTTCCTGGCTGACACTTTTTGGTATCTGGGAAAAAAAACCTCACTCCATTGTAGTTTGAATTCACAGAAGCTAGGGGTGGAGTTCCTGGCTGAGACTTGTTGGTATCTGGGGTAAAAAACCTCACTCCATTTGTAGTTTGAGATCACAGAGGTTGGCTGTGGAGTTCGTGGCTGAGACCTGTGAGTATCTGGGAAAAAACCTCACTCCATTGTAGTTTGAATTCACAGAAGCTGGGGTGGAGTTCCTGGCTGAGACCTGTGAGTATCTGGGATAAAAAACGTCACTCCATTGTAGTTTGAATTAACAGAAGCTTGGGGTAGAGTTCCTGGCTGAGACCTGTTGGTATCCGGGGTAAAAAACCTCACTCCATTGTGGTTTGAATTCACAGAAGCTGGGGTGGAGTTCCTGGCGGAGACTGGGAGTATCTGGGATAAAAAACCTCACTCCATTGTAGTTTGAATTAACAGAAGCTTGGGGTGGAGTTCCTGGCTGAGACCTCTTGGTATCTGGGGGAAAGTATCCTCACTCCATTATAGTTTGAAATCACAGAAGCTGGGGGTGGAGTTCCTGGCTGCGACTTGTTGGTATCTGGGGGAAAAAACCTCACTCCATTTGTAGTTTGAGTTCACAGAGACTGGGGGTGGAGTTCCTGGCTGAGACCTGTTGGTATCTGGGGGAAAAACGTCACTCCATTGTAGTTTGAATTCACAGAAGCTGGGGGTGGAGTTCCTGGCTGAGACTTGTTGGTATCTGGGGAAAAAACTCACTCCATTGTAGTTTGAATTCACAGAAGCTGGGGGTGGAGTTCCTGGCTGAGACTTGTTGGTATCTGGGGTAAAAAACTCACTCCATTGTAGTTTGAATTCACAGAAGCTGGGGGTAGAGTTCCTGGCTGAGACCTGTGAGTATCTGGGGAAAAAACCTCACTCCACTGTAGTTGGAATACACAGAAGCTGGGGGTGGAGTTCCTGGCTGAGACCTCTTGGTATCTGGGGGAAAGTATCCTCACTCCATTATAGTTTGAAATCACAGAAGCTGGGGGTGGAGTTCCTGGCTGCGACTTGTTGGTATCTGGGGGAAAAAACCTCACTCCATTTGTAGTTTGAGTTCACAGAGACTGGGGGTGGAGTTCCTGGCTGAGACCTGTTGGTATCTGGGGGAAAAACGTCACTCCATTGTAGTTTGAATTCACAGAAGCTGGGGGTGGAGTTCCTGGCTGAGACTTGTTGGTATCTGGGGAAAAAACTCACTCCATTGTAGTTTGAATTCACAGAAGCTGGGGGTGGAGTTCCTGGCTGAGACTTGTTGGTATCTGGGGAAAAAAACTCACTCCATTGTAGTTTGAATTCACAGTGACTGGGGGTGGAGTTCCTGGCTGAGACCTGTGAGTATCTGGGATAAAAAACGTCACTCCATTGTATTTTGAATTAACAGAAGCTTGGGGTGGAGTTCCTGGCTGAGACTTGTGAGTATCTGGGGAAAAAACCTCACTCCATTGTAGTTTGAATTCACAGAAGCTGGGGGTGGAGTTCCTGGCTGAGACCTCTTGGTATCTGGGGGAAAGTATCCTCACTCCATTATAGTTTGAAATCACAGAAGCTGGGGGTGGAGTTCCTGGCTGCGACTTGTTGGTATCTGGGGGAAAAAACCTCACTCCATTTGTAGTTTGAGTTCACAGAGACTGGGGGTGGAGTTCCTGGCTGAGACCTGTGAGTATCTGGGATAAAAAACGTCACTCCATTGTATTTTGAATTAACAGAAGCTTGGGGTGGAGTTCCTGGCTGAGACTTGTGAGTATCTGGGGAAAAAACCTCACTCCATTGTAGTTTGAATTCACAGAAGCTGGGGGTGGAGTTCCTGGCTGTGACTTCTTGGTATCTGGGGAAAAAACCTCACTCCATTGTAGTTTGAATTCACAGAAGCTAGGGGTGGAGTTCCTGGCTGAGACTTGTTGGTATCTTTGGTAAAAAACCTCACTCCATTTGTAGTTTGAATTAACAGAAGCTTGGGGTGGAGTTCCTGGCTGAGACTTGTGAGTATCTGGGGAAAAAAACCTCACTCCATTGTAGTTTGAATTCACAGAAGCTGGGGGTGGAGTTCCTGGCTTAGACTTGTGAGTATCTGGGGAAAAAACCTCACTCCATTGTAGTTTGAATTAACAGAAGCTTGGGGTGGAGTTCCTGGCTGAGACCTGTGAGTATCTGGGGGTGAAAAACCTCACTCCATTGTAGTTTGAATTCACAGAGACTGGGGGTGGAGTTCCTGGCTGAGACCTGTTGGTATCTGGGGGGAAAAAACCTCACTCCATTGTAGTTTGAATTCACAGAAGCTGGGGGTGGAGTTCCAGGCTGAGACCTGTGAGTATCTGGGAAAAAACCTCACTCCATTGTGGTTTGAATTCACAGAAGCTGGGGTGGCGTTCCTGGCTGAGACTGGGAGTATCTGGGATAAAAAACCTCACTCCATTGTAGTTTGAATTAACAGATGCTTTGGGTGGAGTTCCTGGCTACGACCTGTGAGTATCTGGGGGGGGAACCTTACTCCATTGTAGTTTGAATTCACAGAAGCTGGGGGTGGAGTTCCAGGCTGAGACCTGTGAGTATCTGGGGAAAAAACCTCACTCCATTGTAGTTTGAATTCACAGAAGCTAGGGGTGGAGTTCCTGGCTGAGACTTGTTGGTATCTTTGGTAAAAAAACCTCCCTCCATTTGTAGTTTGAATTAACAGAAGCTTGGGGTGGAGTTCCTGGCTGAGACTTGTGAGTATCTGGGGAAAAAACCTCACTCCATTGTAGTTTGAATTCACAGAAGCTGGGGGTGGAGTTCCTGGCTGAGACTTGTTGGTATCTGGGATAAAAAACGTCACTCCATTGTATTTTGAATTAACGGAAGCTTGGGGTGGAGTTCCTGGCTGAGACTTGTGAGTATCTGGGGAAAAAACCTCACTCCATTGTAGTTTGAATTCACAGAAGGTGGGGGTGGAGTTTCTGGCTGTGACTTGTTGGTATCTGGGGAAAAAACTCACTCCATTGTAGTTTCAATTCACAGTGACTGGGGGTGGAGTTCCTGGCTGAGACCTGTGAGTATCTGGGATAAAAAACGTCACTCCATTGTATTTTGAATTAACAGAAGCTTGGGGTGGAGTTCCTGGCTGAGACCTGTGAGTATCTGGGAAAAAACCTCACTCCATTGTGGTTTGAATTCACAGAAGCTGGGGTGGAGTTCCTGGCTGAGACTGGGAGTATCTGGGATAAAAAACCTCACTCCATTGTTGTTTGAATTAACAGAAGCTTGGGGTGGAGTTCCTGGCTACGACCTGTGAGTATCTGGGGGGGGGGAACCTTACTCCATTGTAGTTTGAATTCACAGAAGCTGCGGGTGGAGTTCCAGGCTGAGACCTGTGAGTATCTGGGGAAAAAACCTCACTCCATTGTAGTTTGAATTCACAGAAGCTAGGGGTGGAGTTCCTGGCTGAGACTTGTTGGTATCTTTGGTAAAAAACCTCACTCCATTTGTAGTTTGAATTAACAGAAGCTTGGGGTGGAGTTCCTGGCTGAGACTTGTGAGTATCTGGGGAAAAAACCTCACTCCATTGTAGTTTGAATTCACAGAAGCTGTGGGTGGAGTTCCTGGCTGAGACCTGTGAGTATCTGGGATAAAAAACGTCACTCCATTGTATTTTGAATTAACAGAAGCTTGGGGTGGAGTTCCTGGCTGAGACTTGTGAGTATCTGGGGAAAAAACCTCACTCCATTGTAGTTTGAATTCACAGAAGCTGGGGGTGGAGTTCCTGGCTGAGACTTGTTGGTATCTGGGGAAAAAACTCACTCCATTGTAGTTTGAGTTCACAGTGACTGGGGGTGGAGTTCCTGGCTGAGACCTGTGAGTATCTGGGATAAAAAACGTCACTCCATTGTATTTTGAATTAACAGAAGCTTGGGGTGGAGTTCCTGGCTGAGACCTGTGAGTATCTGGGAAAAAACCTCTCTCCATTGTGGTTTGAATTCACAGAAGCTGGGGTGGAGTTCCTGGCTGAGACTGGGAGTATCTGGGATAAAAAACCTCACTCCATTGTAGTTTGAATTAACAAAAACTTGGGGTGGAGTTCCTGGCTACGACCTGTGAGTATCTGGGGGGGGGAACCTTACTCCATTGTAGTTTGAATTCACAGAAGCTGCGGGTGGAGTTCCAGGCTGAGACCTGTGAGTATCTGGGGAAAAAACCTCACTCCATTGTAGTTTGAATTCACAGAAGCTTGGGGTGGAGTTCCTGGCTGAGACTTGTTGGTATCTTTGGTAAAAAACCTCACTCCATTTGTAGTTTGAATTAACAGAAGCTTGGAGTGGAGTTCCTGGCTGAGACTTGTGAGTATCTGGGGAAAAAACCTCACTCCATTGTAGTTTGAATTCACAGAAGCTGGGGGTGGAGTTCCTGGCTGAGACCTGTGAGTATCTGGGATAAAAAACGTCACTCCATTGTATTTTGAATTAACAGAAGCTTGGGGTGGAGTTCCTGGCTGAGACTTGTGAGTATCTGGGGAAAAAACCTCACTCCATTGTAGTTTGAATTCACAGAAGCTGGGGGTGGATTTCCTGGCTGTGACTTGTTGGTATCTGGGGAAAAAACTCACTCCATTGTAGTTTGAATTCACAGTGACTGGGGGTGGAGTTCCTGGCTGAGACCTGTGAGTATCTGGGATGAAAAATGTCACTCCATTGTATTTTGAATTAACAGAAGCTTGGGGTGGAGTTCCTGGCTGAGACTTGTGAGTATCTGGGGAAAAAACCTCACTCCATTGTAGTTTGAATGCACAGAAGCTGGGGGTGGAGTTCCTGGCTGTGACTTGTTGGTATCTGGGGAAAAAAACTCACTCCATTGTAGTTTGAATTCACAGTGACTGGGGGTGGAGTTCCTGGCTTAGACCTGTGAGTATCTGGGATAAAAAACGTCACTCCGTTGTATTTTGAATTAACAGAAGCTTGGGGTGGAGTTCCTGGCTTAGACTTGTTAGTATCTGGGAAAAAAACTTTACTCCATTGTAGTTTGAATTCACAGAAGCTAGGGGTGGAGTTCCTGGCTGACACTTTTTGGTATCTGGGAAAAAAAACCTCACTCCATTGTAGTTTGAATTCACAGAAGCTAGGGGTGGAGTTCCTGGCTGAGACTTGTTGGTATCTGGGGTAAAAAACCTCACTCCATTTGTAGTTTGAGATCACAGAGGTTGGCTGTGGAGTTCGTGGCTGAGACCTGTGAGTATCTGGGAAAAAACCTCACTCCATTGTAGTTTGAATTCACAGAAGCTGGGGTGGAGTTCCTGGCTGAGACCTGTGAGTATCTGGGATAAAAAACGTCACTCCATTGTAGTTTGAATTAACAGAAGCTTGGGGTAGAGTTCCTGGCTGAGACCTGTTGGTATCCGGGGTAAAAAACCTCACTCCATTGTGGTTTGAATTCACAGAAGCTGGGGTGGAGTTCCTGGCTACGACCTGTGAGTATCTGGGGGGGGGGAACCTTACTCCATTGTAGTTTGAATTCACAGAAGCTGGGGGTGGAGTTCCAGGCTGAGACCTGTGAGTATCTGGGGAAAAAACGTCACTCCATTGTATTTTGAATTAACAGAAGCTTGGGGTGGAGTTCCTGGCTGAGTCTTGTGAGTATCTGGGGAAAAAACCTCACTCCATTGTAGTTTGAATTCACAGAAGCTGGGGATGGAGTTCCTGGCTGTGACTTGTTGGTATCTGGGGAAAAAACTCACTCCATTGTAGTTTGAATTCACAGTGACTGGGGGTGGAGTTCCTGGCTGAGACCTGTGAGTATCTGGGATAAAAAAACGTCACTCCGTTTTATTTTGAATTAACAGAAGCTTGGGGTGGAGTTCCTGGCTGAGACTTGTTAGTATCTGGGAAAAAAACTCTACTCCATTGTAGTTTGAATTCACAGAAGCTAGGGGTGGAGTTACTGGCTGACACTTTTTGGTATCTGGGAAAAAAAACCTCACTCCATTGTAGTTTGAATTCACAGAAGCTAGGGGTGGAGTTCCTGGCTGAGACTTGTTGGTATCTGGGGTAAAAAACCTCACTCCATTTGTAGTTTGAGATCACAGAGGTTGGCTGTGGAGTTTGTGGCTGAGACCTGTGAGTATCTGGGAAAAAACCTCACTCCATTGTAGTTTGAATTCACAGAAGCTGGGGTGGAGTTCCTGGCTGAGACCTGTGAGTATCTGGGATAAAAAACGTCACTCCATTGTAGTTTGAATTAACAGAAGCTTGGGGTAGAGTTCCTGGCTGAGACCTGTGAGTATCTGGGGAAAAAACCTCACTCCACTGTAGTTGGAATACACAGAAGCTGGGGGTGGAGTTCCTGGCTGAGACCTCTTGGTATCTGGGGGAAAGTATCCTCACTCCATTATAGTTTGAAATCACAGAAGCTGGGGGTGGAGTTCCTGGCTGCGACTTGTTGGTATCTGGGGGAAAAAACCACACTCCATTTGTAGTTTGAGTTCACAGAGGTTGGAAGTGGAGTTCCAGGCTGAGACCTGTGAGTATCTGGGGGGTGAAAAACCTCATTCCATTGTAGTTTGAATTCACAGTGACTGGGGGTGGAGTTCCTGGCTGAGACTTGTTGGTATCTGGGGGAAAAAACCTCACTAGATTGTAGTTTGAATTCACAGAAGCTGGGGATGGAGTTCCAGGCTGAGACCTGTGAGTATCTGGGGAAAAAACCTCACTCCATTGTGGTTTGAATTCACAGAAGCTGGGTTGAAGTACCTGGCTGAGACTGGGAGTATCTCGGATAAAAAATCTCACTCCATTGTAGTTTGAATTCACAAAAGCTGGGGTGGAGTTCCTGGCTGAGACTGGGAGTATCTCGGATAAAAAATCTCACTCCATTGTAGTTTGAATTAACAGAAGCTTGGGGTGGAGTTCCTGGCTGAGACCTGTGAGTATCTGGGGAAAAGCCTCACTCCATTGTAGTTTGAATTCACAGAAACTGGGGATGGAGTTCCTTGCTGAGACTTGTGAATATCTGGGGGGAAAAACCTTACTCCACTGTAGTTTGAATTCAGAGAGACTGGGGGTTGAGTTCCTGGCTTAGAACTGTTGGTTTCTGGGGGGAAAAACCTCACTCCATTGTAGTTTGAATTCACAGAAGATGGGGGTGGAGTTAAAGGCTGAGACCTGTGAGTATCTGGGAAAAAAACCACACTCCATTTTGGTTTGAATTCACAGAAGCTGGGGTGGAGTTCCTAGCTGAGACCTGTGAGTATCTCGGGGGGGAACCTCACTACATTGTAGTTTGAATTCACGAAAGCTTGGGGTGGAGTTACTGGCTGAGACCTGTGAGCATCTGGGATAAAAAACGTCACTCCATTGTATTTTGAATTAACAGAAGCTTGGGGTGGAGTTCCTGGCTGAGACTTGTTGGTATCTGGGGAAAAAACTCACTCCATTGTAGTTTGAATTCACAGTGACTGGGGGTGGAGTTCCTGGCTGAGACCTGTGAGTATCTGGGATAAAAAACGTCACTCCATTGTATTTTGAATTAACGGAAGCTTGGGGTGGAGTTCCTGGCTGAGACTTGTGAGTATCTGGGGAGAAAACCTCACTCCATTGTAGTTTGAATTCACAGAAGCTGGGGGTAGAGTTCCTGGCTGAGACCTGTGAGTATCTGGGGAAAAAACCTCACTCCACTGTAGTTGGAATACACAGAAGCTGGGGGTGGAGTTCCTGGCTGAGACCTCTTGGTATCTGGGGGAAAGTATCCTCACTCCATTATAGTTTGAAATCACAGAAGCTGGGGGTGGAGTTCCTGGCTGCGACTTGTTGGTATCTGGGGGAAAAAACCTCACTCCATTTGTAGTTTGAGTTCACAGAGACTGGGGGTGGAGTTCCTGGCTGAGACCTGTTGGTATCTGGGGGAAAAACGTCACTCCATTGTAGTTTGAATTCACAGAAGCTGGGAGTGGAGTTCCTGGCTGAGACTTGTTGGTATCTGGGGAAAAAACTCACTCCATTGTAGTTTGAATTCACAGAAGCTGGGGGTGGAGTTCCTGGCTGAGACTTGTTGGTATCTGGGGAAAAAAACTCACTCCATTGTAGTTTGAATTCACAGTGACTGGGGGTGGAGTTCCTGGCTGAGACCTGTGAGTATCTGGGATAAAAAACGTCACTGCATTGTATTTTGAATTAACAGAAGCTTGGGGTGGAGTTCCTGGCTGAGACTTGTGAGTATCTGGGGAAAAAACCTCACTCCATTGTAGTTTGAATTCACAGAAGCTGGGGGTGGAGTTCCTGGCTGAGACCTCTTGGTATCTGGGGGAAAGTATCCTCACTCCATTATAGTTTGAAATCACAGAAGCTGGGGGTGGAGTTCCTGGCTGCGACTTGTTGGTATCTGGGGGAAAAAACCTCACTCCATTTGTAGTTTGAGTTCACAGAGACTGGGGGTGGAGTTCCTGGCTGAGACCTGTTGGTATCTGGGGGAAAAACGTCACTCCATTGTAGTTTGAATTCACAGAAGCTGGGGGTGGAGTTCCTGGCTGAGACTTGTTGGTATCTGGGGAAAAAACTCACTCCATTGTAGTTTGAATTCACAGAAGCTGGGGGTGGAGTTCCTGGCTGAAACATGTTGGTTTCTGTGGAAAAAAACTCACTCCATTGTAGTTTGAATTCACAGAAGCTGGGGGTAGAGTTCCTGGCTGAGACCTGTGAGTATCTGGGGAAAAAACCTCACTCCACTGTAGTTGGAATACACAGAAGCTGGGGGTGGAGTTCCTGGCTGAGACCTCTTGGTATCTGGGGGAAAGTATCCTCACTCCATTATAGTTTGAAATCACAGAAGCTGGGGGTGGAGTTCCTGGCTGCGACTTGTGGGTATCTGGGGGGAAAAAACCTCACTCCATTTGTAGTTTGAGTTCACAGAGACTGGGGGTGGAGTTCCTGGCTGAGACCTGTTGGTATCTGGGGGGAAAACGTCACTCCATTGTAGTTTGAATTCACAGAAGCTGGGGGTGGAGTTCCTGGCTGAGACTTGTTGGTATCTGGGGAAAAAACTCACTCCATTGTAGTTTGAATTCACAGAAGCTGGGGGTGGAGTTCCTGGCTGAGACTTGTTGGTATCTGGGGAAAAAAACTCACTCCATTGTAGTTTGAATTCACAGTGACTGGGGGTGGAGTTCCTGGCTGAGACCTGTGAGTATCTGGGATAAAAAACGTCACTCCATTGTATTTTGAATTAACAGAAGCTTGGGGTGGAGTTCCTGGCTGAGACTTGTGAGTATCTGGGGAAAAAACCTCACTCCATGGTAGTTTGAATTCACAGAAGCTGGGGGTGGAGTTCCTGGCTGAGACCTCTTGGTATCTGGGGGAAAGTATCCTCACTCCATTATAGTTTGAAATCACAGAAGCTGGGGGTGGAGTTCCTGGCTGCGACTTGTTGGTATCTGGGGGAAAAAACCTCACTCCATTTGTAGTTTGAGTTCACAGAGACTGGGGGTGGAGTTCCTGGCTGAGACCTGTTGGTATCTGGGGGAAAAACGTCACTCCATTGTAGTTTGAATTCACAGAAGCTGGGGGTGGAGTTCCTGGCTGAGACTTGTTGGTATCTGGGGAAAAAACTCACTCCATTGTAGTTTGAATTCACAGAAGCTGGGGGTGGAGTTCCTGGCTGAGACTTGTTGGTATCTGGGGAAAAAAACTCACTCCATTGTAGTTTGAATTCACAGTGACTGGGGGTGGAGTTCCTGGCTGAGACCTGTGAGTATCTGGGATAAAAAACGTCACTCCATTGTATTTTGAATTAACAGAAGCTTGGGGTGGAGTTTCTTGCTGAGACTTGTGAGTATCTGGGGAAAAAACCTCACTCCATTGTAGTTTGAATTCACAGAAGCTGGGGGTGGAGTTCCTGGCTGTGACTTCTTGGTATCTGGGGAAAAAACCTCACTCCATTGTAGTTTGAATTCACAGAAGCTGGGGGTGGAGTTCCTGGCTGAGACTTGTTGGTATCTTTGGTAAAAAACCTCACTCCATTTGTAGTTTGAATTAACAGAAGCTTGGGGTGGAGTTCGTGGCTGAGACTTGTGAGTATCTGGGGAAAAAAACCTCACTCCATTGTAGTTTGAATTCACAGAAGCTGGGGGTGGAGTTCCTGGCTTAGACTTGTGAGTATCTGGGGAAAAAACCTCACTCCATTGTAGTTTGAATTAACAGAAGCTTGGGGTGGAGTTCCTGGCTGAGACCTGTGAGTATCTGGGGGTGAAAAACCTCACTCCATTGTAGTTTGAATTCACAGAGACTGGGGGTGGAGTTCCTGGCTGAGACCTGTTGGTATCTGGGGGGAAAAAACCTCACTCCATTGTAGTTTGAATTCACAGAAGCTGGGGGTGGAGTTCCAGGCTGAGACCTGTGAGTATCTGGGAAAAAACCTCACTCCATTGTGGTTTGAATTCACAGAAGCTGGGGTGGCGTTCCTGGCTGAGACTGGGAGTATCTGGGATAAAAAACCTCACTCCATTGTAGTTTGAATTAACAGATGCTTTGGGTGGAGTTCCTGGCTGAGACCTCTTGGTATCTGGGGGAAAGTATCCTCACTCCATTATAGTTTGAAATCACAGAAGCTGGGGGTGGAGTTCCTGGCTGCGACTTGTTGGTATCTGGGGGAAAAAACCTCACTCCATTTGTAGTTTGAGTTCACAGAGACTGGGGGTGGAGTTCCTGGCTGAGACCTGTTGGTATCTGGGGGAAAAACGTCACTCCATTGTAGTTTGAATTCACAGAAGCTGGGGGTGGAGTTCCTGGCTGCGACTTGTTGGTATCTGGGGGAAAAAACCTCACTCCATTTGTAGTTTGAGTTCACAGAGACTGGGGGTGGAGTTCCTGGCTGAGACCTGTTGGTATCTGGGGGAAAAACGTCACTCCATTGTAGTTTGAATTCACAGAAGCTGGGGGTGGAGTTCCTGGCTGAGACTTGTTGGTATCTGGGGAAAAAACTCACTCCATTGTAGTTTGAATTCACAGAAGCTGGGGGTGGAGTTCCTGGCTGAGACTTGTTGGTATCTGGGGAAAAAAACTCACTCCATTGTAGTTTGAATTCACAGTGACTGGGGGTGGAGTTCCTGGCTGAGACCTGTGAGTATCTGGGATAAAAAACGTCACTCCATTGTATTTTGAATTAACAGAAGCTTGGGGTGGAGTTCCTGGCTGAGACTTGTTGGTATCTGGGGAAAAAACTCACTCCATTGTAGTTTGAATTCACAGTGACTGGGGGTGGAGTTCCTGGCTGAGACCTGTGAGTATCTGGGATAAAAAACGTCACTCCATTGTATTTTGAATTAACGGAAGCTTGGGGTGGAGTTCCTGGCTGAGACTTGTGAGTATCTGGGGAAAAAACCTCACTCCATTGTAGTTTGAATTCACAGAAGCTGGGGGTAGAGTTCCTGGCTGAGACCTGTGAGTATCTGGGGAAAAAACCTCACTCCACTGTAGTTGGAACACACAGAAGCTGGGGGTGGAGTTCCTGGCTGAAACCTCTTGGTATCTGGGGGAAAGTATCCTCACTCCATTATAGTTTGAAATCACAGAAGCTGGGGGTGGAGTTCCTGGCTGCGACTTGTTGGTATCTGGGGGAAAAAACCTCACTCCATTTGTAGTTTGAGTTCACAGAGACTGGGGGTGGAGTTCCTGGCTGAGACCTGTTGGTATCTGGGGGAAAAACGTCACTCCATTGTAGTTTGAATTCACAGAAGCTGGGAGTGGAGTTCCTGGCTGAGACTTGTTGGTATCTGGGGAAAAAACTCACTCCATTGTAGTTTGAATTCACAGAAGCTGGGGGTGGAGTTCCTGGCTGAGACTTGTTGGTATCTGGGGAAAAAACTCACTCCATTGTAGTTTGAATTCACAGAAGCTGGGGGTGGAGTTCCTGGCTGAGACCTCTTGGTATCTGGGGGAAAGTATCCTCACTCCATTATAGTTTGAAATCACAGAAGCTGGGGGTGGAGTTCCTGGCTGCGACTTGTTGGTATCTGGGGGAAAAAACCTCACTCCATTTGTAGTTTGAGTTCACAGAGACTGGGGGTGGAGTTCCTGGCTGAGACCTGTTGGTATCTGGGGGAAAAACGTCACTCCATTGTAGTTTGAATTCACAGAAGCTGGGGGTGGAGTTCCTGGCTGAGACTTGTTGGTATCTGGGGAAAAAACTCACTCCATTGTAGTTTGAATTCACAGAAGCTGGGGGTGGAGTTCCTGGCTGAGACTTGTGAGTATCTGGGGAAAAAACTCACTCCATTGTAGTTTGAATTCACAGAAGCTGGGGGTGGAGTTCCTGGCTGAGACTTGTTGGTATCTGGGGAAAAAACTCACTCCATTGTAGTTTGAATTCACAGAAGCTGGGGGTGGAGTTCCTGGCTGAGACCTCTTGGTATCTGGGGGAAAGTATCCTCACTCCATTATAGTTTGAAATCACAGAAACTGGGGGTGGAGTTCCTGGCTGCGACTTGTTGGTATCTGGGGGAAAAAACCTCACTCCATTTGTAGTTTGAGTTCACAGAGACTGGGGGTGGAGTTCCTGGCTGAGACCTGTTGGTATCTGGGGGAAAAACGTCACTCCATTGTATTTTGAATTAACAGAAGCTTGGGGTGGAGTTCCTGGCTGAGACTTGTTGGTATCTGGGGAAAAAACTCACTCCATTGTAGTTTGAATTCACAGAAGCTGGGGGTGGAGTTCCTGGCTGAGACTTGTGAGTATCTGGGGAAAAAAACCTCACTCCATTGTAGTTTGAATTCACAGAAGCTGGGGGTGGAGTTCCTGGCTTAGACTTGTGAGTATCTGGGGAAAAAACCTCACTCCATTGTAGTTTGAATTAACAGAAGCTTGGGGTGGAGTTCCTGGCTGAGACCTGTGAGTATCTGGGGGTGAAAAACCTCACTCCATTGTAGTTTGAATTCACAGAGACTGGGGGTGGAGTTCCTGGCTGAGACCTGTTGGTATCTGGGGGGAAAAAACCTCACTCCATTGTAGTTTGAATTCACAGAAGCTGGGGGTGGAGTTCCAGGCTGAGACCTGTGAGTATCTGGGAAAAAACCTCACTCCATTGTGGTTTGAATTCACAGAAGCTGGGGTGGCGTTCCTGGCTGAGACTGGGAGTATCTGGGATAAAAAACCTCACTCCATTGTAGTTTGAATTAACAGATGCTTTGGGTGGAGTTCCTGGCTGAGACCTCTTGGTATCTGGGGGAAAGTATCCTCACTCCATTATAGTTTGAAATCACAGAAGCTGGGGGTGGAGTTCCTGGCTGCGACTTGTTGGTATCTGGGGGAAAAAACCTCACTCCATTTGTAGTTTGAGTTCACAGAGACTGGGGGTGGAGTTCCTGGCTGAGACCTGTTGGTATCTGGGGGAAAAACGTCACTCCATTGTAGTTTGAATTCACAGAAGCTGGGGGTGGAGTTCCTGGCTGCGACTTGTTGGTATCTGGGGGAAAAAACCTCACTCCATTTGTAGTTTGAGTTCACAGAGACTGGGGGTGGAGTTCCTGGCTGAGACCTGTTGGTATCTGGGGGAAAAACGTCACTCCATTGTAGTTTGAATTCACAGAAGCTGGGGGTGGAGTTCCTGGCTGAGACTTGTTGGTATCTGGGGAAAAAACTCACTCCATTGTAGTTTGAATTCACAGAAGCTGGGGGTGGAGTTCCTGGCTGAGACTTGTTGGTATCTGGGGAAAAAAACTCACTCCATTGTAGTTTGAATTCACAGTGACTGGGGGTGGAGTTCCTGGCTGAGACCTGTGAGTATCTGGGATAAAAAACGTCACTCCATTGTATTTTGAATTAACAGAAGCTTGGGGTGGAGTTCCTGGCTGAGACTTGTTGGTATCTGGGGAAAAAACTCACTCCATTGTAGTTTGAATTCACAGTGACTGGGGGTGGAGTTCCTGGCTGAGACCTGTGAGTATCTGGGATAAAAAACGTCACTCCATTGTATTTTGAATTAACGGAAGCTTGGGGTGGAGTTCCTGGCTGAGACTTGTGAGTATCTGGGGAAAAAACCTCACTCCATTGTAGTTTGAATTCACAGAAGCTGGGGGTAGAGTTCCTGGCTGAGACCTGTGAGTATCTGGGGAAAAAACCTCACTGCACTGTAGTTGGAACACACAGAAGCTGGGGGTGGAGTTCCTGGCTGAAACCTCTTGGTATCTGGGGGAAAGTATCCTCACTCCATTATAGTTTGAAATCACAGAAGCTGGGGGTGGAGTTCCTGGCTGCGACTTGTTGGTATCTGGGGGAAAAAACCTCACTCCATTTGTAGTTTGAGTTCACAGAGACTGGGGGTGGAGTTCCTGGCTGAGACCTGTTGGTATCTGGGGGAAAAACGTCACTCCATTGCAGTTTGAATTCACAGAAGCTGGGAGTGGAGTTCCTGGCTGAGACTTGTTGGTATCTGGGGAAAAAACTCACTCCATTGTAGTTTGAATTCACAGAAGCTGGGGGTGGAGTTCCTGGCTGAGACTTGTTGGTATCTGGGGAAAAAAACTCACTCCATTGTAGTTTGAATTCACAGTGACTGGGGGTGGAGTTCCTGGCTGAGACCTGTGAGTATCTGGGATAATAAACGTCACTCCATTGTATTTTGAATTAACAGAAGCTTGGGGTGGAGTTCCTGGCTGAGACTTGTGAGTATCTGGGGAAAAAACCTCACTCCATTGTAGTTTGAATTCACAGAAGCTGGGGGTGGAGTTCCTGGCTGAGACCTCTTGGTATCTGGGGGAAAGTATCCTCACTCCATTATAGTTTGAAATCACAGAAGCTGGGGGTGGAGTTCCTGGCTGCGACTTGTTGGTATCTGGGGGAAAAAACCTCACTCCATTTGTAGTTTGAGTTCACAGAGACTGGGGGTGGAGTTCCTGGCTGAGACCTGTTGGTATCTGGGGGAAAAACGTCACTCCATTGTAGTTTGAATTCACAGAAGCTGGGGGTGGAGTTCCTGGCTGAGACTTGTTGGTATCTGGGGAAAAAACTCACTCCATTGTAGTTTGAATTCACAGAAGCTGGGGGTGGAGTTCCTGGCTGAGACTTGTTGGTATCTGGGGAAAAAAACTCACTCCATTGTAGTTTGAATTCACAGAAGCTGGGGGTAGAGTTCCTGGCTGAGACCTGTGAGTATCTGGGGAAAAAACCTCACTCCACTATAGTTGGAATACACAGAAGCTGGGGGTGGAGTTCCTGGCTGAGACCTCTTGGTATCTGGGGGAAAGTATCCTCACTCCATTATAGTTTGAAATCACAGAAGCTGGGGGTGGAGTTCCTGGCTGCGACTTGTTGGTATCTGGGGGAAAAAACCTCACTCCATTTGTAGTTTGAGTTCACAGAGACTGGGGGTGGAGTTCCTGGCTGAGACCTGTTGGTATCTGGGGGAAAAACGTCACTCCATTGTAGTTTGAATTCACAGAAGCTGGGGGTGGAGTTCCTGGCTGAGACTTGTTGGTATCTGGGGAAAAAACTCACTCCATTGTAGTTTGAATTCACAGAAGCTGGGGGTGGAGTTCCTGGCTGAGACTTGTTGGTATCTGGGGAAAAAAACTCACTCCATTGTAGTTTGAATTCACAGTGACTGGGGGTGGAGTTCCTGGCTGAGACCTGCGAGTATCTGGGATAAAAAACGTCACTCCATTGTATTTTGAATTAACAGAAGCTTGGGGTGGAGTTCCTGGCTGAGACTTGTGAGTATCTGGGGAAAAAACCTCACTCCATTGTAGTTTGAATTCACAGAAGCTGGGGGTGGAGTTCCTGGCTGAGACCTCTTGGTATCTGGGGGAAAGTATCCTCACTCCATTATAGTTTGAAATCACAGAAGCTGGGGGTGGAGTTCCTGGCTGCGACTTGTTGGTATCTGGGGGAAAAAACCTCACTCCATTTGTAGTTTGAGTTCACAGAGACTGGGGGTGGAGTTCCTGGCTGAGACCTGTTGGTATCTGGGGGAAAAACGTCACTCCATTGTAGTTTGAATTCACAGAAGCTGGGGGTGGAGTTCCTGGCTGAGACTTGTTGGTATCTGGGGAAAAAACTCACTCCATTGTAGTTTGAATTCACAGAAGCTGGGGGTGGAGTTCCTGGCTGAGACTTGTTGGTATCTGGGGAAAAAAACTCACTCCATTGTAGTTTGAATTCACAGTGACTGGGGGTGGAGTTCCTGGCTGAGACCTGTGAGTATCTGGGATAAAAAACGTCACTCCATTGTATTTTGAATTAACAGAAGCTTGGGGTGGAGTTCCTGGCTGAGACTTGTGAGTATCTGGGGAAAAAACCTCACTCCATTGTAGTTTGAATTCACAGAAGCTGGGGGTGGAGTTCCTGGCTGTGACTTCTTGGTATCTGGGGAAAAAACCTCACTCCATTGTAGTTTGAATTCACAGAAGCTAGGGGTGGAGTTCCTGGCTGAGACTTGTTGGTATCTTTGGTAAAAAACCTCACTCCATTTGTAGTTTGAATTAACAGAAGCTTGGGGTGGAGTTCCTGGCTGAGACTTGTGAGTATCTGGGGAAAAAAACCTCACTCCATTGTAGTTTGAATTCACAGAAGCTGGGGGTGGAGTTCCTGGCTTAGACTTGTGAGTATCTGGGGAAAAAACCTCACTCCATTGTAGTTTGAATTAACAGAAGCTTGGGGTGGAGTTCCTGGCTGAGACCTGTGAGTATCTGGGGGTGAAAAACCTCACTCCATTGTAGTTTGAATTCACAGAGACTGGGGGTGGAGTTCCTTGCTGAGACCTGTTGGTATCTGGGGGGAAAAAACCTCACTCCATTGTAGTTTGAATTCACAGAAGCTGGGGGTGGAGTTCCAGGCTGAGACCTGTGAGTATCTGGGAAAAAACCTCACTCCATTGTGGTTTGAATTCACAGAAGCTGGGGTGGCGTTCCTGGCTGAGACTGGGAGTATCTGGGATAAAAAACCTCACTCCATTGTAGTTTGAATTAACAGATGCTTTGGGTGGAGTTCCTGGCTACGACCTGTGAGTATCTGGGGGGGGGAACCTTACTCCATTGTAGTTTGAATTCACAGAAGCTGGGGGTGGAGTTCCAGGCTGAGACCTGTGAGTATCTGGGGAAAAAACCTCACTCCATTGTAGTTTGAATTCACAGAAGCTAGGGGTGGAGTTCCTGGCTGAGACTTGTTGGTATCTTTGGTAAAAAAACCTCCCTCCATTTGTAGTTTGAATTAACAGAAGCTTGGGGTGGAGTTCCTGGCTGAGACTTGTGAGTATCTGGGGAAAAAACCTCACTCCATTGTAGTTTGAATTCACAGAAGCTGGGGGTGGAGTTCCTGGCTGAGACTTGTTGGTATCTGGGATAAAAAACGTCACTCCATTGTATTTTGAATTAACGGAAGCTTGGGGTGGAGTTCCTGGCTGAGACTTGTGAGTATCTGGGGAAAAAACCTCACTCCATTGTAGTTTGAATTCACAGAAGGTGGGGGTGGAGTTTCTGGCTGTGACTTGTTGGTATCTGGGGAAAAAACTCACTCCATTGTAGTTTCAATTCACAGTGACTGGGGGTGGAGTTCCTGGCTGAGACCTGTGAGTATCTGGGATAAAAAACGTCACTCCATTGTATTTTGAATTAACAGAAGCTTGGGGTGGAGTTCCTGGCTGAGACCTGTGAGTATCTGGGAAAAAACCTCACTCCATTGTGGTTTGAATTCACAGAAGCTGGGGTGGAGTTCCTGGCTGAGACTGGGAGTATCTGGGATAAAAAACCTCACTCCATTGTTGTTTGAATTAACAGAAGCTTGGGGTGGAGTTCCTGGCTACGACCTGTGAGTATCTGGGGGGGGGGAACCTTACTCCATTGTAGTTTGAATTCACAGAAGCTGCGGGTGGAGTTCCAGGCTGAGACCTGTGAGTATCTGGGGAAAAAACCTCACTCCATTGTAGTTTGAATTCACAGAAGCTAGGGGTGGAGTTCCTGGCTGAGACTTGTTGGTATCTTTGGTAAAAAACCTCACTCCATTTGTAGTTTGAATTAACAGAAGCTTGGGGTGGAGTTCCTGGCTGAGACTTGTGAGTATCTGGGGAAAAAACCTCACTCCATTGTAGTTTGAATTCACAGAAGCTGTGGGTGGAGTTCCTGGCTGAGACCTGTGAGTATCTGGGATAAAAAACGTCACTCCATTGTATTTTGAAATAACAGAAGCTTGGGGTGGAGTTCCTGGCTGAGACTTGTGAGTATCTGGGGAAAAAACCTCACTCCATTGTAGTTTGAATTCACAGAAGCTGGGGGTGGATTTCCTGGCTGTGACTTGTTGGTATCTGGGGAAAAAACTCACTCCATTGTAGTTTGAATTCACAGTGACTGGGGGTGGAGTTCCTGGCTGAGACCTGTGAGTATCTGGGATGAAAAATGTCACTCCATTGTATTTTGAATTAACAGAAGCTTGGGGTGGAGTTCCTGGCTGAGACTTGTGAGTATCTGGGGAAAAAACCTCACTCCATTGTAGTTTGAATGCACAGAAGCTGGGGGTGGAGTTCCTGGCTGTGACTTGTTGGTATCTGGGGAAAAAAACTCACTCCATTGTAGTTTGAATTCACAGTGACTGGGGGTGGAGTTCCTGGCTTAGACCTGTGAGTATCTGGGATAAAAAACGTCACTCCGTTGTATTTTGAATTAACAGAAGCTTGGGGTGGAGTTCCTGGCTTAGACTTGTTAGTATCTGGGAAAAAAACTTTACTCCATTGTAGTTTGAATTCACAGAAGCTAGGGGTGGAGTTCCTGGCTGACACTTTTTGGTATCTGGGAAAAAAAACCTCACTCCATTGTAGTTTGAATTCACAGAAGCTAGGGGTGGAGTTCCTGGCTGAGACTTGTTGGTATCTGGGGTAAAAAACCTCACTCCATTTGTAGTTTGAGATCACAGAGGTTGGCTGTGGAGTTCGTGGCTGAGACCTGTGAGTATCTGGGAAAAAACCTCACTCCATTGTAGTTTGAATTCACAGAAGCTGGGGTGGAGTTCCTGGCTGAGACCTGTGAGTATCTGGGATAAAAAACGTCACTCCATTGTAGTTTGAATTAACAGAAGCTTGGGGTAGAGTTCCTGGCTGAGACCTGTTGGTATCCGGGGTAAAAAACCTCACTCCATTGTGGTTTGAATTCACAGAAGCTGGGGTGGAGTTCCTGGCGGAGACTGGGAGTATCTGGGATAAAAAACCTCACTCCATTGTAGTTTGAATTAACAGAAGCTTGGGGTGGAGTTCCTGGCTACGACCTGTGAGTATCTGGGGGGGGGAACCTTACTCCATTGTAGTTTGAATTCACAGAAGCTGGGGGTGGAGTTCCAGGCTGAGACCTGTGAGTATCTGGGGAAAAAACGTCACTCCATTGTATTTTGAATTAACAGAAGCTTGGGGTGGAGTTCCTGGCTGAGTCTTGTGAGTATCTGGGGAAAAAACCTCACTCCATTGTAGTTTGAATTCACAGAAGCTGGGGATGGAGTTCCTGGCTGTGACTTGTTGGTATCTGGGGAAAAAACTCACTCCATTGTAGTTTGAATTCACAGTGACTGGGGGTGGAGTTCCTGGCTGAGACCTGTGAGTATCTGGGATAAAAAAACGTCACTCCGTTGTATTTTGAATTAACAGAAGCTTGGGGTGGAGTTCCTGGCTGAGACTTGTTAGTATCTGGGAAAAAAACTCTACTCCATTGTAGTTTGAATTCACAGAAGCTAGGGGTGGAGTTCCTGGCTGACACTTTTTGGTATCTGGGAAAAAAAACCTCACTCCATTGTAGTTTGAATTCACAGAAGCTAGGGGTGGAGTTCCTGGCTGAGACTTGTTGGTATCTGGGGTAAAAAACCTCACTCCATTTGTAGTTTGAGATCACAGAGGTTGGCTGTGGAGTTCGTGGCTGAGACCTGTGAGTATCTGGGAAAAAACCTCACTCCATTGTAGTTTGAATTCACAGAAGCTGGGGTGGAGTTCCTGGCTGAGACCTGTGAGTATCTGGGATAAAAAACGTCACTCCATTGTAGTTTGAATTAACAGAAGCTTGGGGTAGAGTTCCTGGCTGAGACCTGTGAGTATCTGGGGAAAAAACCTCACTCCACTGTAGTTGGAATACACAGAAGCTGGGGGTGGAGTTCCTGGCTGAGACCTCTTGGTATCTGGGGGAAAGTATCCTCACTCCATTATAGTTTGAAATCACAGAAGCTGGGGGTGGAGTTCCTGGCTGCGACTTGTTGGTATCTGGGGGAAAAAACCACACTCCATTTGTAGTTTGAGTTCACAGAGGTTGGTAGTGGAGTTCCAGGCTGAGACCTGTGAGTATCTGGGGGGTGAAAAACCTCATTCCATTGTAGTTTGAATTCACAGAGACTGGGTGTGGAGTTGCTGGCTGAGACTTGTTGGTATCTGGGGGAAAAAACCTCACTAGATTGTAGTTTGAATTCACAGAAGCTGGGGATGGAGTTCCAGGCTGAGACCTGTGAGTATCTGGGGAAAAAACCTCACTCCATTGTGGTTTGAATTCACAGAAGCTGGGGTGAAGTTCCTGGCTGAGACTGGGAGTATCTCGGATAAAAAATCTCACTCCATTGTAGTTTGAATTCACAAAAGCTGGGGTGGAGTTCCTGGCTGAGACTGGGAGTATCTCGGATAAAAAATCTCACTCCATTGTAGTTTGAATTAACAGAAGCTTGGGGTGGAGTTCCTGGCTGAGACCTGTGAGTATCTGGGGAAAAGCCTCACTCCATTGTAGTTTGAATTCACAGAAACTGGGGATGGAGTTCCTTGCTGAGACTTGTGAATATCTGGGGGGAAAAACCTTACTCCACTGTAGTTTGAATTCAGAGAGACTGGGGGTTGAGTTCCTGGCTTAGAACTGTTGGTTTCTGGGGGGAAAAACCTCACTCCATTGTAGTTTGAATTCACAGAAGATGGGGGTGGAGTTAAAGGCTGAGACCTGTGAGTATCTGGGAAAAAAACCACACTCCATTTTGGTTTGAATTCACAGAAGCTGGGGTGGAGTTCCTAGCTGAGACCTGTGAGTATCTCGGGGGGGAACCTCACTACATTGTAGTTTGAATTCACGAAAGCTTGGGGTGAAGTTACTGGCTGAGACCTGTGAGTATCTGGGGAAAAAACTCACTCCATTGTAGTTTGAATTCACAGTGACTGGGGATGGAGTTCCTGGCTGAGACTTGTGAATATGTGGGGAAAATCCCCACTCCGTTGTAGTTTGAATTCACAGAAGCTAGGGGTGGAGTTCCTTACTGACACTTTTTGGTATCTGGGAAAAAAAACCTCACTCTATTGTACTTTGAATTCACAGAAGCTAGGGGTGGAGTTCCTGGCTGAGACCTGTTGGTATCTGGGGTAAAAAACCTCACTCCATTTGTAGTTTGAATTAACAGAAGCTTGGGGTGGAGTTCCTGGCTGAGACCTGTTGGTATCTGGGGGGAAAAAACCTCACTCCATTGTAGTTTGAATTCACAGAAGCTGGGGGTGGAGTTCCAGGCTGAGACCTGTGAGTATCTGGGAAAAAAACCTCACTCCATTGTAGTTTGAATTCACAGAAGCTAGGGGTGGAGTTCCTGGCTGAGACTTGTTGGTATCTGGGGTAAAAAACCTCACTCCATTTGTAGTTTGAATTAACAGAAGCTTGGGGTGGAGTTCCTGGCTGACACCTGTTGGTATCTGGGGGGAAAAACGTCACTCCATTGTAGTTTGAATTCACAGAAGCTGGGGGTGGAGTTCCTGGCTGCGACTTCTTGGTATCTGGGGGAAAAAACCACACTCCATTTGTAGTTTGAGTTCACAGAGGTTGGAAGTGGAGTTCCGGGCTGAGACCTGTGAGAATCTGGGGGAAAAAAACTCACTCCATTGTAGTTCGAATTCACAGAAGCTGAGGTGGAGTTCCTGGCTGAGACCTGTGAGTATCTGGGGGGTGAAAAACCTCATTCCATTGTAGTTTGAATTCACAGAGACTGGGTGTGGAGTTCCTGGCTGAGACTTGTTGGTATCTTGGGGAAAAAACCTCACTAGATTGTAGTTTGAATTCACAGAAGCTGGGGATGGAGTTCCAGGCTGAGACCTGTGAGTATCTGGGGAATAAACCTCACTCCATTGTGGTTTGAATTCACAGAAGCTGGGGTGGAGTTCCTGGCTGAGACTGGGAGTATCTCGGATAAAAAATCTCACTCCATTGTAGTTTGAATTAACAGAAGCTTGGGGTGGAGTTCCTGGCTGAGACCTGTGAGTATCTGGGGAAAAGCCTCACTCCATTGTAGTTTGAATTCACAGAAACTGGGTGTGGAGTTCCTGGCTGCGACTTGTGAGTATTTGGGGGGGGGGAATCTTACTCCATTGTAGTTTGAATTCACAGAAGCTGGGGGTGGAGTTCCTGGCTGTGACTTGTTGGTATCTGGGGAAAAAACTCACTCCATTGTAGTTTGAATTCACAGTGACTGGGGGTGGAGTTCCTGGCTGAGACCTGTGAGTATCTGGGATAAAAAACGTCACTCCGTTGTATTTTGAATTCACAGAAGCTTGGGGTGGAGTTCCTGGCTGAGACTTGTTAGTATCTGGGAAAAAAACTCTACTCCATTGTAGTTTGAATTCACAGAAGCTAGGGGTGGAGTTCCTGGCTGACACTTTTTGGTATCTGGGAAAAAAAACCTCACTCCATTGTAGTTTGAATTCACAGAAGCTAGGGGTGGAGTTCCTGGCTGAGACTTGTTGGTATCTGGGGTAAAAAACCTCACTCCATTTGTAGTTTGAGATCACAGAGGTTGGCTGTGGAGTTCGTGGCTGAGACCTGTGAGTATCTGGGAAAAAACCTCACTCCATTGTAGTTTGAATTCACAGAAGCTGGGGTGGAGTTCCTGGCTGAGACCTGTGAGTATCTGGGATAAAAAACGTCACTCCATTGTAGTTTGAATTAACAGAAGCTTGGGGTAGAGTTCCTGGCTGAGACCTGTGAGTATCTGGGGAAAAAACCTCACTCCACTGTAGTTGGAATACACAGAAGCTAGGGGTGGAGTTCCTGGCTGAGACCTCTTGGTATCTGGGGGAAAGTATCCTCACTCCATTATAGTTTGAAATCACAGAAGCTGGGGGTGGAGTTCCTGGCTGCGACTTGTTGGTATCTGGGGGAAAAAACCTCACTCCATTTGTAGTTTGAGTTCACAGAGGTTGGAAGTGGAGTTCCAGGCTGAGACCTGTGAGTATCTGGGGAGTGAAAAACCTCATTCCATTGTAGTTTGAATTCACAGAGACTGGGTGTGGAGTTCCTGGCTGAGACTTGTTGGTATCTGGGGGAAAAAACCTCACTAGATTGTAGTTTGAATTCACAGAAGCTGGCGATGGAGTTCCAGGCTGAGACCTGTGAGTATCTGGGGAAAAAACCTCACTCCATTGTGGTTTGAATTCACAGAAGCTGGGGTGGAGTTCCTGGCTGAGACTGGGAGTATCTCGGATAAAAAATCTCACTCCATCGTAGTTTGAATTCACAGAAGCTGGGGTGGAGTTCCTGGCTGAGACTGGGAGTATCTCGGATAAAAAATCTCACTCCATTGTAGTTTGAATTAACAGAAGCTTGGGGTGGAGTTCCTGGCTGAGACCTGTGAGTTTCTGGGGAAGAGCCTCACTCCATTGTAGTTTGAATTCACAGAAACTGGGGATGGAGTTCCTTGCTGAGACTTGTGAATATCTGCGGGGAAAAACCTTACTCCACTGTAGTTTGAATTCAGAGAGACTGGGGGTTGAGTTTCTGGCTTAGAACTGTTGGTTTCTGGGGGGAAAAACCTCACTCCATTTTGGTTTGAATTCACAGAAGCTGGGGTGGAGTTCCTAGCTGAGACCTGTGAGTATCTCGGGGGGGAACCTCACTACATTGTAGTTTGAATTCACGAAAGCTTGGGGTGGAGTTACTAGCTGAGACCTGTGAGTATCTGGGGAAAAAACGTCACTCCATTGTAGTTTCAATTCACAGAAGCTGGGGGTGGAGTTCCTGGCTGAGACTTGTTGGTATCTGGGGAAAAAACTCACTCCATTGTAGTTTGAATTCACAGTGACTGGGGATGGAGTTCCTGGCTGAGACTTGTGAATATGTGGGGAAAATCCCCACTCCGTTGTAGTTTGAATTCACAGAAGCTAGGGGTGGAGTTCCTGGCTGACACTTTTTGGTATCTGGGAAAAAAAACCTCACTCTATTGTAGTTTGAATTCACAGAAGCTAGGGGTGGAGTTCCTGGCTGAGACCTGTTGGTATCTGGGGTAAAAAACCTCACTCCATTTGTAGCTTGAATTAACAGAAGCTTGGGGTGGAGTTCCTGGCTGAGACCTGTTGGTATCTGGGGGAAAAAACCCTCACTCCATTTGTAGTTTGAGTTCACAGAGGTTGGAAGTGGAGTTCCGGGCTGAGACCTGTGAGAATCTGGGGAAAAAAAACTCACTCCATTGTAGTTCGAATTCACAGAAGCTGGGGTGGAGTTCCTGGCTGAGACCTGTGAGTATCTGGGGGGTGAAAAACCTCATTCCATTGTAGTTTGAATTCACAGAGACTGGGTGTGGAGTTCCTGGCTGAGACCTGTTGGTATCTGGGGAAAAAAACCTCACTAGATTGTAGTTTGAATTCACAGAAGCTGGGGATGGAGTTCCAGGCTGAGACCTGTGAGTATCTGGGGAAAAAACCTCACTCCATTGTGGTTTGAATTCACAGAAGCTGGGGTGGAGTTCCTGGCTGAGACTGGGAGTATCTCGGATAAAAAATCTCACTCCATTGTAGTTTGAATTAACAGAAGCTTGGGGTGGAGTTCCTGGCTGAGACCTGTGAGTATCTGGGGAAAAGCCTCACTCCATTGTAGTTTGAATTCACAGAAACTGGGTGTGGAGTTCCTGGCTGCGACTTGTGAGTATTTGGGGGGGGGGGGAAATCTTACTCCATTGTAGTTTGAATTCACAGAAGCTGTGGATGGAGTTCCTTGCTGAGACTTGTGAATATCTGGGGGGAAAAACCTTACTCCACTGTAGTTTGAATTCAGAGAGACTGGGGGTTGAGTTCCTGGCTTAGAACTGTTGGTTTCTGGGGGGAAAAACCTCACTCCATTGTAGTTTGAATTCAAAGAAGATGGGGGTGGAGTTCCAGGCTGAGACCTGTGAGTATCTGGGGAAAAAACCTCACTCCATTGTGGTTTGAATTCACAGAAGCTGTGGATGGAGTTCCTTGCTGAGACTTGTGAATATCTGGGGGGAAAAGCCTCACTCCATTGTAGTTTGAATTCACAGAAGCTAGGGGTGGAGTTCCTGGCTGACACTTTTTGGTATCTGGGAAAAAAAACCTCACTCCATTGTAGTTTGAATTCACAGAAGCTAGGGGTGGAGTTCCTGGCTGAGACTTGTTGGTATCTGGGGTAAAAAACCTCACTCCATTTGTAGTTTGAGATCACAGAGGTTGGCTGTGGAGTTCGTGGCTGAGACCTGTGAGTATCTGGGAAAAAACCTCACTCCATTGTAGTTTGAATTCACAGAAGCTGGGGGTGGAGTTCCTGGCTGAGACCTGTGAGTATCTGGGATAAAAAACGTCACTCCATTGTAGTTTGAATTAACAGAAGCTTGGGGTAGAGTTCCTGGCTGAAACCGGTGAGTATCTGGGGAAAAAACCTCACTCCACTGTAGTTGGAATACACAGAAGCTGGGGGTGGAGTTCCTGGCTGAGACCTCTTGGTATCTGGGGGAAAGTATCCTCACTCCATTATAGTTTGAAATCACAGAAGCTGGGGGTGAAGTTCCTGGCTGCGACTTGTTGGTATCTGGGGGAAAAAACCTCACTCCATTTGTAGTTTGAGTTCACAGAGGTTGGAAGTGGAGTTCCAGGCTGAGACCTGTGAGTATCTGGGGGGTAAAAAACCTCATTCCATTGTAGTTTGAATTCACAGAGACTGGGTGTGGAGTTCCTGGCTGAGACTTGTTGGTATCTGGGGGAAAAAACCTCACTAGATTGTAGTTTGAATTCACAGAAGCTGGGGATGGAGTTCCAGGCTGAGACCTGTGAGTATCTGGGGAAAAAAACCTAACTCCATTGTGGTTTGAATTCACAGAAGCTGGGGTGGAGTTCCTGGCTGAGACTGGGACTATCTCGGATAAAAAAATCTCACTCCATTGTAGTTTGAATTCACAGAAGCTGGGGTGGAGTTCCTGGCTGAGACTGGGAGTATCTCGGATAAAAAATCTCACTCCATTGTAGTTTGAATTAACAGAAGCTTGGGGTGGAGTTCCTGGCTGAGACCTGTGAGTATCTGGGGAAAAGCCTCACTCCATTGTAGTTTGAATTCACAGAAACTGGGGATGGAGTTCCTTGCTGAGACTTGTGAATATCTGGGGGGAAAAACCTCACTCCATTGTAGTTTGAATTCACAGAAGATGGGGGTGGAGTTAAAGGCTGAGACCTGTGAGTATCTGGGAAAAAAACCACACTCCATTTTGGTTTGAATTCACAGAAGCTGGGGTGGAGTTCCTAGCTGAGACCTGTGAGTATCTCGGGGGGGAACCTCACTACATTGTAGTTTGAATTCACGAAAGCTTGGGGTGGAGTTACTGGCTGAGACCTGTGAGTATCTGGGGAAAAAACGTCACTCCATTGTAGTTTGAATTCACAGAAGCTGGGGGTGGAGTTCCTGGCTGAGACTTGTTGGTATCTGGGGAAAAAACTCACTCCTTTGTAGTTTGAATTCACAGTGACTGGGGATGGAGTTCCTGGCTGAGACTTGTGAATATGTGGGGAAAATCCCCACTCCGTTGTAGTTTGAATTCACAGAAGCTAGGGGTGGAGTTCCTGGCTGACACTTTTTGGTATCTGGGAAAAAAAACCTCACTCTATTGTAGTTTGAATTCACAGAAGCTAGGGGTGGAGTTCCTGGCTGAGACCTGTTGGTATCTGGGGTAAAAAACCTCACTCCATTTGTAGTTTGAATTAACAGAAGCTTGGGGTGGAGTTCCTGGCTGAGACCTGTTGGTATCTGGGGGAAAAAAAACCTCACTCCATTGTAGTTTGAATTCACAGAAGCTGGGGGTGGAGTTCCAGGCTGAGACCTGTGAGTATCTGGGAAAAAAAACCTCACTCCATTGTAGTTTGAATTAACAGAAGCTAGGGGTGGAGTTCCTGGCTGAGACTTGTTGGTATCTGGGGTAAAAAACCTCACTCAATTTGTAGTTTGAATTAATAGAAGCTTGGGGTGGAGTTCCTGGCTGAGACCTGTTGGTATCTGGGGAAAAAAAAACCTCACTCCATTGTAGTTTGAATTAACAGAAGCTAGGGGTGGAGTTCCTGGCTGAGACTTGTTGGTATCTGGGGTAAAAAACCTCACTCAATTTGTAGTTTGAATTAACAGAAGCTTGGGGTGGAGTTCCTGGCTGAGACCTGTTGGTATCTGGGTGGAAAAAACCTCACCCCATTGTAGTTTGAATTCACAGAAGCTGTGGGTGGAGTTCCAGGCTGAGACCTCTGAGTATCTGGGGAAAAAACCTCACTCCACTGTAGTTGGAATACACAGAAGCTGGGGTGGAGTTCCTAGCTGAGACCTGTGAGTATCTCGGGGGGGAACCTCACTACATTGTAGTTTGAATTCACGAAAGCTTGGGGTGGAGTTACTGGCTGAGACCTGTGAGTATCTGGGGAAAAAACGTCACTCCATTGTAGTTTGAATTCACAGAAGCTGGGGGTGGAGTTCCTGGCTGAGACTTGTTGGTATCTGGGGAAAAAACTCACTCCTTTGTAGTTTGAATTCACAGTGACTGGGGATGGAGTTCCTGGCTGAGACTTGTGAATATGTGGGGAAAATCCCCACTCCGTTGTAGTTTGAATTCACAGAAGCTAGGGGTGGAGTTCCTGGCTGACACTTTTTGGTATCTGGGAAAAAAAACCTCACTCTATTGTAGTTTGAATTCACAGAAGCTAGGGGTGGAGTTCCTGGCTGAGACCTGTTGGTATCTGGGGTAAAAAACCTCACTCCATTTGTAGTTTGAATTAACAGAAGCTTGGGGTGGAGTTCCTGGCTGAGACCTGTTGGTTTCTGGGGAAAAAAAAACCTCACTCCATTGTAGTTTGAATTCACAGAAGCTGGGGGTGGAGTTCCAGGCTGAGACCTGTGAGTATCTGGGAAAAAAAACCTCACTCCATTGTAGTTTGAATTCACAGAAGCTAGGGGTGGAGTTCCTGGCTGAGACTTGTTGGTATCTGGGGTAAAAAACCTCACTCAATTTGTAGTTTGAATTAACAGAAGCTTGCGGTGGAGTTCCTGGCTGACACCTGTTGGTATCTGGGTGGAAAAAACCTCACCCCATTGTAGTTTGAATTCACAGAAGCTGTGGGTGGAGTTCCAGGCTGAGACCTGTGAGTATCTGGGGAAAAAACCTCACTCCACTGTAGTTGGAATACACAGAAGCTGGGGGTGGAGTTCCTGGCTGAGACCTCTTGGTATCTGGGGGAAAGTATCCTCACTCCATTATAGTTTGAAATCACAGAAGCTGGGGGTGGAGTTCCTGGCTGCGACTTGTTGGTATCTGGGGGAAAAAACCTCACTCCATTTGTAGTTTGAGTTCACAGAGGTTGGAAGTGGAGTTCCGGGCTGAGACCTGTGAGAATCTGGGGAAAAAAACCTCACTCCATTGTAGTTCGAATTCACAGAAGCTGGGGTGGAGTTCCTGGCTCAGACCTGTGGGTATCTGGGGGGTGAAAAAACTCATTCCATTGTAGTTTGAATTCACAGAGACTGGGTGTGGAGTTCCTGGCTGAGACTTGTTGGTATCTGGGGGAAAAAACCTCACTAGATTGTAGTTTGAATTCACAGAAGCTGGGGATGGAGTTCCAGGCTGAGACCTGTGAGTATCTCGGGAAAAAACCTCACTCCATTGTGCTTTGAATTCACAGAAGCTGGGGTGGAGTTCCTGGCTGAGACTGGGAGTATCTCGGATAAAAAATCTCACTCCATTGTAGTTTGAATTAACAGAAGCTTGGGGTGGAGTTCCTGGCTGAGACCTGTGAGTATTTTGGGGGGGGGATCTTACTCCATTGTAGTTTGAATTCACAGAAGCTGTGGATGGAGTTCCTTGCTGAGACTTGTGAATATCTGGGGGGAAAAACCTTACTCCACTGTAGTTTGAATTCAGAGAGACTGGGGGTGGAGTTCCTGGCTTAGAACTGTTGGTTTCTGGGGGGGGAAACCTCACTCCATTGTAGTTTGAATTCACAGAAGATGGGGGTGGAGTTAAAGGCTGAGACCTGTGAGTATCTGGGAAAAAACCATACTCCATTTTCATTTGAATTCACAGAAGCTGGGGTGGAGTTCCTAGCTGAGACCTGTGAGTATCTCGGGGGGGAACCTCACTACATTGTAGTTTGAATTCACGAAAGCTTGGGGTGGAGTTACTGGCTGAGACCTGTTAGTATCTGGGGAAAAAACGTCACTCCATTGTAGTTTGAATTCACAGAAGCTGGGGGTGGAGTTCCTGGCTGAGACTTGTTGGTATCTGGGGAAAAAACTCACTCCATTGTAGTTTGAATTCACAGTGACTGGGGGTGGAGTTCCTGGCTGAGACCTGTGAGTATCTGGGATAAAAAACGTCACTCCGTTGTATTTTGAATTAACAGAAGCTTGGGGTGGAGTTCCTGTCTGAGACTTGTGAGTATCTGGGGAAAAAACCTCACTCCATTATAGTTTGAATTCACAGAAGCTGGGGGTGGAGTTCCTGGCTGAGACTTGTTGGTATCTGGGCAAAAAACTCACTCCATTGTAGTTTGAATTCACAGTGACTGGGGGTGGAGTTCCTGGCTGAGACCTGTGAGTATCTGGGATAAAAAACGTCACTCCGTTGTATTTTGAATTAACAGAAGCTTGGGGTGGAGTTCCTGGCTGAGATTTGTGAGTATCTGGGAAAAAAACTCCACAACATTGTAGTTTGAATTCACAGAAGCTAGGTGTGGAGTTCCTGGCTGAGACCTGTTGGTATCTGGGGTAAAAAACCTCACTCCATTTGTAGTTTGAATTAACAGAAGCTTGGGGTGGAGTTCCTGGCTGAGACCTGTTGGTATCTGGGGGAAAAAAACCTCACTCCATTGTAGTTTGAATTCACAGAAGCTGGGGGTGGAGTTCCAGGCTGAGACCTGTGAGTATCTGGGAAAAAAACCTCACTCCATTGTAGTTTGAATTCACAGAAGCTAGGGGTGGAGTTCCTGGCTGAGACTTGTTGGTATCTGGGGTAAAAAACCTAACTCCATTTGTAGTTTGAATTAACAGAAGCTTGGGGTGGAGTTCCTGGCTGACACCTGTTGGTATCTGGGTGGAAAAAACCTCACTCCATTTGTAGTTTGAGATCACAGAGGTTGGCTGTGGAGTTCGTGGCTGAGACCTGTGAGTATCTGGGAAAAAACCTCACTCCATTGTAGTTTGAATTCACAGAAGCTGGGGTGGAGTTCCTGGCTGAGACCTGTGAGTATCTGGGATAAAAAACGTCACTCCATTGTAGTTTGAATTAACAGAAGCTTGGGGTAGAGTTCCCGGCTGAGACCTGTGAGTATCTGGGGAAAAAACCTCACTCCACTGTAGTTGGAATACACAGAAGCTGGGGGTGGAGTTCCTGGCTGAGACCTCTTGGTATCTGGGGGAAAGTATCCTCACTCCATTATAGTTTGAAATCACAGAAGCTGGGGGTGGAGTTCCTGGCTGCGACTTGTTGGTATCTGGGGGAAAAAACCTCACTCCATTTGTAGTTTGAGTTCACAGAGGTTGGAAGTGGAGTTCCAGGCTGAGACCTGTGAGTATCTGGGGAGTGAAAAACCTCATTCCATTGTAGTTTGAATTCACAGAGACTGGGTGTGGAGTTCCTGGCTGAGACTTGTTGGTATCTGGGGGAAAAAACCTCACTAGATTGTAGTTTGAATTCACAGAAGCTGGCGATGGAGTTCCAGGCTGAGACCTGTGAGTATCTGGGGAAAAAACCTCACTCCATTGTGGTTTGAATTCACAGAAGCTGGGGTGGAGTTCCTGGCTGAGACTGGGAGTATCTCGGATAAAAAATCTCACTCCATTGTAGTTTGAATTCACAGAAGCTGGGGTGGAGTTCCTGGCTGAGACTGGGAGTATCTCGGATAAAAAAATCTCACTCCATTGTAGTTTGAATTAACAGAAGCTTGGGGTGGAGTTCCTGGCTGAGACCTGTGAGTATCTGGGGAAAAGCCTCACTCCATTGTAGTTTGAATTCACAGAAACTGGGGATGGAGTTCCTTGCTGAGACTTGTGAATATCTGGGGGGAAAAACCTTACTCCACTGTAGTTTGAATTCAGAGAGACTGGGGGTTGAGTTTCTGGCTTAGAACTGTTGGTTTCTGGGGGGGAAAACGTCACTCCATTGTAGTTTGAATTCACAGAAGATGGGGGTGGAGTTAAAGGCTGAGACCTGTGAGTATCTGGGAAAAAAACCACACTCCATTTTGGTTTGAATTCACAGAAGCAGGGGTGGAGTTCCTAGCTGAGACCTGTTGGTATCTGGGGGAAAAAAACCTCACTCCATTGTAGTTTGAATTCACAGAAGCTGGGGGTGGAGTTCCAGGCTGAGACCTGTGAGTATCTGGGGAAAAAACCTCACTCCACTGTAGTTGGAATACACAGAAGCTGGGGGTGGAGTTCCTGGCTGAGACCTCTTGGTATCTGGGGTTAAGTATCCTCACTCCATTATAGTTTGAAATCACAGAAGCTGGGGGTGGAGTTCCTGGCTGCGACTTGTTGGTATCTGGGGGAAAAAACCTCACTCCATTTGCAGTTTGAGTTCACAGAGGTTGGAAGTGGAGTTCCGGGCTGAGACCTGTGAGAATCTGTGGAAAAAAACCTCACTCCATTGTAGTTTGAATTAACAGAAGCTTGGGGTGGAGTTCCTGGCTGAGACTTGTGAGTATCTGGGGAAAAAACCTCACTCCATTGTAGTTTGAATTCACAGAAGCTGGGGGTGGAGTTCCTGGCTGAGAGTTGTTGGTATCTGGGGATATAACTCACTCCATTGTCGTTTGAATTCACAGTGACTGGGGGTGGAGTTCCTGGCTGAGACCTGTGAGTATCTGGGATAAAAAACGTCACTCCATTGTATTTTGAATTAACTGAAGCTTGGGGTGGAGTTCCTGGCTGAGACTTGTGAGTATCTGGGGAAAAAACCTCACTCCATTGTAGTTTGAATTCACAGAAGCTGGGGGTGGAGTTCCTGGCTGTGACTTGTTGGTATCTGGGGAAAAAACTCACTCCATTGTAGTTTGAATTCACAGTGACTGGGGGTGGAGTTCCTGGCTGAGACCTGTGAGTATCTGGGATAAAAAACGTCACTCCGTTGTATTTTGAATTAACAGAAACTTGGGGTGGAGTTCCTGGCTGAGACTTGTGAGTATCTGGGAAAAAAACTCTACTCCATTGTAGTTTGAATTCACAGAAGCTAGGGGTGGAGTTCCTGGCTGACACTTTTTGGTATCTGGGAAAAAAAACCTCACTCCATTGTAGTTTGAATTCACAGAAGCTAGGGGTGGAGTTCCTGGCTGAGACTTGTTGGTATCTGGGGTAAAAAACCTCACTCCATTTGTAGTTTGAGATCACAGAGGTTGGCTGTGGAGTTCGTGGCTGAGACCTGTGAGTATCTGGGAAAAAACCTCACTCCATTGTAGTTTGAATTCACAGAAGCTGGGGTGGAGTTCCTGGCTGAGACCTGTGAGTATCTGGGATAAAAAACGTCACTCCATTGTAGTTTGAATTAACAGAAGCTTGGGGTAGAGTTCCCGGCTGAGACCTGTGAGTATCTGGGGAAAAAACCTCACTCCACTGTAGTTGGAATACACAGAAGCTGGGGGTGGAGTTCCTGGCTGAGACCTCTTGGTATCTGGGGGAAAGTATCCTCACTCCATTATAGTTTGAAATCACAGAAGCTGGGGGTGGAGTTCCTGGCTGCGACTTGTTGGTATCTGGGGGAAAAAACCTCACTCCATTTGTAGTTTGAGTTCACAGAGGTTGGAAGTGGAGTTCCAGGCTGAGACCTGTGAGTATCTGGGGAGTGAAAAACCTCATTCCATTGTAGTTTGAATTCACAGAGACTGGGTGTGGAGTTCCTGGCTGAGACTTGTTGGTATCTGGGGGAAAAAACCTCACTAGATTGTAGTTTGAATTCACAGAAGCTGGCGATGGAGTTCCAGGCTGAGACCTGTGAGTATCTGGGGAAAAAACCTCACTCCATTGTGGTTTGAATTCACAGAAGCTGGGGTGGAGTTCCTGGCTGAGACTGGGAGTATCTCGGATAAAAAATCTCACTCCATTGTAGTTTGAATTCACAGAAGCTGGGGTGGAGTTCCTGGCTGAGACTGGGAGTATCTCGGATAAAAAAATCTCACTCCATTGTAGTTTGAATTAACAGAAGCTTGGGGTGGAGTTCCTGGCTGAGACCTGTGAGTATCTGGGGAAAAGCCTCACTCCATTGTAGTTTGAATTCACAGAAACTGGGGATGGAGTTCCTTGCTGAGACTTGTGAATATCTGGGGGGAAAAACCTTACTCCACTGTAGTTTGAATTCAGAGAGACTGGGGGTTGAGTTTCTGGCTTAGAACTGTTGGTTTCTGGGGGGGAAAACGTCACTCCATTGTAGTTTGAATTCACAGAAGATGGGGGTGGAGTTAAAGGCTGAGACCTGTGAGTATCTGGGAAAAAAACCACACTCCATTTTGGTTTGAATTCACAGAAGCAGGGGTGGAGTTCCTAGCTGAGACCTGTTGGTATCTGGGGGAAAAAAACCTCACTCCATTGTAGTTTGAATTCACAGAAGCTGGGGGTGGAGTTCCAGGCTGAGACCTGTGAGTATCTGGGGAAAAAACCTCACTCCACTGTAGTTGGAATACACAGAAGCTGGGGGTGGAGTTCCTGGCTGAGACCTCTTGGTATCTGGGGTTAAGTATCCTCACTCCATTATAGTTTGAAATCACAGAAGCTGGGGGTGGAGTTCCTGGCTGCGACTTGTTGGTATCTGGGGGAAAAAACCTCACTCCATTTGCAGTTTGAGTTCACAGAGGTTGGAAGTGGAGTTCCGGGCTGAGACCTGTGAGAATCTGTGGAAAAAAACCTCACTCCATTGTAGTTTGAATTAACAGAAGCTTGGGGTGGAGTTCCTGGCTGAGACTTGTGAGTATCTGGGGAAAAAACCTCACTCCATTGTAGTTTGAATTCACAGAAGCTGGGGGTGGAGTTCCTGGCTGAGAGTTGTTGGTATCTGGGGATATAACTCACTCCATTGTCGTTTGAATTCACAGTGACTGGGGGTGGAGTTCCTGGCTGAGACCTGTGAGTATCTGGGATAAAAAACGTCACTCCATTGTATTTTGAATTAACTGAAGCTTGGGGTGGAGTTCCTGGCTGAGACTTGTGAGTATCTGGGGAAAAAACCTCACTCCATTGTAGTTTGAATTCACAGAAGCTGGGGGTGGAGTTCCTGGCTGTGACTTGTTGGTATCTGGGGAAAAAACTCACTCCATTGTAGTTTGAATTCACAGTGACTGGGGGTGGAGTTCCTGGCTGAGACCTGTGAGTATCTGGGATAAAAAACGTCACTCCGTTGTATTTTGAATTAACAGAAACTTGGGGTGGAGTTCCTGGCTGAGACTTGTGAGTATCTGGGAAAAAAACTCTACTCCATTGTAGTTGGAATTCACAGAAGCTAGGGGTGGAGTTCCTGGCTGACACTTTTTGGTATCTGGGAAAAAAAACCTCACTCCATTGTAGTTTGAATTCACAGAAGCTAGGGGTGGAGTTCCTGGCTGAGACTTGTTGGTATCTGGGGTAAAAAACCTCACTCCATTTGTAGTTTGAGATCACAGAGGTTGGCTGTGGAGTTCGTGGCTGAGACCTGTGAGTATCTGGGAAAAAACCTCACTCCATTGTAGTTTGAATTCACAGAAGCTGGGGTGGAGTTCCTGGCTGAGACCTGTGAGTATCTGGTATAAAAAACGTCACTCCATTGTAGTTTGAATTAACAGAAGCTTGGGGTAGAGTTGCTGGCTGAGACCTGTGAGTATCTGGGGAAAAAACCTCACTCCACTGTAGTTGGAATACACAGAAGCTGGGGGTGGAGTTCCTGGCTGAGACCTCTTGGTATCTGGGGGAAAGTATCCTCACTCCATTATAGTTTGAAATCACAGAAGCTGGGGGTGGAGTTCCTGGCTGCGACTTGTTGGTATCTGGGGGAAAAAACCTCACTCCATTTGTAGTTTGAGTTCACAGAGGTTGGAAGTGGAGTTCCAGGCTGAGACCTGTGAGTATCTGGGGGGTGAAAAACCTCATTCCATTGTAGTTTGAATTCACAGAGACTGGGTGTGGAGTTCCTGGATGAGACTTGTTGGTATCTGGGGGAAAAAACCTCACTCCATTGTGGTTTGAATTCACAGAAGCTGGGGTGGCGTTCCTGGCTGAGACTGGGAGTATCTGGGATAAAAAACCTCACTCCATTGTAGTTTGAATTAACAGATGCTTTGGGTGGAGTTCCTGGCTACGACCTGTGAGTATCTGGGGGGGGGAACCTTACTCCATTGTAGTTTGAATTCACAGAAGCTGGGGGTGGAGTTCCAGGCTGAGACCTGTGAGTATCTGGGGAAAAAACCTCACTCCATTGTAGTTTGAATTCACAGAAGCTAGGGGTGGAGTTCCTGGCTGAGACTTGTTGGTATCTTTGGTAAAAAAACCTCCCTCCATTTGTAGTTTGAATTAACAGAAGCTTGGGGTGGAGTTCCTGGCTGAGACTTGTGAGTATCTGGGGAAAAAACCTCACTCCATTGTAGTTTGAATTCACAGAAGCTGGGGGTGGAGTTCCTGGCTGAGACTTGTTGGTATCTGGGATAAAAAATGTCACTCCATTGTATTTTGAATTAACGGAAGCTTGGGGTGGAGTTCCTGGCTGAGACTTGTGAGTATCTGGGGAAAAAACCTCACTCCATTGTAGTTTGAATTCACAGAAGGTGGGGGTGGAGTTTCTGGCTGTGACTTGTTGGTATCTGGGGAAAAAACTCACTCCATTGTAGTTTCAATTCACAGTGACTGGGGGTGGAGTTCCTGGCTGAGACCTGTGAGTATCTGGGATAAAAAACGTCACTCCATTGTATTTTGAATTAACAGAAGCTTGGGGTGGAGTTCCTGGCTGAGACCTGTGAGTATCTGGGAAAAAACCTCACTCCATTGTGGTTTGAATTCACAGAAGCTGGGGTGGAGTTCCTGGCTGAGACTGGGAGTATCTGGGATAAAAAACCTCACTCCATTGTTGTTTGAATTAACAGAAGCTTGGGGTGGAGTTCCTGGCTACGACCTGTGAGTATCTGGGGGGGGGAACCTTACTCCATTGTAGTTTGAATTCACAGAAGCTGCGGGTGGAGTTCCAGGCTGAGACCTGTGAGTATCTGGGGAAAAAACCTCACTCCATTGTAGTTTGAATTCACAGAAGCTAGGGGTGGAGTTCCTGGCTGAGACTTGTTGGTATCTTTGGTAAAAAACCTCACTCCATTTGTAGTTTGAATTAACAGAAGCTTGGGGTGGAGTTCCTGGCTGAGACTTGTGAGTATCTGGGGAAAAAACCTCACTCCATTGTAGTTTGAATTCACAGAAGCTGTGGGTGGAGTTCCTGGCTGAGACCTGTGAGTATCTGGGATAAAAAACGTCACTCCATTGTATTTTGAAATAACAGAAGCTTGGGATGGAGTTCCTGGCTGAGACTTGTGAGTATCTGGGGAAAAAACCTCACTCCATTGTAGTTTGAATTCACAGAAGCTGGGGGTGGAGTTCCTGGCTGAGACTTGTTGGTATCTGGGGAAAAAACTCACTCCATTGTAGTTTGAATTCACAGTGACTGGGGGTGGAGTTCCTGGCTGAGACCTGTGAGTATCTGAGATAAAAAACGTCACTCCATTGTATTTTGAATTAACAGAAGCTTGGGGTGGAGTTCCTGGCTGAGACCTGTGAGTATCTGGGAAAAAACCTCACTCCATTGTGGTTTGAATTCACAGAAGCTGGGGTGGAGTTCCTGGCTGAGACTGGGAGTATCTGGGATAAAAAACCTCACTCCATTGTAGTTTGAATTAACAAAAACTTGGGGTGGAGTTCCTGGCTACGACCTGTGAGTATCTGGGGGGGGGGAACCTTACTCCATTGTAGTTTGAATTCACAGAAGCTGCGGGTGGAGTTCCAGGCTGAGACCTGTGAGTATCTGGGGAAAAAACCTCACTCCATTGTAGTTTGAATTCACAGAAGCTTGGGGTGGAGTTCCTGGCTGAGACTTGTTGGTATCTTTGGTAAAAAACCTCACTCCATTTGTAGTTTGAATTAACAGAAGCTTGGGGTGGAGTTCCTGGCTGAGACTTGTGAGTATCTGGGGAAAAAACCTCACTCCATTGTAGTTTGAATTCACAGAAGCTGGGGGTGGAGTTCCTGGCTGAGACCTGTGAGTATCTGGGATAAAAAATGTCACTCCATTGTATTTTGAATTAACAGAAGCTTGGGGTGGAGTTCCTGGCTGAGACTTGTGAGTATCTGGGGAAAAAACCTCACTCCATTGTAGTTTGAATGCACAGAAGCTGGGGGTGGAGTTCCTGGCTGTGACTTGTTGGTATCTGGGGAAAAAAACTCACTCCATTGTAGTTTGAATTCACAGTGACTGGGGGTGGAGTTCCTGGCTTAGACCTGTGAGTATCTGGGATAAAAAACGTCACTCCGTTGTATTTTGAATTAACAGAAGCTTGGGGTGGAGTTCCTGGCTTAGACTTGTTAGTATCTGGGAAAAAAACTTTACTCCATTGTAGTTTGAATTCACAGAAGCTAGGGGTGGAGTTCCTGGCTGACACTTTTTGGTATCTGGGAAAAAAAACCTCACTCCATTGTAGTTTGAATTCACAGAAGCTAGGGGTGGAGTTCCTGGCTGAGACTTCTTGGTATCTGGGGTAAAAAACCTCACTCCATTTGTAGTTTGAGATCACAGAGGTTGGCTGTGGAGTTCGTGGCTGAGACCTGTGAGTATCTGGGAAAAAACCTCACTCCATTGTAGTTTGAATTCACAGAAGCTGGGGTGGAGTTCCTGGCTGAGACCTGTGAGTATCTGGGATAAAAAACGTCACTCCATTGTAGTTTGAATTAACAGAAGCTTGGGGTAGAGTTCCTGGCTGAGACCTGTTGGTATCCGGGGTAAAAAACCTCACTCCATTGTGGTTTGAATTCACAGAAGCTGGGGTGGAGTTCCTGGCGGAGACTGGGAGTATCTGGGATAAAAAACCTCACTCCATTGTAGTTTGAATTAACAGAAGCTTGGGGTGGAGTTCCTGGCTACGACCTGTGAGTATCTGGGGGGGGGAACCTTACTCCATTGTAGTTTGAATTCACAGAAGCTGGGGGTGGAGTTCCAGGCTGAGACCTGTGAGTATCTGGGGAAAAAACGTCACTCCATTGTATTTTGAATTAACAGAAGCTTGGGGTGGAGTTCCTGGCTGAGTCTTGTGAGTATCTGGGGAAAAAACCTCACTCCATTGTAGTTTGAATTCACAGAAGCTGGGGATGGAGTTCCTGGCTGTGACTTGTTGGTATCTGGGGAAAAAACTCACTCCATTGTAGTTTGAATTCACAGTGACTGGGGGTGGAGTTCCTGGCTGAGACCTGTGAGTATCTGGGATAAAAAAACGTCACTCCGTTGTATTTTGAATTAACAGAAGCTTGGGGTGGAGTTCCTGGCTGAGACTTGTTAGTATCTGGGAAAAAAACTCTACTCCATTGTAGTTTGAATTCACAGAAGCTAGGGGTGGAGTTCCTGGCTGAGACTTGTTGGTATCTGGGGTAAAAAACCTCACTCCATTTGTAGTTTGAGATCACAGAGGTTGGCTGTGGAGTTCGTGGCTGAGACCTGTGAGTATCTGGGATAAAAAACGTCACTCCATTGTAGTTTGAATTAACAGAAGCTTGGGGTAGAGTTCCTGGCTGAGACCTGTTAGTATCTGGGGAAAAAACCTCACTCCACTGTAGTTGGAATACACAGAAGCTGGGGGTGGAGTTCCTGGCTGAGACCTCTTGGTATCTGGGGGAAAGTATCCTCACTCCATTATAGTTTGAAATCACAGAAGCTGGGGGTGGAGTTCCTGGCTGCGACTTGTTGGTATCTGGGGGAAAAAACCACACTCCATTTGTAGTTTGAGTTCACAGAGGTTGGAAGTGGAGTTCCAGGCTGAGACCTGTGAGTATCTGGGGGGTGAAAAACCTCATTCCATTGTAGTTTGAATTCACAGAGACTGGGTGTGGAGTTCCTGGCTGAGACTTGTTGGTATCTGGGGGAAAAAACCTCACTAGATTGTAGTTTGAATTCACAGAAGCTGGGGATGGAGTTCCAGGCTGAGACCTGTGAGTATCTGGGGAAAAAACCTCACTCCATTGTGGTTTGAATTCACAGAAGCTGGGGTGAAGTTCCTGGCTGAGACTGGGAGTATCTCGGATAAAAAATCTCACTCCATTGTAGTTTGAATTCACAAAAGCTGGGGTGGAGTTCCTGGCTGAGACTGGGAGTATCTCGGATAAAAAATCTCACTCCATTGTAGTTTGAATTAACAGAAGCTTGGGGTGGAATTCCTGGCTGAGACCTGTGAGTATCTGGGGAAAAGCCTCACTCCATTGTAGTTTGAATTCACAGAAACTGGGGATGGAGTTCCTTGCTGAGACTTGTGAATATCTGGGGGGAAAAACCTTACTCCACTGTAGTTTGAATTCAGAGAGACTGGGGGTTGAGTTCCTGGCTTAGAACTGTTGGTTTCTGGGGGGAAAAACCTCACTCCATTGTAGTTTGAATTCACAGAAGATGGGGGTGGAGTTAAAGGCTGAGACCTGTGAGTATCTGGGAAAAAAACCACACTCCATTTTGGTTTGAATTCACAGAAGCTGGGGTGGAGTTCCTAGCTGAGACCTGTGAGTATCTCGGGGGGGAACCTCACTACATTGTAGTTTGAATTCACGAAAGCTTGGGGTGAAGTTACTGGCTGAGACCTGTGAGTATCTGGGGAAAAAACTCACTCCATTGTAGTTTGAATTCACAGTGACTGGGGATGGAGTTCCTGGCTGAGACTTGTGAATATGTGGGGAAAATCCCCACTCCGTTGTAGTTTGAATTCACAGAAGCTAGGGGTGGAGTTCCTTACTGACACTTTTTGGTATCTGGGAAAAAAAACCTCACTCTATTGTACTTTGAATTCACAGAAGCTAGGGGTGGAGTTCCTGGCTGAGACCTGTTGGTATCTGGGGTAAAAAACCTCACTCCATTTGTAGTTTGAATTAACAGAAGCTTGGGGTGGAGTTCCTGGCTGAGACCTGTTGGTATCTGGGGGGAAAAAACCTCACTCCATTGTAGTTTGAATTCACAGAAGCTGGGGGTGGAGTTCCAGGCTGAGACCTGTGAGTATCTGGGAAAAAAACCTCACTCCATTGTAGTTTGAATTCACAGAAGCTAGGGGTGGAGTTCCTGGCTGAGACTTGTTGGTATCTGGGGTAAAAAACCTCACTCCATTTGTAGTTTGAATTAACAGAAGCTTGGGGTGGAGTTCCTGGCTGACACCTGTTGGTATCTGGGGGGAAAAACGTCACTCCATTGTAGTTTGAATTCACAGAAGCTGGGGGTGGAGTTCCTGGCTGCGACTTGTTGGTATCTGGGGGAAAAAACCACACTCCATTTGTAGTTTGAGTTCACAGAGGTTGGAAGTGGAGTTCCGGGCTGAGACCTGTGAGAATCTGGGGGAAAAAAACTCACTCCATTGTAGTTCGAATTCACAGAAGCTGAGGTGGAGTTCCTGGCTGAGACCTGTGAGTATCTGGGGGGTGAAAAACCTCATTCCATTGTAGTTTGAATTCACAGAGACTGGGTGTGGAGTTCCTGGCTGAGACTTGTTGGTATCTTGGGGAAAAAACCTCACTAGATTGTAGTTTGAATTCACAGAAGCTGGGGATGGAGTTCCAGGCTGAGACCTGTGAGTATCTGGGGAATAAACCTCACTCCATTGTGGTTTGAATTCACAGAAGCTGGGGTGGAGTTCCTGGCTGAGACTGGGAGTATCTCGGATAAAAAATCTCACTCCATTGTAGTTTGAATTAACAGAAGCTTGGGGTGGAGTTCCTGGCTGAGACCTGTGAGTATCTGGGGAAAAGCCTCACTCCATTGTAGTTTGAATTCACAGAAACTGGGTGTGGAGTTCCTGGCTGCGACTTGTGAGTATTTGGGGGGGGGGGAAATCTTACTCCATTGTAGTTTGAATTCACAGAAGCTGGGGGTGGAGTTCCTGGCTGTGACTTGTTGGTATCTGGGGAAAAAACTCACTCCATTGTAGTTTGAATTCACAGTGACTGGGGGTGGAGTTCCTGGCTGAGACCTGTGAGTATCTGGGATAAAAAACGTCACTCCGTTGTATTTTGAATTAACAGAAGCTTGGGGTGGAGTTCCTGGCTGAGACTTGTTAGTATCTGGGAAAAAAACTCTACTCCATTGTAGTTTGAATTCACAGAAGCTAGGGGTGGAGTTCCTGGCTGACACTTTTTGGTATCTGGGAAAAAAAACCTCACTCCATTGTAGTTTGAATTCACAGAAGCTAGGGGTGGAGTTCCTGGCTGAGACTTGTTGGTATCTGGGGTAAAAAACCTCACTCCATTTGTAGTTTGAGATCACAGAGGTTGGCTGTGGAGTTCGTGGCTGAGACCTGTGAGTATCTGGGAAAAAACCTCACTCCATTGTAGTTTGAATTCACAGAAGCTGGGGTGGAGTTCCTGGCTGAGACCTGTGAGTATCTGGGATAAAAAACGTCACTCCATTGTAGTTTGAATTAACAGAAGCTTGGGGTAGAGTTCCTGGCTGAGACCTGTGAGTATCTGGGGAAAAAACCTCACTCCACTGTAGTTGGAATACACAGAAGCTAGGGGTGGAGTTCCTGGCTGAGACCTCTTGGTATCTGGGGGAAAGTATCCTCACTCCATTATAGTTTGAAATCACAGAAGCTGGGGGTGGAGTTCCTGGCTGCGACTTGTTGGTATCTGGGGGAAAAAACCTCACTCCATTTGTAGTTTGAGTTCACAGAGGTTGGAAGTGGAGTTCCAGGCTGAGACCTGTGAGTATCTGGGGAGTGAAAAACCTCATTCCATTGTAGTTTGAATTCACAGAGACTGGGTGTGGAGTTCCTGGCTGAGACTTGTTGGTATCTGGGGGAAAAAACCTCACTAGATTGTAGTTTGAATTCACAGAAGCTGGCGATGGAGTTCCAGGCTGAGACCTGTGAGTATCTGGGGAAAAAACCTCACTCCATTGTGGTTTGAATTCACAGAAGCTGGGGTGGAGTTCCTGGCTGAGACTGGGAGTATCTCGGATAAAAAATCTCACTCCATCGTAGTTTGAATTCACAGAAGCTGGGGTGGAGTTCCTGGCTGAGACTGGGAGTATCTCGGATAAAAAATCTCACTCCATTGTAGTTTGAATTAACAGAAGCTTGGGGTGGAGTTCCTGGCTGAGACCTGTGAGTTTCTGGGGAAGAGCCTCACTCCATTGTAGTTTGAATTCACAGAAACTGGGGATGGAGTTCCTTGCTGAGACTTGTGAATATCTGCGGGGAAAAACCTTACTCCACTGTAGTTTGAATTCAGAGAGACTGGGGGTTGAGTTTCTGGCTTAGAACTGTTGGTTTCTGGGGGGAAAAACCTCACTCCATTTTGGTTTGAATTCACAGAAGCTGGGGTGGAGTTCCTAGCTGAGACCTGTGAGTATCTCGGGGGGGAACCTCACTACATTGTAGTTTGAATTCACGAAAGCATGGGGTGGAGTTACTAGCTGAGACCTGTGAGTATCTGGGGAAAAAACGTCACTCCATTGTAGTTTCAATTCACAGAAGCTGGGGGTGGAGTTCCTGGCTGAGACTTGTTGGTATCTGGGGAAAAAACTCACTCCATTGTAGTTTGAATTCACAGTGACTGGGGATGGAGTTCCTGGCTGAGACTTGTGAATATGTGGGGAAAATCCCCACTCCGTTGTAGTTTGAATTCACAGAAGCTAGGGGTGGAGTTCCTGGCTGACACTTTTTGGTATCTGGGAAAAAAAACCTCACTCTATTGTAGTTTGAATTCACAGAAGCTAGGGGTGGAGTTCCTGGCTGAGACCTGTTGGTATCTGGGGTAAAAAACCTCACTCCATTTGTAGCTTGAATTAACAGAAGCTTGGGGTGGAGTTCCTGGCTGAGACCTGTTGGTATCTGGGGGAAAAAACCCTCACTCCATTTGTAGTTTGAGTTCACAGAGGTTGGAAGTGGAGTTCCGGGCTGAGACCTGTGAGAATCTGGGGAAAAAAAACTCACTCCATTGTAGTTCGAATTCACAGAAGCTGGGGTGGAGTTCCTGGCTGAGACCTGTGAGTATCTGGGGGGTGAAAAACCTCATTCCATTGTAGTTTGAATTCACAGAGACTGGGTGTGGAGTTCCTGGCTGAGACCTGTTGGTATCTGGGGAAAAAAAACCTCACTAGATTGTAGTTTGAATTCACAGAAGCTGGGGATGGAGTTCCAGGCTGAGACCTGTGAGTATCTGGGGAAAAAACCTCACTCCATTGTGGTTTGAATTCACAGAAGCTGGGGTGGAGTTCCTGGCTGAGACTGGGAGTATCTCGGATAAAAAATCTCACTCCATTGTAGTTTGAATTAACAGAAGCTTGGGGTGGAGTTCCTGGCTGAGACCTGTGAGTATCTGGGGAAAAGCCTCACTCCATTGTAGTTTGAATTCACAGAAACTGGGTGTGGAGTTCCTGGCTGCGACTTGTGAGTATTTGGGGGGGGGGAAATCTTACTCCATTGTAGTTTGAATTCACAGAAGCTGTGGATGGAGTTCCTTGCTGAGACTTGTGAATATCTGGGGGGAAAAACCTTACTCCACTGTAGTTTGAATTCAGAGAGACTGGGGGTTGAGTTCCTGGCTTAGAACTGTTGGTTTCTGGGGGGAAAAACCTCACTCCATTGTAGTTTGAATTCAAAGAAGATGGGGGTGGAGTTCCAGGCTGAGACCTGTGAGTATCTGGGGAAAAAACCTCACTCCATTGTGGTTTGAATTCACAGAAGCTGTGGATGGAGTTCCTTGCTGAGACTTGTGAATATCTGGGGGGAAAAGCCTCACTCCATTGTAGTTTGAATTCACAGAAGCTAGGGGTGGAGTTCCTGGCTGACACTTTTTGGTATCTGGGAAAAAAAACCTCACTCCATTGTAGTTTGAATTCACAGAAGCTAGGGGTGGAGTTCCTGGCTGAGACTTGTTGGTATCTGGGGTAAAAAACCTCACTCCATTTGTAGTTTGAGATCACAGAGGTTGGCTGTGGAGTTCGTGGCTGAGACCTGTGAGTATCTGGGAAAAAACCTCACTCCATTGTAGTTTGAATTCACAGAAGCTGGGGTGGAGTTCCTGGCTGAGACCTGTGAGTATCTGGGATAAAAAACGTCACTCCATTGTAGTTTGAATTAACAGAAGCTTGGGGTAGAGTTCCTGGCTGAAACCGGTGAGTATCTGGGGAAAAAACCTCACTCCACTGTAGTTGGAATACACAGAAGCTGGGGGTGGAGTTCCTGGCTGAGACCTCTTGGTATCTGGGGGAAAGTATCCTCACTCCATTATAGTTTGAAATCACAGAAGCTGGGGGTGAAGTTCCTGGCTGCGACTTGTTGGTATCTGGGGGAAAAAACCTCACTCCATTTGTAGTTTGAGTTCACAGAGGTTGGAAGTGGAGTTCCAGGCTGAGACCTGTGAGTATCTGGGGGGTAAAAAACCTCATTCCATTGTAGTTTGAATTCACAGAGACTGGGTGTGGAGTTCCTGGCTGAGACTTGTTGGTATCTGGGGGAAAAAACCTCACTAGATTGTAGTTTGAATTCACAGAAGCTGGGGATGGAGTTCCAGGCTGAGACCTGTGAGTATCTGGGGAAAAAAACCTAACTCCATTGTGGTTTGAATTCACAGAAGCTGGGGTGGAGTTCCTGGCTGAGACTGGGACTATCTCGGATAAAAAAATCTCACTCCATTGTAGTTTGAATTCACAGAAGCTGGGGTGGAGTTCCTGGCTGAGACTGGGAGTATCTCGGATAAAAAATCTCACTCCATTGTAGTTTGAATTAACAGAAGCTTGGGGTGGAGTTCCTGGCTGAGACCTGTGAGTATCTGGGGAAAAGCCTCACTCCATTGTAGTTTGAATTCACAGAAACTGGGGATGGAGTTCCTTGCTGAGACTTGTGAATATCTGGGGGGAAAAACCTCACTCCATTGTAGTTTGAATTCACAGAAGATGGGGGTGGAGTTAAAGGCTGAGACCTGTGAGTATCTGGGAAAAAAACCACACTCCATTTTGGTTTGAATTCACAGAAGCTGGGGTGGAGTTCCTAGCTGAGACCTGTGAGTATCTCGGGGGGGAACCTCACTACATTGTAGTTTGAATTCACGAAAGCTTGGGGTGGAGTTACTGGCTGAGACCTGTGAGTATCTGGGGAAAAAACGTCACTCCATTGTAGTTTGAATTCACAGAAGCTGGGGGTGGAGTTCCTGGCTGAGACTTGTTGGTATCTGGGGAAAAAACTCACTCCTTTGTAGTTTGAATTCACAGTGACTGGGGATGGAGTTCCTGGCTGAGACTTGTGAATATGTGGGGAAAATCCCCACTCCGTTGTAGTTTGAATTCACAGAAGCTAGGGGTGGAGTTCCTGGCTGACACTTTTTGGTATCTGGGAAAAAAAACCTCACTCTATTGTAGTTTGAATTCACAGAAGCTAGGGGTGGAGTTCCTGGCTGAGACCTGTTGGTATCTGGGGTAAAAAACCTCACTCCATTTGTAGTTTGAATTAACAGAAGCTTGGGGTGGAGTTCCTGGCTGAGACCTGTTGGTATCTGGGGGAAAAAAAACCTCACTCCATTGTAGTTTGAATTCACAGAAGCTGGGGGTGGAGTTCCAGGCTGAGACCTGTGAGTATCTGGGAAAAAAAACCTCACTCCATTGTAGTTTGAATTAACAGAAGCTAGGGGTGGAGTTCCTGGCTGAGACTTGTTGGTATCTGGGGTAAAAAACCTCACTCAATTTGTAGTTTGAATTAATAGAAGCTTGGGGTGGAGTTCCTGGCTGAGACCTGTTGGTATCTGGGGAAAAAAAAACCTCACTCCATTGTAGTTTGAATTAACAGAAGCTAGGGGTGGAGTTCCTGGCTGAGACTTGTTGGTATCTGGGGTAAAAAACCTCACTCAATTTGTAGTTTGAATTAACAGAAGCTTGGGGTGGAGTTCCTGGCTGAGACCTGTTGGTATCTGGGTGGAAAAAACCTCACCCCATTGTAGTTTGAATTCACAGAAGCTGTGGGTGGAGTTCCAGGCTGAGACCTCTGAGTATCTGGGGAAAAAACCTCACTCCACTGTAGTTGGAATACACAGAAGCTGGGGTGGAGTTCCTAGCTGAGACCTGTGAGTATCTCGGGGGGGAACCTCACTACATTGTAGTTTGAATTCACGAAAGCTTGGGGTGGAGTTACTGGCTGAGACCTGTGAGTATCTGGGGAAAAAACGTCACTCCATTGTAGTTTGAATTCACAGAAGCTGGGGGTGGAGTTCCTGGCTGAGACTTGTTGGTATCTGGGGAAAAAACTCACTCCTTTGTAGTTTGAATTCACAGTGACTGGGGATGGAGTTCCTGGCTGAGACTTGTGAATATGTGGGGAAAATCCCCACTCCGTTGTAGTTTGAATTCACAGAAGCTAGGGGTGGAGTTCCTGGCTGACACTTTTTGGTATCTGGGAAAAAAAACCTCACTCTATTGTAGTTTGAATTCACAGAAGCTAGGGGTGGAGTTCCTGGCTGAGACCTGTTGGTATCTGGGGTAAAAAACCTCACTCCATTTGTAGTTTGAATTAACAGAAGCTTGGGGTGGAGTTCCTGGCTGAGACCTGTTGGTTTCTGGGGAAAAAAAAACCTCACTCCATTGTAGTTTGAATTCACAGAAGCTGGGGGTGGAGTTCCAGGCTGAGACCTGTGAGTATCTGGGAAAAAAACCTCACTCCATTGTAGTTTGAATTCACAGAAGCTAGGGGTGGAGTTCCTGGCTGAGACTTGTTGGTATCTGGGGTAAAAAACCTCACTCAATTTGTAGTTTGAATTAACAGAAGCTTGCGGTGGAGTTCCTGGCTGACACCTGTTGGTATCTGGGTGGAAAAAACCTCACCCCATTGTAGTTTGAATTCACAGAAGCTGTGGGTGGAGTTCCAGGCTGAGACCTGTGAGTATCTGGGGAAAAAACCTCACTCCACTGTAGTTGGAATACACAGAAGCTGGGGGTGGAGTTCCTGGCTGAGACCTCTTGGTATCTGGGGGAAAGTATCCTCACTCCATTATAGTTTGAAATCACAGAAGCTGGGGGTGGAGTTCCTGGCTGCGACTTGTTGGTATCTGGGGGAAAAAACCTCACTCCATTTGTAGTTTGAGTTCACAGAGGTTGGAAGTGGAGTTCCGGGCTGAGACCTGTGAGAATCTGGGGAAAAAACCCTCACTCCATTGTAGTTCGAATTCACAGAAGCTGGGGTGGAGTTCCTGGCTCAGACCTGTGGGTATCTGGGGGGTGAAAAAACTCATTCCATTGTAGTTTGAATTCACAGAGACTGGGTGTGGAGTTCCTGGCTGAGACTTGTTGGTATCTGGGGGAAAAAACCTCACTAGATTGTAGTTTGAATTCACAGAAGCTGGGGATGGAGTTCCAGGCTGAGACCTGTGAGTATCTCGGGAAAAAACCTCACTCCATTGTGCTTTGAATTCACAGAAGCTGGGGTGGAGTTCCTGGCTGAGACTGGGAGTATCTCGGATAAAAAATCTCACTCCATTGTAGTTTGAATTAACAGAAGCTTGGGGTGGAGTTCCTGGCTGAGACCTGTGAGTATTTTGGGGGGGGGGATCTTACTCCATTGTAGTTTGAATTCACAGAAGCTGTGGATGGAGTTCCTTGCTGAGACTTGTGAATATCTGGGGGGAAAAACCTTACTCCACTGTAGTTTGAATTCAGAGAGACTGGGGGTGGAGTTCCTGGCTTAGAACTGTTGGTTTCTGGGGGGGGAAACCTCACTCCATTGTAGTTTGAATTCACAGAAGATGGGGGTGGAGTTAAAGGCTGAGACCTGTGAGTATCTGGGAAAAAACCATACTCCATTTTCATTTGAATTCACAGAAGCTGTTGTGGAGTTCCTAGCTGAGACCTGTGAGTATCTCGGGGGGGAACCTCACTACATTGTAGTTTGAATTCACGAAAGCTTGGGGTGGAGTTACTGGCTGAGACCTGTTAGTATCTGGGGAAAAAACGTCACTCCATTGTAGTTTGAATTCACAGAAGCTGGGGGTGGAGTTCCTGGCTGAGACTTGTTGGTATCTGGGGAAAAAACTCACTCCATTGTAGTTTGAATTCACAGTGACTGGGGGTGGAGTTCCTGGCTGAGACCTGTGAGTATCTGGGATAAAAAACGTCACTCCGTTGTATTTTGAATTAACAGAAGCTTGGGGTGGAGTTCCTGTCTGAGACTTGTGAGTATCTGGGGAAAAAACCTCACTCCATTATAGTTTGAATTCACAGAAGCTGGGGGTGGAGTTCCTGGCTGAGACTTGTTGGTATCTGGGCAAAAAACTCACTCCATTGTAGTTTGAATTCACAGTGACTGGGGGTGGAGTTCCTGGCTGAGACCTGTGAGTATCTGGGATAAAAAACGTCACTCCGTTGTATTTTGAATTAACAGAAGCTTGGGGTGGAGTTCCTGGCTGAGATTTGTGAGTATCTGGGAAAAAAACTCCACAACATTGTAGTTTGAATTCACAGAAGCTAGGGGTGGAGTTCCTGGCTGAGACCTGTTGGTATCTGGGGTAAAAAACCTCACTCCATTTGTAGTTTGAATTAACAGAAGCTTGGGGTGGAGTTCCTGGCTGAGACCTGTTGGTATCTGGGGGAAAAAAACCTCACTCCATTGTAGTTTGAATTCACAGAAGCTGGGGGTGGAGTTCCAGGCTGAGACCTGTGAGTATCTGGGAAAAAAACCTCACTCCATTGTAGTTTGAATTCACAGAAGCTAGGGGTGGAGTTCCTGGCTGAGACTTGTTGGTATCTGGGGTAAAAAACCTAACTCCATTTGTAGTTTGAATTAACAGAAGCTTGGGGTGGAGTTCCTGGCTGACACCTGTTGGTATCTGGGTGGAAAAAACCTCACTCCATTTGTAGTTTGAGATCACAGAGGTTGGCTGTGGAGTTCGTGGCTGAGACCTGTGAGTATCTGGGAAAAAACCTCACTCCATTGTAGTTTGAATTCACAGAAGCTGGGGTGGAGTTCCTGGCTGAGACCTGTGAGTATCTGGGATAAAAAACGTCACTCCATTGTAGTTTGAATTAACAGAAGCTTGGGGTAGAGTTCCCGGCTGAGACCTGTGAGTATCTGGGGAAAAAACCTCACTCCACTGTAGTTGGAATACACAGAAGCTGGGGGTGGAGTTCCTGGCTGAGACCTCTTGGTATCTGGGGGAAAGTATCCTCACTCCATTATAGTTTGAAATCACAGAAGCTGGGGGTGGAGTTCCTGGCTGCGACTTGTTGGTATCTGGGGGAAAAAACCTCACTCCATTTGTAGTTTGAGTTCACAGAGGTTGGAAGTGGAGTTCCAGGCTGAGACCTGTGAGTATCTGGGGAGTGAAAAACCTCATTCCATTGTAGTTTGAATTCACAGAGACTGGGTGTGGAGTTCCTGGCTGAGACTTGTTGGTATCTGGGGGAAAAAACCTCACTAGATTGTAGTTTGAATTCACAGAAGCTGGGGATGGAGTTCCAGGCTGAGACCTGTGAGTATCTGGGGGAAAAAACCTAACTCCATTGTGGTTTGAATTCACAGAAGCTGGGGTGGAGTTCCTGGCTGAGACTGGGACTATCTCGGATAAAAAAATCTCACTCCATTGTAGTTTGAATTCACAGAAGCTGGGGTGGAGTTCCTGGCTGAGACTGGGAGTATCTCGGATAAAAAATCTCACTCCATTGTAGTTTGAATTAACAGAAGCTTGGGGTGGAGTTCCTGGCTGAGACCTGTGAGTATCTGGGGAAAAGCCTCACTCCATTGTAGTTTGAATTCACAGAAACTGGGGATGGAGTTCCTTGCTGAGACTTGTGAATATCTGGGGGGAAAAACCTCACTCCATTGTAGTTTGAATTCACAGAAGATGGGGGTGGAGTTAAAGGCTGAGACCTGTGAGTATCTGGGAAAAAAACCACACTCCATTTTGGTTTGAATTCACAGAAGCTGGGGTGGAGTTCCTAGCTGAGACCTGTGAGTATCTCGGGGGGGAACCTCACTACATTGTAGTTTGAATTCACGAAAGCTTGGGGTGGAGTTACTGGCTGAGACCTGTGAGTATCTGGGGAAAAAACGTCACTCCATTGTAGTTTGAATTCACAGAAGCTGGGGGTGGAGTTCCTGGCTGAGACTTGTTGGTATCTGGGGAAAAAACTCACTCCTTTGTAGTTTGAATTCACAGTGACTGGGGATGGAGTTCCTGGCTGAGACTTGTGAATATGTGGGGAAAATCCCCACTCCGTTGTAGTTTGAATTCACAGAAGCTAGGGGTGGAGTTCCTGGCTGACACTTTTTGGTATCTGGGAAAAAAAACCTCACTCTATTGTAGTTTGAATTCACAGAAGCTAGGGGTGGAGTTCCTGGCTGAGACCTGTTGGTATCTGGGGTAAAAAACCTCACTCCATTTGTAGTTTGAATTAACAGAAGCTTGGGGTGGAGTTCCTGGCTGAGACCTGTTGGTATCTGGGGGAAAAAAAACCTCACTCCATTGTAGTTTGAATTCACAGAAGCTGGGGGTGGAGTTCCAGGCTGAGACCTGTGAGTATCTGGGAAAAAAAACCTCACTCCATTGTAGTTTGAATTAACAGAAGCTAGGGGTGGAGTTCCTGGCTGAGACTTGTTGGTATCTGGGGTAAAAAACCTCACTCAATTTGTAGTTTGAATTAATAGAAGCTTGGGGTGGAGTTCCTGGCTGAGACCTGTTGGTATCTGGGGAAAAAAAAACCTCACTCCATTGTAGTTTGAATTAACAGAAGCTAGGGGTGGAGTTCCTGGCTGAGACTTGTTGGTATCTGGGGTAAAAAACCTCACTCAATTTGTAGTTTGAATTAACAGAAGCTTGGGGTGGAGTTCCTGGCTGAGACCTGTTGGTATCTGGGTGGAAAAAACCTCACCCCATTGTAGTTTGAATTCACAGAAGCTGTGGGTGGAGTTCCAGGCTGAGACCTCTGAGTATCTGGGGAAAAAACCTCACTCCACTGTAGTTGGAATACACAGAAGCTGGGGTGGAGTTCCTAGCTGAGACCTGTGAGTATCTCGGGGGGGAACCTCACTACATTGTAGTTTGAATTCACGAAAGCTTGGGGTGGAGTTACTGGCTGAGACCTGTGAGTATCTGGGGAAAAAACGTCACTCCATTGTAGTTTGAATTCACAGAAGCTGGGGGTGGAGTTCCTGGCTGAGACTTGTTGGTATCTGGGGAAAAAACTCACTCCTTTGTAGTTTGAATTCACAGTGACTGGGGATGGAGTTCCTGGCTGAGACTTGTGAATATGTGGGGAAAATCCCCACTCCGTTGTAGTTTGAATTCACAGAAGCTAGGGGTGGAGTTCCTGGCTGACACTTTTTGGTATCTGGGAAAAAAAACCTCACTCTATTGTAGTTTGAATTCACAGAAGCTAGGGGTGGAGTTCCTGGCTGAGACCTGTTGGTATCTGGGGTAAAAAACCTCACTCCATTTGTAGTTTGAATTAACAGAAGCTTGGGGTGGAGTTCCTGGCTGAGACCTGTTGGTTTCTGGGGAAAAAAAAACCTCACTCCATTGTAGTTTGAATTCACAGAAGCTGGGGGTGGAGTTCCAGGCTGAGACCTGTGAGTATCTGGGAAAAAAACCTCACTCCATTGTAGTTTGAATTCACAGAAGCTAGGGGTGGAGTTCCTGGCTGAGACTTGTTGGTATCTGGGGTAAAAAACCTCACTCAATTTGTAGTTTGAATTAACAGAAGCTTGCGGTGGAGTTCCTGGCTGACACCTGTTGGTATCTGGGTGGAAAAAACCTCACCCCATTGTAGTTTGAATTCACAGAAGCTGTGGGTGGAGTTCCAGGCTGAGACCTGTGAGTATCTGGGTAAAAAACCTCACTCCACTGTAGTTGGAATACACAGAAGCTGGGGGTGGAGTTCCTGGCTGAGACCTCTTGGTATCTGGGGGAAAGTATCCTCACTCCATTATAGTTTGAAATCACAGAAGCTGGGGGTGGAGTTCCTGGCTGCGACTTGTTGGTATCTGGGGGAAAAAACCTCACTCCATTTGTAGTTTGAGTTCACAGAGGTTGGAAGTGGAGTTCCGGGCTGAGACCTGTGAGAATCTGGGGAAAAAACCCTCACTCCATTGTAGTTCGAATTCACAGAAGCTGGGGTGGAGTTCCTGGCTCAGACCTGTGGGTATCTGGGGGGTGAAAAAACTCATTCCATTGTAGTTTGAATTCACAGAGACTGGGTGTGGAGTTCCTGGCTGAGACTTGTTGGTATCTGGGGGAAAAAACCTCACTAGATTGTAGTTTGAATTCACAGAAGCTGGGGATGGAGTTCCAGGCTGAGACCTGTGAGTATCTCGGGAAAAAACCTCACTCCATTGTGCTTTGAATTCACAGAAGCTGGGGTGGAGTTCCTGGCTGAGACTGGGAGTATCTCGGATAAAAAATCTCACTCCATTGTAGTTTGAATTAACAGAAGCTTGGGGTGGAGTTCCTGGCTGAGACCTGTGAGTATTTTGGGGGGGGGGGGATCTTACTCCATTGTAGTTTGAATTCACAGAAGCTGTGGATGGAGTTCCTTGCTGAGACTTGTGAATATCTGGGGGGAAAAACCTTACTCCACTGTAGTTTGAATTCAGAGAGACTGGGGGTGGAGTTCCTGGCTTAGAACTGTTGGTTTCTGGGGGGGGAAACCTCACTCCATTGTAGTTTGAATTCACAGAAGATGGGGGTGGAGTTAAAGGCTGAGACCTGTGAGTATCTGGGAAAAAACCATACTCCATTTTCATTTGAATTCACAGAAGCTGGGGTGGAGTTCCTAGCTGAGACCTGTGAGTATCTCGGGGGGGAACCTCACTACATTGTAGTTTGAATTCACGAAAGCTTGGGGTGGAGTTACTGGCTGAGACCTGTTAGTATCTGGGGAAAAAACGTCACTCCATTGTAGTTTGAATTCACAGAAGCTGGGGGTGGAGTTCCTGGCTGAGACTTGTTGGTATCTGGGGAAAAAACTCACTCCATTGTAGTTTGAATTCACAGTGACTGGGGGTGGAGTTCCTGGCTGAGACCTGTGAGTATCTGGGATAAAAAACGTCACTCCGTTGTATTTTGAATTAACAGAAGCTTGGGGTGGAGTTCCTGTCTGAGACTTGTGAGTATCTGGGGAAAAAACCTCACTCCATTATAGTTTGAATTCACAGAAGCTGGGGGTGGAGTTCCTGGCTGAGACTTGTTGGTATCTGGGCAAAAAACTCACTCCATTGTAGTTTGAATTCACAGTGACTGGGGGTGGAGTTCCTGGCTGAGACCTGTGAGTATCTGGGATAAAAAACGTCACTCCGTTGTATTTTGAATTAACAGAAGCTTGGGGTGGAGTTCCTGGCTGAGATTTGTGAGTATCTGGGAAAAAAACTCCACAACATTGTAGTTTGAATTCACAGAAGCTAGGGGTGGAGTTCCTGGCTGAGACCTGTTGGTATCTGGGGTAAAAAACCTCACTCCATTTGTAGTTTGAATTAACAGAAGCTTGGGGTGGAGTTCCTGGCTGAGACCTGTTGGTATCTGGGGGAAAAAAACCTCACTCCATTGTAGTTTGAATTCACAGAAGCTGGGGGTGGAGTTCCAGGCTGAGACCTGTGAGTATCTGGGAAAAAAACCTCACTCCATTGTAGTTTGAATTCACAGAAGCTAGGGGTGGAGTTCCTGGCTGAGACTTGTTGGTATCTGGGGTAAAAAACCTAACTCCATTTGTAGTTTGAATTAACAGAAGCTTGGGGTGGAGTTCCTGGCTGACACCTGTTGGTATCTGGGTGGAAAAAACCTCACTCCATTTGTAGTTTGAGATCACAGAGGTTGGCTGTGGAGTTCGTGGCTGAGACCTGTGAGTATCTGGGAAAAAACCTCACTCCATTGTAGTTTGAATTCACAGAAGCTGGGGTGGAGTTCCTGGCTGAGACCTGTGAGTATCTGGGATAAAAAACGTCACTCCATTGTAGTTTGAATTAACAGAAGCTTGGGGTAGAGTTCCCGGCTGAGACCTGTGAGTATCTGGGGAAAAAACCTCACTCCACTGTAGTTGGAATACACAGAAGCTGGGGGTGGAGTTCCTGGCTGAGACCTCTTGGTATCTGGGGGAAAGTATCCTCACTCCATTATAGTTTGAAATCACAGAAGCTGGGGGTGGAGTTCCTGGCTGCGACTTGTTGGTATCTGGGGGAAAAAACCTCACTCCATTTGTAGTTTGAGTTCACAGAGGTTGGAAGTGGAGTTCCAGGCTGAGACCTGTGAGTATCTGGGGAGTGAAAAACCTCATTCCATTGTAGTTTGAATTCACAGAGACTGGGTGTGGAGTTCCTGGCTGAGACTTGTTGGTATCTGGGGGAAAAAACCTCACTAGATTGTAGTTTGAATTCACAGAAGCTGGCGATGGAGTTCCAGGCTGAGACCTGTGAGTATCTGGGGAAAAAACCTCACTCCATTGTGGTTTGAATTCACAGAAGCTGGGGTGGAGTTCCTGGCTGAGACTGGGAGTATCTCGGATAAAAAATCTCACTCCATTGTAGTTTGAATTCACAGAAGCTGGGGTGGAGTTCCTGGCTGAGACCTGTGAGTATCTGGGGAAAAGCCTCACTCCATTGTAGTTTGAATTCACAGAAACTGGGGATGGAGTTCCTTGCTGAGACTTGTGAATATCTGGGGGGAAAAACCTTACTCCACTGTAGTTTGAATTCAGAGAGACTGGGGGTTGAGTTTCTGGCTTAGAACTGTTGGTTTCTGGGGGGGAAAACCTCACTCCATTGTAGTTTGAATTCACAGAAGATGGGGGTGGAGTTAAAGGCTGAGACCTGTGAGTATCTGGGAAAAAAACCACACTCCATTTTGGTTTGAATTCACAGAAGCAGGGGTGGAGTTCCTAGCTGAGACCTGTTGGTATCTGGGGGAAAAAAACCTCACTCCATTGTAGTTTGAATTCACAGAAGCTGGGGGTGGAGTTCCAGGCTGAGACCTGTGAGTATCTGGGGAAAAAACCTCACTCCACTGTAGTTGGAATACACAGAAGCTGGGGGTGGAGTTCCTGGCTGAGACCTCTTGGTATCTGGGGTTAAGTATCCTCACTCCATTATAGTTTGAAATCACAGAAGCTGGGGGTGGAGTTCCTGGCTGCGACTTGTTGGTATCTGGGGGAAAAAACCTCACTCCATTTGCAGTTTGAGTTCACAGAGGTTGGAAGTGGAGTTCCGGGCTGAGACCTGTGAGAATCTGTGGAAAAAAACCTCACTCCATTGTAGTTTGAATTAACAGAAGCTTGGGGTGGAGTTCCTGGCTGAGACTTGTGAGTATCTGGGGAAAAAACCTCACTCCATTGTAGTTTGAATTCACAGAAGCTGGGGGTGGAGTTCCTGGCTGAGACTTGTTGGTATCTGGGGATATAACTCACTCCATTGTCGTTTGAATTCACAGTGACTGGGGGTGGAGTTCCTGGCTGAGACCTGTGAGTATCTGGGATAAAAAACGTCACTCCATTGTATTTTGAATTAACAGAAGCTTGGGGTGGAGTTCCTGGCTGAGACTTGTGAGTATCTGGGGAAAAAACCTCACTCCATTGTAGTTTGAATTCACAGAAGCTGGGGGTGGAGTTCCTGGCTGTGACTTGTTGGTATCTGGGGAAAAAACTCACTCCATTGTAGTTTGAATTCACAGTGACTGGGGGTGGAGTTCCTGGCTGAGACCTGTGAGTATCTGGGATAAAAAACGTCACTCCGTTGTATTTTGAATTAACAGAAACTTGGGGTGGAGTTCCTGGCTGAGACTTGTGAGTATCTGGGAAAAAAACTCTACTCCATTGTAGTTTGAATTCACAGAAGCTAGGGGTGGAGTTCCTGGCTGACACTTTTTGGTATCTGGGAAAAAAAACCTCACTCCATTGTAGTTTGAATTCACAGAAGCTAGGGGTGGAGTTCCTGGCTGAGACTTGTTGGTATCTGGGGTAAAAAACCTCACTCCATTTGTAGTTTGAGATCACAGAGGTTGGCTGTGGAGTTCGTGGCTGAGACCTGTGAGTATCTGGGAAAAAACCTCACTCCATTGTAGTTTGAATTCACAGAAGCTGGGGTGGAGTTCCTGGCTGAGACCTGTGAGTATCTGGTATAAAAAACGTCACTCCATTGTAGTTTGAATTAACAGAAGCTTGGGGTAGAGTTGCTGGCTGAGACCTGTGAGTATCTGGGGAAAAAACCTCACTCCACTGTAGTTGGAATACACAGAAGCTGGGGGTGGAGTTCCTGGCTGAGACCTCTTGGTATCTGGGGGAAAGTATCCTCACTCCATTATAGTTTGAAATCACAGAAGCTGGGGGTGGAGTTCCTGGCTGCGACTTGTTGGTATCTGGGGGAAAAAACCTCACTCCATTTGTAGTTTGAGTTCACAGAGGTTGGAAGTGGAGTTCCAGGCTGAGACCTGTGAGTATCTGGGGGGTGAAAAACCTCATTCCATTGTAGTTTGAATTCACAGAGACTGGGTGTGGAGTTCCTGGATGAGACTTGTTGGTATCTGGGGGAAAAAACCTCACTAGATTGTAGTTTGAATTCACAGAAGCTGGGGATGGAGTTCCAGGCTGAGACCTGTGAGTATCTGGGGAAAAAACCTCACTCCATTGTGGTTTGAATTCACAGAAGCTGGGGTGGAGTTCCTGGCTGAGACTGGGAGTATCTCGGATAAAAAATCTCACTCCATTGTAGTTTGAATTCACAGAAGCTGGGGTGGAGTTCCTGGCTGAGACTGGGAGTATCTCGGATAAAAAATCTCACTCCATTGTAGTTTGAATTAACAGAAGCTTGGGGTGGAGTTCCTGGCTGAGACCTGTGAGTATCTGGGGAAAAGCCTCACTCCATTGTAGTTTGAATTCACAGAAACTGGGGATGGAGTTCCTTGCTGAGACTTGTGAATATCTGGGGGGGAAAACCTTACTCCACTATAGTTTGAATTCAGAGAGACTGGGGGTTGAGTTCCTGGCTTAGAACTGTTGGTTTCTGGGGGGAAAAACCTCACTCCATTGTAGTTTGAATTCACAGAAGATGGGGGTGGAGTTAAAGGCTGAGACCTGTGAGTATCTGGGAAAAAAACCACACTCCATTTTGGTTTGAATTCACAGAAGCTGGGGTGGAGTTCCTAGCTGAGACCTGTGAGTATCTCGGGGGGGAACCTCACTACATTGTAGTTTGAATTCACGAAAGCTTGGGGTGGAGTTACTGGCTGAGACCTGTGAGTATCTGGGGAAAAAACGTCACTCCATTGTAGTTTGAATTCACAGAAGCTGGGGGTGGAGTTCCTGGCTGAGACTTGTTGGTATCTGGGGAAAAAACTCACTCCATTGTAGTTTGAATTCACAGTGACTGGGGATGGAGTTCCTGGCTGAGACTTGTGAATATGTGGGGAAAATCCCCACTCCGTTGTAGTTTGAATTCACAGAAGCTAGGGGTGGAGTTCCTGGCTGACACTTTTTGGTATCTGGGAAAAAAAACCTCACTCTATTGTAGTTTGAATTCACAGAAGCTAGGGGTGGAGTTCCTGGCTGAGACCTGTTGGTATCTGGGGTAAAAAAACCTCACTCCATTTGTAGTTTGAATTAACAGAAGCTTGGGGTGGAGTTCCTGGCTGAGACCTGTTGGTATCTGGGGGAAAAAAACCTCACTCCATTTGTAGTTTGAGTTCACAGAGGTTGGAAGTGGAGTTCCGGGCTGAGACCTGTGAGAATCTGGGGAAAAAAAACTCACTCTATTGTAGTTCGAATTCACAGAAGCTGGGGTGGAGTTCCTGGCTGAGACCTGTGAGTATCTGGGGGGTGAAAAACCTCATTCCATTGTAGTTTGAATTCACAGAGAGTGGGTGTGGAGTTCCTGGCTGAGACTTGTTGGTATCTGGGGGAAAAAACCTCACTAGATTGTAGTTTGAATTCACAGAAGCTGGGGATGGAGTTCCAGGCTGAGACCTGTGAGTATCTGGGGAAAAAACCTCACTCCATTGTGGTTTGAATTCACAGAAGCTGGGGTGGAGTTCCTGGCTGAGACTGGGAGTATCTCGGATAAAAAATCTCACTCCATTGTAGTTTGAATTAACAGAAGCTTGGGGTGGAGTTCCTGGCTGAGACCTGTGAGTATCTGGGGAAAAGCCTCACTCCATTGTAGTTTGAATTCACAGAAACTGGGTGTGGAGTTCCTGGCTGCGACTTGTGAGTATTTGGGGGGGGGGGAAATCTTACTCCATTGTAGTTTGAATTCACAGAAGCTGTGGATGGAGTTCCTTGCTGAGACTTGTGAATATCTGGGGGGAAAAACCTTACTCCACTGTAGTTTGAATTCAGAGAGACTGGGGGTTGAGTTCCTGGCTTAGAACTGTTGGTTTCTGGGGGGAAAAACCTCACTCCATTGTAGTTTGAATTCAAAGAAGATGGGGGTGGAGTTAAAGGCTGAGACCTGTGAGTATCTGGGAAAAAAACCACACTCCATTTTGGTTTGAATTCACAGAAGCTGGGGTGGAGTTCCTAGCTGAGACCTGTGAGTATCTCGGGGGGGAACCTCACTACATTGTAGTTTGAATTCACGAAAGCTTGGGGTGGAGTTACTGGCTGAGACCTGTGAGTATCTGGGGAAAAAACGTCACTCTATTGTAGTTTGAATTCACAGAAGCTAGGGGTGGAGTTCCTGGCTGACACTTTTTGGTATCTGGGAAAAAAACCCTCACTCTATTGTAGTTTGAATTCACAGAAGCTAGGGGTGGAGTTCCTGGCTGAGACCTGTTGGTATCTGGGGTAAAAAACCTCACTCCATTTGTAGTTTGAATTAACAGAAGCTTGGGGTGGAGTTCCTGGCTGAGACCTGTTGGTATCTGGGGGAAAAAAAACCTCACTCCATTGTAGTTTGAATTCACAGAAGCTGGGGGTGGAGTTCCAGGCTGAGACCTGTGAGTATCTGGGAAAAAACCTCACTCCATTGTAGTTTGAATTCACAGAAGCTGGGGGTGGAGTTCCTGGCTGCGACTTGTTGGTATCTGGGGGAAAAAACCTCACTCCATTTGTAGTTTGAGTTCACAGAGGTTGGAAGTGGAGTTCCGGGCTGAGACCTGTGAGAATCTGGGGAAAAAAAACTCACTCCATTGCAGTTCGAATTCACAGAAGCTGGGGTGGAGTTCCTGGCTGAGACCTGTGAGTATCTGGGGGGTGAAAAACCTCATTCCATTGTAGTTTGAATTCACAGAGACTGGGTGTGGAGTTCCTGGCTGAGACTTGTTGGTATCTGGGGGAAAAAACCTCACTAGATTGTAGTTTGAATTCACAGAAGCTGGGGATGGAGTTCCAGGCTGAGACCTGTGAGTGTCTGGGGAAAAAACCTCACTCCATTGTGGTTTGAATTCACAGAAGCTGGGGTGGAGTTCCTGGCTGAGACTGGGAGTATCTCGGATAAAAAATCTCACTCCATTGTAGTTTGAATTAACAGAAGCTTGGTGTGCAGTTCCTGGCTGAGACCTGTGAGTATCTGGGGAAAAGCCTCACTCCATTGTAGTTTGAATTCAGAGAAACTGGGTGTGGAGTTCCTGGCTGCGGCTTGTGAGTATTTGGGGGGGGGGGAATCTTACTCCATTGTAGTTTGAATTCACAGAAGCTGTGGATGGAGTTCCTTGCTGAGACTTGTGAATATCTGGGGGGAAAAGCCTCACTCCATTGTAGTTTGAATTCACAGAAGCTAGGGGTGGAGTTCCTGGCTGACACTTTTTGGTATCTGGGAAAAAAAACCTCACTCCATTGTAGTTTGAATTCACAGAAGCTAGGGGTGGAGTTCCTGGCTGAGACTTGTTGGTATCTGGGGTAAAAAACCTCACTCCATTTGTAGTTTGAGATCACAGAGGTTGGCTGTGGAGTTCGTGGCTGAGACCTGTGAGTATCTGGGAAAAAACCTCACTCCATTGTAGTTTGAATTCACAGAAGCTGGGGTGGAGTTCCTGGCTGAGACCTGTGAGTATCTGGGATAAAAAACGTCACTCCATTGTAGTTTGAATTAACAGAAGCTTGGGGTAGAGTTCCTGGCTGAGACCGGTGAGTATCTGGGAAAAAAACCTCACTCCACTGTAGTTGGAATACACAGAAGCTGGGGGTGGAGTTCCTGGCTGAGACCTCTTGGTATCTGGGGGAAAGTATCCTCACTCCATTTGTAGTTTGAGTTCACAGAGGTTGGAAGTGGAGTTCCAGGCTGAGACCTGTGAGTATCTGGGGGGTGAAAAACCTCATTCCATTGTAGTTTGAATTCACAGAGACTGGGTGTGGAGTAACTGGCTGAGACTTGTTGGTATCTGGGGGAAAAAACCTCACTAGATTGTAGTTTGAATTCACAGAAGCTGGGGATGGAGTTCCAGGCTGAGACCTGTGAGTATCTGGGGAAAAAACCTCACTCCATTGTGGTTTGAATTCACAGAAGCTGGGGTGGAGTTCCTGGCTGAGACTGGGACTATCTCGGATAAAAAATCTCACTCCATTGTAGTTTGAATTCACAGAAGCTGGGGTGGAGTTCCTGGCTGAGACTGGGAGTATCTCGGATAAAAAATCTCACTCCATTGTAGTTTGAATTAACAGAAGCTTGGGGTGGAGTTCCTGGCTGAGACCTGTGAGTATCTGGGGAAAAGCCTCACTCCATTGTAGTTTGAATTCACAGAAACTGGGGATGGAGTTCCTTGCTGAGACTTGTGAATATCTGGGGGGGAAAACCTCACTCCATTGTAGTTTGAATTCACAGAAGATGGGGGTGGAGTTAAAGGCTGAGACCTGTGAGTATCTGGGAAAAAAACCACACTCCATTTTGGTTTGAATTCACAGAAGCTGGGGTGGAGTTCCTAGCTGATACCTGTGAGTATCTCGATGGGGAACCTCACTACATTGTAGTTTGAATTCACGAAAGCTTGGGGTGGAGTTACTGGCTGAGACCTGTGAGTATCTGGGGAAAAAACGTCACTCCATTGTAGTTTGAATTCACAGAAGCTGGGCGTGGAGTTCCTGGCTGAGACTTGTTGGTATTTGGGGAAAAAACTCACTCCTTTGTAGTTTGAATTCACAGAAGCTGGGGTGGAGTTCCTGGCTGAGACCTGTGAGTATCTGGGGAAAAAACGTCACTCCATTGTAGTTTGAATTCACAGAAGCTGGGGGTGGAGTTCCTGGCTGAGACTTGTTGGTATCTGGGGAAAAAACTCACTCCATTGTAGTTTGAATTCACAGTGACTGGGGATGGAGTTCCTGGCTGAGACTTGTGAATATGTGGGGAAAATCCCCACTCCGTTGTAGTTTGAATTCACAGAAGCTAGGGGTGGAGTTCCTGGCTGACACTTTTTGGTATCTGGGAAAAAAAACCTCACTCTATTGTAGTTTGAATTCACAGAAGCTAGGGGTGGAGTTCCTGGCTGAGACCTGTTGGTATCTGGGGTAAAAAACCTCACTCCATTTGTAGTTTGAATTAACAGAAGCTTGGGGTGGAGTTCCTGGCTGAGACCTGTTGGTATCTGGGGGAAAAAAAACCTCACTCCATTGTAGTTTGAATTCACAGAAGCTGGGGGTGGAGTTCCAGGCTGAGACCTGTTAGTATCTGGGAAAAAAAACCTCACTCCATTGTAGTTTGAATTCACAGAAGCTAGGGGTGGAGTTCCTGGCTGAGACTTGTTGGTATCTGGGGTAAAAAACCTCACTCCATTTGTAGTTTGAATTAACAGAAGCTGGGGGTGGAGTTCCTGGCTGAGACCTCTTGGTATCTGGGGGAAAGTACCCTCACTCCATTATAGTTTGAAATCACAGAAGCTGGGGGTGGAGTTCCTGGCTGCGACTTGTTGGTATCTGGGGGAAAAAACCTCACTCCATTTGTAGTTTGAGTTCACAGAGGTTGGAAGTGGAGTTCCGGGCTGAGACCTGTGAGAATCTGGGGAAAAAAAACCTCACTCCATTGTAGTTCGAATTCACAGAAGCTGGGGTGGAGTTCCTGGCTGAGACCTGTGGGTATCTGGGGGGTGAAAAAACTCATTCCATTGTAGTTTGAATTCACAGAGACTGGGTGTGGAGTTCCTGGCTGAGACTTGTTGGTATCTGGGGGAAAAAACCTCACTAGATTGTAGTTTGAATTCACAGAAGCTGGGGATGGAGTTCCAGGCTGAGACCTGTGAGTATCTGGGGAAAAAACCTCACTCCATTTGTAGTTTGAGTTCACAGAGACTGGGTGTGGAGTTCCTGGCTGCGACTTGTTGGTATCTGGGGGAAAAAACCTCACTAGATTGTAGTTTGAATTCACAGAAGCTGGGGATGGAGTTCCAGGCTGAGACCTGTGAGTATCTGGGGAAAAAACTTCACTCCATTGTGGTTTGAATTCACAGAAGCTTGGGGTGGAGTTCCTGGCTGAGACTTGTGAGTATCTGGGGAAAAAACCTCACTCCATTGTAGTTTGAATTCACAGAAGCTGGGGGTGGATTTCCTGGCTGTGACTTGTTGGTATCTGGGGAAAAAACTCACTCCATTGTAGTTTGAATTCACAGTGACTGGGGGTGGAGTTCCTGGCTGAGACCTGTGAGTATCTGGGATGAAAAATATCACTCCATTGTATTTTGAATTAACAGAAGCTTGGGGTGGAGTTCCTGGCTGAGACTTGTGAGTATCTGGGGAAAAAACCTCACTCCATTGTAGTTTGAATGCACAGAAGCTGGGGGTGGAGTTCCTGGCTGTGACTTGTTGGTATCTGGGGAAAAAAACTCACTCCATTGTAGTTTGAATTCACAGTGACTGGGGGTGGAGTTCCTGGCTTAGACCTGTGAGTATCTGGGATAAAAAACGTCACTCCGTTGTATTTTGAATTAACAGAAGCTTGGGGTGGAGTTCCTGGCTTAGACTTGTTAGTATCTGGGAAAAAAACTTTACTCCATTGTAGTTTGAATTCACAGAAGCTAGGGGTGGAGTTCCTGGCTGACACTTTTTGGTATCTGGGAAAAAAAACCTCACTCCATTGTAGTTTGAATTCACAGAAGCTAGGGGTGGAGTTCCTGGCTGAGACTTGTTGGTATCTGGGGTAAAAAACCTCACTCCATTTGTAGTTTGAGATCACAGAGATTGGCTGTGGAGTTCGTGGCTGAGACCTGTGAGTATCTGGGAAAAAACCTCACTCCATTGTAGTTTGAATTCACAGAAGCTGGGGTGGAGTTCCTGGCTGAGACCTGTGAGTATCTGGGGGGTGAAAAACCTCATTCCATTGTAGTTTGAATTCACAGAGACTGGGTGTGGAGTTCCTGGCTGAGACTTGTTGGTATCTGGGGGAAAAAACCTCACTAGATTGTAGTTTGAATTCACAGAAGCTGGGGATGGAGTTCCAGGCTGAGACCTGTGAGTGTCTGGGGAAAAAACCTCACTCCATTGTGGTTTGAATTCACAGAAGCTGGGGTGGAGTTCCTGGCTGAGACTGGGAGTATCTCGGATAAAAAATCTCACTCCATTGTAGTTTGAATTAACAGAAGCTTGGTGTGGAGTTCCTGGCTGAGACCTGTGAGTATCTGGGGAAAAGCCTCACTCCATTGTAGTTTGAATTCAGAGAAACTGGGTGTGGAGTTCCTGGCTGCGGCTTGTGAGTATTTGGGGGGGGGGGAATCTTACTCCATTGTAGTTTGAATTCACAGAAGCTGTGGATGGAGTTCCTTGCTGAGACTTGTGAATATCTGGGGGGAAAAGCCTCACTCCATTGTAGTTTGAATTCACAGAAGCTAGGGGTGGAGTTCCTGGCTGACACTTTTTGGTATCTGGGAAAAAAAACCTCACTCCATTGTAGTTTGAATTCACAGAAGCTAGGGGTGGAGTTCCTGGCTGAGACTTGTTGGTATCTGGGGTAAAAAACCTCACTCCATTTGTAGTTTGAGATCACAGAGGTTGGCTGTGGAGTTCGTGGCTGAGACCTGTGAGTATCTGGGAAAAAACCTCACTCCATTGTAGTTTGAATTCACAGAAGCTGGGGTGGAGTTCCTGGCTGAGACCTGTGAGTATCTGGGATAAAAAACGTCACTCCATTGTAGTTTGAATTAACAGAAGCTTGGGGTAGAGTTCCTGGCTGAGACCGGTGAGTATCTGGGAAAAAAACCTCACTCCACTGTAGTTGGAATACACAGAAGCTGGGGGTGGAGTTCCTGGCTGAGACCTCTTGGTATCTGGGGGAAAGTATCCTCACTCCATTTGTAGTTTGAGTTCACAGAGGTTGGAAGTGGAGTTCCAGGCTGAGACCTGTGAGTATCTGGGGGGTGAAAAACCTCATTCCATTGTAGTTTGAATTCACAGAGACTGGGTGTGGAGTAACTGGCTGAGACTTGTTGGTATCTGGGGGAAAAAACCTCACTAGATTGTAGTTTGAATTCACAGAAGCTGGGGATGGAGTTCCAGGCTGAGACCTGTGAGTATCTGGGGAAAAAACCTCACTCCATTGTGGTTTGAATTCACAGAAGCTGGGGTGGAGTTCCTGGCTGAGACTGGGAGTATCTCGGATAAAAAATCTCACTCCATTGTAGTTTGAATTAACAGAAGCTTGGGGTGGAGTTCCTGGCTGAGACCTGTGAGTATCTGGGGAAAAGCCTCACTCCATTGTAGTTTGAATTCACAGAAACTGGGGATGGAGTTCCTTGCTGAGACTTGTGAATATCTGGGGGGGAAAACCTCACTCCATTGTAGTTTGAATTCACAGAAGATGGGGGTGGAGTTAAAGGCTGAGACCTGTGAGTATCTGGGAAAAAAACCACACTCCATTTTGGTTTGAATTCACAGAAGCTGGGGTGGAGTTCCTAGCTGATACCTGTGAGTATCTCGGGGGGGAACCTCACTACATTGTAGTTTGAATTCACGAAAGCTTGGGGTGGAGTTACTGGCTGAGACCTGTGAGTATCTGGGGAAAAAACGTCACTCCATTGTAGTTTGAATTCACAGAAGCTGGGCGTGGAGTTCCTGGCTGAGACTTGTTGGTATCTGGGGAAAAAACTCACTCCATTGTAGTTTGAATTCACAGTGACTGGGGATGGAGTTCCTGGCTGAGACTTGTGAATATGTGGGGAAAATCCCCACTCCGTTGTAGTTTGAATTCACAGAAGCTAGGGGTGGAGTTCCTGGCTGACACTTTTTGGTATCTGGGAAAAAAAACCTCACTCTATTGTAGTTTGAATTCACAGAAGCTAGGGGTGGAGTTCCTGGCTGAGACCTGTTGGTATCTGGGGTAAAAAACCTCACTCCATTTGTAGTTTGAATTAACAGAAGCTTGGGGTGGAGTTCCTGGCTGAGACCTGTTGGTATCTGGGGGAAAAAAAACCTCACTCCATTGTAGTTTGAATTCACAGAAGCTGGGGGTGGAGTTCCAGGCTGAGACCTGTTAGTATCTGGGAAAAAAAACCTCACTCCATTGTAGTTTGAATTCACAGAAGCTGGGGGTGGAGTTCCTGGCTGAGACCTCTTGGTATCTGGGGTTAAGTATCCTCACTCCATTATAGTTTGAAATCACAGAAGCTGGGGGTGGAGTTCCTGGCTGCGACTTGTTGGTATCTGGGGGAAAAAACCTCACTCCATTTGCAGTTTGAGTTCACAGAGGTTGGAAGTGGAGTTCCGGGCTGAGACCTGTGAGAATCTGTGGAAAAAAACCTCACTCCATTGTAGTTTGAATTAACAGAAGCTTGGGGTGGAGTTCCTGGCTGAGACTTGTGAGTATCTGGGGAAAAAACCTCACTCCATTGTAGTTTGAATTCACAGAAGCTGGGGGTGGAGTTCCTGGCTGAGACTTGTTGGTATCTGGGGATATAACTCACTCCATTGTCGTTTGAATTCACAGTGACTGGGGGTGGAGTTCCTGGCTGAGACCTGTGAGTATCTGGGATAAAAAACGTCACTCCATTGTATTTTGAATTAACAGAAGCTTGGGGTGGAGTTCCTGGCTGAGACTTGTGAGTATCTGGGGAAAAAACCTCACTCCATTGTAGTTTGAATTCACAGAAGCTGGGGGTGGAGTTCCTGGCTGTGACTTGTTGGTATCTGGGGAAAAAACTCACTCCATTGTAGTTTGAATTCACAGTGACTGGGGGTGGAGTTCCTGGCTGAGACCTGTGAGTATCTGGGATAAAAAACGTCACTCCGTTGTATTTTGAATTAACAGAAACTTGGGGTGGAGTTCCTGGCTGAGACTTGTGAGTATCTGGGAAAAAAACTCTACTCCATTGTAGTTTGAATTCACAGAAGCTAGGGGTGGAGTTCCTGGCTGACACTTTTTGGTATCTGGGAAAAAAAACCTCACTCCATTGTAGTTTGAATTCACAGAAGCTAGGGGTGGAGTTCCTGGCTGAGACTTGTTGGTATCTGGGGTAAAAAACCTCACTCCATTTGTAGTTTGAGATCACAGAGGTTGGCTGTGGAGTTCGTGGCTGAGACCTGTGAGTATCTGGGAAAAAACCTCACTCCATTGTAGTTTGAATTCACAGAAGCTGGGGTGGAGTTCCTGGCTGAGACCTGTGAGTATCTGGTATAAAAAACGTCACTCCATTGTAGTTTGAATTAACAGAAGCTTGGGGTAGAGTTGCTGGCTGAGACCTGTGAGTATCTGGGGAAAAAACCTCACTCCACTGTAGTTGGAATACACAGAAGCTGGGGGTGGAGTTCCTGGCTGAGACCTCTTGGTATCTGGGGGAAAGTATCCTCACTCCATTATAGTTTGAAATCACAGAAGCTGGGGGTGGAGTTCCTGGCTGCGACTTGTTGGTATCTGGGGGAAAAAACCTCACTCCATTTGTAGTTTGAGTTCACAGAGGTTGGAAGTGGAGTTCCAGGCTGAGACCTGTGAGTATCTGGGGGGTGAAAAACCTCATTCCATTGTAGTTTGAATTCACAGAGACTGGGTGTGGAGTTCCTGGATGAGACTTGTTGGTATCTGGGGGAAAAAACCTCACTAGATTGTAGTTTGAATTCACAGAAGCTGGGGATGGAGTTCCAGGCTGAGACCTGTGAGTATCTGGGGAAAAAACCTCACTCCATTGTGGTTTGAATTCACAGAAGCTGGGGTGGAGTTCCTGGCTGAGACTGGGAGTATCTCGGATAAAAAATCTCACTCCATTGTAGTTTGAATTCACAGAAGCTGGGGTGGAGTTCCTGGCTGAGACTGGGAGTATCTCGGATAAAAAATCTCACTCCATTGTAGTTTGAATTAACAGAAGCTTGGGGTGGAGTTCCTGGCTGAGACCTGTGAGTATCTGGGGAAAAGCCTCACTCCATTGTAGTTTGAATTCACAGAAACTGGGGATGGAGTTCCTTGCTGAGACTTGTGAATATCTGGGGGGGAAAACCTTACTCCACTATAGTTTGAATTCAGAGAGACTGGGGGTTGAGTTCCTGGCTTAGAACTGTTGGTTTCTGGGGGGAAAAACCTCACTCCATTGTAGTTTGAATTCACAGAAGATGGGGGTGGAGTTAAAGGCTGAGACCTGTGAGTATCTGGGAAAAAAACCACACTCCATTTTGGTTTGAATTCACAGAAGCTGGGGTGGAGTTCCTAGCTGAGACCTGTGAGTATCTCGGGGGGGAACCTCACTACATTGTAGTTTGAATTCACGAAAGCTTGGGGTGGAGTTACTGGCTGAGACCTGTGAGTATCTGGGGAAAAAACGTCACTCCATTGTAGTTTGAATTCACAGAAGCTGGGGGTGGAGTTCCTGGCTGAGACTTGTTGGTATCTGGGGAAAAAACTCACTCCATTGTAGTTTGAATTCACAGTGACTGGGGATGGAGTTCCTGGCTGAGACTTGTGAATATGTGGGGAAAATCCCCACTCCGTTGTAGTTTGAATTCACAGAAGCTAGGGGTGGAGTTCCTGGCTGACACTTTTTGGTATCTGGGAAAAAAAACCTCACTCTATTGTAGTTTGAATTCACAGAAGCTAGGGGTGGAGTTCCTGGCTGAGACCTGTTGGTATCTGGGGTAAAAAAACCTCACTCCATTTGTAGTTTGAATTAACAGAAGCTTGGGGTGGAGTTCCTGGCTGAGACCTGTTGGTATCTGGGGGAAAAAAACCTCACTCCATTTGTAGTTTGAGTTCACAGAGGTTGGAAGTGGAGTTCCGGGCTGAGACCTGTGAGAATCTGGGGAAAAAAAACTCACTCTATTGTAGTTCGAATTCACAGAAGCTGGGGTGGAGTTCCTGGCTGAGACCTGTGAGTATCTGGGGGGTGAAAAACCTCATTCCATTGTAGTTTGAATTCACAGAGAGTGGGTGTGGAGTTCCTGGCTGAGACTTGTTGGTATCTGGGGGAAAAAACCTCACTAGATTGTAGTTTGAATTCACAGAAGCTGGGGATGGAGTTCCAGGCTGAGACCTGTGAGTATCTGGGGAAAAAACCTCACTCCATTGTGGTTTGAATTCACAGAAGCTGGGGTGGAGTTCCTGGCTGAGACTGGGAGTATCTCGGATAAAAAATCTCACTCCATTGTAGTTTGAATTAACAGAAGCTTGGGGTGGAGTTCCTGGCTGAGACCTGTGAGTATCTGGGGAAAAGCCTCACTCCATTGTAGTTTGAATTCACAGAAACTGGGTGTGGAGTTCCTGGCTGCGACTTGTGAGTATTTGGGGGGGGGGAAATCTTACTCCATTGTAGTTTGAATTCACAGAAGCTGTGGATGGAGTTCCTTGCTGAGACTTGTGAATATCTGGGGGGAAAAACCTTACTCCACTGTAGTTTGAATTCAGAGAGACTGGGGGTTGAGTTCCTGGCTTAGAACTGTTGGTTTCTGGGGGGAAAAACCTCACTCCATTGTAGTTTGAATTCAAAGAAGATGGGGGTGGAGTTAAAGGCTGAGACCTGTGAGTATCTGGGAAAAAAACCACACTCCATTTTGGTTTGAATTCACAGAAGCTGGGGTGGAGTTCCTAGCTGAGACCTGTGAGTATCTCGGGGGGGAACCTCACTACATTGTAGTTTGAATTCACGAAAGCTTGGGGTGGAGTTACTGGCTGAGACCTGTGAGTATCTGGGGAAAAAACGTCACTCTATTGTAGTTTGAATTCACAGAAGCTAGGGGTGGAGTTCCTGGCTGACACTTTTTGGTATCTGGGAAAAAAACCCTCACTCTATTGTAGTTTGAATTCACAGAAGCTAGGGGTGGAGTTCCTGGCTGAGACCTGTTGGTATCTGGGGTAAAAAACCTCACTCCATTTGTAGTTTGAATTAACAGAAGCTTGGGGTGGAGTTCCTGGCTGAGACCTGTTGGTATCTGGGGGAAAAAAAACCTCACTCCATTGTAGTTTGAATTCACAGAAGCTGGGGGTGGAGTTCCAGGCTGAGACCTGTGAGTATCTGGGAAAAAACCTCACTCCATTGTAGTTTGAATTCACAGAAGCTGGGGGTGGAGTTCCTGGCTGCGACTTGTTGGTATCTGGGGGAAAAAACCTCACTCCATTTGTAGTTTGAGTTCACAGAAGCTGGGGGTGGAGTTCCTGGCTGAGACCTCTTGGTATCTGGGGGAAAGTACCCTCACTCCATTATAGTTTGAAATCACAGAAGCTGGGGGTGGAGTTCCTGGCTGCGACTTGTTGGTATCTGGGGGAAAAAACCTCACTCCATTTGTAGTTTGAGTTCACAGAGGTTGGAAGTGGAGTTCCGGGCTGAGACCTGTGAGAATCTGGGGAAAAAAAACCTCACTCCATTGTAGTTCGAATTCACAGAAGCTGGGGTGGAGTTCCTGGCTGAGACCTGTGGGTATCTGGGGGGTGAAAAAACTCATTCCATTGTAGTTTGAATTCACAGAGACTGGGTGTGGAGTTCCTGGCTGAGACTTGTTGGTATCTGGGGGAAAAAACCTCACTAGATTGTAGTTTGAATTCACAGAAGCTGGGGATGGAGTTCCAGGCTGAGACCTGTGAGTATCTGGGGAAAAAACCTCACTCCATTTGTAGTTTGAGTTCACAGAGACTGGGTGTGGAGTTCCTGGCTGCGACTTGTTGGTATCTGGGGGAAAAAACCTCACTAGATTGTAGTTTGAATTCACAGAAGCTGGGGATGGAGTTCCAGGCTGAGACCTGTGAGTATCTGGGGAAAAAACTTCACTCCATTGTGGTTTGAATTCACAGAAGCTTGGGGTGGAGTTCCTGGCTGAGACTTGTGAGTATCTGGGGAAAAAACCTCACTCCATTGTAGTTTGAATTCACAGAAGCTGGGGGTGGATTTCCTGGCTGTGACTTGTTGGTATCTGGGGAAAAAACTCACTCCATTGTAGTTTGAATTCACAGTGACTGGGGGTGGAGTTCCTGGCTGAGACCTGTGAGTATCTGGGATGAAAAATATCACTCCATTGTATTTTGAATTAACAGAAGCTTGGGGTGGAGTTCCTGGCTGAGACTTGTGAGTATCTGGGGAAAAAACCTCACTCCATTGTAGTTTGAATGCACAGAAGCTGGGGGTGGAGTTCCTGGCTGTGACTTGTTGGTATCTGGGGAAAAAAACTCACTCCATTGTAGTTTGAATTCACAGTGACTGGGGGTGGAGTTCCTGGCTTAGACCTGTGAGTATCTGGGATAAAAAACGTCACTCCGTTGTATTTTGAATTAACAGAAGCTTGGGGTGGAGTTCCTGGCTTAGACTTGTTAGTATCTGGGAAAAAAACTTTACTCCATTGTAGTTTGAATTCACAGAAGCTAGGGGTGGAGTTCCTGGCTGACACTTTTTGGTATCTGGGAAAAAAAACCTCACTCCATTGTAGTTTGAATTCACAGAAGCTAGGGGTGGAGTTCCTGGCTGAGACTTGTTGGTATCTGGGGTAAAAAACCTCACTCCATTTGTAGTTTGAGATCACAGAGATTGGCTGTGGAGTTCGTGGCTGAGACCTGTGAGTATCTGGGAAAAAACCTCACTCCATTGTAGTTTGAATTCACAGAAGCTGGGGTGGAGTTCCTGGCTGAGACCTGTGAGTATCTGGGGGGTGAAAAACCTCATTCCATTGTAGTTTGAATTCACAGAGACTGGGTGTGGAGTTCCTGGCTGAGACTTGTTGGTATCTGGGGGAAAAAACCTCACTAGATTGTAGTTTGAATTCACAGAAGCTGGGGATGGAGTTCCAGGCTGAGACCTGTGAGTGTCTGGGGAAAAAACCTCACTCCATTGTGGTTTGAATTCACAGAAGCTGGGGTGGAGTTCCTGGCTGAGACTGGGAGTATCTCGGATAAAAAATCTCACTCCATTGTAGTTTGAATTAACAGAAGCTTGGTGTGGAGTTCCTGGCTGAGACCTGTGAGTATCTGGGGAAAAGCCTCACTCCATTGTAGTTTGAATTCAGAGAAACTGGGTGTGGAGTTCCTGGCTGCGGCTTGTGAGTATTTGGGGGGGGGGGAATCTTACTCCATTGTAGTTTGAATTCACAGAAGCTGTGGATGGAGTTCCTTGCTGAGACTTGTGAATATCTGGGGGGAAAAGCCTCACTCCATTGTAGTTTGAATTCACAGAAGCTAGGGGTGGAGTTCCTGGCTGACACTTTTTGGTATCTGGGAAAAAAAACCTCACTCCATTGTAGTTTGAATTCACAGAAGCTAGGGGTGGAGTTCCTGGCTGAGACTTGTTGGTATCTGGGGTAAAAAACCTCACTCCATTTGTAGTTTGAGATCACAGAGGTTGGCTGTGGAGTTCGTGGCTGAGACCTGTGAGTATCTGGGAAAAAACCTCACTCCATTGTAGTTTGAATTCACAGAAGCTGGGGTGGAGTTCCTGGCTGAGACCTGTGAGTATCTGGGATAAAAAACGTCACTCCATTGTAGTTTGAATTAACAGAAGCTTGGGGTAGAGTTCCTGGCTGAGACCGGTGAGTATCTGGGAAAAAAACCTCACTCCACTGTAGTTGGAATACACAGAAGCTGGGGGTGGAGTTCCTGGCTGAGACCTCTTGGTATCTGGGGGAAAGTATCCTCACTCCATTTGTAGTTTGAGTTCACAGAGGTTGGAAGTGGAGTTCCAGGCTGAGACCTGTGAGTATCTGGGGGGTGAAAAACCTCATTCCATTGTAGTTTGAATTCACAGAGACTGGGTGTGGAGTAACTGGCTGAGACTTGTTGGTATCTGGGGGAAAAAACCTCACTAGATTGTAGTTTGAATTCACAGAAGCTGGGGATGGAGTTCCAGGCTGAGACCTGTGAGTATCTGGGGAAAAAACCTCACTCCATTGTGGTTTGAATTCACAGAAGCTGGGGTGGAGTTCCTGGCTGAGACTGGGACTATCTCGGATAAAAAATCTCACTCCATTGTAGTTTGAATTCACAGAAGCTGGGGTGGAGTTCCTGGCTGAGACTGGGAGTATCTCGGATAAAAAATCTCACTGCATTGTAGTTTGAATTAACAGAAGCTTGGGGTGGAGTTCCTGGCTGAGACCTGTGAGTATCTGGGGAAAAGCCTCACTCCATTGTAGTTTGAATTCACAGAAACTGGGGATGGAGTTCCTTGCTGAGACTTGTGAATATCTGGGGGGGAAAACCTCACTCCATTGTAGTTTGAATTCACAGAAGATGGGGGTGGAGTTAAAGGCTGAGACCTGTGAGTATCTGGGAAAAAAACCACACTCCATTTTGGTTTGAATTCACAGAAGCTGGGGTGGAGTTCCTAGCTGATACCTGTGAGTATCTCGGGGGGGAACCTCACTACATTGTAGTTTGAATTCACGAAAGCTTGGGGTGGAGTTACTGGCTGAGACCTGTGAGTATCTGGGGAAAAAACGTCACTCCATTGTAGTTTGAATTCACAGAAGCTGGGCGTGGAGTTCCTGGCTGAGACTTGTTGGTATCTGGGGAAAAAACTCACTCCATTGTAGTTTGAATTCACAGTGACTGGGGATGGAGTTCCTGGCTGAGACTTGTGAATATGTGGGGAAAATCCCCACTCCGTTGTAGTTTGAATTCACAGAAGCTAGGGGTGGAGTTCCTGGCTGACACTTTTTGGTATCTGGGAAAAAAAACCTCACTCTATTGTAGTTTGAATTCACAGAAGCTAGGGGTGGAGTTCCTGGCTGAGACCTGTTGGTATCTGGGGTAAAAAACCTCACTCCATTTGTAGTTTGAATTAACAGAAGCTTGGGGTGGAGTTCCTGGCTGAGACCTGTTGGTATCTGGGGGAAAAAAAACCTCACTCCATTGTAGTTTGAATTCACAGAAGCTGGGGGTGGAGTTCCAGGCTGAGACCTGTTAGTATCTGGGAAAAAAAACCTCACTCCATTGTAGTTTGAATTCACAGAAGCTAGGGGTGGAGTTCCTGGCTGAGACTTGTTGGTATCTGGGGTAAAAAACCTCACTCCATTTGTAGTTTGAATTAACAGAAGCTGGGGGTGGAGTTCCTGGCTGAGACCTCTTGGTATCTGGGGGAAAGTATCCTCACTCCATTATAGTTTGAAATCACAGAAGCTGGGGGTGGAGTTCCTGGCTGCGACTTGTTGGTATCTGGGGGAAAAAACCTCACTCCATTTGTAGTTTGAGTTCACAGAGGTTGGAAGTGGAGTTCCGGGCTGAGACCTGTGAGAATCTGGGGAAAAAAAACCTCACTCCATTGTAGTTCGAATTCACAGAAGCTGGGGTGGAGTTCCTGGCTGAGACCTGTGGGTATCTGGGGGGTGAAAAAACTCATTCCATTGTAGTTTGAATTCACAGAGACTGGGTGTGGAGTTCCTGGCTGAGACTTGTTGGTATCTGGGGGAAAAAACCTCACTAGATTGTAGTTTGAATTCACAGAAGCTGGGGATGGAGTTCCAGGCTGAGACCTGTGAGTATCTGGGGAAAAAACCTCACTCCATTTGTAGTTTGAGTTCACAGAGACTGGGTGTGGAGTTCCTGGCTGCGACTTGTTGGTATCTGGGGGAAAAAACCTCACTAGATTGTAGTTTGAATTCACAGAAGCTGGGGATGGAGTTCCAGGCTGAGACCTGTGAGTATCTGGGGAAAAAACTTCACTCCATTGTGGTTTGAATTCACAGAAGCTGGGGTGGAGTTCCTGGCTGAGACTTGTGAGTATCTGGGGAAAAAACCTCACTCCATTGTAGTTTGAATTCACAGAAGCTGGGGGTGGAGTTCCTGGCTGAGACTTGTTGGTATCTGGGGAAAAAACTCACTCCATTGTAGTTTGAATTCACAGTGACTGGGGGTGGAGTTCCTGGCTGAGACCTGTGAGTATCTGGGATAAAAAACGTCACTCCATTGTATTTTGAATTAACAGAAGCTTGGGGTGGAGTTCCTGGCTGAGACCTGTGAGTATCTGGGAAAAAACCTCACTCCATTGTGGTTTGAATTCACAGAAGCTGGGGTGGAGTTCCTGGCTGAGACTGGGAGTATCTGGGATAAAAAACCTCACTCAATTGTAGTTTGAATTAACAAAAACTTGGGGTGGAGTTCCTGGCTACGACCTGTGAGTATCTGGGGGGGGGGGAACCTTACTCCATTGTAGTTTGAATTCACAGAAGCTGCGGGTGGAGTTCCAGGCTGAGACCTGTGAGTATCTGGGGAAAAAACCTCACTCCATTGTAGTTTGAATTCACAGAAGCTTGGGGTGGAGTTCCTGGCTGAGACTTGTTGGTATCTTTGGTAAAAAACCTCACTCCATTTGTAGTTTGAATTAACAGAAGCTTGGGGTGGAGTTCCTGGCTGAGACTTGTGAGTATCTGGGGAAAAAACCTCACTCCATTGTAGTTTGAATTCACAGAAGCTGGGGGTGGAGTTCCTGGCTGAGACCTGTGAGTATCTGGGATAAAAAACGTCACTCCATTGTATTTTGAATTAACAGAAGCTTGGGGTGGAGTTCCTGGCTGAGACTTGTGAGTATCTGGGGAAAAAACCTCACTCCATTGTAGTTTGAATTCACAGAAGCTGGGGGTGGATTTCCTGGCTGTGACTTGTTGGTATCTGGGGAAAAAACTCACTCCATTGTAGTTTGAATTCACAGTGACTGGGGGTGGAGTTCCTGGCTGAGACCTGTGAGTATCTGGGATGAAAAATATCACTCCATTGTATTTTGAATTAACAGAAGCTTGGGGTGGAGTTCCTGGCTGAGACTTGTGAGTATCTGGGGAAAAAACCTCACTCCATTGTAGTTTGAATGCACAGAAGCTGGGGGTGGAGTTCCTGGCTGTGACTTGTTGGTATCTGGGGAAAAAAACTCACTCCATTGTAGTTTGAATTCACAGTGACTGGGGGTGGAGTTCCTGGCTTAGACCTGTGAGTATCTGGGATAAAAAACGTCACTCCGTTGTATTTTGAATTAACAGAAGCTTGGGGTGGAGTTCCTGGCTTAGACTTGTTAGTATCTGGGAAAAAAACTTTACTCCATTGTACTTTGAATTCACAGAAGCTAGGGGTGGAGTTCCTGGCTGACACTTTTTGGTATCTGGGAAAAAAAACCTCACTCCATTGTAGTTTGAATTCACAGAAGCTAGGGGTGGAGTTCCTGGCTGAGACTTGTTGGTATCTGGGGTAAAAAACCTCACTCCATTTGTAGTTTGAGATCACAGAGGTTGGCTGTGGAGTTCGTGGCTGAGACCTGTGAGTATCTGGGAAAAAACCTCACTCCATTGTAGTTTGAATTCACAGAAGCTGGGGTGGAGTTCCTGGCTGAGACCTGTGAGTATCTGGGATAAAAAACGTCACTCCATTGTAGTTTGAATTAACAGAAGCTTGGGGTAGAGTTCCTGGCTGAGACCTGTTGGTATCCGGGGTAAAAAACCTCACTCCATTGTGGTTTGAATTCACAGAAGCTGGGGTGGAGTTCCTGGCGGAGACTGGGAGTATCTGGGATAAAAAACCTCACTCCATTGTAGTTTGAATTAACAGAAGCTTGGGGTGGAGTTCCTGGCTACGACCTGTGAGTATCTGGGGGGGGAACCTTACTCCATTGTAGTTTGAATTCACAGAAGCTGGGGGTGGAGTTCCAGGCTGAGACCTGTGAGTATCTGGGGAAAAAACGTCACTCCATTGTATTTTGAATTAACAGAAGCTTGGGGTGGAGTTCCTGGCTGAGTCTTGTGAGTATCTGGGGAAAAAACCTCACTCCATTGTAGTTTGAATTCACAGAAGCTGGGGATGGAGTTCCTGGCTGTGACTTGTTGGTATCTGGGGAAAAAACTCACTCCATTGTAGTTTGAATTCACAGTGACTGGGGGTGGAGTTCCTGGCTGAGACCTGTGAGTATCTGGGATAAAAAAACGTCACTCCGTTGTATTTTGAATTAACAGAAGCTTGGGGTGGAGTTCCTGGCTGAGACTTGTTAGTATCTGGGAAAAAAACTCTACTCCATTGTAGTTTGAATTCACAGAAGCTAGGGGTGGAGTTCCTGGCTGACACTTTTTGGTATCTGGGAAAAAAAACCTCACTCCATTGTAGTTTGAATTCACAGAAGCTAGGGGTGGAGTTCCTGGCTGAGACTTGTTGGTATCTGGGGTAAAAAACCTCACTCCATTTGTAGTTTGAGATCACAGAGGTTGGCTGTGGAGTTCGTGGCTGAGACCTGTGAGTATCTGGGAAAAAACCTCACTCCATTGTAGTTTGAATTCACAGAAGCTGGGGTGGAGTTCCTGGCTGAGACCTGTGAGTATCTGGGATAAAAAACGTCACTCCATTGTAGTTTGAATTAACAGAAGCTTGGGGTAGAGTTCCTGGCTGAGACCTGTTGGTATCCGGGGTAAAAAACCTCACTCCATTGTGGTTTGAATTCACAGAAGCTGGGGTGGAGTTCCTGGCGGAGACTGGGAGTATCTGGGATAAAAAACCTCACTCCATTGTAGTTTGAATTAACAGAAGCTTGGGGTGGAGTTCCTGGCTACGACCTGTGAGTATCTGGGGGGGGGGAACCTTACTCCATTGTAGTTTGAATTCACAGAAGCTGGGGGTGGAGTTCCAGGCTGAGACCTGTGAGTATCTGGGGAAAAAACGTCACTCCATTGTATTTTGAATTAACAGAAGCTTGGGGTGGAGTTCCTGGCTGAGTCTTGTGAGTATCTGGGGAAAAAACCTCACTCCATTGTAGTTTGAATTCACAGAAGCTGGGGATGGAGTTCCTGGCTGTGACTTGTTGGTATCTGGGGAAAAAACTCACTCCATTGTAGTTTGAATTCACAGTGACTGGGGGTGGAGTTCCTGGCTGAGACCTGTGAGTATCTGGGATAAAAAAACGTCACTCCGTTGTATTTTGAATTAACAGAAGCTTGGGGTGGAGTTCCTGGCTGAGACTTGTTAGTATCTGGGAAAAAAACTCTACTCCATTGTAGTTTGAATTCACAGAAGCTAGGGGTGGAGTTCCTGGCTGACACTTTTTGGTATCTGGGAAAAAAAAACCTCACTCCATTGTAGTTTGAATTCACAGAAGCTAGGGGTGGAGTTCCTGGCTGAGACTTGTTGGTATCTGGGGTAAAAAACCTCACTCCATTTGTAGTTTGAGATCACAGAGGTTGGCTGTGGAGTTCGTGGCTGAGACCTGTGAGTATCTGGGAAAAAACCTCACTCCATTGTAGTTTGAATTAACAGAAACTTGGGGTAGAGTTCCTGGCTGAGACCTGTGAGTATCTGGGGAAAAAACCTCACTCCACTGTAGTTGGAATACACAGAAGCTGGGGGTGGAGTTCCTGGCTGAGACCTCTTGGTATCTGGGGGAAAGTATCCTCACTCCATTATAGTTTGAAATCACAGAAGCTGGGGGTGGAGTTCCTGGCTGCGACTTGTTGGTATCTGGGGGAAAAAACCACACTCCATTTGTAGTTTGAGTTCACAGAGGTTGGAAGTGGAGTTCCAGGCTGAGACCTGTGAGTATCTGGGGGGTGAAAAACCTCATTCCATTGTAGTTTGAATTCACAGAGACTGGGTGTGGAGTTCCTGGCTGAGACTTGTTGGTATCTGGGGGAAAAAACCTCACTAGATTGTAGTTTGAATTCACAGAAGCTGGGGATGGAGTTCCAGGCTGAGACCTGTGAGTATCTGGGGAAAAAACCTCACTCCATTGTGGTTTGAATTCACAGAAGCTGGGGTGAAGTTCCTGGCTGAGACTGGGAGTATCGCGGATAAAAAATCTCACTCCATTGTAGTTTGAATTCACAAAAGCTGGGGTGGAGTTCCTGGCTGAGACTGGGAGTATCTCGGATAAAAAATCTCACTCCATTGTAGTTTGAATTAACAGAAGCTTGGGGTGGAGTTCCTGGCTGAGACCTGTGAGTATCTGGGGAAAAGCCTCACTCCATTGTAGTTTGAATTCACAGAAACTGGGGATGGAGTTCCTTGCTGAGACTTGTGAATATCTGGGGGGAAAAACCTTACTCCACTGTAGTTTGAATTCAGAGAGACTGGGGGTTGAGTTCCTGGCTTAGAACTGTTGGTTTCTGGGGGGAAAAACCTCACTCCATTGTAGTTTGAATTCACAGAAGATGGGGGTGGAGTTAAAGGCTGAGACCTGTGAGTATCTGGGAAAAAAACCACACTCCATTTTGGTTTGAATTCACAGAAGCTGGGGTGGAGTTCCTAGCTGAGACCTGTGAGTATCTCGGGGGGGAACCTCACTACATTGTAGTTTGAATTCACGAAAGCTTGGGGTGGAGTTACTGGCTGAGACCTGTGAGTATCTGGGGAAAAAACTCACTCCATTGTAGTTTGAATTCACAGTGACTGGGGATGGAGTTCCTGGCTGAGACTTGTGAATATGTGGGGAAAATCCCCACTCCGTTGTAGTTTGAATTCACAGAAGCTAGGGGTGGAGTTCCTTACTGACACTTTTTGGTATCTGGGAAAAAAAACCTCACTCTATTGTACTTTGAATTCACAGAAGCTAGGGGTGGAGTTCCTGGCTGAGACCTGTTGGTATCTGGGGTAAAAAACCTCACTCCATTTGTAGTTTGAATTAACAGAAGCTTGGGGTGGAGTTCCTGGCTGAGACCTGTTGGTATCTGGGGGAAAAAAACCTCACTCCATTGTAGTTTGAATTCACAGAAGCTGGGGGTGGAGTTCCAGGCTGAGACCTGTGAGTATCTGGGAAAAAAACCTCACTCCATTGTAGTTTGAATTCACAGAAGCTAGGGGTGGAGTTCCTGGCTGAGACTTGTTGGTATCTGGGGTAAAAAACCTCACTCCATTTGTAGTTTGAATTAACAGAAGCTTGGGGTGGAGTTCCTGGCTGACACCTGTTGGTATCTGGGGGGAAAAACGTCACTCCATTGTAGTTTGAATTCACAGAAGCTGGGGGTGGAGTTCCTGGCTGCGACTTCTTGGTATCTGGGGGAAAAAACCACACTCCATTTGTAGTTTGAGTTCACAGAGGTTGGAAGTGGAGTTCCGGGCTGAGACCTGTGAGAATCTGGGGGAAAAAAACTCACTCCATTGTAGTTCGAATTCACAGAAGCTGAGGTGGAGTTCCTGGCTGAGACCTGTGAGTATCTGGGGGGTGAAAAACCTCATTCCATTGTAGTTTGAATTCACAGAGACTGGGTGTGGAGTTCCTGGCTGAGACTTGTTGGTATCTTGGGGAAAAAACCTCACTAGATTGTAGTTTGAATTCACAGAAGCTGGGGATGGAGTTCCAGGCTGAGACCTGTGAGTATCTGGGGAATAAACCTCACTCCATTGTGGTTTGAATTCACAGAAGCTGGGGTGGAGTTCCTGGCTGAGACTGGGAGTATCTCGGATAAAAAATCTCACTCCATTGTAGTTTGAATTAACAGAAGCTTGGGGTGGAGTTCCTGGCTGAGACCTGTGAGTATCTGGGGAAAAGCCTCACTCCATTGTAGTTTGAATTCACAGAAACTGGGTGTGGAGTTCCTGGCTGCGACTTGTGAGTATTTGGGGGGGGGGGAAATCTTACTCCATTGTAGTTTGAATTCACAGAAGCTGGGGGTGGAGTTCCTGGCTGTGACTTGTTGGTATCTGGGGAAAAAACTCACTCCATTGTAGTTTGAATTCACAGTGACTGGGGGTGGAGTTCCTGGCTGAGACCTGTGAGTATCTGGGATAAAAAACGTCACTCCGTTGTATTTTGAATTCACAGAAGCTTGGGGTGGAGTTCCTGGCTGAGACTTGTTAGTATCTGGGAAAAAAACTCTACTCCATTGTAGTTTGAATTCACAGAAGCTAGGGGTGGAGTTCCTGGCTGACACTTTTTGGTATCTGGGAAAAAAAACCTCACTCCATTGTAGTTTGAATTCACAGAAGCTAGGGGTGGAGTTCCTGGCTGAGACTTGTTGGTATCTGGGGTAAAAAACCTCACTCCATTTGTAGTTTGAGATCACAGAGGTTGGCTGTGGAGTTCGTGGCTGAGACCTGTGAGTATCTGGGAAAAAACCTCACTCCATTGTAGTTTGAATTCACAGAAGCTGGGGTGGAGTTCCTGGCTGAGACCTGTGAGTATCTGGGATAAAAAACGTCACTCCATTGTAGTTTGAATTAACAGAAGCTTGGGGTAGAGTTCCTGGCTGAGACCTGTGAGTATCTGGGGAAAAAACCTCACTCCACTGTAGTTGGAATACACAGAAGCTAGGGGTGGAGTTCCTGGCTGAGACCTCTTGGTATCTGGGGGAAAGTATCCTCACTCCATTATAGTTTGAAATCACAGAAGCTGGGGGTGGAGTTCCTGGCTGCGACTTGTTGGTATCTGGGGGAAAAAACCTCACTCCATTTGTAGTTTGAGTTCACAGAGGTTGGAAGTGGAGTTCCAGGCTGAGACCTGTGAGTATCTGGGGAGTGAAAAACCTCATTCCATTGTAGTTTGAATTCACAGAGACTGGGTGTGGAGTTCCTGGCTGAGACTTGTTGGTATCTGGGGGAAAAAACCTCACTAGATTGTAGTTTGAATTCACAGAAGCTGGCGATGGAGTTCCAGGCTGAGACCTGTGAGTATCTGGGGAAAAAACCTCACTCCATTGTGGTTTGAATTCACAGAAGCTGGGGTGGAGTTCCTGGCTGAGACTGGGAGTATCTCGGATAAAAAATCTCACTCCATCGTAGTTTGAATTCACAGAAGCTGGGGTGGAGTTCCTGGCTGAGACTGGGAGTATCTCGGATAAAAAATCTCACTCCATTGTAGTTTGAATTAACAGAAGCTTGGGGTGGAGTTCCTGGCTGAGACCTGTGAGTTTCTGGGGAAGAGCCTCACTCCATTGTAGTTTGAATTCACAGAAACTGGGGATGGAGTTCCTTGCTGAGACTTGTGAATATCTGCGGGGAAAAACCTTACTCCACTGTAGTTTGAATTCAGAGAGACTGGGGGTTGAGTTTCTGGCTTAGAACTGTTGGTTTCTGGGGGGAAAAACCTCACTCCATTTTGGTTTGAATTCACAGAAGCTGGGGTGGAGTTCCTAGCTGAGACCTGTGAGTATCTCGGGGGGGAACCTCACTACATTGTAGTTTGAATTCACGAAAGCTTGGGGTGGAGTTACTAGCTGAGACCTGTGAGTATCTGGGGAAAAAACGTCACTCCATTGTAGTTTAAATTCACAGAAGCTTGGGGTGGAGTTCCTGGCTGAGACTTGTTGGTATCTGGGGAAAAAACTCACTCCATTGTAGTTTGAATTCACAGTGACTGGGGATGGAGTTCCTGGCTGAGACTTGTGAATATGTGGGGAAAATCCCCACTCCGTTGTAGTTTGAATTCACAGAAGCTAGGGGTGGAGTTCCTGGCTGACACTTTTTGGTATCTGGGAAAAAAAAAACTCACTCTATTGTAGTTTGAATTCACAGAAGCTAGGGGTGGAGTTCCTGGCTGAGACCTGTTGGTATCTGGGGTAAAAAACCTCACTCCATTTGTAGCTTGAATTAACAGAAGCTTGGGGTGGAGTTCCTGGCTGAGACCTGTTGGTATCTGGGGGAAAAAACCCTCACTCCATTTGTAGTTTGAGTTCACAGAGGTTGGAAGTGGAGTTCCGGGCTGAGACCTGTGAGAATCTGGGGAAAAAAAACTCACTCCATTGTAGTTCGAATTCACAGAAGCTGGGGTGGAGTTCCTGGCTGAGACCTGTGAGTATCTGGGGGGTGAAAAACCTCATTCCATTGTAGTTTGAATTCACAGAGACTGGGTGTGGAGTTCCTGGCTGAGACCTGTTGGTATCTGGGGAAAAAAACCTCACTAGATTGTAGTTTGAATTCACAGAAGCTGGGGATGGAGTTCCAGGCTGAGACCTGTGAGTATCTGGGGAAAAAACCTCACTCCATTGTGGTTTGAATTCACAGAAGCTGGGGTGGAGTTCCTGGCTGAGACTGGGAGTATCTCGGATAAAAAATCTCACTCCATTGTAGTTTGAATTAACAGAAGCTTGGGGTGGAGTTCCTGGCTGAGACCTGTGAGTATCTGGGGAAAAGCCTCACTCCATTGTAGTTTGAATTCACAGAAACTGGGTGTGGAGTTCCTGGCTGCGACTTGTGAGTATTTGGGGGGGGGGAAATCTTACTCCATTGTAGTTTGAATTCACAGAAGCTGTGGATGGAGTTCCTTGCTGAGACTTGTGAATATCTGGGGGGAAAAACCTTACTCCACTGTAGTTTGAATTCAGAGAGACTGGGGGTTGAGTTCCTGGCTTAGAACTGTTGGTTTCTGGGGGGAAAAACCTCACTCCATTGTAGTTTGAATTCAAAGAAGATGGGGGTGGAGTTCCAGGCTGAGACCTGTGAGTATCTGGGGAAAAAACCTCACTCCATTGTGGTTTGAATTCACAGAAGCTGTGGATGGAGTTCCTTGCTGAGACTTGTGAATATCTGGGGGGAAAAGCCTCACTCCATTGTAGTTTGAATTCACAGAAGCTAGGGGTGGAGTTCCTGGCTGAGACTTGTTGGTATCTGGGGTAAAAAACCTCACTCCATTTGTAGTTTGAGATCACAGAGGTTGGCTGTGGAGTTCGTGGCTGAGACCTGTGAGTATCTGGGAAAAAACCTCACTCCATTGTAGTTTGAATTCACAGAAGCTGGGGTGGAGTTCCTGGCTGAGACCTGTGAGTATCTGGGATAAAAAACGTCACTCCATTGTAGTTTGAATTAACAGAAGCTTGGGGTAGAGTTCCTGGCTGAAACCGGTGAGTATCTGGGGAAAAAACCTCACTCCACTGTAGTTGGAATACACAGAAGCTGGGGGTGGAGTTCCTGGCTGAGACCTCTTGGTATCTGGGGGAAAGTATCCTCACTCCATTATAGTTTGAAATCACAGAAGCTGGGGGTGAAGTTCCTGGCTGCGACTTGTTGGTATCTGGGGGAAAAAACCTCACTCCATTTGTAGTTTGAGTTCACAGAGGTTGGAAGTGGAGTTCCAGGCTGAGACCTGTGAGTATCTGGGGGGTAAAAAACCTCATTCCATTGTAGTTTGAATTCACAGAGACTGGGTGTGGAGTTCCTGGCTGAGACTTGTTGGTATCTGGGGGAAAAAACCTCACTAGATTGTAGTTTGAATTCACAGAAGCTGGGGATGGAGTTCCAGGCTGAGACCTGTGAGTATCTGGGGAAAAAAACCTAACTCCATTGTGGTTTGAATTCACAGAAGCTGGGGTGGAGTTCCTGGCTGAGACTGGGACTATCTCGGATAAAAAAATCTCACTCCATTGTAGTTTGAATTCACAGAAGCTGGGGTGGAGTTCCTGGCTGAGACTGGGAGTATCTCGGATAAAAAATCTCACTCCATTGTAGTTTGAATTAACAGAAGCTTGGGGTGGAGTTCCTGGCTGAGACCTGTTAGTATCTGGGGAAAAGCCTCACTCCATTGTAGTTTGAATTCACAGAAACTGGGGATGGAGTTCCTTGCTGAGACTTGTGAATATGTGGGGGGAAAAACCTCACTCCATTGTAGTTTGAATTCACAGAAGATGGGGGTGGAGTTAAAGGCTGAGACCTGTGAGTATCTGGGAAAAAAACCACACTCCATTTTGGTTTGAATTCACAGAAGCTGGGGTGGAGTTCCTAGCTGAGACCTGTGAGTATCTCGGGGGGGAACCTCACTACATTGTAGTTTGAATTCACGAAAGCTTGGGGTGGAGTTACTGGCTGAGACCTGTGAGTATCTGGGGAAAAAACGTCACTCCATTGTAGTTTGAATTCACAGAAGCTGGGGGTGGAGTTCCTGGCTGAGACTTGTTGGTATCTGGGGAAAAAACTCACTCCTTTGTAGTTTGAATTCACAGTGACTGGGGATGGAGTTCCTGGCTGAGACTTGTGAATATGTGGGGAAAATCCCCACTCCGTTGTAGTTTGAATTCACAGAAGCTAGGGGTGGAGTTCCTGGCTGACACTTTTTGGTATCTGGGAAAAAAAACCTCACTCTATTGTAGTTTGAATTCACAGAAGCTAGGGGTGGAGTTCCTGGCTGAGACCTGTTGGTATCTGGGGTAAAAAACCTCACTCCATTTGTAGTTTGAATTAACAGAAGCTTGGGGTGGAGTTCCTGGCTGAGACCTGTTGGTATCTGGGGGAAAAAAAACCTCACTCCATTGTAGTTTGAATTCACAGAAGCTGGGGGTGGAGTTCCAGGCTGAGACCTGTGAGTATCTGGGAAAAAAAACCTCACTCCATTGTAGTTTGAATTAACAGAAGCTAGGGGTGGAGTTCCTGGCTGAGACTTGTTGGTATCTGGGGTAAAAAACCTCACTCAATTTGTAGTTTGAATTAACAGAAGCTTGGGGTGGAGTTCCTGGCTGAGACCTGTTGGTATCTGGGGAAAAAAAAACCTCACTCCATTGTAGTTTGAATTAACAGAAGCTAGGGGTGGAGTTCCTGGCTGAGACTTGTTGGTATCTGGGGTAAAAAACCTCACTCAATTTGTAGTTTGAATTAACAGAAGCTTGGGGTGGAGTTCCTGGCTGAGACCTGTTGGTATCTGGGTGGAAAAAACCTCACCCCATTGTAGTTTGAATTCACAGAAGCTGTGGGTGGAGTTCCAGGCTGAGACCTCTGAGTATCTGGGGAAAAAACCTCACTCCACTGTAGTTGGAATACACAGAAGCTGGGGTGGAGTTCCTAGCTGAGACCTGTGAGTATCTCGGGGGGGAACCTCACTACATTGTAGTTTGAATTCACGAAAGCTTGGGGTTGAGTTACTGGCTGAGACCTGTGAGTATCTGGGGAAAAAACGTCACTCCATTGTAGTTTGAATTCACAGAAGCTGGGGGTGGAGTTCCTGGCTGAGACTTGTTGGTATCTGGGGAAAAAACTCACTCCTTTGTAGTTTGAATTCACAGTGAGTGGGGATGGAGTTCCTGGCTGAGACTTGTGAATATGTGGGGAAAATCCCCACTCCGTTGTAGTTTGAATTCACAGAAGCTAGGGGTGGAGTTCCTGGCTGACACTTTTTGGTATCTGGGAAAAAAAACCTCACTCTATTGTAGTTTGAATTCACAGAAGCTAGGGGTGGAGTTCCTGGCTGAGACCTGTTGGTATCTGGGGTAAAAAACCTCACTCCATTTGTAGTTTGAATTAACAGAAGCTTGGGGTGGAGTTCCTGGCTGAGACCTGTTGGTATCTGGGGAAAAAAAAACCTCACTCCATTGTAGTTTGAATTCACAGAAGCTGGGGGTGGAGTTCCAGGCTGAGACCTGTGAGTATCTGGGAAAAAAAACCTCACTCCATTGTAGTTTGAATTCACAGAAGCTAGGGGTGGAGTTCCTGGCTGAGACTTGTTGGTATCTGGGGTAAAAAACCTCACTCAATTTGTAGTTTGAATTAACAGAAGCTTGCGGTGGAGTTCCTGGCTGACACCTGTTGGTATCTGGGTGGAAAAAACCTCACCCCATTGTAGTTTGAATTCACAGAAGCTGTGGGTGGAGTTCCAGGCTGAGACCTGTGAGTATCTGGGGAAAAAACCTCACTCCACTGTAGTTGGAATACACAGAAGCTGGGGGTGGAGTTCCTGGCTGAGACCTCTTGGTATCTGGGGGAAAGTATCCTCACTCCATTATAGTTTGAAATCACAGAAGCTGGGGGTGGAGTTCCTGGCTGCGACTTGTTGGTATCTGGGGGAAAAAACCTCACTCCATTTGTAGTTTGAGTTTACAGAGGTTGGAAGTGGAGTTCCGGGCTGAGACCTGTGAGAATATGGGGAAAAAAACCTCACTCCATTGTAGTTCGAATTCACAGAAGCTGGGGTGGAGTTCCTGGCTCAGACCTGTGGGTATCTGGGGGGTGAAAAAACTCATTCCATTGTAGTTTGAATTCACAGAGACTGGGTGTGGAGTTCCTGGCTGAGACTTGTTGGTATCTGGGGGAAAAAACCTCACTAGATTGTAGTTTGAATTCACAGAAGCTGGGGATGGAGTTCCAGGCTGAGACCTGTGAGTATCTCGGGAAAAAACCTCACTCCGTTGTGCTTTGAATTCACAGAAGCTGGGGTGGAGTTCCTGGCTGAGACTGGGAGTATCTCGGATAAAAAATCTCACTCCATTGTAGTTTGAATTAACAGAAGCTTGGGGTGGAGTTCCTGGCTGAGACCTGTGAGTATTTTGGGGGGGGGGGGATCTTACTCCATTGTAGTTTGAATTCACAGAAGCTGTGGATGGAGTTCCTTGCTGAGACTTGTGAATATCTGGGGGGAAAAACCTTACTCCACTGTAGTTTGAATTCAGAGAGACTGGGGGTGGAGTTCCTGGCTTAGAACTGTTGGTTTCTGGGGGGGGAAACCTCACTCCATTGTAGTTTGAATTCACAGAAGATGGGGGTGGAGTTAAAGGCTGAGACCTGTGAGTATCTGGGAAAAAACCATACTCCATTTTCATTTGAATTCACAGAAGCTGGGGTGGAGTTCCTAGCTGAGACCTGTGAGTATCTCGGGGGGGAACCTCACTACATTGTAGTTTGAATTCACGAAAGCTTGGGGTGGAGTTACTGGCTGAGACCTGTTAGTATCTGGGGAAAAAACGTCACTCCATTGTAGTTTGAATTCACAGAAGCTGGGGGTGGAGTTCCTGGCTGAGACTTGTTGGTATCTGGGGAAAAAACTCACTCCATTGTAGTTTGAATTCACAGTGACTGGGGGTGGAGTTCCTGGCTGAGACCTGTGAGTATCTGGGATAAAAAACATCACTACGTTGTATTTTGAATTAACAGAAGCTTGGGGTGGAGTTCCTGTCTGAGACTTGTGAGTATCTGGGGAAAAAACCTCACTCCATTATAGTTTGAATTCACAGAAGCTGGGGGTGGAGTTCCTGGCTGAGACTTGTTGGTATCTGGGCAAAAAACTCACTCCATTGTAGTTTGAATTCACAGTGACTGGGGGTGGAGTTCCTGGCTGAGACCTGTGAGTATCTGGGATAAAAAACGTAACTCCGTTGTATTTTGAATTAACAGAAGCTTGGGGTGGAGTTCCTGGCTGAGATTTGTGAGTATCTGGGAAAAAAACTCCACAACATTGTAGTTTGAATTCACAGAAGCTAGGGGTGGAGTTCCTGGCTGAGACCTGTTGGTATCTGGGGTAAAAAACCTCACTCCATTTGTAGTTTGAATTAACAGAAGCTTGGGGTGGAGTTCCTGGCTGAGACCTGTTGGTATCTGGGGGAAAAAAACCTCACTCCATTGTAGTTTGAATTCACAGAAGCTGGGGGTGGAGTTCCAGGCTGAGACCTGTGAGTATCTGGGAAAAAAACCTCACTCCATTGTAGTTTGAATTCACAGAAGCTAGGGGTGGAGTTCCTGGCTGAGACTTGTTGGTATCTGGGGTAAAAAACCTAACTCCATTTGTAGTTTGAATTAACAGAAGCTTGGGGTGGAGTTCCTGGCTGACACCTGTTGGTATCTGGGTGGAAAAAACCTCACTCCATTTGTAGTTTGAGATCACAGAGGTTGGCTGTGGAGTTCGTGGCTGAGACCTGTGAGTATCTGGGAAAAAACCTCACTCCATTGTAGTTTGAATTCACAGAAGCTGGGGTGGAGTTCCTGGCTGAGACCTGTGAGTATCTGGGATAAAAAACGTCACTCCATTGTAGTTTGAATTAACAGAAGCTTGGGGTAGAGTTCCCGGCTGAGACCTGTGAGTATCTGGGGAAAAAACCTCACTCCACTGTAGTTGGAATACACAGAAGCTGGGGGTGGAGTTCCTGGCTGAGACCTCTTGGTATCTGGGGGAAAGTATCCTCACTCCATTATAGTTTGAAATCACAGAAGCTGGGGGTGGAGTTCCTGGCTGCGACTTGTTGGTATCTGGGGGAAAAAACCTCACTCCATTTGTAGTTTGAGTTCACAGAGGTTGGAAGTGTAGTTCCAGGCTGAGACCTGTGAGTATCTGGGGAGTGAAAAACCTCATTCCATTGTAGTTTGAATTCACAGAGACTGGGTGTGGAGTTCCTGGCTGAGACTTGTTGGTATCTGGGGGAAAAAACCTCACTAGATTGTAGTTTGAATTCACAGAAGCTGGCGATGGAGTTCCAGGCTGAGACCTGTGAGTATCTGGGGAAAAAACCTCACTCCATTGTGGTTTGAATTCACAGAAGCTGGGGTGGAGTTCCTGGCTGAGACTGGGAGTATCTCGGATAAAAAATCTCACTCCATTGTAGTTTGAATTCACAGAAGCTGGGGTGGAGTTCCTGGCTGAGACTGGGAGTATCTCGGATAAAAAAATCTCACTCCATTGTAGTTTGAATTAACAGAAGCTTGGGGTGGAGTTCCTGGCTGAGACCTGTGAGTATCTGGGGAAAAGCCTCACTCCATTGTAGTTTGAATTCACAGAAACTGGGGATGGAGTTCCTTGCTGAGACTTGTGAATATCTGGGGGGAAAAACCTTACTCCACTGTAGTTTGAATTCAGAGAGACTGGGGGTTGAGTTTCTGGCTTAGAACTGTTGGTTTCTGGGGGGGAAAACCTCACTCCATTGTAGTTTGATTTCACAGAAGATGGGGGTGGAGTTAAAGGCTGAGACCTGTGAGTATCTGGGAAAAAAACCACACTCCATTTTGGTTTGAATTCACAGAAGCAGGGGTGGAGTTCCTAGCTGAGACCTGTTGGTATCTGGGGGAAAAAAACCTCACTCCATTGTAGTTTGAATTCACAGAAGCTGGGGGTGGAGTTCCAGGCTGAGACCTGTGAGTATCTGGGGAAAAAACCTCACTCCACTGTAGTTGGAATACACAGAAGCTGGGGGTGGAGTTCCTGGCTGAGACCTCTTGGTATCTGGGGTTAAGTATCCTCACTCCATTATAGTTTGAAATCACAGAAGCTGGGGGTGGAGTTCCTGGCTGCGACTTGTTGGTATCTGGGGGAAAAAACCTCACTCCATTTGCAGTTTGAGTTCACAGAGGTTGGAAGTGGAGTTCCGGGCTGAGACCTGTGAGAATCTGTGGAAAAAAACCTCACTCCATTGTAGTTTGAATTAACAGAAGCTTGGGGTGGAGTTCCTGGCTGAGACTTGTGAGTATCTGGGGAAAAAACCTCACTCCATTGTAGTTTGAATTCACAGAAGCTGGGGGTGGAGTTCCTGGCTGAGACTTGTTGGTATCTGGGGATATAACTCACTCCATTGTCGTTTGAATTCACAGTGACTGGGGGTGGAGTTCCTGGCTGAGACCTGTGAGTATCTGGGATAAAAAACGTCACTCCATTGTATTTTGAATTAACAGAAGCTTGGGGTGGAGTTCCTGGCTGAGACTTGTGAGTATCTGGGGAAAAAACCTCACTCCATTGTAGTTTGAATTCACAGAAGCTGGGGGTGGAGTTCCTGGCTGTGACTTGTTGGTATCTGGGGAAAAAACTCACTCCATTGTAGTTTGAATTCACAGTGACTGGGGGTGGAGTTCCTGGCTGAGACCTGTGAGTATCTGGGATAAAAAACGTCACTCCGTTGTATTTTGAATTAACAGAAACTTGGGGTGGAGTTCCTGGCTGAGACTTGTGAGTATCTGGGAAAAAAACTCTACTCCATTGTAGTTTGAATTCACAGAAGCTAGGGGTGGAGTTCCTAGCTGACACTTTTTGGTATCTGGGAAAAAAAACCTCACTCCATTGTAGTTTGAATTCACAGAAGCTAGGGGTGGAGTTCCTGGCTGAGACTTGTTGGTATCTGGGGTAAAAAACCTCACTCCATTTGTAGTTTGAGATCACAGAGGTTGGCTGTGGAGTTCGTGGCTGAGACCTGTGAGTATCTGGGAAAAAACCTCACTCCATTGTAGTTTGAATTCACAGAAGCTGGGGTGGAGTTCCTGGCTGAGACCTGTGAGTATCTGGTATAAAAAACGTCACTCCATTGTAGTTTGAATTAACAGAAGCTTGGGGTAGAGTTGCTGGCTGAGACCTGTGAGTATCTGGGGAAAAAACCTCACTCCACTGTAGTTGGAATACACAGAAGCTGGGGGTGGAGTTCCTGGCTGAGACCTCTTGGTATCTGGGGGAAAGTATCCTCACTCCATTATAGTTTGAAATCACAGAAGCTGGGGGTGGAGTTCCTGGCTGCGACTTGTTGGTATCTGGGGGAAAAAACCTCACTCCATTTGTAGTTTGAGTTCACAGAGGTTGGAAGTGGAGTTCCAGGCTGAGACCTGTGAGTATCTGGGGGGTGAAAAACCTCATTCCATTGTAGTTTGAATTCACAGAGACTGGGTGTGGAGTTCCTGGATGAGACTTGTTGGTATCTGGGGGAAAAAACCTCACTAGATTGTAGTTTGAATTCACAGAAGCTGGGGATGGAGTTCCAGGCTGAGACCTGTGAGTATCTGGGGAAAAAACCTCACTCCATTGTGGTTTGAATTCACAGAAGCTGGGGTGGAGTTCCTGGCTGAGACTGGGAGTATCTCGGATAAAAAATCTCACTCCATTGTAGTTTGAATTCACAGAAGCTGGGGTGGAGTTCCTGGCTGAGACTGGGAGTATCTCGGATAAAAAATCTCACTCCATTGTAGTTTGAATTAACAGAAGCTTGGGGTGGAGTTCCTGGCTGAGACCTGTGAGTATCTGGGGAAAAGCCTCACTCCATTGTAGTTTGAATTCACAGAAACTGGGGATGGAGTTCCTTGCTGAGACTTGTGAATATCTGGGGGGGAAAACCTTACTCCACTATAGTTTGAATTCAGAGAGACTGGGGGTTGAGTTCCTGGCTTAGAACTGTTGGTTTCTGGGGGGAAAAACCTCACTCCATTGTAGTTTGAATTCACAGAAGATGGGGGTGGAGTTAAAGGCTGAGACCTGTGAGTATCTGGGAAAAAAACCACACTCCATTTTGGTTTGAATTCACAGAAGCTGGGGTGGAGTTCCTAGCTGAGACCTGTGAGTATCTCGGGGGGGAACCTCACTACATTGTAGTTTGAATTCACGAAAGCTTGGGGTGGAGTTACTGGCTGAGACCTGTGAGTATCTGGGGAAAAAACGTCACTCCATTGTAGTTTGAATTCACAGAAGCTGGGGGTGGAGTTCCTGGCTGAGACTTGTTGGTATCTGGGGAAAAAACTCACTCCATTGTAGTTTGAATTCACAGTGACTGGGGATGGAGTTCCTGGCTGAGACTTGTGAATATGTGGGGAAAATCCCCACTCCGTTGTAGTTTGAATTCACAGAAGCTAGGGGTGGAGTTCCTGGCTGACACTTTTTGGTATCTGGGAAAAAAAACCTCACTCTATTGTAGTTTGAATTCACAGAAGCTAGGGGTGGAGTTCCTGGCTGAGACCTGTTGGTATCTGGGGTAAAAAAACCTCACTCCATTTGTAGTTTGAATTAACAGAAGCTTGGGGTGGAGTTCCTGGCTGAGACCTGTTGGTATCTGGGGGAAAAAAACCTCACTCCATTTGTAGTTTGAGTTCACAGAGGTTGGAAGTGGAGTTCCGGGCTGAGACCTGTGAGAATCTGGGGAAAAAAAACTCACTCTATTGTAGTTCGAATTCACAGAAGCTGGGGTGGAGTTCCTGGCTGAGACCTGTGAGTATCTGGGGGGTGAAAAACCTCATTCCATTGTAGTTTGAATTCACAGAGAGTGGGTGTGGAGTTCCTGGCTGAGACTTGTTGGTATCTGGGGGAAAAAACCTCACTAGATTGTAGTTTGAATTCACAGAAGCTGGGGATGGAGTTCCAGGCTGAGACCTGTGAGTATCTGGGGAAAAAACCTCACTCCATTGTGGTTTGAATTCACAGAAGCTGGGGTGGAGTTCCTGGCTGAGACTGGGAGTATCTCGGATAAAAAATCTCACTCCATTGTAGTTTGAATTAACAGAAGCTTGGGGTGGAGTTCCTGGCTGAGACCTGTGAGTATCTGGGGAAAAGCCTCACTCCATTGTAGTTTGAATTCACAGAAACTGGGTGTGGAGTTCCTGGCTGCGACTTGTGAGTATTTGGGGGGGGGGAATCTTACTCCATTGTAGTTTGAATTCACAGAAGCTGTGGATGGAGTTCCTTGCTGAGACTTGTGAATATCTGGGGGGAAAAACCTTACTCCACTGTAGTTTGAATTCAGAGAGACTGGGGGTTGAGTTCCTGGCTTAGAACTGTTGGTTTCTGGGGGGAAAAACCTCACTCCATTGTTGTTTGAATTCAAAGAAGATGGGGGTGGAGTTAAAGGCTGAGACCTGTGAGTATCTGGGAAAAAAACCACACTCCATTTTGGTTTGAATTCACAGAAGCTGGGGTGGAGTTCCTAGCTGAGACCTGTGAGTATCTCGGGGGGGAACCTCACTACATTGTAGTTTGAATTCACGAAAGCTTGGGGTGGAGTTACTGGCTGAGACCTGTGAGTATCTGGGGAAAAAACGTCACTCTATTGTAGTTTGAATTCACAGAAGCTAGGGGTGGAGTTCCTGGCTGACACTTTTTGGTATCTGGGAAAAAAAACCTCACTCTATTGTAGTTTGAATTCACAGAAGCTAGGGGTGGAGTTCCTGGCTGAGACCTGTTGGTATCTGGGGTAAAAAACCTCACTCCATTTGTAGTTTGAATTAACAGAAGCTTGGGGTGGAGTTCCTGGCTGAGACCTGTTGGTATCTGGGGGAAAAAAAACCTCACTCCATTGTAGTTTGAATTCACAGAAGCTGGGGGTGGAGTTCCAGGCTGAGACCTGTGAGTATCTGGGAAAAAACCTCACTCCATTGTAGTTTGAATTCACAGAAGCTGGGGGTGGAGTTCCTGGCTGCGACTTGTTGGTATCTGGGGGAAAAAACCTCACTCCATTTGTAGTTTGAGTTCACAGAGGTTGGAAGTGGAGTTCCGGGCTGAGACCTGTGAGAATCTGGGGAAAAAAAACTCACTCCATTGCAGTTCGAATTCACAGAAGCTGGGGTGGAGTTCCTGGCTGAGACCTGTGAGTATCTGGGGGGTGAAAAACCTCATTCCATTGTAGTTTGAATTCACAGAGACTGGGTGTGGAGTTCCTGGCTGAGACTTGTTGGTATCTGGGGGAAAAAACCTCACTAGATTGTAGTTTGAATTCACAGAAGCTGGGGATGGAGTTCCAGGCTGAGACCTGTGAGTGTCTGGGGAAAAAACCTCACTCCATTGTGGTTTGAATTCACAGAAGCTGGGGTGGAGTTCCTGGCTGAGACTGGGAGTATCTCGGATAAAAAATCTCACTCCATTGTAGTTTGAATTAACAGAAGCTTGGTGTGGAGTTCCTGGCTGAGACCTGTGAGTATCTGGGGAAAAGCCTCACTCCATTGTAGTTTGAATTCAGAGAAACTGGGTGTGGAGTTCCTGGCTGCGGCTTGTGAGTATTTGGGGGGGGGGAATCTTACTCCATTGTAGTTTGAATTCACAGAAGCTGTGGATGGAGTTCCTTGCTGAGACTTGTGAATATCTGGGGGGAAAAGCCTCACTCCATTGTAGTTTGAATTCACAGAAGCTAGGGGTGGAGTTCCTGGCTGACACTTTTTGGTATCTGGGAAAAAAACCTCACTCCATTGTAGTTTGAATTCACAGAAGCTAGGGGTGGAGTTCCTGGCTGAGACTTGTTGGTATCTGGGGTAAAAAACCTCACTCCATTGTAGTTTGAATTCACAGAAGCTGGGGTGGAGTTCCTGGCTGAGACCTGTGAGTATCTGGGATAAAAAACGTCACTCCATTGTAGTTTGAATTAACAGAAGCTTGGGGTAGAGTTCCTGGCTGAGACCGGTGAGTATCTGGGAAAAAAACCTCACTCCACTGTAGTTGGAATACACAGAAGCTGGGGGTGGAGTTCCTGGCTGAGACCTCTTGGTATCTGGGGGAAAGTATCCTCACTCCATTTGTAGTTTGAGTTCACAGAGGTTGGAAGTGGAGTTCCAGGCTGAGACCTGTGAGTATCTGGGGGGTGAAAAACCTCATTCCATTGTAGTTTGAATTCACAGAGACTGGGTGTGGAGTAACTGGCTGAGACTTGTTGGTATCTGGGGGAAAAAACCTCACTAGATTGTAGTTTGAATTCACAGAAGCTGGGGATGGAGTTCCAGGCTGAGACCTGTGAGTATCTGGGGAAAAAACCTCACTCCATTGTGGTTTGAATTCACAGAAGCTGGGGTGGAGTTCCTGGCTGAGACTGGGACTATCTCGGATAAAAAATCTCACTCCATTGTAGTTTGAATTCACAGAAGCTGGGGTGGAGTTCCTGGCTGAGACTGGGAGTATCTCGGATAAAAAATCTCACTCCATTGTAGTTTGAATTAACAGAAGCTTGGGGTGGAGTTCCTGGCTGAGACCTGTGAGTATCTGGGGAAAAGCCTCACTCCATTGTAATTTGAATTCACAGAAACTGGGGATGGAGTTCCTTGCTGAGACTTGTGAATATCTGGGGGGGAAAACCTCACTCCATTGTAGTTTGAATTCACAGAAGATGGGGGTGGAGTTAAAGGCTGAGACCTGTGAGTATCTGGGAAAAAAACCACACTCCATTTTGGTTTGAATTCACAGAAGCTGGGGTGGAGTTCCTAGCTGATACCTGTGAGTATCTCGGGGGGGAACCTCACTACATTGTAGTTTGAATTCACGAAAGCTTGGGGTGGAGTTACTGGCTGAGACCTGTGAGTATCTGGGGAAAAAACGTCACTCCATTGTAGTTTGAATTCACAGAAGCTGGGCGTGGAGTTCCTGGCTGAGACCTGTGAGTATCTGGGATAAAAAACGTCACTCCGTTGTATTTTGAATTAACAGAAACTTGGGGTGGAGTTCCTGGCTGAGACTTGTGAGTATCTGGGAAAAAAACTCTACTCCATTGTAGTTTGAATTCACAGAAGCTAGGGGTGGAGTTCCTAGCTGACACTTTTTGGTATCTGGGAAAAAAAACCTCACTCCATTGTAGTTTGAATTCACAGAAGCTAGGGGTGGAGTTCCTGGCTGAGACTTGTTGGTATCTGGGGTAAAAAACCTCACTCCATTTGTAGTTTGAGATCACAGAGGTTGGCTGTGGAGTTCGTGGCTGAGACCTGTGAGTATCTGGGAAAAAACCTCACTCCATTGTAGTTTGAATTCACAGAAGCTGGGGTGGAGTTCCTGGCTGAGACCTGTGAGTATCTGGTATAAAAAACGTCACTCCATTGTAGTTTGAATTAACAGAAGCTTGGGGTAGAGTTGCTGGCTGAGACCTGTGAGTATCTGGGGAAAAAACCTCACTCCACTGTAGTTGGAATACACAGAAGCTGGGGGTGGAGTTCCTGGCTGAGACCTCTTGGTATCTGGGGGAAAGTATCCTCACTCCATTATAGTTTGAAATCACAGAAGCTGGGGGTGGAGTTCCTGGCTGCGACTTGTTGGTATCTGGGGGAAAAAACCTCACTACATTTGTAGTTTGAGTTCACAGAGGTTGGAAGTGGAGTTCCAGGCTGAGACCTGTGAGTATCTGGGGGGTGAAAAACCTCATTCCATTGTAGTTTGAATTCACAGAGACTGGGTGTGGAGTTCCTGGATGAGACTTGTTGGTATCTGGGGGAAAAAACCTCACTAGATTGTAGTTTGAATTCACAGAAGCTGGGGATGGAGTTCCAGGCTGAGACCTGTGAGTATCTGGGGAAAAAACCTCACTCCATTGTGGTTTGAATTCACAGAAGCTGGGGTGGAGTTCCTGGCTGAGACTGGGAGTATCTCGGATAAAAAATCTCACTCCATTGTAGTTTGAATTCACAGAAGCTGGGGTGGAGTTCCTGGCTGAGACTGGGAGTATCTCGGATAAAAAATCTCACTCCATTGTAGTTTGAATTAACAGAAGCTTGGGGTGGAGTTCCTGGCTGAGACCTGTGAGTATCTGGGGAAAAGCCTCACTCCATTGTAGTTTGAATTCACAGAAACTGGGGATGGAGTTCCTTGCTGAGACTTGTGAATATCTGGGGGGGAAAACCTTACTCCACTATAGTTTGAATTCAGAGAGACTGGGGGTTGAGTTCCTGGCTTAGAACTGTTGGTTTCTGGGGGGAAAAACCTCACTCCATTGTAGTTTGAATTCACAGAAGATGGGGGTGGAGTTAAAGGCTGAGACCTGTGAGTATCTGGGAAAAAAACCACACTCCATTTTGGTTTGAATTCACAGAAGCTGGGGTGGAGTTCCTAGCTGAGACCTGTGAGTATCTCGGGGGGGAACCTCACTACATTGTAGTTTGAATTCACGAAAGCTTGGGGTGGAGTTACTGGCTGAGACCTGTGAGTATCTGGGGAAAAAACGTCACTCCATTGTAGTTTGAATTCACAGAAGCTGGGGGTGGAGTTCCTGGCTGAGACTTGTTGGTATCTGGGGAAAAAACTCACTCCATTGTAGTTTGAATTCACAGTGACTGGGGATGGAGTTCCTGGCTGAGACTTGTGAATATGTGGGGAAAATCCCCACTCCGTTGTAGTTTGAATTCACAGAAGCTAGGGGTGGAGTTCCTGGCTGACACTTTTTGGTATCTGGGAAAAAAAACCTCACTCTATTGTAGTTTGAATTCACAGAAGCTAGGGGTGGAGTTCCTGGCTGAGACCTGTTGGTATCTGGGGTAAAAAAACCTCACTCCATTTGTAGTTTGAATTAACAGAAGCTTGGGGTGGAGTTCCTGGCTGAGACCTGTTGGTATCTGGGGGAAAAAAACCTCACTCCATTTGTAGTTTGAGTTCACAGAGGTTGGAAGTGGAGTTCCGGGCTGAGACCTGTGAGAATCTGGGAAAAAAAAACTCACTCTATTGTAGTTCGAATTCACAGAAGCTGGGGTGGAGTTCCTGGCTGAGACCTGTGAGTATCTGGGGGGTGAAAAACCTCATTCCATTGTAGTTTGAATTCACAGAGAGTGGGTGTGGAGTTCCTGGCTGAGACTTGTTGGTATCTGGGGGAAAAAACCTCACTAGATTGTAGTTTGAATTCACAGAAGCTGGGGATGGAGTTCCAGGCTGAGACCTGTGAGTATCTGGGGAAAAAACCTCACTCCATTGTGGTTTGAATTCACAGAAGCTGGGGTGGAGTTCCTGGCTGAGACTGGGAGTATCTCGGATAAAAAATCTCACTCCATTGTAGTTTGAATTAACAGAAGCTTGGGGTGGAGTTCCTGGCTGAGACCTGTGAGTATCTGGGGAAAAGCCTCACTCCATTGTAGTTTGAATTCACAGAAACTGGGTGTGGAGTTCCTGGCTGCGACTTGTGAGTATTTGGGGGGGGGAATCTTACTCCATTGTAGTTTGAATTCACAGAAGCTGTGGATGGAGTTCCTTGCTGAGACTTGTGAATATCTGGGGGGAAAAACCTTACTCCACTGTAGTTTGAATTCAGAGAGACTGGGGGTTGAGTTCCTGGCTTAGAACTGTTGGTTTCTGGGGGGAAAAACCTCACTCCATTGTTGTTTGAATTCAAAGAAGATGGGGGTGGAGTTAAAGGCTGAGACCTGTGAGTATCTGGGAAAAAAACCACACTCCATTTTGGTTTGAATTCACAGAAGCTGGGGTGGAGTTCCTAGCTGAGACCTGTGAGTATCTCGGGGGGGAACCTCACTACATTGTAGTTTGAATTCACGAAAGCTTGGGGTGGAGTTACTGGCTGAGACCTGTGAGTATCTGGGGAAAAAACGTCACTCTATTGTAGTTTGAATTCACAGAAGCTAGGGGTGGAGTTCCTGGCTGACACTTTTTGGTATCTGGGAAAAAAAACCTCACTCTATTGTAGTTTGAATTCACAGAAGCTAGGGGTGGAGTTCCTGGCTGAGACCTGTTGGTATCTGGGGTAAAAAACCTCACTCCATTTGTAGTTTGAATTAACAGAAGCTTGGGGTGGAGTTCCTGGCTGAGACCTGTTGGTATCTGGGGGAAAAAAAACCTCACTCCATTGTAGTTTGAATTCACAGAAGCTGGGGGTGGAGTTCCAGGCTGAGACCTGTGAGTATCTGGGAAAAAACCTCACTCCATTGTAGTTTGAATTCACAGAAGCTGGGGGTGGAGTTCCTGGCTGCGACTTGTTGGTATCTGGGGGAAAAAACCTCACTCCATTTGTAGTTTGAGTTCACAGAGGTTGGAAGTGGAGTTCCGGGCTGAGACCTGTGAGAATCTGGGGAAAAAAAAACTCACTCCATTGCAGTTCGAATTCACAGAAGCTGGGGTGGAGTTCCTGGCTGAGACCTGTGAGTATCTGGGGGGTGAAAAACCTCATTCCATTGTAGTTTGAATTCACAGAGACTGGGTGTGGAGTTCCTGGCTGAGACTTGTTGGTATCTGGGGGAAAAAACCTCACTAGATTGTAGTTTGAATTCACAGAAGCTGGGGATGGAGTTCCAGGCTGAGACCTGTGAGTGTCTGGGGAAAAAACCTCACTCCATTGTGGTTTGAATTCACAGAAGCTGGGGTGGAGTTCCTGGCTGAGACTGGGAGTATCTCGGATAAAAAATCTCACTCCATTGTAGTTTGAATTAACAGAAGCTTGGTGTGGAGTTCCTGGCTGAGACCTGTGAGTATCTGGGGAAAAGCCTCACTCCATTGTAGTTTGAATTCAGAGAAACTGGGTGTGGAGTTCCTGGCTGCGGCTTGTGAGTATTTGGGGGGGGGGGAATCTTACTCCATTGTAGTTTGAATTCACAGAAGCTGTGGATGGAGTTCCTTGCTGAGACTTGTGAATATCTGGGGGGAAAAGCCTCACTCCATTGTAGTTTGAATTCACAGAAGCTAGGGGTGGAGTTCCTGGCTGACACTTTTTGGTATCTGGGAAAAAAAACCTCACTCCATTGTAGTTTGAATTCACAGAAGCTAGGGGTGGAGTTCCTGGCTGAGACCTGTGAGTATCTGGGATAAAAAACGTCACTCCATTTGTAGTTTGAGATCACAGAGGTTGGCTGTGGAGTTCGTGGCTGAGACCTGTGAGTATCTGGGAAAAAACCTCACTCCATTGTAGTTTGAATTCACAGAAGCTGGGGTGGAGTTCCTGGCTGAGACCTGTGAGTATCTGGGATAAAAAACGTCACTCCATTGTAGTTTGAATTAACAGAAGCTTGGGGTAGAGTTCCTGGCTGAGACCGGTGAGTATCTGGGAAAAAAACCTCACTCCACTGTAGTTGGAATACACAGAAGCTGGGGGTGGAGTTCCTGGCTGAGACCTCTTGGTATCTGGGGGAAAGTATCCTCACTCCATTTGTAGTTTGAGTTCACAGAGGTTGGAAGTGGAGTTCCAGGCTGAGACCTGTGAGTATCTGGGGGGTGAAAAACCTCATTCCATTGTAGTTTGAATTCACAGAGACTGGGTGTGGAGTAACTGGCTGAGACTTGTTGGTATCTGGGGGAAAAAACCTCACTAGATTGTAGTTTGAATTCACAGAAGCTGGGGATGGAGTTCCAGGCTGAGACCTGTGAGTATCTGGGGAAAAAACCTCACTCCATTGTAGTTTGAATTCACAGAAACTGGGGATGGAGTTCCTTGCTGAGACTTGTGAATATCTGGGGGGGAAAACCTTACTCCACTATAGTTTGAATTCAGAGAGACTGGGGGTTGAGTTCCTGGCTTAGAACTGTTGGTTTCTGGGGGGAAAAACCTCACTCCATTGTAGTTTGAATTCACAGAAGATGGGGGTGGAGTTAAAGGCTGAGACCTGTGAGTATCTGGGGAAAAAACCTCACTCCATTGTGGTTTGAATTCACAGAAGCTGGGGTGGAGTTCCTGGCTGAGACTGGGACTATCTCGGATAAAAAATCTCACTCCATTGTAGTTTGAATTCACAGAAGCTGGGGTGGAGTTCCTGGCTGAGACTGGGAGTATCTCGGATAAAAAATCTCACTCCATTGTAGTTTGAATTAACAGAAGCTTGGGGTGGAGTTCCTGGCTGAGACCTGTGAGTATCTGGGGAAAAGCCTCACTCCATTGTAGTTTGAATTCACAGAAACTGGGGATGGAGTTCCTTGCTGAGACTTGTGAATATCTGGGGGGGAAAACCTCACTCCATTGTAGTTTGAATTCACAGAAGATGGGGGTGGAGTTAAAGGCTGAGACCTGTGAGTATCTGGGAAAAAAACCACACTCCATTTTGGTTTGAATTCACAGAAGCTGGGGTGGAGTTCCTAGCTGATACCTGTGAGTATCTCGGGGGGGAACCTCACTACATTGTAGTTTGAATTCACGAAAGCTTGGGGTGGAGTTACTGGCTGAGACCTGTGAGTATCTGGGGAAAAAACGTCACTCCATTGTAGTTTGAATTCACAGAAGCTGGGCGTGGAGTTCCTGGCTGAGACTTGTTGGTATCTGGGGAAAAAACTCACTCCTTTGTAGTTTGAATTCACAGAAGCTGGGGTGGAGTTCCTGGCTGAGACCTGTGAGTATCTGGGGAAAAAACGTCACTCCATTGTAGTTTGAATTCACAGAAGCTGGGGGTGGAGTTCCTGGCTGAGACTTGTTGGTATCTGGGGAAAAAACTCACTCCATTGTAGTTTGAATTCACAGTGACTGGGGATGGAGTTCCTGGCTGAGACTTGTGAATATGTGGGGAAAATCCCCACTCCGTTGTAGTTTGAATTCACAGAAGCTAGGGGTGGAGTTCCTGGCTGACACTTTTTGGTATCTGGGAAAAAAAACCTCACTCTATTGTAGTTTGAATTCACAGAAGCTAGGGGTGGAGTTCCTGGCTGAGACCTGTTGGTATCTGGGGTAAAAAACCTCACTCCATTTGTAGTTTGAATTAACAGAAGCTTGGGGTGGAGTTCCTGGCTGAGACCTGTTGGTATCTGGGGGAAAAAAAACCTCACTCCATTGTAGTTTGAATTCACAGAAGCTGGGGGTGGAGTTCCAGGCTGAAACCTGTGGGTATCTGGGGAAAAAAAACCTCACTCCATTGTAGTTCGAATTCACAGAAGCTGGGGTGGAGTTCCTGGCTGAGACCTGTGGGTATCTGGGGGGTGAAAAAACTCATTCCATTGTAGTTTGAATTCACAGAGACTGGGTGTGGAGTTCCTGGCTGAGACTTGTTGGTATCTGGGGGAAAAAACCTCACTAGATTGTAGTTTGAATTCACAGAAGCTGGGGATGGAGTTCCAGGCTGAGACCTGTGAGTATCTGGGGAAAAAACCTCACTCCATTTGTAGTTTGAGTTCACAGAGACTGGGTGTGGAGTTCCTGGCTGCGACTTGTTGGTATCTGGGGGAAAAAACCTCACTAGATTGTAGTTTGAATTCACAGAAGCTGGGGATGGAGTTCCAGGCTGAGACCTGTGAGTATCTGGGGAAAAAACTTCACTCCATTGTGGTTTGAATTCACAGAAGCTGGGGTGGAGTTCCTGGCTGAGACTGGGAGTATCTCGGATAGAAAATCTCACTCCATTGTAGTTTGAATTAACAGAAGCTTGGGGTGGAGTTCCTGGCTGCGACTTGTGAGTATTTGGGGGGGGGAATCTTACTCCATTGTAGTTTGAATTCACAGAAGCTGTGGATGGAGTTCCTTGCTGAGACTTGTGAATATCTGGGGGGAAAAACCTTACTCCACTGTAGTTTGAATTCAGAGAGACTAGGGGTGGAGTTCCTGGCTTAGAACTGTTGGTTTCTGGGGGGGAAAACCTCACTCCATTGTAGTTTGAATTCACAGAACATGGGGGTGGAGTTAAAGGCTGAGACCTGTGAGTATCTGGGAAAAAAACCTCACTCCATTGTAGTTTGAATTCACAGAAGCTAGGGGTGGAGTTCCTGGCTGAGACTTGTTGGTATCTGGGGTAAAAAACCTCACTCCATTTGTAGTTTGAATTAACAGAAGCTTGGGGTGGAGTTCCTGGCTGAGACCTGTTGGTATCTGGGGGAAAAAAACCTCACTCCATTGTAGTTTGAATTCACAGAAGCTGGGGGTGGAGTTCCAGGCTGAGACCTGTGAGTATCTGGGAAAAAACCTCACTCCATTGTAGTTTGAATTCACAGAAGCTTGGGGTGGAGTTCCTGGCTGCGACTTGTTGGTATCTGGGGGAAAAAACCTCACTCCATTTGTAGTTTGAGTTCACAGAGGTTGGAAGTGGAGTTCCGGGCTGAGACCTGTGAGAATCTGGGGAAAAAAAACTCACTCCATTGCAGTTCGAATTCACAGAAGCTGGGGTGGAGTTCCTGGATGAGACCTGTGAGTATCTGGGGGGTGAAAAACCTCATTCCATTGTAGTTTGAATTCACAGAGACTGGGTGTGGAGTTCCTGGCTGAGACTTGTTGGTATCTGGGGGAAAAAACCTCACTAGATTGTAGTTTGAATTCACAGAAGCTGGGGATGGAGTTCCAGGCTGAGACCTGTGAGTATCTGGGGAAAAGCCTCACTCCTTTGTAGTTTGAATTAACAGAAGCTTGGTGTGGAGTTCCTGGCTGAGACCTGTGAGTATCTGGGGAAAAGCCTCACTCCATTGTAGTTTGAATTCAGAGAAACTGGGTGTGGAGTTCCTGGCTGCGGCTTGTGAGTATTTGGGGGGGGGGAATCTTACTCCATTGTAGTTTGAATTCACAGAAGCTGGGGATGGAGTTCCTTGCTGAGACTTGTGAATATCTGGGGGGAAAAGCCTCACTCCATTGTAGTTTGAATTCACAGAAGCTAGGGGTGGAGTTCCTGGCTGACACTTTTTGGTATCTGGGAAAAAAAACCTCACTCCATTGTAGTTTGAATTCACAGAAGCTAGGGGTGGAGTTCCTGGCTGAGACTTGTTGGTATCTGGGGTAAAAAACCTCACTCCATTTGTAGTTTGAGATCACAGAGGTTGGCTGTGGAGTTCGTGGCTGAGACCTGTGAGTATCTGGGAAAAAACCTCACTCCATTGTAGTTTGAATTCACAGAAGCTGGGGTGGAGTTCCTGGCTGAGACCTGTGAGTATCTGGGATAAAAAACGTCACTCCATTGTAGTTTGAATTAACAGAAGCTTGGGGTAGAGTTCCTGGCTGAGACCGGTGAGTATCTGGGGAAAAAACCTCACTCCACTGTAGTTGGAATACACAGAAGCTGGGGGTGGAGTTCCTGGCTGAGACCTCTTGGTATCTGGGGGAAAGTATCCTCACTCCATTATAGTTTGAAATCACAGAAGCTGGGGGTGAAGTTCCTGGCTGCGACTTGTTGGTATCTGGGGGAAAAAACCTCACTCCATTTGTAGTTTGAGTTCACAGAGGTTGGAAGTGGAGTTCCAGGCTGAGACCTGTGAGTATCTGGGGGGTGAAAAACCTCATTCCATTGTAGTTTGAATTCACAGAGACTGGGTGTGGAGTTCCTGGCTGAGACTTGTTGGTATCTGGGGGAAAAAACCTCACTAGATTGTAGTTTGAATTCACAGAAGCTGGGGATGGAGTTCCAGGCTGAGACCTGTGAGTATCTGGGGAAAAAACCTCACTCCATTGTGGTTTGAATTCACAGAAGCTGGGGTGGAGTTCCTGGCTGAGACTGGGACTATCTCGGATAAAAAATCTCACTCCATTGTAGTTTGAATTCACAGAAGCTGGGGTGGAGTTCCTGGCTGAGACTGGGAGTATCTCGGATAAAAAATCTCACTCCATTGTAGTTTGAATTAACAGAAGCTTGGGGTGGAGTTCCTGGCTGAGACCTGTGAGTATCTGGGGAAAAGCCTCACTCCATTGTAGTTTGAATTCACAGAAACTGGGGATGGAGTTCCTTGCTGAGACTTGTGAATATCTGGGGGGAAAAACCTCACTCCATTGTAGTTTGAATTCACAGAAGATGGGGGTGGAGTTAAAGGCTGAGACCTGTGAGTATCTGGGAAAAAAACCACACTCCATTTTGGTTTGAATTCACAGAAGCTGGGGTGGAGTTCCTAGCTGATACCTGTGAGTATCTCGGGGGGGAACCTCACTACATTGTAGTTTGAATTCACGAAAGCTTGGGGTGGAGTTACTGGCTGAGACCTGTGAGTATCTGGGGAAAAAACGTCACTCCATTGTAGTTTGAATTCACAGAAGCTGGGGGTGGAGTTCCTGGCTGAGACTTGTTGGTATCTGGGGAAAAAACTCACTCCTTTGTAGTTTGAATTCACAGTGACTGGGGATGGAGTTCCTGGCTGAGACTTGTGAATATGTGGGGAAAATCCCCACTCCGTTGTAGTTTGAATTCACAGAAGCTAGGGGTGGAGTTCCTGGCTGACACTTTTTGGTATCTGGGAAAAAAAAACCTCACTCTATTGTAGTTTGAATTCACAGAAGCTAGGGGTGGAGTTCCTGGCTGAGACCTGTTGGTATCTGGGGTAAAAAACCTCACTCCATTTGTAGTTTGAATTAACAGAAGCTTGGGGTGGAGTTCCTGGCTGAGACCTGTTGGTATCTGGGGGAAAAAAAACCTCACTCCATTGTAGTTTGAATTCACAGAAGCTGGGGGTGGAGTTCCAGGCTGAGACCTGTTAGTATCTGGGAAAAAAAACCTCACTCCATTGTAGTTTGAATTCACAGAAGCTAGGGGTGGAGTTCCTGGCTGAGACTTGTTGGTATCTGGGGTAAAAAACCTCACTCCATTTGTAGTTTGAATTAACAGAAGCTGGGGGTGGAGTTCCTGGCTGAGACCTCTTGGTATCTGGGGGAAAGTATCCTCACTCCATTATAGTTTGAAATCACAGAAGCTGGGGGTGGAGTTCCTGGCTGCGACTTGTTGGTATCTGGGGGAAAAAACCTCACTCCATTTGTAGTTTGAGTTCACAGAGGTTGGAAGTGGAGTTCCGGGCTGAGACCTGTGAGAATCTGGGGAAAAAAACCTCACTCCATTGTAGTTCGAATTCACAGAAGCTGGGGTGGAGTTCCTGGCTGAGACCTGTGGGTATCTGGGGGGTGAAAAAACTCATTCCATTGTAGTTTGAATTCACAGAGACTGGGTGTGGAGTTCCTGGCTGAGACTTGTTGGTATCTGGGGGAAAAAACCTCACTAGATTGTAGTTTGAATTCACAGAAGCTGGGGATGGAGTTCCAGGCTGAGACCTGTGAGTATCTGGGGAAAAAACCTCACTCCATTTGTAGTTTGAGTTCACAGAGACTGGGTGTGGAGTTCCTGGCTGCGACTTGTTGGTATCTGGGGGAAAAAACCTCACTAGATTGTAGTTTGAATTCACAGAAGCTGGGGATGGAGTTCCAGGCTGAGACCTGTGAGTATCTGGGGAAAAAACTTCACTCCATTGTGGTTTGAATTCACAGAAGCTGGGGTGGAGTTCCTGGCTGAGACTGGGAGTATCTCGGATAAAAAATCTCACTCCATTGTAGTTTGAATTAACAGAAGCTTGGGGTGGAGTTCCTGGCTGCGACTTGTGAGTATTTGGGGGGGGGGAAATCTTACTCCATTGTAGTTTGAATTCACAGAAGCTGTGGATGGAGTTCCTTGCTGAGACTTGTGAATATCTGGGGGGAAAAACCTTACTCCACTGTAGTTTGAATTCAGAGAGACTAGGGGTGGAGTTCCTGGCTTAGAACTGTTGGTTTCTGGGGGGGAAAACCTCACTCCATTGTAGTTTGAATTCACAGAACATGGGGGTGGAGTTAAAGGCTGAGACCTGTGAGTATCTGGGAAAAAAACCACACTCCATTTTGGTTTGAATTCACAGAAGCTGGGGTGGAGTTCCTAGCTGAGACCTGTGAGTATCTCGGGGGGGAACTACAAACATTGTAGTTTGAATTCACGAAAGCTTGGGGTGGAGTTACTGGCTGAGACCTGTGAGTATCTGGGGAAAAAACGTCACTCTATTGTAGTTTGAATTCACAGAAGCTAGGGGTGGAGTTCCTGGCTGACACTTTTTGGTATCTGGGAAAAAAAACCTCACTCTATTGTAGTTTGAATTCACAGAATCTAGGGGTGGAGTTCCTGGCTGAGACCTGTTGGTATCTGGGGTAAAAAACCTCACTCCATTTGTAGTTTGAATTAACAGAAGCTTGGGGTGGAGTTCCTGGCTGAGACCTGTTGGTATCTGGGGGAAAAAAAACCTCACTCCATTGTAGTTTGAATTCACAGAAGCTGGGGGTGGAGTTCCAGGCTGAGACCTGTGAGTATCTGGGAAAAAACCTCACTCCATTGTAGTTTGAATTCACAGAAGCTGGGGGTGGAGTTCCTGGCTGCGACTTGTTGGTATCTGGGGGAAAAAACCTCACTCCATTTGTAGTTTGAGTTCACAGAGGTTGGAAGTGGAGTTCCGGGCTGAGACCTGTGAGAATCTGGGGAAAAAAAACTCACTCCATTGCAGTTCGAATTCACAGAAGCTGGGGTGGAGTTCCTGGCTGAGACCTGTGAGTATCTGGGGGGTGAAAAACCTCATTCCATTGTAGTTTGAATTCACAGAGACTGGGTGTGGAGTTCCTGGCTGAGACTTGTTGGTATCTGGGGGAAAAAACCTCACTAGATTGTAGTTTGAATTCACAGAAGCTGGGGATGGAGTTCCAGGCTGAGACCTGTGAGTGTCTGGGGAAAAAACCTCACTCCATTGTGGTTTGAATTCACAGAAGCTGGGGTGGAGTTCCTGGCTGAGACTGGGAGTATCTCGGATAAAAAATCTCACTCCATTGTAGTTTGAATTAACAGAAGCTTGGTGTGGAGTTCCTGGCTGAGACCTGTGAGTATCTGGGGAAAAGCCTCACTCCATTGTAGTTTGAATTCAGAGAAACTGGGTGTGGAGTTCCTGGCTGCGGCTTGTGAGTATTTGGGGGGGGGGGAATCTTACTCCATTGTAGTTTGAATTCACAGAAGCTGTGGATGGAGTTCCTTGCTGAGACTTGTGAATATCTGGGGGGAAAAGCCTCACTCCATTGTAGTTTGAATTCACAGAAGCTAGGGGTGGAGTTCCTGGCTGACACTTTTTGGTATCTGGGAAAAAAAACCTCACTCCATTGTAGTTTGAATTCACAGAAGCTAGGGGTGGAGTTCCTGGCTGAGACTTGTTGGTATCTGGGGTAAAAAACCTCACTCCATTTGTAGTTTGAGATCACAGAGGTTGGCTGTGGAGTTCGTGGCTGAGACCTGTGAGTATCTGGGAAAAAACCTCACTCCATTGTAGTTTGAATTCACAGAAGCTGGGGTGGAGTTCCTGGCTGAGACCTGTGAGTATCTGGGATAAAAAACGTCACTCCATTGTAGTTTGAATTAACAGAAGCTTGGGGTAGAGTTCCTGGCTGAGACCGGTGAGTATCTGGGAAAAAAACCTCACTCCACTGTAGTTGGAATACACAGAAGCTGGGGGTGGAGTTCCTGGCTGAGACCTCTTGGTATCTGGGGGAAAGTATCCTCACTCCATTTGTAGTTTGAGTTCACAGAGGTTGGAAGTGGAGTTCCAGGCTGAGACCTGTGAGTATCTGGGGGGTGAAAAACCTCATTCCATTGTAGTTTGAATTCACAGAGACTGGGTGTGGAGTAACTGGCTGAGACTTGTTGGTATCTGGGGGAAAAAACCTCACTAGATTGTAGTTTGAATTCACAGAAGCTGGGGATGGAGTTCCAGGCTGAGACCTGTGAGTATCTGGGGAAAAAACCTCACTCCATTGTGGTTTGAATTCACAGAAGCTGGGGTGGAGTTCCTGGCTGAGACTGGGACTATCTCGGATAAAAAATCTCACTCCATTGTAGTTTGAATTCACAGAAGCTGGGGTGGAGTTCCTGGCTGAGACTGGGAGTATCTCGGATAAAAAATCTCACTCCATTGTAGTTTGAATTAACAGAAGCTTGGGGTGGAGTTCCTGGCTGAGACCTGTGAGTATCTGGGGAAAAGCCTCACTCCATTGTAGTTTGAATTCACAGAAACTGGGGATGGAGTTCCTTGCTGAGACTTGTGAATATCTGGGGGGAAAAACCTCACTCCATTGTAGTTTGAATTCACAGAAGATGGGGGTGGAGTTAAAGGCTGAGACCTGTGAGTATCTGGGAAAAAAACCTCACTCCATTGTAGTTTGAATTCACAGAAGCTAGGGGTGGAGTTCCTGGCTGAGACTTGTTGGTATCTGGGGTAAAAAACCTCACTCCATTTGTAGTTTGAATTAACAGAAGCTTGGGGTGGAGTTCCTGGCTGAGACCTGTTGGTATCTGGGGGAAAAAAACCTCACTCCATTGTAGTTTGAATTCACAGAAGCTGGGGGTGGAGTTCCAGGCTGAGACCTGTGAGTATCTGGGAAAAAACCTCACTCCATTGTAGTTTGAATTCACAGAAGCTTGGGGTGGAGTTCCTGGCTGCGACTTGTTGGTATCTGGGGGAAAAAACCTCACTCCATTTGTAGTTTGAGTTCACAGAGGTTGGAAGTGGAGTTCCGGGCTGAGACCTGTGAGAATCTGGGGAAAAAAAACTCACTCCATTGCAGTTCGAATTCACAGAAGCTGGGGTGGAGTTCCTGGATGAGACCTGTGAGTATCTGGGGGGTGAAAAACCTCATTCCATTGTAGTTTGAATTCACAGAGACTGGGTGTGGAGTTCCTGGCTGAGACTTGTTGGTTTCTGGGGGAAAAAACCTCACTAGATTGTAGTTTGAATTCACAGAAGCTGGGGATGGAGTTCCAGGCTGAGACCTGTGAGTATCTGGGGAAAAGCCTCACTCCTTTGTAGTTTGAATTAACAGAAGCTTGGTGTGGAGTTCCTGGCTGAGACCTGTGAGTATCTGGGGAAAAGCCTCACTCCATTGTAGTTTGAATTCAGAGAAACTGGGTGTGGAGTTCCTGGCTGCGGCTTGTGAGTATTTGGGGGGGGGGGAATCTTACTCCATTGTAGTTTGAATTCACAGAAGCTGGGGATGGAGTTCCTTGCTGAGACTTGTGAATATCTGGGGGGAAAAGCCTCACTCCATTGTAGTTTGAATTCACAGAAGCTAGGGGTGGAGTTCCTGGCTGACACTTTTTGGTATCTGGGAAAAAAAACCTCACTCCATTGTAGTTTGAATTCACAGAAGCTAGGGGTGGAGTTCCTGGCTGAGACTTGTTGGTATCTGGGGTAAAAAACCTCACTCCATTTGTAGTTTGAGATCACAGAGGTTGGCTGTGGAGTTCGTGGCTGAGACCTGTGAGTATCTGGGAAAAAACCTCACTCCATTGTAGTTTGAATTCACAGAAGCTGGGGTGGAGTTCCTGGCTGAGACCTGTGAGTATCTGGGATAAAAAACGTCACTCCATTGTAGTTTGAATTAACAGAAGCTTGGGGTACAGTTCCTGGCTGAGACCGGTGAGTATCTGGGGAAAAAACCTCACTCCACTGTAGTTGGAATACACAGAAGCTGGGGGTGGAGTTCCTGGCTGAGACCTCTTGGTATCTGGGGGAAAGTATCCTCACTCCATTATAGTTTGAAATCACAGAAGCTGGGGGTGAAGTTCCTGGCTGCGACTTGTTGGTATCTGGGGGAAAAAACCTCACTCCATTTGTAGTTTGAGTTCACAGAGGTTGGAAGTGGAGTTCCAGGCTGAGACCTGTGAGTATCTGGGGAAAAAACCTCACTCCATTGTGGTTTGAATTCACAGAAGCTGGGGTGGAGTTCCTGGCTGAGACTGGGACTATCTCGGATAAAAAATCTCACTCCATTGTAGTTTGAATTCACAGAAGCTGGGGTGGAGTTCCTGGCTGAGACTGGGAGTATCTCGGATAAAAAATCTCACTCCATTGTAGTTTGAATTAACAGAAGCTTGGGGTGGAGTTCCTGGCTGAGACCTGTGAGTATCTGGGGAAAAGCCTCACTCCATTGTAGTTTGAATTCACAGAAACTGGGGATGGAGTTCCTTGCTGAGACTTGTGAATATCTGGGGGGAAAAACCTCACTCCATTGTAGTTTGAATTCACAGAAGATGGGGGTGGAGTTAAAGGCTGAGACCTGTGAGTATCTGGGAAAAAAACCACACTCCATTTTGGTTTGAATTCACAGAAGCTGGGGTGGAGTTCCTAGCTGATACCTGTGAGTATCTCGGGGGGGAACCTCACTACATTGTAGTTTGAATTCACGAAAGCTTGGGGTGGAGTTACTGGCTGAGACCTGTGAGTATCTGGGGAAAAAACGTCACTCCATTGTAGTTTGAATTCACAGAAGCTGGGGGTGGAGTTCCTGGCTGAGACTTGTTGGTATCTGGGGAAAAAACTCACTCCTTTGTAGTTTGAATTCACAGTGACTGGGGATGGAGTTCCTGGCTGAGACTTGTGAATATGTGGGGAAAATCCCCACTCCGTTGTAGTTTGAATTCACAGAAGCTAGGGGTGGAGTTCCTGGCTGACACTTTTTGGTATCTGGGAAAAAAAAACCTCACTCTATTGTAGTTTGAATTCACAGAAGCTAGGGGTGGAGTTCCTGGCTGAGACCTGTTGGTATCTGGGGTAAAAAACCTCACTCCATTTGTAGTTTGAATTAACAGAAGCTTGGGGTGGAGTTCCTGGCTGAGACCTGTTGGTATCTGGGGGAAAAAAAACCTCACTCCATTGTAGTTTGAATTCACAGAAGCTGGGGGTGGAGTTCCAGGCTGAGACCTGTTAGTATCTGGGAAAAAAAACCTCACTCCATTGTAGTTTGAATTCACAGAAGCTAGGGGTGGAGTTCCTGGCTGAGACTTGTTGGTATCTGGGGTAAAAAACCTCACTCCATTTGTAGTTTGAATTAACAGAAGCTGGGGGTGGAGTTCCTGGCTGAGACCTCTTGGTATCTGGGGGAAAGTATCCTCACTCCATTATAGTTTGAAATCACAGAAGCTGGGGGTGGAGTTCCTGGCTGCGACTTGTTGGTATCTGGGGGAAAAAACCTCACTCCATTTGTAGTTTGAGTTCACAGAGGTTGGAAGTGGAGTTCCGGGCTGAGACCTGTGAGAATCTGGGGAAAAAAACCTCACTCCATTGTAGTTCGAATTCACAGAAGCTGGGGTGGAGTTCCTGGCTGAGACCTGTGGGTATCTGGGGGGTGAAAAAACTCATTCCATTGTAGTTTGAATTCACAGAGCCTGGGTGTGGAGTTCCTGGCTGAGACTTGTTGGTATCTGGGGGAAAAAACCTCACTAGATTGTAGTTTGAATTCACAGAAGCTGGGGATGGAGTTCCAGGCTGAGACCTGTGAGTATCTGGGGAAAAAACCTCACTCCATTTGTAGTTTGAGTTCACAGAGACTGGGTGTGGAGTTCCTGGCTGCGACTTGTTGGTATCTGGGGGAAAAAACCTCACTAGATTGTAGTTTGAATTCACAGAAGCTGGGGATGGAGTTCCAGGCTGAGACCTGTGAGTATCTGGGGAAAAAACTTCACTCCATTGTGGTTTGAATTCACAGAAGCTGGGGTGGAGTTCCTGGCTGAGACTGGGAGTATCTCGGATAAAAAATCTCACTCCATTGTAGTTTGAATTAACAGAAGCTTGGGGTGGAGTTCCTGGCTGCGACTTGTGAGTATTTGGGGGGGGGAAATCTTACTCCATTGTAGTTTGAATTCACAGAAGCTGTGGATGGAGTTCCTTGCTGAGACTTGTGAATATCTGGGGGGAAAAACCTTACTCCACTGTAGTTTGAATTCAGAGAGACTAGGGGTGGAGTTCCTGGCTTAGAACTGTTGGTTTCTGGGGGGGAAAACCTCACTCCATTGTAGTTTGAATTCACAGAACATGGGGGTGGAGTTAAAGGCTGAGACCTGTGAGTATCTGGGAAAAAAACCACACTCCATTTTGGTTTGAATTCACAGAAGCTGGGGTGGAGTTCCTAGCTGAGACCTGTGAGTATCTCGGGGGGGAACTACAAACATTGTAGTTTGAATTCACGAAAGCTTGGGGTGGAGTTACTGGCTGAGACCTGTGAGTATCTGGGGAAAAAACGTCACTCTATTGTAGTTTGAATTCACAGAAGCTAGGGGTGGAGTTCCTGGCTGACACTTTTTGGTATCTGGGAAAAAAAACCTCACTCTATTTTAGTTTGAATTCACAGAATCTAGGGGTGGAGTTCCTGGCTGAGACCTGTTGGTATCTGGGGTAAAAAACCTCACTCCATTTGTAGTTTGAATTAACAGAAGCTTGGGGTGGAGTTCCTGGCTGAGACCTGTTGGTATCTGGGGGAAAAAAAACCTCACTCCATTGTAGTTTGAATTCACAGAAGCTGGGGGTGGAGTTCCAGGCTGAGACCTGTGAGTATCTGGGAAAAAACCTCACTCCATTGTAGTTTGAATTCACAGAAGCTGGGGGTGGAGTTCCTGGCTGCGACTTGTTGGTATCTGGGGGAAAAAACCTCACTCCATTTGTAGTTTGAGTTCACAGAGGTTGGAAGTGGAGTTCCGGGCTGAGACCTGTGAGAATCTGGGGAAAAAAAACTCACTCCATTGCAGTTCGAATTCACAGAAGCTGGGGTGGAGTTCCTGGCTGAGACCTGTGAGTATCTGGGGGGTGAAAAACCTCATTCCATTGTAGTTTGAATTCACAGAGACTGGGTGTGGAGTTCCTGGCTGAGACTTGTTGGTATCTGGGGGAAAAAACCTCACTAGATTGTAGTTTGAATTCACAGAAGCTGGGGATGGAGTTCCAGGCTGAGACCTGTGAGTGTCTGGGGAAAAAACCTCACTCCATTGTGGTTTGAATTCACAGAAGCTGGGGTGGAGTTCCTGGCTGAGACTGGGAGTATCTCGGATAAAAAATCTCACTCCATTGTAGTTTGAATTAACAGAAGCTTGGTGTGGAGTTCCTGGCTGAGACCTGTGAGTATCTGGGGAAAAGCCTCACTCCATTGTAGTTTGAATTCAGAGAAACTGGGTGTGGAGTTCCTGGCTGCGGCTTGTGAGTATTTGGGGGGGGGGAATCTTACTCCATTGTAGTTTGAATTCACAGAAGCTGTGGATGGAGTTCCTTGCTGAGACTTGTGAATATCTGGGGGGAAAAGCCTCACTCCATTGTAGTTTGAATTCACAGAAGCTAGGGGTGGAGTTCCTGGCTGACACTTTTTGGTATCTGGGAAAAAAAACCTCACTCCATTGTAGTTTGAATTCACAGAAGCTAGGGGTGGAGTTCCTGGCTGAGACTTGTTGGTATCTGGGGTAAAAAACCTCACTCCATTTGTAGTTTGAGATCACAGAGGTTGGCTGTGGAGTTCGTGGCTGAGACCTGTGAGTATCTGGGAAAAAACCTCACTCCATTGTAGTTTGAATTCACAGAAGCTGGGGTGGAGTTCCTGGCTGAGACCTGTGAGTATCTGGGATAAAAAACGTCACTCCATTGTAGTTTGAATTAACAGAAGCTTGGGGTAGAGTTCCTGGCTGAGACCGGTGAGTATCTGGGAAAAAAACCTCACTCCACTGTAGTTGGAATACACAGAAGCTGGGGGTGGAGTTCCTGGCTGAGACCTCTTGGTATCTGGGGGAAAGTATCCTCACTCCATTTGTAGTTTGAGTTCACAGAGGTTGGAAGTGGAGTTCCTGGCTGAGACCTGTGAGTATCTGGGGGGTGAAAAACCTCATTCCATTGTAGTTTGAATTCACAGAGACTGGGTGTGGAGTAACTGGCTGAGACTTTTTGGTATCTGGGGGAAAAAACCTCACTAGATTGTAGTTTGAATTCACAGAAGCTGGGGATGGAGTTCCAGGCTGAGACCTGTGAGTATCTGGGGAAAAAACCTCACTCCATTGTGGTTTGAATTCACAGAAGCTGGGGTGGAGTTCCTGGCTGAGACTGGGACTATCTCGGATAAAAAATCTCACTCCATTGTAGTTTGAATTCACAGAAGCTGGGGTGGAGTTCCTGGCTGAGACTGGGAGTATCTCGGATAAAAAATCTCACTCCATTGTAGTTTGAATTAACAGAAGCTTGGGGTGGAGTTCCTGGCTGAGACCTGTGAGTATCTGGGGAAAAGCCTCACTCCATTGTAGTTTGAATTCACAGAAACTGGGGATGGAGTTCCTTGCTGAGACTTGTGAATATCTGGGGGGAAAAACCTCACTCCATTGTAGTTTGAATTCACAGAAGATGGGGGTGGAGTTAAAGGCTGAGACCTGTGAGTATCTGGGAAAAAAACCACACTCCATTTTGGTTTGAATTCACAGAAGCTGGGGTGGAGTTCCTAGCTGATACCTGTGAGTATCTCGGGGGGGAACCTCACTACATTGTAGTTTGAATTCACGAAAGCTTGGGGTGGAGTTACTGGCTGAGACCTGTGAGTATCTGGGGAAAAAACGTCACTCCATTGTAGTTTGAATTCACAGAAGCTGGGCGTGGAGTTCCTGGCTGAGACTTGTTGGTATCTGGGGAAAAAACTCACTCCTTTGTAGTTTGAATTCACAGAAGCTGGGGTGGAGTTCCTGGCTGAGACCTGTGAGTATCTGGGGAAAAAACGTCACTCCATTGTAGTTTGAATTCACAGAAGCTGGGGGTGGAGTTCCTGGCTGAGACTTGTTGGTATCTGGGGAAAAAACTCACTCCATTGTAGTTTGAATTCACAGTGACTGGGGATGGAGTTCCTGGCTGAGACTTGTGAATATGTGGGGTAAATCCCCACTCCGTTGTAGTTTGAATTCACAGAAGCTAGGGGTGGAGTTCCTGGCTGACACTTTTTGGTATCTGGGAAAAAAAACCTCACTCTATTGTAGTTTGAATTCACAGAAGCTAGGGGTGGAGTTCCTGGCTGAGACCTGTTGGTATCTGGGGTAAAAAACCTCACTCCATTTGTAGTTTGAATTAACAGAAGCTTGGGGTGGAGTTCCTGGCTGAGACCTGTTGGTATCTGGGGGAAAAAAAACCTCACTCCATTGTAGTTTGAATTCACAGAAGCTGGGGGTGGAGTTCCAGGCTGAGACCTGTTAGTATCTGGGAAAAAAAACCTCACTCCATTGTAGTTTGAATTCACAGAAGCTAGGGGTGGAGTTCCTGGCTGAGACTTGTTGGTATCTGGGGTAAAAAACCTCACTCCATTTGTAGTTTGAATTAACAGAAGCTGGGGGTGGAGTTCCTGGCTGAGACCTCTTGGTATCTGGGGGAAAGTATCCTCACTCCATTATAGTTTGAAATCACAGAAGCTGGGGGTGGAGTTCCTGGCTGCGACTTGTTGGTATCTGGGGGAAAAAACCTCACTCCATTTGTAGTTTGAGTTCACAGAGGTTGGAAGTGGAGTTCCGGGCTGAGACCTGTGAGAATCTGGGGAAAAAAAACCTCACTCCATTGTAGTTCGAATTCACAGAAGCTGGGGTGGAGTTCCTGGCTGAGACCTGTGGGTATCTGGGGGGTGAAAAAACTCATTCCATTGTAGTTTGAATTCACAGAGACTGGGTGTGGAGTTCCTGGCTGAGACTTGTTGGTATCTGGGGGAAAAAACCTCACTAGATTGTAGTTTGAATTCACAGAAGCTGGGGATGGAGTTCCAGGCTGAGACCTGTGAGTATCTGGGGAAAAAACCTCACTCCATTTGTAGTTTGAGTTCACAGAGACTGGGTGTGGAGTTCCTGGCTGCGACTTGTTGGTATCTGGGGGAAAAAACCTCACTAGATTGTAGTTTGAATTCACAGAAGCTGGGGATGGAGTTCCAGGCTGAGACCTGTGAGTATCTGGGGAAAAAACTTCACTCCATTGTGGTTTGAATTCACAGAAGCTGGGGTGGAGTTCCTGGCTGAGACTGGGAGTATCTCGGATAAAAAATCTCACTCCATTGTAGTTTGAATTAACAGAAGCTTGGGGTGGAGTTCCTGGCTGCGACCTGTGAGTATTTGGGGGGGGGAAATCTTACTCCATTGTAGTTTGAATTCACAGAAGCTGTGGATGGAGTTCCTTGCTGAGACTTGTGAATATCTGGGGGGAAAAACCTTACTCCACTGTAGTTTGAATTCAGAGAGACTAGGGGTGGAGTTCCTGGCTTAGAACTGTTGGTTTCTGGGGGGGAAAACCTCACTCCATTGTAGTTTGAATTCACAGAACATGGGGGTGGAGTTAAAGGCTGAGACCTGTGAGTATCTGGGAAAAAAACCTCACTCCATTGTAGTTTGAATTCACAGAAGCTAGGGGTGGAGTTCCTGGCTGAGACTTGTTGGTATCTGGGAAAAAACCTCACTCCATTGTAGTTTGAATTCACAGAAGCTGGGGGTGGAGTTCCTGGCTGCGACTTGTTGGTATCTGGGGGAAAAAACCTCACTCCATTTGTAGTTTGAGTTCACAGAGGTTGGAAGTGGAGTTCCGGGCTGAGACCTGTGAGAATCTGGGGAAAAAAAACTCACTCCATTGCAGTTCGAATTCACAGAAGCTGGGGTGGAGTTCCTGGCTGAGACCTGTGAGTATCTGGGGAAAAAAAACCTCACTCCATTGTAGTTCGAATTCACAGAAGCTGGGGTGGAGTTCCTGGCTGAGACCTGTGGGTATCTGGGGGGTGAAAAAACTCATTCCATTGTAGTTTGAATTCACAGAGACTGGGTGTGGAGTTCCTGGCTGAGACTTGTTGGTATCTGGGGGAAAAAACCTCACTAGATTGTAGTTTGAATTCACAGAAGCTGGGGATGGAGTTCCAGGCTGAGACCTGTGAGTATCTGGGGAAAAAACCTCACTCCATTTGTAGTTTGAGTTCACAGAGACTGGGTGTGGAGTTCCTGGCTGCGACTTGTTGGTATCTGGGGGAAAAAACCTCACTAGATTGTAGTTTGAATTCACAGAAGCTGGGGATGGAGTTCCAGGCTGAGACCTGTGAGTATCTGGGGAAAAAACTTCACTCCATTGTGGTTTGAATTCACAGAAGCTGGGGTGGAGTTCCTGGCTGAGACTGGGAGTATCTCGGATAAAAAATCTCACTCCATTGTAGTTTGAATTAACAGAAGCTTGGGGTGGAGTTCCTGGCTGCGACTTGTGAGTATTTGGGGGGGGGGGAAATCTTACTCCATTGTAGTTTGAATTCACAGAAGCTGTGGATGGAGTTCCTTGCTGAGACTTGTGAATATCTGGGGGGAAAAACCTTACTCCACTGTAGTTTGAATTCAGAGAGACTAGGGGTGGAGTTCCTGGCTTAGAACTGTTGGTTTCTGGGGGGGAAAACCTCACTCCATTGTAGTTTGAATTCACAGAACATGGGGGTGGAGTTAAAGGCTGAGACCTGTGAGTATCTGGGAAAAAAACCTCACTCCATTGTAGTTTGAATTCACAGAAGCTAGGGGTGGAGTTCCTGGCTGAGACTTGTTGGTATCTGGGGTAAAAAACCTCACTCCATTTGTAGTTTGAATTAACAGAAGCTTGGGGTGGAGTTCCTGGCTGACACCTGTTGGTATCTGGGTGGAAAAAACCTCACTCCATTGTAGTTTGAATTCACAGAAGCTGGGGGTGGAGTTCCAGGCTGAGACCTGTGAGTATCTGGGGAAAAAACCTCACTCCACTGTAGTTGGAATACACAGAAGCTGGGGGTGGAGTTCCTGGCTGAGACCTCTTGGTATCTGGGGGAAAGTATCCTCACTCCATTATAGTTTGAAATCACAGAAGCTGGGGGTGGAGTTCCTGGCTGCGACTTGTTGGTATCTGGGGGAAAAAACCTCACTCCATTTGTAGTTTGAGTTCACAGAGGTTGGAAGTGGAGTTCCGGGCTGAGACCTGTGAGAATCTGGGGAAAAAAACCTGACTCCATTGTAGTTCGAATTCACAGAAGCTGGGGTGGAGTTCCTGGCTGAGACCTGTGAGTATCTGGGGGGTGAAAATACTCATTCCATTGTAGTTTGAATTCACAGAGACTGGGTGTGGAGTTCCTGGCTGAGACTTGTTGGTATCTGTGGGAAAAAACCTCACTAGATTGTAGTTTGAATTCACAGAAGCTGGGGGTGGAGTTCCTGGCTGAGACCTGTGATTATCTGGGAAAAAAACCTCACTCCATTGTGGTTTGAATTCACAGAAGCTGGGGTGGAGTTCCTGGCTGAGACTGGGAGTATCTGGGATAAAAAACCTCACTCCATTGTAGTTTGAATTAACAGAAGCTTGGGGTGGAGTTCCTGGCTACGACCTGTGAGTATCTGGGGGGGGGAACCTTACTCCATTGTAGTTTGAATTCACAGAAGCTGGGGGTGGAGTTCCAGGCTTAGACCTGTGAGTATCTGGGGAAAAAACCTCACTCCATTGTAGTTTGAATTCACAGAAGCTAGGGGTGGAGTTCCTGGCTGAGACTTGTTGGTATCTTTGGTAAAAACCTCACTCCATTTGTAGTTTGAATTAACAGAAGCTTGGGGTGGAGTTCCTGGCTGAGACTTGTGAATATCTGGGGAAAAAACCTCACTCCATTGTGGTTTGAATTCACAGAGACGGGGGGTGGAGTTCCTGGCTGAGACCTGTGATTATCTGGGAAAAAAACCTCACTCCATTGTGGTTTGAATTCACAGAAGCTGGGGTGGAGTTCCTGGCTGCGACCTGTGAGTATCTGGGGAAAAAACCTCACTCCATTGTCGTTTGAATTCACAGAAGCTTGGGGTGGAGTTAAAGGCTGAGTCGTGAATATCTGGGGAAAAAACCTCACTCCATTGTAGTTTGAATTCACATAAACTAGGGGTGGAGTTCCTGGCTGAGACTTGTTGGTATCTGGGGTAATAAACCTCACTCCATTTGTAGTTTGAGTTCACAGAGGTTGGGTGTGGAGTTCCAGGCTGAGACCTGTGAGTATCTGGGGAAAAAACCTCACTCCATTGTGGTTTGAATTCACAGAAGCTGGGGTGGAGTTCCTGGCTGAGACTGGGAGTATCTGGGATAAAAAACCTCACTCCATTGTAGTTTGAATTAACAGAAGCTTGGGGTGGAGTTCCTGGCTAGGACTTGTGAGTATCTAGGGGGGGACTTAACTCCATTGTAGTTTGAATTCACAGAAGCTGGGGATGGAGTTCCTGGCTGAGACTTGTGAATATCTGGGGAAAAAAGCTTCCACCATTGTAGTTTGAATTCAAAGAAGCTGGGGGTGGAGTTATAGGCTGAGACCTGTGAGTATCTGGGAAAAAAACCTCACTCCATTGTGGTTTGAATTCACAGAAGCTGGGGATGGAGTTCCTTGCTGAGACTTGTGAATATCTGGGAAATAAACCTTCCACCATTGTAGTTTGAATTCAAAGAAGCTGGGGGTGGAGTTCTTGGCTGAGACTTGTTGGTATCTGGGGTAAAAAACCTCACTCCATTTGTAGTTTGAGTTCACAGAGGTTGGCTGTGGAGATCCTGGCTGAGACCTGTGAGTATCTGGAAAAAAAACCTCACTCCATTGTAGTTTGAATTCAAAGAAGCTGGGGGTGGAGTTCCTGGCTTAGACCTGTTGGTTTCTGGGGGGAAAAACCTCACTCCATTGTAGTTTGAATTCACAGAAGATGGGGGTGGAGTTAAAGGCTGAGACCTGTGAGTATCTGGGGAAAAACCTCACTCCATTGTAGTTTGAATTCTCGGAAGGTGGGGGTGGAGTTCCTGGCTGAGACCTGTGATTATCTCAGGGGGGGGGAACCTCACTACATTGTGGTTTGAATTCACAGAAGCTTGGGGTGGAGTTCCTGGCTGAGACCTGTGAGTATCTGGGGAAAAAACCTCACTCCATTGTCGTTTGAAATCACAGAAGCTGGGGGTGGAGTTCCTGGCTGAGACCTGTGAGTATCTGGGAAAAAACCTCACTCCATTGTAGTTTGAATTCACAGAAGCTAGGTGTGGAGTTCCTGGCTGAGACCTGTGAGTATCTGGGGGAAAACCTCACTCCATTGTAGTTTGAATTCAAAGAAGCTGGGTGTGGAGTTCCTGGCTGAGACCTGTGAGTATCTGGGGAAAAAACCTCACTCCATTGTCGTTTGAATTCACAGAAGCTGGGTGTGGAGTTCCTGGCTGCGACTTGTGAGTATTTGGGGGGGGGGGAAATCTTACTCCATTGTAGTTTGAATTCACAGAAGCTGTGGATGGAGTTCCTTGCTGAGACTTGTGAATATCTGGGGGGAAAAGCCTCACTCCATTGTAGTTTGAATTCACAGAAGCTAGGGGTGGAGTTCCTTGCTGACACTTTTTGGTATCTGGGAAAAAAAACCTCACTCCATTGTAGTTTGAATTCACAGAAGCTAGGGGTGGAGTTCCTGGCTGAGACCTGTTGGTATCTGGGGTAAAAAACCTCACTCCATTTGTAGTTTGAGATCACAGAGGTTGGCTGTGGAGTTCGTGGCTGAGACCTGTGAGTATCTGGGAAAAAACCTCACTCCATTGTAGTTTGAATTCACAGAAACTGGGGTGGAGTTCCTGGCTGAGACCTGTGAGTATCTGGGATAAAAAACGTCACTCCATTGTAGTTTGAATTAACAGAAGCTTGGGGTAGAGTTCCTGGCTGAGACCGGTGAGTATCTGGGGAAAAAACCTCACTCCACTGTAGTTGGAATACACAGAAGCTGGGGGTGGAGTTCCTGGCTGAGACCTCTTGGTATCTGGGGGAAAGTATCCTCACTCCATTATAGTTTGAAATCACAGAAGCTGGGGGTGAAGTTCCTGGCTGCGACTTGTTGGTATCTGGGGGAAAAAACCTCACTCCATTTGTAGTTTGAGTTCACAGAGGTTGGAAGTGGAGTTCCAGACTGAGACCTGTGAGTATCTGGGGGGTGAAAAACCTCATTCCATTGTAGTTTGAATTCACAGAGACTGGGTGTGGAGTTCCTGGCTGAGACTTGTTGGTATCTGGGGGAAAAAACCTCACTAGATTGTAGTTTGAATTCACAGAAGCTGGGGATGGAGTTCCAGGCTGAGACCTGTGAGTATCTGGGGAAAAAACCTCACTCCATTGTGGTTTGAATTCACAGAAGCTTGGGTGGAGTTCCTGGCTGAGACTGGGTCTATCTCGGATAAAAAATCTCACTCCATTGTAGTTTGAATTCACAGAAGCTGGGGTGGAGTTCCTGGCTGAGACTGGGAGTATCTCGGATAAAAAATCTCACTCCATTGTAGTTTGAATTAACAGAAGCTTGGGGTGGAGTTCCTGGCTGAGACCTGTGAGTATCTGGGGAAAAGCCTCACTCCATTGTAGTTTGAATTCACAGAAACTGGGGATGGAGTTCCTTGCTGAGACTTGTGAATATCTGGGGGGAAAAACCTCACTCCATTGTAGTTTGAATTCACAGAAGATGGGGGTGGAGTTAAAGGCTGAGACCTGTGAGTATCTGGGAAAAAAACCACACTCCATTTTGGTTTGAATTCACAGAAGCTGGGGTGGAGTTCCTAGCTGATACCTGTGAGTATCTCGGGGGGGAACCTCACTACATTGTAGTTTGAATTCACGAAAGCTTGGGGTGGAGTTACTGGCTGAGACCTGTGAGTATCTGGGGAAAAAACGTCACTCCATTGTAGTTTGAATTCACAGAAGCTGGGGGTGAAGTTCCTGGCTGCGACTTGTTGGTATCTGGGTGAAAAAACCTCACTCCATTTGTAGTTTGAGTTCACAGAGGTTGGAAGTGGAGTTCCAGGCTGAGACCTGTGAGTATCTGGGGGGTGAAAAACCTCATTCCATTGTAGTTTGAATTCACAGAGACTGGGTGTGGAGTTCCTGGCTGAGACTTGTTGGTATCTGGGGGAAAAAACCTCACTAGATTGTAGTTTGAATTCACAGAAGCTGGGGATGGAGTTCCAGGCTGAGACCTGTGAGTATCTGGGGAAAAAACCTCACTCCATTGTGGTTTGAATTCACAGAAGCTGGGGTGGAGTTCCTGGCTGAGACTGGGACTATCTCGGATAAAAAATCTCACTCCATTGTAGTTTGAATTCACAGAAGCTGGGGTGGAGTTCCTGGCTGAGACTGGGAGTATCTCGGATAAAAAATCTCACTCCATTGTAGTTTGAATTAACAGAAGCTTGGGGTGGAGTTCCTGGCTGAGACCTGTGAGTATCTGGGGAAAAGCCTCACTCCATTGTAGTTTGAATTCACAGAAACTGGGGATGGAGTTCCTTGCTGAGACTTGTGAATATCTGGGGGGAAAAACCTCACTCCATTGTAGTTTGAATTCACAGAAGATGGGGGTGGAGTTAAAGGCTGAGACCTGTGAGTATCTGGGAAAAAAACCACACTCCATTTTGGTTTGAATTCACAGAAGCTGGGGTGGAGTTCCTAGCTGATACCTGTGAGTATCTCGGGGGGGAACCTCACTACATTGTAGTTTGAATTCACGAAAGCTTGGGGTGGAGTTACTGGCTGAGACCTGTGAGTATCTGGGGAAAAAACGTCACTCCATTGTAGTTTGAATTCACAGAAGCTGGGGGTGGAGTTCCTGGCTGAGACTTGTTGGTATCTGGGGAAAAAACTCACTCCTTTGTAGTTTGAATTCACAGTGACTGGGGATGGAGTTCCTGGCTGAGACTTGTGAATATGTGGGGAAAATCCCCACTCCGTTGTAGTTTGAATTCACAGAAGCTAGGGGTGGAGTTCCTGGCTGACACTTTTTGGTATCTGGGAAAAAAAACCTCACTCTATTGTAGTTTGAATTCACAGAAGCTAGGGGTGGAGTTCCTGGCTGAGACCTGTTGGTATCTGGGGTAAAAAACCTCACTCCATTTGTAGTTTGAATTAACAGAAGCTTGGGGTGGAGTTCCTGGCTGAGACTTGTTGGTATCTGGGGTAAAAAACCTCACTCAATTTGTAGTTTGAATTAACAGAAGCTTGGGGTGGAGTTCCTGGCTGACACCTGTTGGTATCTGGGTGGAAAAAACCTCACTCCATTGTAGTTTGAATTCACAGAAGCTGGGGGTGGAGTTCCTGGCTGAGACTTGTTGGTATCTGGGGGGAAAAACCTCACTAGATTGTAGTTTGAATTCACAGAAGCTGGGGATGGAGTTCCAGGCTGAGACTTGTGAGTATCTGGGGAAAAAACCTCACTCCATTTGTAGTTTGAGTTCACAGAGACTGGGTGTGGAGTTCCTGGCTGCGACTTGTTGGTATCTGGGGGAAAAAAACCTCACTAGATTGTAGTTTGAATTCACAGAAGCTGGGGATGGAGTTCCAGGCTGAGACCTGTGAGTATCTGGGGAAAAAGCTTCACTCCATTGTGGTTTGAATTCACAGAAGCTGGGGTGGAGTTCCTGGCTGAGACTGGGAGTATCTCGGATAAAAAATCTCACTCCATTGTAGTTTGAATTAACAGAAGCTTGGGGTGGAGTTCCTGGCTGAGACTTGTGAGTATTTGGGGGGGGGGGAAATCTTACTCCATTGTAGTTTGAATTCACAGAAGCTGTGGATGGAGTTCCTTGCTGAGACTTGTGAATATCTGGGGGGAAAAACCTTACTCCACTGTAGTTTGAATTCAGAGAGACTAGGGGTGGAGTTCCTGGCTTAGAACTGTTGGTTTCTGGGGGGGAAAACCTCACTCCATTGTAGTTTGAATTCACAGAACATGGGGGTGGAGTTAAAGGCTGAGACCTGTGAGTATCTGGGAAAAAAACCTCACTCCATTGTAGTTTGAATTCACAGAAGCTAGGGGTGGAGTTCCTGGCTGAGACTTGTTGGTATCTGGGGTAAAAAACCTCACTCCATTTGTAGTTTGAATTAACAGAAGCTTGGGGTGGAGTTCCTGGCTGACACCTGTTGGTATCTGTGTGGAAAAAACCTCACTCCATTGTAGTTTGAATTCACAGAAGCTGGGGGTGGAGTTCCAGGCTGAGACCTGTGAGTATCTGGGGAAAAAACCTCACTCCACTGTAGTTGGAATACACAGAAGCTGGGGGTGGAGTTCCTGGCTGAGACCTCTTGGTATCTGGGGGAAAGTATCCTCACTCCATTATAGTTTGAAATCACAGAAGCTGGGGGTGGAGTTCCTGGCTGCGACTTGTTGGTATCTGGGGGAAAAAACCTCACTCCATTTGTGGTTTGAGTTCACAGAGGTTGGAAGTGGAGTTCCGGGCTGAGACCTGTGAGAATCTGGGGAAAAAAACCTCACTCCATTGTAGTTCGAATTCACAGAAGCTGGGGTGGAGTTCCTGGCTGAGACCTGTGAGTATCTGGGGGGTGAAAATACTCATTCCATTGTAGTTTGAATTCACAGAGACTGGGTGTGGAGTTCCTGGCTGAGACTTGTTGGTATCTGTGGGAAAAAACCTCACTAGATTGTAGTTTGAATTCACAGAAGCTGGGGATGGAGTTCCAGGCTGAGACCTGTGAGTATCTGGGGAAAAAACCTCACTCCATTGTGGTTTGAATTAACAGAGACGGGGGGTGGAGTTCCTGGCTGAGACCTGTGATTATCTGGGAAAAAAACCTCACTCCATTGTGGTTTGAATTCACAGAAGCTGGGGTGGAGTTCCTGGCTGAGACTGGGAGTATCTGGGATAAAAAACCTCACTCCATTGTAGTTTGAATTAACAGAAGCTTGGGGTGGAGTTCCTGGCTACGACCTGTGAGTATCTGGGGGGGGGGACCTTACTCCATTGTAGTTTGAATTCACAGAAGCTGGGGGTGGAGTTCCAGGCTTAGACCTGTGAGTATCTGGGGAAAAAACCTCACTCCATTGTAGTTTGAATTCACAGAAGCTAGGGGTGGAGTTCCTGGCTGAGACTTGTTGGTATCTTTGGTAAAAACCTCACTCCATTTGTAGTTTGAATTAACAGAAGCTTGGGGTGGAGTTCCTGGCTGAGACTTGTGAATATCTGGGGAAAAAACCTCACTCCATTGTGGTTTGAATTCACAGAGACGGGGGGTGGAGTTCCTGGCTGAGACCTGTGATTATCTGGGAAAAAAACCTCACTCCATTGTGGTTTGAATTCACAGAAGCTGGGGTGGAGTTCCTGGCTGAGACCTGTAAGTATCTGGGGAAAAAACCTCACTCCATTGTCGTTTGAATTCACAGAAGCTGGGGGTGGAGTTAAAGGCTGAGTCGTGAATATCTGGGGAAAAAACCTCACTCCATTGTAGTTTGAATTCACATAAACTAGGGGTGGAGTTCCTGGCTGAGACTTGTTGGTATCTGGGGTAATAAACCTCACTCCATTTGTAGTTTGAGTTCACAGAGGTTGGGTGTGGAGTTCCAGGCTGAGACCTGTGAGTATCTGGGGAAAAAACCTCACTCCATTGTGGTTTGAATTCACAGAAGCTGGGGTGGAGTTCCTGGCTGAGACTGGGAGTATCTGGGATAAAAAACCTCACTCCATTGTAGTTTGAATTAACAGAAGCTTGGGGTGGAGTTCCTGGCTAGGACTTGTGAGTATCTAGGGGGGGACCTAACTCCATTGTAGTTTGAATTCACAGAAGCTGGGGATGGAGTTCCTGGCTGAGACTTGTGAATATCTGGGGAAAAAAGCTTCCACCATTGTAGTTTGAATTCAAAGAATCTGGGGGTGGAGTTATAGGCTGAGACCTGTGAGTATCTGGGAAAAAAACCTCACTCCATTGTGGTTTGAATTCACAGAAGCTGGGGATGGAGTTCCTTGCTGAGACTTGTGAATATCTGGGAAATAAACCTTCCACCATTGTAGTTTGAATTCAAAGAAGCTGGGGGTGGAGTTCTTGGCTGAGACTTGTTGGTATCTGGGGTAAAAAACCTCACTCCATTTGTAGTTTGAGTTCACAGAGGTTGGCTGTGGAGATCCTGGCTGAGACCTGTGAGTATCTGGGGAAAAAACCTCACTCCATTGTAGTTTGAATTCTTTTTTTTTTTTTCTCAAAAAAGTTTTATTAGTACAAACTTACATAAGTGGTAACAAAATATTAAATCCAAAGTACAAACATTTTTGTTTCCCCCCCCAGACCCACCCCCTTCCCTCCCCACCTCCCCCCCCCGGACTTCCCAGAGATAATACAGGGCATAATAATAAGTTTAAATTGTTAATAAAAAGAAAAAGGAAAAAGGAAAAAAAGAACACTATTTTTAAAAAAGCTTCAACTCCAAACTATACAGTACTAATATATCGCATTTGTATACAATAGTAAAGATACAAAAAAGAGAGAGAAAAAAAAGAAAGAGAATAAAAAAAAAGAAAGAAAGAAAGAGAAAACTCTTTAACACTACAAACAAACAAACCTCCTACCTCCTCCCTTCAGTCCTCTATCTTATACAAGGTAAATGTTACATAAGTAATAACTAAATATAAAATACACAAATCTTAAACTAATATTATTGACATTAGAAATAACCTCTAAGATAAAACTTAACTAAATGTTACATAAGTAATCATCAAATATTAAATTTCATCATTAACTTCAATAAACAAAAAAAGAAAATAAAAGAAGAATAAACAATAAACAAATCTTCAACAAACTATATATATCTAATATTATCAACATTAAAAATAACCTCAAAATTATATAAAACTTAACTAAATATTGCATAAGTAATCATTAGATAGGGAAAAGATAAAATACAATCATATTAGTCTCTATCCATCCAATATATTTCAACATCACATCGTTTTGTATCTTGATAGTTCATCTTTTAATAGTTCAATAAATTCAAATTTGTCAAGTCGTCTCCCGTCTGCTCCCAAACCTCCATCTCCTTTTCCCCAGCTATCTGATTCAGGCACTCCTTTTGGATTTTTGAGTCTATTTCTTTTTGATCCATCGAAGGTGGCTTCCCCTCCTCCTCCTCTTTTATTTTCATACACCCTTCTTCTGGAATCTTGGATATATCAGCCTTTAGAACATTGACATAAAATTCAGTAGCTTTTTTTATCGTGTTGAGCCGGTATCTTTTTCCAGAAAATTTCACTGCTACTCCAACTGGTGCTTCCCATTTATATTGTAAATTTAATCTCTTAAATTCATCAATCAAAAAAGTATAGCTTTTCCTGGCTTTAAGCATTTTAGAGGGGATTTCTTTCCAAATCTTTAGTTCCTGACCATTCACCATAAGATTATTGTTAAACGTTGCTTGTATAATTCTGTTCCGTAAAGCTCTTGTGGTAAAATATATGACAATATCCCTTGGTAGATGCTTTTGTTTGGCGTACCACGAGTTGATTCTGTATGTTTTGTCGATTTGTGTAGCCAATTCCGCTTTAGAAATTTCAGACACCTGATCCAATATGTCAACCATCCTGCCTTTTAAATTTTCATATAATCCTTCTTTCAAACCTCTAATCCTTATAGCAACTTCCATAGATCTGAACTGAGTCATTAAGACCTCTTTTTCAAAATTTGCAATGTCGTTTTGGATTTTATCTATGTAATTCACTGAAGTTGCCAAAGCTTGTTTATTTGTTTCAATACGTTCTGCCAAAACTTCAATATTTGTTGCTAAGCCTTTGCAAACCTCTAACACATCAAATCTTAGTTGTTGATTCATATTCTTCAAAGCAGCCTGCATCTTATGGTCTATCTCACTTATTTTCTGGTTAAATTCCAAAGTAAGTTCATGTTTCATAATCTTTAAATTATTTAATAAATTTTCAGGTGTCAAAAGCTGTGGAGGTGTTAGCTCAGTGTTAAGTTGCATTTTAGAAATATATCCAGATGAATAGTCATTTCTTTTAGTCAAAACAGTCTTTCCAAACTTTGAAGCCATTGGTGTTTCAAAAGAGTACAAAAAAGAAAGAAAGCCAGTTGCCTGATTAAAGTTCTTTCCAGTTTAAAAATCAGATAGTCTTTTATTATTGAAAATATTTCTATTATAACTTTAATCCAGAGTTAGGAGACAGAGAAAGAAAAAACCATTTTTCCAAGTTAAAAGTTTCCATAAGAGAGAGAGAGAGAAAAAAAAAAAGCCTCTGGGGAAACGAAAGTCACTTTCACTTCTCAATCGCCATATTGTTACTCTGTTTCCTTTGTTCCCTTGCCGAAGTGAAAGCTTACCCAGGAGTTGAAAAAAAAAGGAAAAAAAGAGGTTTCAGTACTTGCCCATCTCACGCCTGTTTCTCTCTGTCTGCTTCTATAGTTTAAATGTAGTTATAAATCCCATTTTTGAAGCAGCGGCTGGTCACTCCATCTAGCTCTGCAGAGGCAGAGGTTTCCGGATCTTCGGAGCTGGAGACAGGCTGCATGGGGAGCTCTCCCTTCGCGCCCTGCCAGATGGCTCCTAAGGCGCTGGGGGGGCTCTACCCCTCCTGTCAGGCTCTCATCTCTCCCCTTTGCCCGGGGAAGAGATTTTAAAGCCGCCAGACAGCTGTTCTGGCGGCTTTTAACAAAGATCGGAAAGGCATCCAACGAGGGATGTCTGCGATGAAGCGCTCCAAAACCGGAAGTCCATTGTAGTTTGAATTCAAAGAAGCTGGAAGTGGATTTCCTGGCTTAGACCTGTTGGTTTCTGGGGGGAAAAACCTCACTCCATTGTAGTTTGAATTCACAGAAGATGGGGGTGGAGTTAAAGGCTGAGACCTGTGAGTATCTGGGGAAAAACCTCACTCCATTGTAGTTTGAATTCTCGGAAGGTGGGGGTGGAGTTCCTGGCTGACACTTTTTGGTATCTGGGAAAAAAAACCTCACTCCATTGTAGTTTGAATTCACAGAAGCTAGGGGTGGAGTTCCTGGCTGAGACTTGTTGGTATCTGGGGTAAAAAACCTCACTCCATTTGTAGTTTGAGATCACAGAGGTTGGCTGTGGAGTTCGTGGCTGAGACCTGTGAGTATCTGGGAAAAAACCTCACTCCATTGTAGTTTGAATTCACAGAAGCTGGGGTGGAGTTCCTGGCTGAGACCTGTGAGTATCTGGGATAAAAAACGTCACTCCATTGTAGTTTGAATTAACAGAAGCTTGGGGTAGAGTTCCTGGCTGAGACCGGTGAGTATCTGGGGAAAAAACCTCACTCCACTGTAGTTGGAATACACAGAAGCTGGGGGTGGAGTTCCTGGCTGAGACCTCTTGGTATCTGGGGGAAAGTATCCACACTCCATTATAGTTTGAAATCACAGAAGCTGGGGGTGAAGTTCCTGGCTGCGACTTGTTGGTATCTGGGGGAAAAAACCTCACTCCATTTGTAGTTTGAGTTCACAGAGGTTGGAAGTGGAGTTCCAGGCTGAGACCTGTGAGTATCTGGGGGGTGAAAAACCTCATTCCATTGTAGTTTGAATTCACAGAGACTGGGTGTGGAGTTCCTGGCTGAGACTTGTTGGTATCTGGGGGGAAAAACCTCACTCCATTATAGTTTGAAATCACAGAAGCTGGGGGTGGAGTTCCTGGCTGCGACTTGTTGGTATCTGGGGGAAAAAACCTCACTCCATTTGTAGTTTGAGTTCACAGAGGTTGGAAGTGGAGTTCCGGGCTGAGACCTGTGAGAATCTGGGGAAAAAAACCTCACTCCATTGTAGTTCGAATTCACAGAAGCTGGGGTGGAGTTCCTGGCTGAGACCTGTGAGTATCTGGGGGGTGAAAATACTCATTCCATTGTAGTTTGAATTCACAGAGACTGGGTGTGGAGTTCCTGGCTGAGACTTGTTGGTATCTGTGGGAAAAAACCTCACTAGATTGTAGTTTGAATTCACAGAAGCTGGGGATGGAGTTCCAGGCTGAGACCTGTGAGTATCTGGGGAAAAAACCTCACTCCATTGTGGTTTGAATTAACAGAGACGGGGGGTGGAGTTCCTGGCTGAGACCTGTGATTATCTGGGAAAAAAACCTCACTCCATTGTGGTTTGAATTCACAGAAGCTGGGGTGGAGTTCCTGGCTGAGACTGGGAGTATCTGGGATAAAAAACCTCACTCCATTGTAGTTTGAATTAACAGAAGCTTGGGGTGGAGTTCCTGGCTACGACCTGTGAGTATCTGGGGGGGGGACCTTACTCCATTGTAGTTTGAATTCACAGAAGCTGGGGGTGGAGTTCCAGGCTTAGACCTGTGAGTATCTGGGGAAAAAACCTCACTCCATTGTAGTTTGAATTCACAGAAGCTAGGGGTGGAGTTCCTGGCTGAGACTTGTTGGTATCTTTGGTAAAAACCTCACTCCATTTGTAGTTTGAATTAACAGAAGCTTGGGGTGGAGTTCCTGGCTGAGACTTGTGAATATCTGGGGAAAAAACCTCACTCCATTGTGGTTTGAATTCACAGAGACGGGGGGTGGAGTTCCTGGCTGAGACCTGTGATTATCTGGGAAAAAAACCTCACTCCATTGTGGTTTGAATTCACAGAAGCTGGGGTGGAGTTCCTGGCTGAGACCTGTAAGTATCTGGGGAAAAAACCTCACTCCATTGTCGTTTGAATTCACAGAAGCTGGGGGTGGAGTTAAAGGCTGAGTCGTGAATATCTGGGGAAAAAACCTCACTCCATTGTAGTTTGAATTCACATAAACTAGGGGTGGAGTTCCTGGCTGAGACTTGTTGGTATCTGGGGTAATAAACCTCACTCCATTTGTAGTTTGAGTTCACAGAGGTTGGGTGTGGAGTTCCAGGCTGAGACCTGTGAGTATCTGGGGAAAAAACCTCACTCCATTGTGGTTTGAATTCACAGAAGCTGGGGTGGAGTTCCTGGCTGAGACTGGGAGTATCTGGGATAAAAAACCTCACTCCATTGTAGTTTGAATTAACAGAAGCTTGGGGTGGAGTTCCTGGCTAGGACTTGTGAGTATCTAGGGGGGGACCTAACTCCATTGTAGTTTGAATTCACAGAAGCTGGGGATGGAGTTCCTGGCTGAGACTTGTGAATATCTGGGAAAAAAAGCTTCCACCATTGTAGTTTGAATTCAAAGAAGCTGGGGGTGGAGTTATAGGCTGAGACCTGTGAGTATCTGGGAAAAAAACCTCACTCCATTGTGGTTTGAATTCACAGAAGCTGGGGATGGAGTTCCTTGCTGAGACTTGTGAATATCTGGGAAATAAACCTTCCACCATTGTAGTTTGAATTCAAAGAAGCTGGGGGTGGAGTTCTTGGCTGAGACTTGTTGGTATCTGGGGTAAAAAACCTCACTCCATTTGTAGTTTGAGTTCACAGAGGTTGGCTGTGGAGATCCTGGCTGAGACCTGTGAGTATCTGGGAAAAAAACCTCACTCCATTGTAGTTTGAATTCAAAGAAGCTGGAAGTGGATTTCCTGGCTTAGACCTGTTGGTTTCTGGGGGGAAAAACCTCACTCCATTGTAGTTTGAATTCACAGAAGATGGGGGTGGAGTTAAAGGCTGAGACCTGTGAGTATCTGGGGAAAAACCTCACTCCATTGTAGTTTGAATTCTCGGAAGGTGGGGGTGGAGTTCCTGGCTGAGACCTGTGATTATCTCAGGGGGGGGGAACCTCACTACATTGTGGTTTGAATTCACAGAAGCTTGGGGTGGAGTTCCTGGCTGAGACCTGTGAGTATCTGGGGAAAAAACCTCACTCCATTGTCGTTTGAATTCACAGAAGCTGGGGGTGGAGTTCCTGGCTGAGACCTGTGAGTATCTGGGAAAAAACCTCACTCCATTGTAGTTTGAATTCACAGAAGCTAGGTGTGGAGTTCCTGGCTGAGACCTGTGAGTATCTGGGGGAAAACCTCACTCCATTGTAGTTTGAATTCAAAGAAGCTGGGTGTGGAGTTCCTGGCTGAGACCTGTGAGTATCTGGGGAAAAAACCTCACTCCATTGTCCTTTGAATTCACAGAAGCTGGGTGTGGAGTTCCTGGCTGCGACTTGTGAGTATTTGGGGGGGGGGAATCTTACTCCATTGTAGTTTGAATTCACAGAAGCTGTGGATGGAGTTCCTTGCTGAGACTTGTGAATATCTGGGGGGAAAAGCCTCACTCCATTGTAGTTTGAATTCACAGAAGCTAGGGGTGGAGTTCCTGGCTGACACTTTTTGGTATCTGGGAAAAAAAACCTCACTCCATTGTAGTTTGAATTCACAGAAGCTAGGGGTGGAGTTCCTGGCTGAGACTTGTTGGTATCTGGGGTAAAAAACCTCACTCCATTTGTAGTTTGAGATCACAGAGGTTGGCTGTGGAGTTCGTGGCTGAGACCTGTGAGTATCTGGGAAAAAACCTCACTCCATTGTAGTTTGAATTCACAGAAGCTGGGGTGGAGTTCCTGGCTGAGACCTGTGAGTATCTGGGATAAAAAACGTCACTCCATTGTAGTTTGAATTAACAGAAGCTTGGGGTAGAGTTCCTGGCTGAGACCGGTGAGTATCTGGGGAAAAAACCTCACTCCACTGTAGTTGGAATACACAGAAGCTGGGGGTGGAGTTCCTGGCTGAGACCTCTTGGTATCTGGGGGAAAGTATCCACACTCCATTATAGTTTGAAATCACAGAAGCTGGGGGTGAAGTTCCTGGCTGCGACTTGTTGGTATCTGGGGGAAAAAACCTCACTCCATTTGTAGTTTGAGTTCACAGAGGTTGGAAGTGGAGTTCCAGGCTGAGACCTGTGAGTATCTGGGGGGTGAAAAACCTCATTCCATTGTAGTTTGAATTCACAGAGACTGGGTGTGGAGTTCCTGGCTGAGACTTGTTGGTATCTGGGGGGAAAAACCTCACTCCATTATAGTTTGAAATCACAGAAGCTGGGGGTGGAGTTCCTGGCTGCGACTTGTTGGTATCTGGGGGAAAAAACCTCACTCCATTTGTAGTTTGAGTTCACAGAGGTTGGAAGTGGAGTTCCGGGCTGAGACCTGTGAGAATCTGGGGAAAAAAACCTCACTCCATTGTAGTTCGAATTCACAGAAGCTGGGGTGGAGTTCCTGGCTGAGACCTGTGAGTATCTGGGGGGTGAAAATACTCATTCCATTGTAGTTTGAATTCACAGAGACTGGGTGTGGAGTTCCTGGCTGAGACTTGTTGGTATCTGTGGGAAAAAACCTCACTAGATTGTAGTTTGAATTCACAGAAGCTGGGGATGGAGTTCCAGGCTGAGACCTGTGAGTATCTGGGGAAAAAACCTCACTCCATTGTGGTTTGAATTAACAGAGACGGGGGGTGGAGTTCCTGGCTGAGACCTGTGATTATCTGGGAAAAAAACCTCACTCCATTGTGGTTTGAATTCACAGAAGCTGGGGTGGAGTTCCTGGCTGAGACTGGGAGTATCTGGGATAAAAGACCTCACTCCATTGTAGTTTGAATTAACAGAAGCTTGGGGTGGAGTTCCTGGCTACGACCTGTGAGTATCTGGGGGGGGGACCTTACTCCATTGTAGTTTGAATTCACAGAAGCTGGGGGTGGAGTTCCAGGCTTAGACCTGTGAGTATCTGGGGAAAAAACCTCACTCCATTGTAGTTTGAATTCACAGAAGCTAGGGGTGGAGTTCCTGGCTGAGACTTGTTGGTATCTTTGGTAAAAACCTCACTCCATTTGTAGTTTGAATTAACAGAAGCTTGGGGTGGAGTTCCTGGCTGAGACTTGTGAATATCTGGGGAAAAAACCTCACTCCATTGTGGTTTGAATTCACAGAGACGGGGGGTGGAGTTCCTGGCTGAGACCTGTGATTATCTGGGGAAAAAACCTCACTCCATTGTGGTTTGAATTCACAGAAGCTGGGGTGGAGTTCCTGGCTGAGACCTGTAAGTATCTGGGGAAAAAACCTCACTCCATTGTCGTTTGAATTCACAGAAGCTGGGGGTGGAGTTAAAGGCTGAGTCGTGAATATCTGGGGAAAAAACCTCACTCCATTGTAGTTTGAATTCACATAAACTAGGGGTGGAGTTCCTGGCTGAGACTTGTTGGTATCTGGGGTAATAAACCTCACTCCATTTGTAGTTTGAGTTCACAGAGGTTGGGTGTGGAGTTCCAGGCTGAGACCTGTGAGTATCTGGGGAAAAAACCTCACTCCATTGTGGTTTGAATTCACAGAAGCTGGGGTGGAGTTCCTGGCTGAGACTGGGAGTATCTGGGATAAAAAACCTCACTCCATTGTAGTTTGAATTAACAGAAGCTTGGGGTGGAGTTCCTGGCTAGGACTTGTGAGTATCTAGGGGGGGACCTAACTCCATTGTAGTTTGAATTCACAGAAGCTGGGGATGGAGTTCCTGGCTGAGACTTGTGAATATCTGGGAAAAAAAGCTTCCACCATTGTAGTTTGAATTCAAAGTAGCTGGGGGTGGAGTTATAGGCTGAGACCTGTGAGTATCTGGGAAAAAAACCTCACTCCATTGTGGTTTGAATTCACAGAAGCTGGGGATGGAGTTCCTTGCTGAGACTTGTGAATATCTGGGAAATAAACCTTCCACCATTGTAGTTTGAATTCAAAGAAGCTGGGGGTGGAGTTCTTGGCTGAGACTTGTTGGTATCTGGGGTAAAAAACCTCACTCCATTTGTAGTTTGAGTTCACAGAGGTTGGCTGTGGAGATCCTGGCTGAGACCTGTGAGTATCTGGGAAAAAAACCTCACTCCATTGTAGTTTGAATTCTTTTTTTTTTTTCTCAAAAAAGTTTTATTAGTACAAACTTACATAAGTGGTAACAAAATATTAAATCCAAAGTACAAACATTTTTGTTTCCCCCCCCCAGACCCACCCCCTTCCCTCCCCACCTCCCCCCCCCCGGACTTCCCAGAGATAATACAGGGCATAATAATAAGTTTAAATTGTTAATAAAAAGAAAAAGGAAAAAGGAAAAAAAGAACACTATTTTTAAAAAAGCTTCAACTCCAAACTATACAGTACTAATATATCGCATTTGTATACAATAGTAAAGATACAAAAAAGAGAGAGAAAAAAAAGAAAGAGAATAAAAAAAAAGAAAGAAAGAAAGAGAAAACTCTTTAACACTACAAACAAACAAACCTCCTACCTCCTCCCTTCAGTCCTCTATCTTATACAAGGTAAATGTTACATAAGTAATAACTAAATATAAAATACACAAATCTTAAACTAATATTATTGACATTAGAAATAACCTCTAAGATAAAACTTAACTAAATGTTACATAAGTAATCATCAAATATTAAATTTCATCATTAACTTCAATAAACAAAAAAAGAAAATAAAAGAAGAATAAACAATAAACAAATCTTCAACAAACTATATATATCTAATATTATCAACATTAAAAATAACCTCAAAATTATATAAAACTTAACTAAATATTGCATAAGTAATCATTAGATAGGGAAAAGATAAAATACAATCATATTAGTCTCTATCCATCCAATATATTTCAACATCACATCGTTTTGTATCTTGATAGTTCATCTTTTAATAGTTCAATAAATTCAAATTTGTCAAGTCGTCTCCCGTCTGCTCCCAAACCTCCATCTCCTTTTCCCCAGCTATCTGATTCAGGCACTCCTTTTGGATTTTTGAGTCTATTTCTTTTTGATCCATCGAAGGTGGCTTCCCCTCCTCCTCCTCTTTTATTTTCATACACCCTTCTTCTGGAATCTTGGATATATCAGCCTTTAGAACATTGACATAAAATTCAGTAGCTTTTTTTATCGTGTTGAGCCGGTATCTTTTTCCAGAAAATTTCACTGCTACTCCAACTGGTGCTTCCCATTTATATTGTAAATTTAATCTCTTAAATTCATCAATCAAAAAAGTATAGCTTTTCCTGGCTTTAAGCATTTTAGAGGGGATTTCTTTCCAAATCTTTAGTTCCTGACCATTCACCATAAGATTATTGTTAAACGTTGCTTGTATAATTCTGTTCCGTAAAGCTCTTGTGGTAAAATATATGACAATATCCCTTGGTAGATGCTTTTGTTTGGCGTACCACGAGTTGATTCTGTATGTTTTGTCGATTTGTGTAGCCAATTCCGCTTTAGAAATTCCAGACACCTGATCCAATATGTCAACCATCCTGCCTTTTAAATTTTCATATAATCCTTCTTTCAAACCTCTAATCCTTATAGCAACTTCCATAGATCTGAACTGAGTCATTAAGACCTCTTTTTCAAAATTTGCAATGTCGTTTTGGATTTTATCTATGTAATTCACCGAAGTTGCCAAAGCTTGTTTATTTGTTTCAATACGTTCTGCCAAAACTTCAATATTTGTTGCTAAGCCTTTGCAAACCTCTAACACATCAAATCTTAGTTGTTGATTCATATTCTTCAAAGCAGCCTGCATCTTATGGTCTATCTCACTTATTTTCTGGTTAAATTCCAAAGTAAGTTCATGTTTCATAATCTTTAAATTATTTAATAAATTTTCAGGTGTCAAAAGCTGTGGAGGTGTTAGCTCAGTGTTAAGTTGCATTTTAGAAATATATCCAGATGAATAGTCATTTCTTTTAGTCAAAACAGTCTTTCCAAACTTTGAAGCCATTGGTGTTTCAAAAGAGTACAAAAAAGAAAGAAAGCCAGTTGCCTGATTAAAGTTCTTTCCAGTTTAAAAATCAGATAGTCTTTTATTATTGAAAATATTTCTATTATAACTTTAATCCAGAGTTAGGAGACAGAGAAAGAAAAAACCATTTTTCCAAGTTAAAAGTTTCCATAAGAGAGAGAGAAAGAAAAAAAAAAAGCCTCTGGGGAAACGAAAGTCACTTTCACTTCTCAATCACCATATTGTTACTCTGTTTCCTTTGTTCCCTTGCCGAAGTGAAAGCTTACCCAGGAGTTGAAAAAAAAGGAAAAAAAGAGGTTTCAGTACTTGCCCATCTCACGCCTGTTTCTCTCTGTCTGCTTCTATAGTTTAAATGTAGTTATAAATCCCATTTTTGAAGCAGCGGCTGGTCACTCCATCTAGCTCTGCAGAGGCAGAGGTTTCCGGATCTTCGGAGCTGGAGACAGGCTGCATGGGGAGCTCTCCCTTCGCGCCCTGCCAGATGGCTCCTAAGGCGCTGGGGGGGCTCTACCCCTCCTGTCAGGCTCTCATCTCTCCCCTTTGCCCGGGGAAGAGATTTTAAAGCCGCCAGACAGCTGTTCTGGCGGCTTTTAACAAAGATCGGAAAGGCATCCAACGAGGGATGTCTGCGATGAAGCGCTCCAAAACCGGAAGTCCATTGTAGTTTGAATTCAAAGAAGCTGGAAGTGGATTTCCTGGCTTAGACCTGTTGGTTTCTGGGGGGAAAAACCTCACTCCATTGTAGTTTGAATTCACAGAAGATGGGGGTGGAGTTAAAGGCTGAGACCTGTGAGTATCTGGGGAAAAACCTCACTCCATTGTAGTTTGAATTCTCGGAAGGTGGGGGTGGAGTTCCTGGCTGAGACCTGTGATTATCTCAGGGGGGGGGAACCTCACTACATTGTGGTTTGAATTCACAGAAGCTTGGGGTGGAGTTCCTGGCTGAGACCTGTGAGTATCTGGGGAAAAAACCTCACTCCATTGTCGTTTGAATTCACAGAAGCTGGGGGTGGAGTTCCTGGCTGAGACCTGTGAGTATCTGGGAAAAAACCTCACTCCATTGTAGTTTGAATTCACAGAAGCTAGGTGTGGAGTTCCTGGCTGAGACCTGTGAGTATCTGGGGGAAAACCTCACTCCATTGTAGTTTGAATTCAAAGAAGCTGGGTGTGGAGTTCCTGGCTGAGACCTGTGAGTATCTGGGGAAAAAACCTCACTCCATTGTCGTTTGAATTCACAGAAGCTGGGTGTGGAGTTCCTGGCTGCGACTTGTGAGTATTTGGGGGGGGGGAATCTTACTCCATTGTAGTTTGAATTCACAGAAGCTGTGGATGGAGTTCCTTGCTGAGACTTGTGAATATCTGGGGGGAAAAGCCTCACTCCATTGTAGTTTGAATTCACAGAAGCTAGGGGTGGAGTTCCTGGCTGACACTTTTTGGTATCTGGGAAAAAAAACCTCACTCCATTGTAGTTTGAATTCACAGAAGCTAGGGGTGGAGTTCCTGGCTGAGACTTGTTGGTATCTGGGGTAAAAAACCTCACTCCATTTGTAGTTTGAGATCACAGAGGTTGGCTGTGGAGTTCGTGGCTGAGACCTGTGAGTATCTGGGAAAAAACCTCACTCCATTGTAGTTTGAATTCACAGAAGCTGGGGTGGAGTTCCTGGCTGAGACCTGTGAGTATCTGGGATAAAAAACGTCACTCCATTGTAGTTTGAATTAACAGAAGCTTGGGGTAGAGTTCCTGGCTGAGACCGGTGAGTATCTGGGGAAAAAACCTCACTCCACTGTAGTTGGAATACACAGAAGCTGGGGGTGGAGTTCCTGGCTGAGACCTCTTGGTATCTGGGGGAAAGTATCCACACTCCATTATAGTTTGAAATCACAGAAGCTGGGGGTGAAGTTCCTGGCTGCGACTTGTTGGTATCTGGGGGAAAAAACCTCACTCCATTTGTAGTTTGAGTTCACAGAGGTTGGAAGTGGAGTTCCAGGCTGAGACCTGTGAGTATCTGGGGGGTGAAAAACCTCATTCCATTGTAGTTTGAATTCACAGAGACTGGGTGTGGAGTTCCTGGCTGAGACTTGTTGGTATCTGGGGGGAAAAACCTCACTCCATTATAGTTTGAAATCACAGAAGCTGGGGGTGGAGTTCCTGGCTGCGACTTGTTGGTATCTGGGGGAAAAAACCTCACTCCATTTGTAGTTTGAGTTCACAGAGGTTGGAAGTGGAGTTCCGGGCTGAGACCTGTGAGAATCTGGGGAAAAAAACCTCACTCCATTGTAGTTCGAATTCACAGAAGCTGGGGTGGAGTTCCTGGCTGAGACCTGTGAGTATCTGGGGGGTGAAAATACTCATTCCATTGTAGTTTGAATTCACAGAGACTGGGTGTGGAGTTCCTGGCTGAGACTTGTTGGTATCTGTGGGAAAAAACCTCACTAGATTGTAGTTTGAATTCACAGAAGCTGGGGATGGAGTTCCAGGCTGAGACCTGTGAGTATCTGGGGAAAAAACCTCACTCCATTGTGGTTTGAATTAACAGAGACGGGGGGTGGAGTTCCTGGCTGAGACCTGTGATTATCTGGGAAAAAAACCTCACTCCATTGTGGTTTGAATTCACAGAAGCTGGGGTGGAGTTCCTGGCTGAGACTGGGAGTATCTGGGATAAAAAACCTCACTCCATTGTAGTTTGAATTAACAGAAGCTTGGGGTGGAGTTCCTGGCTACGACCTGTGAGTATCTGGGGGGGGGACCTTACTCCATTGTAGTTTGAATTCACAGAAGCTGGGGGTGGAGTTCCAGGCTTAGACCTGTGAGTATCTGGGGAAAAAACCTCACTCCATTGTAGTTTGAATTCACAGAAGCTAGGGGTGGAGTTCCTGGCTGAGACTTGTTGGTATCTTTGGTAAAAACCTCACTCCATTTGTAGTTTGAATTAACAGAAGCTTGGGGTGGAGTTCCTGGCTGAGACTTGTGAATATCTGGGGAAAAAACCTCACTCCATTGTGGTTTGAATTCACAGAGACGGGGGGTGGAGTTCCTGGCTGAGACCTGTGATTATCTGGGAAAAAAACCTCACTCCATTGTGGTTTGAATTCACAGAAGCTGGGGTGGAGTTCCTGGCTGAGACCTGTAAGTATCTGGGGAAAAAACCTCACTCCATTGTCGTTTGAATTCACAGAAGCTGGGGGTGGAGTTAAAGGCTGAGTCGTGAATATCTGGGGAAAAAACCTCACTCCATTGTAGTTTGAATTCACATAAACTAGGGGTGGAGTTCCTGGCTGAGACTTGTTGGTATCTGGGGTAATAAACCTCACTCCATTTGTAGTTTGAGTTCACAGAGGTTGGGTGTGGAGTTCCAGGCTGAGACCTGTGAGTATCTGGGGAAAAAACCTCACTCCATTGTGGTTTGAATTCACAGAAGCTGGGGTGGAGTTCCTGGCTGAGACTGGGAGTATCTGGGATAAAAAACCTCACTCCATTGTAGTTTGAATTAACAGAAGCTTGGGGTGGAGTTCCTGGCTAGGACTTGTGAGTATCTAGGGGGGGACCTAACTCCATTGTAGTTTGAATTCACAGAAGCTGGGGATGGAGTTCCTGGCTGAGACTTGTGAATATCTGGGAAAAAAAGCTTCCACCATTGTAGTTTGAATTCAAAGAAGCTGGGGGTGGAGTTATAGGCTGAGACCTGTGAGTATCTGGGAAAAAAACCTCACTCCATTGTGGTTTGAATTCACAGAAGCTGGGGATGGAGTTCCTTGCTGAGACTTGTGAATATCTGGGAAATAAACCTTCCACCATTGTAGTTTGAATTCAAAGAAGCTGGGGGTGGAGTTCTTGGCTGAGACTTGTTGGTATCTGGGGTAAAAAACCTCACTCCATTTGTAGTTTGAGTTCACAGAGGTTGGCTGTGGAGATCCTGGCTGAGACCTGTGAGTATCTGGGAAAAAAACCTCACTCCATTGTAGTTTGAATTCAAAGAAGCTGGAAGTGGATTTCCTGGCTTAGACCTGTTGGTTTCTGGGGGGAAAAACCTCACTCCATTGTAGTTTGAATTCACAGAAGATGGGGGTGGAGTTAAAGGCTGAGACCTGTGAGTATCTGGGGAAAAACCTCACTCCATTGTAGTTTGAATTCTCGGAAGGTGGGGGTGGAGTTCCTGGCTGAGACCTGTGATTATCTCAGGGGGGGGGGAACCTCACTACATTGTGGTTTGAATTCACAGAAGCTTGGGGTGGAGTTCCTGGCTGAGACCTGTGAGTATCTGGGGAAAAAACCTCACTCCATTGTCGTTTGAATTCACAGAAGCTGGGGGTGGAGTTCCTGGCTGAGACCTGTGAGTATCTGGGAAAAAACCTCACTCCATTGTAGTTTGAATTCACAGAAGCTAGGTGTGGAGTTCCTGGCTGAGACCTGTGAGTATCTGGGGGAAAACCTCACTCCATTGTAGTTTGAATTCAGAGAAGCTGGGTGTGGAGTTCCTGGCTGAGACCTGTGAGTATCTGGGGAAAAAACCTCACTCCATTGTCCTTTGAATTCACAGAAGCTGGGTGTGGAGTTCCTGGCTGCGACTTGTGAGTATTTGGGGGGGGGAATCTTACTCCATTGTAGTTTGAATTCACAGAAGCTGTGGATGGAGTTCCTTGCTGAGACTTGTGAATATCTGGGGGGAAAAGCCTCACTCCATTGTAGTTTGAATTCACAGAAGCTAGGGGTGGAGTTCCTGGCTGACACTTTTTGGTATCTGGGAAAAAAAACCTCACTCCATTGTAGTTTGAATTCACAGAAGCTAGGGGTGGAGTTCCTGGCTGAGACTTGTTGGTATCTGGGGTAAAAAACCTCACTCCATTTGTAGTTTGAGATCACAGAGGTTGGCTGTGGAGTTCGTGGCTGAGACCTGTGAGTATCTGGGAAAAAACCTCACTCCATTGTAGTTTGAATTCACAGAAGCTGGGGTGGAGTTCCTGGCTGAGACCTGTGAGTATCTGGGATAAAAAACGTCACTCCATTGTAGTTTGAATTAACAGAATCTTGGGGTAGAGTTCCTGGCTGAGACCGGTGAGTATCTGGGGAAAAAACCTCACTCCACTGTAGTTGGAATACACAGAAGCTGGGGGTGGAGTTCCTGGCTGAGACCTCTTGGTATCTGGGGGAAAGTATCCACACTCCATTATAGTTTGAAATCACAGAAGCTGGGGGTGAAGTTCCTGGCTGCGACTTGTTGGTATCTGGGGGAAAAAACCTCACTCCATTTGTAGTTTGAGTTCACAGAGGTTGGAAGTGGAGTTCCAGGCTGAGACCTGTGAGTATCTGGGGGGTGAAAAACCTCATTCCATTGTAGTTTGAATTCACAGAGACTGGGTGTGGAGTTCCTGGCTGAGACTTGTTGGTATCTGGGGGGAAAAACCTCACTCCATTATAGTTTGAAATCACAGAAGCTGGGGGTGGAGTTCCTGGCTGCGACTTGTTGGTATCTGGGGGAAAAAACCTCACTCCATTTGTAGTTTGAGTTCACAGAGGTTGGAAGTGGAGTTCCGGGCTGAGACCTGTGAGAATCTGGGGAAAAAAACCTCACTCCATTGTAGTTCGAATTCACAGAAGCTGGGGTGGAGTTCCTGGCTGAGACCTGTGAGTATCTGGGGGGTGAAAATACTCATTCCATTGTAGTTTGAATTCACAGAGACTGGGTGTGGAGTTCCTGGCTGAGACTTGTTGGTATCTGTGGGAAAAAACCTCACTAGATTGTAGTTTGAATTCACAGAAGCTGGGGATGGAGTTCCAGGCTGAGACCTGTGAGTATCTGGGGAAAAAACCTCACTCCATTGTGGTTTGAATTAACAGAGACGGGGGGTGGAGTTCCTGGCTGAGACCTGTGATTATCTGGGAAAAAAACCTCACTCCATTGTGGTTTGAATTCACAGAAGCTGGGGTGGAGTTCCTGGCTGAGACTGGGAGTATCTGGGATAAAAGACCTCACTCCATTGTAGTTTGAATTAACAGAAGCTTGGGGTGGAGTTCCTGGCTACGACCTGTGAGTATCTGGGGGGGGGACCTTACTCCATTGTAGTTTGAATTCACAGAAGCTGGGGGTGGAGTTCCAGGCTTAGACCTGTGAGTATCTGGGGAAAAAACCTCACTCCATTGTAGTTTGAATTCACAGAAGCTAGGGGTGGAGTTCCTGGCTGAGACTTGTTGGTATCTTTGGTAAAAACCTCACTCCATTTGTAGTTTGAATTAACAGAAGCTTGGGGTGGAGTTCCTGGCTGAGACTTGTGAATATCTGGGGAAAAAACCTCACTCCATTGTGGTTTGAATTCACAGAGACGGGGGGTGGAGTTCCTGGCTGAGACCTGTGATTATCTGGGGAAAAAACCTCACTCCATTGTCGTTTGAATTCACAGAAGCTGGGGGTGGAGTTAAAGGCTGAGTCGTGAATATCTGGGGAAAAAACCTCACTCCATTGTAGTTTGAATTCACATAAACTAGGGGTGGAGTTCCTGGCTGAGACTTGTTGGTATCTGGGGTAATAAACCTCACTCCATTTGTAGTTTGAGTTCACAGAGGTTGGGTGTGGAGTTCCAGGCTGAGACCTGTGAGTATCTGGGGAAAAAACCTCACTCCATTGTGGTTTGAATTCACAGAAGCTGGGGTGGAGTTCCTGGCTGAGACTGGGAGTATCTGGGATAAAAAACCTCACTCCATTGTAGTTTGAATTAACAGAAGCTTGGGGTGGAGTTCCTGGCTAGGACTTGTGAGTATCTAGGGGGGGACCTAACTCCATTGTAGTTTGAATTCACAGAAGCTGGGGATGGAGTTCCTGGCTGAGACTTGTGAATATCTGGGAAAAAAAGCTTCCACCATTGTAGTTTGAATTCAAAGTAGCTGGGGGTGGAGTTATAGGCTGAGACCTGTGAGTATCTGGGAAAAAAACCTCACTCCATTGTGGTTTGAATTCACAGAAGCTGGGGATGGAGTTCCTTGCTGAGACTTGTGAATATCTGGGAAATAAACCTTCCACCATTGTAGTTTGAATTCAAAGAAGCTGGGGGTGGAGTTCTTGGCTGAGACTTGTTGGTATCTGGGGTAAAAAACCTCACTCCATTTGTAGTTTGAGTTCACAGAGGTTGGCTGTGGAGATCCTGGCTGAGACCTGTGAGTATCTGGGAAAAAAACCTCACTCCATTGTAGTTTGAATTCAAAGAAGCTGGAAGTGGATTTCCTGGCTTAGACCTGTTGGTTTCTGGGGGGAAAAACCTCACTCCATTGTAGTTTGAATTCACAGAAGATGGGGGTGGAGTTAAAGGCTGAGACCTGTGAGTATCTGGGGAAAAACCTCACTCCATTGTAGTTTGAATTCTCGGAAGGTGGGGGTGGAGTTCCTGGCTGAGACCTGTGATTATCTCAGGGGGGGGGGAACCTCACTACATTGTGGTTTGAATTCACAGAAGCTTGGGGTGGAGTTCCTGGCTGAGACCTGTGAGTATCTGGGGAAAAAACCTCACTCCATTGTCGCTTGAATTCACAGAAGCTGGGGGTGGAGTTCCTGGCTGAGACCTGTGAGTATCTGGGAAAAAACCTCACTCCATTGTAGTTTGAATTCACAGAAGCTAGGTGTGGAGTTCCTGGCTGAGACCTGTGAGTATCTGGGGGAAAACCTCACTCCATTGTAGTTTGAATTCAAAGAAGCTGGGGGTGGAGTTCTTGGCTGAGACTTGTTGGTATCTGGGGTAAAAAACCTCACTCCATTTGTAGTTTGAGTTCACAGAGGTTGGCTGTGGAGATCCTGGCTGAGACCTGTGAGTATCTGGGAAAAAAACCTCACTCCATTGTAGTTTGAATTCAAAGAAGCTGGAAGTGGATTTCCTGGCTTAGACCTGTTGGTTTCTGGGGGGAAAAACCTCACTCCATTGTAGTTTGAATTCACAGAAGATGGGGGTGGAGTTAAAGGCTGAGACCTGTGAGTATCTGGGGAAAAACCTCACTCCATTGTAGTTTGAATTCTCGGAAGGTGGGGGTGGAGTTCCTGGCTGAGACCTGTGATTATCTCAGGGGGGGGGGAACCTCACTACATTGTGGTTTGAATTCACAGAAGCTTGGGGTGGAGTTCCTGGCTGAGACCTGTGAGTATCTGGGGAAAAAACCTCACTCCATTGTCGCTTGAATTCACAGAAGCTGGGGGTGGAGTTCCTGGCTGAGACCTGTGAGTATCTGGGAAAAAACCTCACTCCATTGTAGTTTGAATTCACAGAAGCTAGGTGTGGAGTTCCTGGCTGAGACCTGTGAGTATCTGGGGGAAAACCTCACTCCATTGTAGTTTGAATTCAAAGAAGCTGGGTGTGGAGTTCCTGGCTGAGACCTGTGAGTATCTGGGGAAAAAACCTCACTCCATTGTCCTTTGAATTCACAGAAGCTGGGTGTGGAGTTCCTGGCTGCGACTTGTGAGTATTTGGGGGGGGGGAAATCTTACTCCATTGTAGTTTGAATTCACAGAAGCTGTGGATGGAGTTCCTTGCTGAGACTTGTGAATATCTGGGGGGAAAAGCCTCACTCCATTGTAGTTTGAATTCACAGAAGCTAGGGGTGGAGTTCCTGGCTGACACTTTTTGGTATCTGGAAAAAAAAACCTCACTCCATTGTAGTTTGAATTCACAGAAGCTAGGGGTGGAGTTCCTGGCTGAGACTTGTTGGTATCTGGGGTAAAAAACCTCACTCCATTTGTAGTTTGAGATCACAGAGGTTGGCTGTGGAGTTCGTGGCTGAGACCTGTGAGTATCTGGGAAAAAACCTCACTCCATTGTAGTTTGAATTCACAGAAGCTGGGGTGGAGTTCCTGGCTGAGACCTGTGAGTATCTGGGATAAAAAACGTCACTCCATTGTAGTTTGAATTAACAGAAGCTTGGGGTAGAGTTCGTGGCTGAGACCGGTGAGTATCTGGGGAAAAAACCTCACTCCACTGTAGTTGGAATACACAGAAGCTGGGGGTGGAGTTCCTGGCTGAGACCTCTTGGTATCTGGGGGAAAGTATCCACACTCCATTATAGTTTGAAATCACAGAAGCTGGGGGTGAAGTTCCTGGCTGCGACTTGTTGGTATCTGGGGGAAAAAACCTCACTCCATTTGTAGTTTGAGTTCACAGAGGTTGGAAGTGGAGTTCCAGGCTGAGACCTGTGAGTATCTGGGGGGTGAAAAACCTCATTCCATTGTAGTTTGAATTCACAGAGACTGGGTGTGGAGTTCCTGGCTGAGACTTGTTGGTATCTGGGGGGAAAAACCTCACTAGATTGTAGTTTGAATTCACAGAAGCTGGGGGTGGAGTTCCTGGCTGAGACTTGTTGGTATCTGGGGAAAAAACCTCACTCCATTGTGGTTTGAATTCACAGAAGCTGGGGTGGAGTTCCTGGCTGAGACTGGGACTATCTCGGATAAAAAATCTCACTCCATTGTAGTTTGAATTCACAGAAGCTGGGGTGGAGTTCCTGGCTGAGACTGGGAGTATCTCGGATAAAAAATCTCACTCCATTGTAGTTTGAATTAACAGAAGCTTGGGGTGGAGTTCCTGGCTGAGACCTGTGAGTATCTGGGGAAAAGCCTCACTCCATTGTAGTTTGAATTCACAGAAACTGGGGATGGAGTTCCTTGCTGAGACTTGTGAATATCTGGGGGGAAAAACCTCACTCCATTGTAGTTTGAATTCACAGAAGATGGGGGTGGAGTTAAAGGCTGAGACCTGTGAGTATCTGGGAAAAAACCACACTCCATTTTGGTTTGAATTCACAGAAGCTGGGGTGGAGTTCCTAGCTGAGACCTGTGAGTATCTCGGGGGGGGGAACCTCACTACATTGTAGTTTGAATTCACGAAAGCTTGGGGTGGAGTTACTAGCTGAGACCTGTGAGTATCTGGGGAAAAAACGTCACTCCATTGTAGTTTGAATTCACAGAAGCTGGGGGTGGAGTTCCTGGCTGAGACTTGTTGGTATCTGGGGAAAAAACTCACTGCTTTGTAGTTTGAATTCACAGTGACTGGGGATGGAGTTCCTGGCTGAGACTTGTGAATATGTGGGGAAAATCCCCACTCCGTTGTAGTTTGAATTCACAGAAGCTAGGGGTGGAGTTCCTGGCTGACACTTTTTGGTATCTGGGAAAAAAAACCTCACTCTATTGTAGTTTGAATTCACAGAAGCTAGGGGTGGAGTTCCTGGCTGAGACCTGTTGGTATCTGGGGTAAAAAACCTCACTCCATTTGTAGTTTGAATTAACAGAAGCTTGGGGTGGAGTTCCTGGCTGAGACCTGTTGGTATCTGGGGGAAAAAAAACCTCACTCCATTGTACTTTGAATTCACAGAAGCTGGGGGTGGAGTTCCAGGCTGAGACCTGTGAGTATCTGGGAAAAAAAACCTCACTCCATTGTAGTTTGAATTCACAGAAGCTAGGGGTGGAGTTCCTGGCTGAGACTTGTTGGTATCTGGGGTAAAAAACCTCACTCCATTTGTAGTTTGAATTAACAGAAGCTTGGGGTGGAGTTCCTGGCTGACACCTGTTGGTATCTGGGTGGAAAAAACCTCACTCCATTGTAGTTTGAATTCACAGAAGCTGGGGGTGGAGTTCCAGGCTGAGACCTGTGAGTATCTGGGGAAAAAACCTCACTCCACTGTAGTTGGAATACACAGAAGCTGGGGGTGGAGTTCCTGGCTGAGACCTCTTGGTATCTGGGGGAAAGTATCCTCACTCCATTATAGTTTGAAATCACAGAAGCTGGGTTGGAGTTCCTGGCTGCGACTTGTTGGTATCTGGGGGAAAAAACCTCACTCCATTTGTAGTTTGAGTTCACAGAGGTTGGAAGTGGAGTTCCGGGCTGAGACCTGTGAGAATCTGGGGAAAAAAACCTCACTCCATTGTAGTTCGAATTCACAGAAGCTGGGGTGGAGTTCCTGGCTGAGACCTGTGGGTATCTGGGGGGTGAAAAAACTCATTCCATTGTAGTTTGAGTTCACAGAGACTGGGTGTGGAGTTCCTGGCTGCGACTTGTTGGTATCTGGGGGAAAAAACCTCACTAGATTGTAGTTTGAATTCACAGAAGCTGGGTATGGAGTTCCAGGCTGAGACCTGTGAGTATCTGGGGAAAAAACCTCACTCCATTGTGGTTTGAATTCACAGAAGCTGGGGTGGAGTTCCTGGCTGAGACTGGGAGTATCTCGGATAAAAAATCTCACTCCATTGTAGTTTGAATTAACAGAAGCTTGGGGTGGAGTTCCTGGCTGAGACCTGTGAGTATTTGGGGGGGGGATCTTACTCCATTGTAGTTTGAATTCACAGAAGCTGTGGATGGAGTTCCTTGCTGAGACTTGTGAATATCTGGGGGGAAAAACCTTACTCCACTGTAGTTTGAATTCAGAGAAACTGGGGGTGGAGTTCCTGGCTTAGAACTGTTGGTTTCTGGGGGGGAAAACCTCACTCCATTGTAGTTTGAATTCACAGAAGATGGGGGTGGAGTTAAAGGCTGAGACCTGTGAGTATCTGGGAAAAAACCCACACTCCATTTTCGTTTGAATTCACAGAAGCTGGGGTTGAGTTCCTAGCTGAGACCTGTGAGTATCTCGGGGGGGAACCTCACTACATTGTAGTTTGAATTCACGAAAGCTTGGGGTGGAGTTACTGGCTGAGACCTGTGAGTATCTGGGGAAAAAACGTCACTCCATTGTAGTTTGAATTCACAGAAGCTGGGGGTGGAGTTCCTGGCTGAGACTTGTTGGTATCTGGGGAAAAAACTCACTCCATTGTAGTTTGAATTCACAGTGACTGGGGGTGGAGTTCCTGGCTGAGACCTGTGAGTATCTGGGATAAAAAACGTCACTCCGTTGTATTTTGAATTAACAGAAGCTTGGGGTGGAGTTCCTGGCTGAGACTTGTGAGTATCTGGGGAAAAAACCTCACTCCATTGTAGTTTGAATTCACAGAAGCTGGGGGTGGAGTTCCTGGCTGAGACTTGTTGGTATCTGGGCAAAAAACTCACTCCATTGTAGTTTGAATTCACAGTGACTGGGGGTGGAGTTCCTGGCTGAGACCTGTGAGTATCTGGGATAAAAAACGTCACTCCATTGTATTTTGAATTAACAGAAGCTTGGGGTGGAGTTCCTGGCTGAGATTTGTGAGTATATGGGAAAAAAACTCCACAACATTGTAGTTTGAATTCACAGAAGCTAGGGGTGGAGTTCCTGGCTGAGACCTGTTGGTATCTGGGGTAAAAAACCTCACTCCATTTGTAGTTTGAATTAACAGAAGCTTGGGGTGGAGTTCCTGGCTGAGACCTGTTGGTATCTGGGGGGAAAAAACCTCACTCCATTGTAGTTTGAATTCACAGAAGCTGGGGGTGGACTTCCAGGCTGAGACCTGTGAGTATCTGGGGAAAAAACCTCACTCCACTGTAGTTGGAATACACAGAAGCTGGGGGTGGAGTTCCTGGCTGAGACCTCTTGGTATCTGGGGGAAAGTATCCTCACTCCATTATAGTTTGAAATCACAGAAGCTGGGGGTGGAGTTCCTGGCTGCGACTTGTTGGTATCTGGGGGAAAAAACCTCACTCCATTTGTAGTTTGAGTTCACAGAGGTTGGAAGTGGAGTTCCGGGCTGAGACCTGTGAGAATCTGGGGAAAAAAACCTGACTCCATTTGTAGTTTGAGTTCACAGAGGTTGGAAGTGGAGTTCCTGGCTGAGACCTGTGAGTATCTGGGGGGTGAAAAAACTCATTCCATTGTAGTTTGAATTCACAGAGACTGGGTGTGGAGTTCCTGGCTGAGACTTGTTGGTATCTGTGGGAAAAAACCTCACTAGATTGTAGTTTGAATTCACAGAAGCTGGGGATGGAGTTCCAGGCTGAGACCTGTGAGTATCTGGGGAAAAAACCTCACTCCATTGTGGTTTGAATTCACAGAAGCTGGGGTGGAGTTCCAGGCTGAGACCTGTGAGTATCTGGGGAAAAAACCTCACTCCATTGTGGTTTGAATTCACAGAAGCTGGGGTGGAGTTCCTGGCTGAGACTGGGAGTATCTCGGATAAAAAATCTCACTCCATTGTAGTTTGAATTAACAGAAGCTTGGGGTGGAGTTCCTGGCTGAGACCTGTGAGTATCTGGGGAAAAGCCTCACTCCATTGTAGTTTGAATTCACAGAAACTGGGTGTGGAGTTCCTGGCTGCGACTTGTGAGTATTTGGGGGGGGGAATCTTACTCCATTGTAGTTTGAATTCACAGAAGCTGTGGATGGAGTTCCTTGCTGAGACTTGTGAATATCTGGGGGGAAAAACCTTACTCCACTGTAGTTTGAATTCAGAGAGACTAGGGGTGGAGTTCCTGGCTTAGAACTGTTGGTTTCTGGGGGGGAAAACCTCACTCCATTGTAGTTTGAATTCACAGAAGATGGGGGTGGAGTTAAAGGCTGAGACCTGTGAGTATCTGGGAAAAAAACCTCACTCCATTTTGGTTTGAATTCACAGAAGCTGGGGTGGAGTTCCTAGCTGAGACCTGTGAGTATCTCGGGGGGGAACCTCACTACATTGTAGTTTGAATTCACGAAAGCTTGGGGTGGAGTTACTGGCTGAGACCTGTGAGTATCTGGGGAAAAAACATCACTCCATTGTAGTTTGAATTCACAGAGACTGGGTGTGGAGTTCCTGGCTGCGACTTGTTGGTATCTGGGGGAAAAAACCTCACTAGATTGTAGTTTGAATTCACAGAAGCTGGGGATGGAGTTCCAGGCTGAGACCTGTGAGTATCTGGGGAAAAAACCTCACTCCATTGTGGTTTGAATTCACAGAAGCTGGGGTGGAGTTCCTGGCTGAGACTGGGAGTATCTCGGATAAAAAATCTCACTCCATTGTAGTTTGAATTAACAGAAGCTTGGGGTGGAGTTCCTGGCTGAGACCTGTGAGTATTTGGGGGGGGATCTTACTCCATTGTAGTTTGAATTCACAGAAGCTGTGGATGGAGTTCCTTGCTGAGACTTGTGAATATCTGGGGGGAAATACCTTACTCCACTGTAGTTTGAATTCAGAGAGACTGGGGGTGGAGTTCCTGGCTTAGAACTGTTGGTTTCTGGGTGGGAAAACCTCACTCCATTGTAGTTTGAATTCACAGAAGATGGGGGTGGAGTTAAAGGCTGAGACCTGTGAGTATCTGGGAAAAAAACCACACTCCATTTTCGTTTGAATTCACAGAAGCTGGGGTGGAGTTCCTAGCTGAGACCTGTGAGTATCTCGGGGGGGGAACCTCACTACATTGTAGTTTGAATTCACGAAAGCTTGGGGTGGAGTTTCTGGCTGAGACCTGTGAGTATCTGGGGAAAAAACATCACTCCATTGTAGTTTGAATTCACAGAAGCTGGGGGTGGAGTTCCTGGCTGAGACTTGTTGGTATCTGGGGAAAAAACTCACTCCATTGTAGTTTGAATTCACAGTGACTGGGGGTGGAGTTCCTGGCTGAGACCTGTGAGTATCTGGTATAAAAAACGTCACTCCGTTGTATTTTGAATTAACAGAAGCTTGGGGTGGAGTTCCTGGCTGAGACTTGTGAGTATCTGGGGAAAAAACCTCACTCCATTGTAGTTTGAATTCACAGAAGCTGGGGGTGGAGTTCCTGGCTGAGACTTGTTGGTATCTGGGCAAAAAACTCACTCCATTGTAGTTTGAATTCACAGTGACTGGGGGTGGAGTTCCTGGCTGAGACCTGTGAGTATCTGGGATAAAAAACGTCACTCCATTGTATTTTGAATTAACAGAAGCTTGGGGTGGAGTTCCTGGCTGACACCTGTTGGTATCTGGGTGGAAAAAACCTCACTCCATTGTAGTTTGAATTCACAGAAGCTGGGGGTGGAGTTCCAGGCTGAGACCTGAGAGTATCTGGGGAAAAAACCTCACTCCACTGTAGTTTGAATACACAAAAGCTGGCGTTGGAGTTCCTGGCTGAGACCTCTTGGTATCTGGGGGAAAGTATCCTCACTCCATTATAGTTTGAAATCACAGAAGCTGGGGGTGGAGTTCCTGGCTGCGACTTGTTGGTATCTGGGGGAAAAAACCTCACTCCATTTGTAGTTTGAGTTCACAGAGGTTGGAAGTGGAGTTCCGGGCTGAGACCTGTGAGAATCTGGGGAAAAAAACCTGACTCCATTGTAGTTCGAATTCACAGAAGCTGGGGTGGAGTTCCTGGCTGAGACCTGTGAGTATCTGGGGGGTGAAAAAACTCATTCCATTGTAGTTTGAATTCACAGAGACTGGGTGTGGAGTTCCTGGCTGAGACTTGTTGGTATCTGTGGGAAAAAACCTCACTAGATTGTAGTTTGAATTCACAGAAGCTGGGGATGGAGTTCCAGGCTGAGACTTGTTGGTATCTGGGGCAAAAAACCTCACTCCATTTGTAGTTTGAATTAACAGAAGCTTGGGGTGGAGTTCCTGGCTGACACCTGTTGGTATCTGGGTGGAAAAAACCTCACTCCACTGTAGTTGGAATACACAGAAGCTGGGGGTGGAGTTCCTGGCTGAGACCTCTTGGTATCTGGGGGAAAGTATCCTCACTCCATTATAGTTTGAAATCACAGAAGCTGGGGGTGGAGTTCCTGGCTGCGACTTGTTGGTATCTGGGGGAAAAAACCTCAGTCCATTTGTAGTTTGAGTTCACAGAGGTTGGAAGTGGAGTTCCGGGCTGAGACCTGTGAGAATCTGGGGAAAAAAAACCTCACTCCATTGTAGTTCGAATTCACAGAAGCTGGGGTGGAGTTCCTGGCTGAGACCTGTGGGTATCTGGGGGGTGAAAAAACTCATTCCATTGTAGTTTGAATTCACAGAGACTGGGTGTGGAGTTCCTGGCTGAGACTTGTTGGTATCTGGGGGAAAAAACCTCACTAGATTGTAGTTTGAATTCACAGAAGCTGGGGATGGAGTTCCTGGCTGAGACTTGTTGGTATCTGGGGAAAAAACTCACTCCATTGTAGTTTGAATTCACAGTGACTAGGGGTGGAGTTCCTGGCTGAGACCTGTCAGTATCTGGGATAAAAAACGTCACTCCGTTGTATTTTGAATTAACAGAAGCTTGGGGTGGAGTTCCTGGCTGAGACTTGTGAGTATCTGGGGAAAAAACTCCACAACATTGTAGTTTGAATTCACAGAAGCTGGGGGTGGAGTTCCAGGCTGAGACCTGAGAGTATCTGGGGAAAAAACCTCACTCCACTGTAGTTGGAATACACAAAAGCTGGGGGTGGAGTTCCTGGCTGAGACCTCTTGGTATCTGGGGGAAAGTATCCTCACTCCATTATAGTTTGAAATCACAGAAGCTGGGGGTGGAGTTCCTGGCTGCGACTTGTTGGTATCTGGGGGAAAAAACCTCACTCCATTTGTAGTTTGAGTTCACAGAGGTTGGAAGTGGAGTTCCGGGCTGAGACCTGTGAGAATCTGGGGAAAAAAACCTGACTCCATTGTAGTTCGAATTCACAGAAGCTGGGGTGGAGTTCCTGGCTGAGACCTGTGAGTATCTGGGGGGTGAAAAAACTCATTCCATTGTAGTTTGAATTCACAGAGACTGGGTGTGGAGTTCCTGGCTGAGACTTGTTGGTATCTGTGGGAAAAAACCTCACTAGATTGTAGTTTGAATTCACAGAAGCTGGGGATGGAGTTCCAGGCTGAGACCTGTGAGTATCTGGGGAAAAAACCTCACTCCATTGTGGTTTGAATTCACAGAAGCTGGGGTGGAGTTCCAGGCTGAGACCTGTGAGTATCTGGGGAAAAAACCTCATTCCATTGTGGTTTGAATTCACAGAAGCTGGGGTGGAGTTCCTGGCTGAGACTGGGAGTATCTCGGATAAAAAATCTCACTCCATTGTAGTTTGAATTAACAGAAGCTTGGGGTGGAGTTCCTGGCTGAGACCTGTGAGTATCTGGGGAAAAGCCTCACTCCATTGTAGTTTGAATTCACAGAAACTGGGTGTGGAGTTCCTGGCTGCGACTTGTGAGTATTTGGGGGGGGGGGAAATCTTACTCCATTGTAGTTTGAATTCACAGAAGCTGTGGATGGAGTTCCTTGCTGAGACTTGTGAATATCTGGGTGGAAAAACCTTACTCCACTATAGTTTGAATTCAGAGAGACTAGGGGTGGAGTTCCTGGCTTAGAACTGTTGGTTTCTGGGGGGGAAAACCTCACTCCATTGTAGTTTGAATTCACAGAAGATGGGGGTGGAGTTAAAGGCTGAGACCTGTGAGTATCTGGGAAAAAAACCTCACTCCATTTTGGTTTGAATTCACAGAAGCTGGGGTGGAGTTCCTAGCTGAGACCTGTGAGTATCTCGGGGGGGAACCTCACTACATTGTAGTTTGAATTCACGAAAGCTTGGGGTGGAGTTACTGGCTGAGACCTGTGAGTATCTGGGGAAAAACATCACTCCATTGTAGTTTGAATTCACAGAAGCTGGGGGTGGAGTTCCTGGCTGAGACTTGTTGGTATCTGGGGAAAAAACTCACTCCATTGTAGTTTGAATTCACAGTGACTGGGGGTGGAGTTCCTGGCTGAGACCTGTGAGTATCTGGGATAAAAAACGTCACTCCGTTGTATTTTGAATTAACAGAAGCTTGGGGTGGAGTTCCTGGCTGAGACTTGTGAGTATCTGGGGAAAAAACCTCACTCCATTGTAGTTTGAATTCACAGAAGCTGGGGGTGGAGTTCCTGGCTGAGACTTGTTGGTATCTGGGGAAAAAACTCACTCCATTGTAGTTTGAATTCAAAGTGACTAGGGGTGGAGTTCCTGGCTGAGACCTGTGAGTATCTGGGATAAAAAACGTCACTCCGTTGTATTTTGAATTAACAGAAGCTTGGGGTGGAGTTCCTGGCTGAGACTTGTGAGTATCTGGGGAAAAAACCTCACTCCATTGTAGTTTGAATTCACAGAAGCTGGGGGTGGAGTTCCTGGCTGAGACTTGTTGGTATCTGGGGAAAAAACTCACTCCATTGTAGTTTGAATTCACAGTGACTAAGGGTGGAGTTCCTGGCTGAGACCTGTCAGTATCTGGGATAAAAAACGTCACTCCGTTGTATTTTGAATTAACAGAAGCTTGGGGTGGAGTTCCTGGCTGAGACTTGTGAGTATCTGGGGAAAAAACTCCACAACATTGTAGTTTGAATTCACAGAAGCTAGGGGTGGAGTTCCTGGCTGACACTTTTTGGTATCTGGGAAAAAAACCTCACTCCATTGTAGTTTGAATTCACAGAAGCTAGGGGTGGAGTTCCTAGCTGAGACTTGTTGGTATCTGGGGTAAAAAACCTCACTCCATTGTAGTTTGAATTCACAGAAGCTGGGGGTGGAGTTCCAAGCTGAGACCTGTGAGTATCTGGGGAAAAAAACCTCACTCCATTGTAGTTTGAATTCACAGAAGCTAGGAGTGGAGTTCCTGGCTGAGACTTGTTGGTATCTGGGCCAAAAAACCTCACTCCATTTGTAGTTTGAATTAACAGAAGCTTGGGGTGGAGTTCCTGGCTGACACCTGTTGGTATCTGGGTGGAAAAAACCTCACTCCACTGTAGTTGGAATACACAGAAGCTGGGGGTGGAGTTCCTGGCTGAGACCTCTTGGTATCTGGGGGAAAGTATCCTCACTCCATTATAGTTTGAAATCACAGAAGCTGGGGGTGGAGTTCCTGGCTGCGACTTGTTGGTATCTGGGGGAAAAAACCTCACTCCATTTGTAGTTTGAGTTCACAGAGGTTGGAAGTGGAGTTCCGGGCTGAGACCTGTGAGAATCTGGGGAAAAAAAACCTCACTCCATTGTAGTTCGAATTCACAGAAGCTGGGGTGGAGTTCCTGGCTGAGACCTGTGGGTATCTGGGGGGTGAAAAAACTCATTCCATTGTAGTTTGAATTCACAGAGACTGGGTGTGGAGTTCCTGGCTGAGACTTGTTGGTATCTGGGGGAAAAAACCTCACTAGATTGTAGTTTGAATTCACAGAAGCTGGGGATGGAGTTCCAGGCTGAGACCTGTGAGTATCTGGGGAAAAAACCTCACTCCATTTGTAGTTTGAGTTCACAGAGACTGGGTGTGGAGTTCCTGGCTGCGACTTGTTTGTATCTGGGGGAAAAAACCTCACTAGATTGTAGTTTGAATTCACAGAAGCTGGGGATGGAGTTCCAGGCTGAGACCTGTGAGTATCTGGGGAAAAAACCTCACTCCATTGTAGTTTGAATTCACAGAAGCTGGGGTGGAGTTCCTGGCTGAGACTGGGAGTATCTCGGATAAAAAATCTCACTCCATTGTAGTTTGAATTAACAGAAGCTTGGGGTGGAGTTCCTGGCTGAGACCTGTGAGTATTTGGGGGGGGGGATCTTACTCCATTGTAGTTTGAATTCACAGAAGCTGTGGATGGAGTTCCTTGCTGAGACTTGTGAATATCTGGGGGGAAAAACCTTACTCCACTGTAGTTTGAATTCAGAGAGACTGGGGGTGGAGTTCCTGGCTTAGAACTGTTGGTTTCTGGGGGGGGAAACCTCACTCCATTGTAGTTTGAATTCACAGAAGATGGGGGTGGAGTTAAAGGCTGAGACCTGTGAGTATCTGGGAAAAAAACCACACTCCATTTTCGTTTGAATTCACAGAAGCTGGGGTGGAGTTCCTAGCTGAGACCTGTGAGTATCTCGGGGGGGAACCTCACTACATTGTAGTTTGAATTCACGAAAGCTTGGGGTGGAGTTACTGGCTGAGACCTGTGAGTATCTGGGGAAAAAACGTCACTCCATTGTAGTTTGAATTCACAGAAGCTGGGGGTGGAGTTCCTGGCTGAGACTTGTTGGTATCTGGGGAAAAAACTCACTCCATTGTAGTTTGAATTCACAGTGACTGGGGGTGGAGTTCCTGGCTGAGACCTGTGAGTATCTGGGATAAAAAACGTCACTCCGTTGTATTTTGAATTAACAGAAGCTTGGGGTGGAGTTACTGGCTGAGACTTGTGAGTATCTGGGGAAAAAACCTCACTCCATTGTAGTTTGAATTCACAGAAGCTGGGGGTGGAGTTCCTGGCTGAGACTTGTTGGTATCTGGGCAAAAAACTCACTCCATTGTAGTTTGAATTCACAGTGACTGGGGGTGGAGTTCCTGGCTGAGACCTGTGAGTATCTGGGATAAAAAACGTCACTCCATTGTATTTTGAATTAACAGAAGCTTGGGGTGGAGTTCCTGGCTGAGATTTGTGAGTATCTGGGAAAAAAACTCCACAACATTGTAGTTTGAATTCACAGAAGCTAGGGGTGGAGTTCCTGGCTGAGACCTGTTGGTATCTGGGGTAAAAAACCTCACTCCATTTGTAGTTTGAATTAACAGAAGCTTGGGGTGGAGTTCCTGGCTGAGACCTGTTGGTATCTGGGGGGAAAAAACTCACTCCATTGTAGTTTGAATTCACAGAAGCTGGGGGTGGAGTTCCAGGCTGAGACCTGTGAGTATCTGGGAAATAAACCTCACTCCATTGTAGTTTGAATTCACAGAAGCTGGGGGTGGAGTTCCAAGCTGAGACCTGTGAGTATCTGGGGAAAAAAACCTCACTCCATTGTAGTTTGAATTCACAGAAGCTAGGAGTGGAGTTCCTGGCTGAGACTTGTTGGTATCTGGGGCAAAAAACCTCACTCCATTTGTAGTTTGAATTAACAGAAGCTTGGGGTGGAGTTCCTGGCTGACACCTGTTGGTATCTGGGTGGAAAAAACCTCACTCCACTGTAGTTGGAATACACAGAAGCTGGGGGTGGAGTTCCTGGCTGAGACCTCTTGGTATCTGGGGGAAAGTATCCTCACTCCATTATAGTTTGAAATCACAGAAGCTGGGGGTGGAGTTCCTGGCTGCGACTTGTTGGTATCTGGGGGAAAAAACCTCACTCCATTTGTAGTTTGAGTTCACAGAGGTTGGAAGTGGAGTTCCGGGCTGAGACCTGTGAGAATCTGGGGGAAAAAAACCTCACTCCATTGTAGTTCGAATTCACAGAAGCTGGGGTGGAGTTCCTGGCTGAGACCTGTGGGTATCTGGGGGGTGAAAAAACTCATTCCATTGTAGTTTGAATTCACAGAGACTGGGTGTGGAGTTCCTGGCTGAGACTTGTTGGTTTCTGGGGGAAAAAACCTCACTAGATTGTAGTTTGAATTCACAGAAGCTGGGGATGGAGTTCCAGGCTGAGACCTGTGAGTATCTGGGGAAAAAACCTCACTCCATTTGTAGTTTGAGTTCACAGAGACTGGGTGTGGAGTTCCTGGCTGCGACTTGTTTGTATCTGGGGGAAAAAACCTCACTAGATTGTAGTTTGAATTCACAGAAGCTGGGGATGGAGTTCCAGGCTGAGACCTGTGAGTATCTGGGGAAAAAACCTCACTCCATTGTGGTTTGAATTCACAGAAGCTGGGGTGGAGTTCCTGGCTGAGACTGGGAGTATCTCGGATAAAAAATCTCACTCCATTGTAGTTTGAATTAACAGAAGCTTGGGGTGGAGTTCCTGGCTGAGACCTGTGAGTATTTGGGGGGGGGGATCTTACTCCATTGTAGTTTGAAATCACAGAAGCTGTGGATGGAGTTCCTTGCTGAGACTTGTGAATATCTGGGGGGAAAAACCTTACTCCACTGTAGTTTGAATTCAGAGAGACTGGGGGTGGAGTTCCTGGCTTAGAACTGTTGGTTTCTGGGGGGGAAATCCTCACTCCATTGTAGTTTGAATTCACAGAAGATGGGGGTGGAGTTAAAGGCTGAGACCTGTGAGTATCTGGGAAAAAAACCACACTCCATTTTCGTTTGAATTCACAGAAGCTGGGGTGGAGTTCCTAGCTGAGACCTGTGAGTATCTCGGGGGGGAACCTCACTACATTGTAGTTTGAATTCACGAAAGCTTGGGGTGGAGTTACTGGCTGAGACCTGTGAGTATCTGGGGAAAAAACGTCACTCCATTGTAGTTTGAATTCACAGAAGCTGGGGGTGGAGTTCCTGGCTGAGACTTGTTGGTATCTGGGGAAAAAACTCACTCCATTGTAGTTTGAATTCACAGTGACTGGGGGTGGAGTTCCTGGCTGAGACCTGTGAGTATCTGGGATAAAAAAACGTCACTCCGTTGTATTTTGAATTAACAGAAGCTTGGGGTGGAGTTCCTGGCTGAGACTTGTGAGTATCTGGGGAAAAAACCTCACTCCATTGTAGTTTGAATTCACAGAAGCTGGGGGTGGAGTTCCTGGCTGAGACTTGTTGGTATCTGGGCAAAAAACTCACTCCATTGTAGTTTGAATTCACAGTGACTGGGGGTGGAGTTCCTGGCTGAGACCTGTGAGTATCTGGGATAAAAAACGTCACTCCATTGTATTTTGAATTAACAGAAACTTGGGGTGGAGTTCCTGGCTGAGATTTGTGAGTATCTGGGAAAAAAACTCCACAACATTGTAGTTTGAATTCACAGAAGCTAGGGGTGGAGTTCCTGGCTGAGACCTGTTGGTATCTCGGGTAAAAAACCTCACTCCATTTGTAGTTTGAATTAACAGAAGCTTGGGGTGGAGTTCCTGGCTGAGACCTGTTGGTATCTGGGGGGAAAAAACCTCACTCCATTGTAGTTTGAATTCACAGAAGCTGGGGGTGGAGTTCCAGGCTGAGACCTGTGAGTATCTGGGAAAAAAACCTCACTCCATTGTAGTTTGAATTCACAGAAGCTAGGGGTGGAGTTCCTGGCTGAGACTTGTTGGTATCTGGGGTAAAAAACCTCACTCCATTTGTAGTTTGAATTAACAGAAGCTTGGGGTGGAGTTCCTGGCTGCGACCTGTTGGTATCTGGGGGAAAAAACCTCACTCCATTTGTAGTTTGAGTTCACAGAGGTTGGAAGTGGAGTTCCGGGCTGAGACCTGTGAGAATCTGGGGAAAAAAACCTGACTCCATTGTAGTTCGAATTCACAGAAGCTGGGGTGGAGTTCCTGGCTGAGACCTGTGAGTATCTGGGGGGTGAAAAAACTCATTCCATTGTAGTTTGAATTCACAGAGACTGGGTGTGGAGTTCCTGGCTGAGACTTGTTGGTATCTGTGGGAAAAAACCTCACTAGATTGTAGTTTGAATTCACAGAAGCTGGGGATGGAGTTCCAGGCTGAGACCTGTGAGTATCTGGGGAAAAAACCTCACTCCATTGTGGTTTGAATTCACAGAAGCTGGGGTGGAGTTCCTGGCTGAGACTGGGAGTATCTCGGATAAAAAATCTCACTCCATTGTAGTTTGAATTAACAGAAGCTTGGGGTGGAGTTCCTGGCTGAGACCTGTGAGTATCTGGGGAAAAGCCTCACTCCAATGTAGTTTGAATTCACAGAAGCTGGGGGTGGAGTTCCAGGCTGAGACCTGTGAGTATCTGGGGAAAAAACCTCACTCCATTGTGGTTTGAATTCACAGAAGCTGGGGTGGAGTTCCAGGCTGAGACCTGTGAGTATCTGGGGAAAAAACCTCACTCCATTGTGGTTTGAATTCACAGAAGCTGGGGTGGAGTTCCTGGCTGAGACTGGGAGTATCTCGGATAAAAAATCTCACTCCATTGTAGTTTGAATTAACAGAAGCTTGGGGTGGAGTTCCTGGCTGAGACCTGTGAGTATCTGGGGAAAAGCCTCACTCCATTGTAGTTTGAATTCACAGAAACTGGGTGTGGAGTTCCTGGCTGCGACTTGTGAGTATTTGGGGGGGGGGAAATCTTACTCCATTGTAGTTTGAATTCACAGAAGCTGTGGATGGAGTTCCTTGCTGAGACTTGTGAATATCTGGGGGGAAAAACCTTATTCCACTATAGTTTGAATTCAGAGAGACTAGGGGTGGAGTTCCTGGCTTAGAACTGTTGGTTTCTGGGGGGGAAAACCTCACTCCATTGTAGTTTGAATTCACAGAAGATGGGGGTGGAGTTAAAGGCTGAGACCTGTGAGTATCTGGGAAAAAAACCTCACTCCATTTTGGTTTGAATTCACAGAAGCTGGGGTGGAGTTCCTAGCTGAGACCTGTGAGTATCTCGGGGGGGAACCTCACTACATTGTAGTTTGAATTCACGAAAGCTTGGGGTGGAGTTACTGGCTGAGACCTGTGAGTATCTGGGGAAAAAACATCACTCCATTGTAGTTTGAATTCACAGAAGCTGGGGGTGGAGTTCCTGGCTGAGACTTGTTGGTATCTGGGGAAAAAACTCACTCCATTGTAGTTTGAATTCACAGTGACTGGGGGTGGAGTTCCTGGCTGAGACCTGTGAGTATCTGGGATAAAAAACGTCACTCCGTTGTATTTTGAATTAACAGAAGCTTGGGGTGGAGTTCCTGGCTGAGACTTGTGAGTATCTGGGGAAAAAACCTCACTCCATTGTAGTTTGAATTCACAGAAGCTGGGGGTGGAGTTCCTGGCTGAGACTTGTTGGTATCTGGGGAAAAAACTCACTCCATTGTAGTTTGAATTCAAAGTGACTAGGGGTGGAGTTCCTGGCTGAGACCTGTGAGTATCTGGGATAAAAAACGTCACTCCGTTGTATTTTGAATTAACAGAAGCTTGGGGTGGAGTTCCTGGCTGAGACTTGTGAGTATCTGGGAAAAAACCTCACTCCATTGTAGTTTGAATTCACAGAAGCTGGGGGTGGAGTTCCTGGCTGAGACTTGTTGGTATCTGGGGAAAAAACTCACTCCATTGTAGTTTGAATTCACAGTGACTAGGGGTGGAGTTCCTGGCTGAGACCTGTCAGTATCTGGGATAAAAAACGTCACTCCGTTGTATTTTGAATTAACAGAAGCTTGGGGTGGAGTTCCTGGCTGAGACTTGTGAGTATCTGGGGAAAAAACTCCACAACATTGTAGTTTGAATTCACAGAAGCTAGGGGTGGAGTTCCTGGCTGACACTTTTTGGTATCTGGGAAAAAAACCTCACTCCATTGTAGTTTGAATTCACAGAAGCTAGGGGTGGAGTTCCTAGCTGAGACTTGTTGGTATCTGGGGTAAAAAACCTCACTCCATTGTAGTTTGAATTCACAGAAGCTTGGGGTGGAGTTCCTGGCTGACACCTGTTGGTATCTGGGGAAAAAAACCTCACTCCATTGTAGTTTGAATTCACAGAAGCTAGGAGTGGAGTTCCTGGCTGAGACTTGTTGGTATCTGGGGCAAAAAACCTCACTCCATTTGTAGTTTGAATTAACAGAAGCTTGGGGTGGAGTTCCTGGCTGACACCTGTTGGTATCTGGGTGGAAAAAACCTCACTCCACTGTAGTTGGAATACACAGAAGCTGGGGGTGGAGTTCCTGGCTGAGACCTCTTGGTATCTGGGGGAAAGTATCCTCACTCCATTATAGTTTGAAATCACAGAAGCTGGGGGTGGAGTTCCTGGCTGCGACTTGTTGGTATCTGGGGGAAAAAACCTCACTCCATTTGTAGTTTGAGTTCACAGAGGTTGGAAGTGGAGTTCCGGGCTGAGACCTGTGAGAATCTGGGGAAAAAAAACCTCACTCCATTGTAGTTCGAATTCACAGAAGCTGGGGTGGAGTTCCTGGCTGAGACCTGTGGGTATCTGGGGGGTGAAAAAACTCATTCCATTGTAGTTTGAATTCACAGAGACTGGGTGTGGAGTTCCTGGCTGAGACTTGTTGGTATCTGGGGGAAAAAACCTCACTAGATTGTAGTTTGAATTCACAGAAGCTGGGGATGGAGTTCCTGGCTGAGACTTGTTGGTATCTGGGGAAAAAACTCACTCCATTGTAGTTTGAATTCACAGTGACTAGGGGTGGAGTTCCTGGCTGAGACCTGTCAGTATCTGGGATAAAAAACGTCACTCCGTTGTATTTTGAATTAACAGAAGCTTGGGGTGGAGTTCCTGGCTGAGACTTGTGAGTATCTGGGGAAAAAACTCCACAACATTGTAGTTTGAATTCACAGAAGCTGGGGGTGGAGTTCCAGGCTGAGACCTGAGAGTATCTGGGGAAAAAACCTCACTCCACTGTAGTTGGAATACACAAAAGCTGGGGGTGGAGTTCCTGGCTGAGACCTCTTGGTATCTGGGGGAAAGTATCCTCACTCCATTATAGTTTGAAATCACAGAAGCTGGGGGTGAAGTTCCTGGCTGCGACTTTTTGGTATCTGGGGGAAAAAACCTCACTCCATTTGTAGTTTGAGTTCACAGAGGTTGGAAGTGGAGTTCCGGGCTGAGACCTGTGAGAATCTGGGGAAAAAAACCTGACTCCATTGTAGTTCGAATTCACAGAAGCTGGGGTGGAGTTCCTGGCTGAGACCTGTGAGTATCTGGGGGGTGAAAAAACTCATTCCATTGTAGTTTGAATTCACAGAGACTGGGTGTGGAGTTCCTGGCTGAGACTTGTTGGTATCTGTGGGAAAAAACCTCACTAGATTGTAGTTTGAATTCACAGAAGCTGGGGATGGAGTTCCAGGCTGAGACCTGTGAGTATCTGGGGAAAAAACCTCACTCCATTGTGGTTTGAATTCACAGAAGCTGGGGTGGAGTTCCAGGCTGAGACCTGTGAGTATCTGGGGAAAAAACCTCACTCCATTGTGGTTTGAATTCACAGAAGCTGGGGTGGAGTTCCTGGCTGAGACTGGGAGTATCTCGGATAAAAAATCTCACTCCATTGTAGTTTGAATTAACAGAAGCTTGGGGTGGAGTTCCTGGCTGAGACCTGTGAGTATCTGGGGAAAAGCCTCACTCCATTGTAGTTTGAATTCACAGAAACTGGGTGTGGAGTTCCTGGCTGCGACTTGTGAGTATTTGGGGGGGGGGAAATCTTACTCCATTGTAGTTTGAATTCACAGAAGCTGTGGATGGAGTTCCTTGCTGAGACTTGTGAATATCTGGGGGGAAAAACCTTACTCCACTACAGTTTGAATTCAGAGAGACTAGGGGTGGAGTTCCTGGCTTAGAACTGTTGGTTTCTGGGGGGGAAAACCTCACTCCATTGTAGTTTGAATTCACAGAAGATGGGGGTGGAGTTAAAGGCTGAGACCTGTGAGTATCTGGGAAAAAAACCTCACTCCATTTTGGTTTGAATTCACAGAAGCTGGGGTGGAGTTCCTAGCTGAGACCTGTGAGTATCTCGGGGGGGAACCTCACTACATTGTAGTTTGAATTCACGAAAGCTTGGGGTGGAGTTACTGGCTGAGACCTGTGAGTATCTGGGGAAAAAACATCACTCCATTGTAGTTTGAATTCACAGAAGCTGGGGGTGGAGTTCCTGGCTGAGACTTGTTGGTATCTGGGGAAAAAACTCACTCCATTGTAGTTTGAATTCACAGTGACTGGGGGTGGAGTTCCTGGCTGAGACCTGTGAGTATCTGGGATAAAAAACGTCACTCCGTTGTATTTTGAATTAACAGAAGCTTGGGGTGGAGTTCCTGGCTGAGACTTGTGAGTATCTGGGGAAAAAACCTCACTCCATTGTAGTTTGAATTCACAGAAGCTGGGGGTGGAGTTCCTGGCTGAGACTTGTTGGTATCTGGGGAAAAAACTCACTCCATTGTAGTTTGAATTCAAAGTGACTAGGGGTGGAGTTCCTGGCTGAGACCTGTGAGTATCTGGGATAAAAAACGTCACTCCGTTGTATTTTGAATTAACAGAAGCTTGGGGTGGAGTTCCTGGCTGAGACTTGTGAGTATCTGGGGAAAAAACCTCACTCCATTGTAGTTTGAATTCACAGAAGCTGGGGGTGGAGTTCCTGGCTGAGACTTGTTGGTATCTGGGGAAAAAACTCACTCCATTGTAGTTTGAATTCACAGTGACTAGGGGTGGAGTTCCTGGCTGAGACCTGTCAGTATCTGGGATAAAAAACGTCACTCCGTTGTATTTTGAATTAACAGAAGCTTGGGGTGGAGTTCCTGGCTGAGACTTGTGAGTATCTGGGAAAAAACTCCACAACATTGTAGTTTGAATTCACAGAAGCTAGGGGTGGAGTTCCTGGCTGACACTTTTTGGTATCTGGGAAAAAAACCTCACTCCATTGTAGTTTGAATTCACAGAAGCTAGGGGTGGAGTTCCTAGCTGAGACTTGTTGGTATCTGGGGTAAAAAACCTCACTCCATTGTAGTTTGAATTCACAGAAGCTGGGGGTGGAGTTCCAAGCTGAGACCTGTGAGTATCTGGGGAAAAAAACCTCACTCCATTGTAGTTTGAATTCACAGAAGCTAGGAGTGGAGTTCCTGGCTGAGACTTGTTGGTATCTGGGGCAAAAAACCTCACTCCATTTGTAGTTTGAATTAACAGAAGCTTGGGGTGGAGTTCCTGGCTGACACCTGTTGGTATCTGGGTGGAAAAAACCTCACTCCACTGTAGTTGGAATACACAGAAGCTGGGGGTGGAGTTCCTGGCTGAGACCTCTTGGTATCTGGGGGAAAGTATCCTCACTCCATTATAGTTTGAAATCACAGAAGCTGGGGGTGGAGTTCCTGGCTGCGACTTGTTGGTATCTGGGGGAAAAAACCTCACTCCATTTGTAGTTTGAGTTCACAGAGGTTGGAAGTGGAGTTCCGGGCTGAGACCTGTGAGAATCTGGGGAAAAAAAACCTCACTCCATTGTAGTTCGAATTCACAGAAGCTGGGGTGGAGTTCCTGGCTGAGACCTGTGGGTATCTGGGGGGTGAAAAAACTCATTCCATTGTAGTTTGAATTCACAGAGACTGGGTGTGGAGTTCCTGGCTGAGACTTGTTGGTATCTGGGGGAAAAAACCTCACTAGATTGTAGTTTGAATTCACAGAAGCTGGGGATGGAGTTCCAGGCTGAGACCTGTGAGTATCTGGGGAAAAAACCTCACTCCATTTGTAGTTTGAGTTCACAGAGACTGGGTGTGGAGTTCCTGGCTGCGACTTGTTTGTATCTGGGGGAAAAAAACTCACTAGATTGTAGTTTGAATTCACAGAAGCTGGGGATGGAGTTCCAGGCTGAGACCTGTGAGTATCTGGGGAAAAAACCTCACTCCATTGTGGTTTGAATTCACAGAAGCTGGGGTGGAGTTCCTGGCTGAGACTGGGAGTATCTCGGATAAAAAATCTCACTCCATTGTAGTTTGAATTAACAGAAGCTTGGGGTGGAGTTCCTGGCTGAGACCTGTGAGTATTTGGGGGGGGGGATCTTACTCCATTGTAGTTTGAATTCACAGAAGCTGTGGATGGAGTTCCTTGCTGAGACTTGTGAATATCTGGGGGGAAAAACCTTACTCCACTGTAGTTTGAATTCAGAGAGACTGGGGGTGGAGTTCCTGGCTTAGAACTGTTGGTTTCTGGGGGGGAAAACCTCACTCCATTGTAGTTTGAATTCACAGAAGATGGGGGTGGAGTTAAAGGCTGAGACCTGTGAGTATCTGGGAAAAAAACCACACTCCATTTTCGTTTGAATTCACAGAAGCTGGGGTGGAGTTCCTAGCTGAGACCTGTGAGTATCTCAGGGGGGAACCTCACTACATTGTAGTTTGAATTCACGAAAGCTTGGGGTGGAGTTACTGGCTGAGACCTGTGAGTATCTGGGGAAAAAACGTCACTCCATTGTAGTTTGAATTCACAGAAGCTGGGGGTGGAGTTCCTGGCTGAGACTTGTTGGTATCTGGGGAAAAAACTCACTCCATTGTAGTTTGAATTCACAGTGACTGGGGGTGGAGTTCCTGGCTGAGACCTGTGAGTATCTGGGATAAAAAACGTCACTCCGTTGTATTTTGAATTAACAGAAGCTTGGGGTGGAGTTCCTGGCTGAGACTTGTGAGTATCTGGGGAAAAAACCTCACTCCATTGTAGTTTGAATTCACAGAAGCTGGGGGTGGAGTTCCTGGCTGAGACTTGTTGGTATCTGGGCAAAAAACTCACTCCATTGTAGTTTGAATTCACAGTGACTGGGGGTGGAGTTCCTGGCTGAGACCTGTGAGTATCTGGGATAAAAAACGTCACTCCATTGTATTTTGAATTAACAGAAGCTTGGGGTGGAGTTCCTGGCTGAGATTTGTGAGTATCTGGGAAAAAAACTCCACAACATTGTAGTTTGAATTCACAGAAGCTAGGGGTGGAGTTCCTGGCTGAGACCTGTTGGTATCTGGGGTAAAAAACCTCACTCCATTTGTAGTTTGAATTAACAGAAGCTTGGGGTGGAGTTCCTGGCTGAGACCTGTTGGTATCTGGGGGGAAAAAACCTCACTCCATTGTAGTTTGAATTCACAGAAGCTGGGGGTGGAGTTCCAGGCTGAGACCTGTGAGTATCTGGGAAATAAACCTCACTCCATTGTAGTTTGAATTCACAGAAGCTGGGGGTGGAGTTCCAAGCTGAGACCTGTGAGTATCTGGGGAAAAAAACCTCACTCCATTGTAGTTTGAATTCACAGAAGCTAGGAGTGGAGTTCCTGGCTGAGACTTGTTGGTATCTGGGGCAAAAAACCTCACTCCATTTGTAGTTTGAATTAACAGAAGCTTGGGGTGGAGTTCCTGGCTGACACCTGTTGGTATCTGGGTGGAAAAAACCTCACTCCACTGTAGTTGGAATACACAGAAGCTGGGGGTGGAGTTCCTGGCTGAGACCTCTTGGTATCTGGGGGAAAGTATCCTCACTCCATTATAGTTTGAAATCACAGAAGCTGGGGGTGGAGTTCCTGGCTGCGACTTGTTGGTATCTGGGGGAAAAAACCTCACTCCATTTGTAGTTTGAGTTCACAGAGGTTGGAAGTGGAGTTCCGGGCTGAGACCTGTGAGAATCTGGGGGAAAAAAACCTCACTCCATTGTAGTTCGAATTCACAGAAGCTGGGGTGGAGTTCCTGGCTGAGACCTGTGGGTATCTGGGGGGTGAAAAAACTCATTCCATTGTAGTTTGAATTCACAGAGACTGGGTGTGGAGTTCCTGGCTGAGACTTGTTGGTTTCTGGGGGAAAAAACCTCACTAGATTGTAGTTTGAATTCACAGAAGCTGGGGATGGAGTTCCAGGCTGAGACCTGTGAGTATCTGGGGAAAAAACCTCACTCCATTGTGGTTTGAATTCACAGAAGCTGGGGTGGAGTTCCTGGCTGAGACTGGGAGTATCTCGGATAAAAAATCTCACTCCATTGTAGTTTGAATTAACAGAAGCTGGGGATGGAGTTCCAGGCTGAGACCTGTGAGTATCTGGGGAAAAAACCTCACTCCATTGTGGTTTGAATTCACAGAAGCTGGGGTGGAGTTCCTGGCTGAGACTGGGAGTATCTCGGATAAAAAATCTCACTCCATTGTAGTTTGAATTAACAGAAGCTTGGGGTGGAGTTCCTGGCTGAGACCTGTGAGTATTTGGGGGGGGGGATCTTACTCCATTGTAGTTTGAAATCACAGAAGCTGTGGATGGAGTTCCTTGCTGAGACTTGTGAATATCTGGGGGGAAAAACCTTACTCCACTGTAGTTTGAATTCAGAGAGACTGGGGGTGGAGTTCCTGGCTTAGAACTGTTGGTTTCTGGGGGGGAAATCCTCACTCCATTGTAGTTTGAATTCACAGAAGATGGGGGTGGAGTTAAAGGCTGAGACCTGTGAGTATCTGGGAAAAAAACCACACTCCATTTTCGTTTGAATTCACAGAAGCTGGGGTGGAGTTCCTAGCTGAGACCTGTGAGTATCTCGGGGGGGGGAACCTCACTACATTGTAGTTTGAATTCACGAAAGCTTGGGGTGGAGTTACTGGCTGAGACCTGTGAGTATCTGGGGAAAAAACGTCACTCCATTGTAGTTTGAATTCACAGAAGCTGGGGGTGGAGTTCCTGGCTGAGACTTGTTGGTATCTGGGGAAAAAACTCACTCCATTGTAGTTTGAATTCACAGTGACTGGGGGTGGAGTTCCTGGCTGAGACCTGTGAGTATCTGGGATAAAAAACGTCACTCCGTTGTATTTTGAATTAACAGAAGCTTGGGGTGGAGTTCCTGGCTGAGACTTGTGAGTATCTGGGGAAAAAACCTCACTCCATTGTAGTTTGAATTCACAGAAGCTGGGGGTGGAGTTCCTGGCTGAGACTTGTTGGTATCTGGGCAAAAAACTCACTCCATTGTAGTTTGAATTCACAGTGACTGGGGGTGGAGTTCCTGGCTGAGACCTGTGAGTATCTGGGATAAAAAACGTCACTCCATTGTATTTTGAATTAACAGAAACTTGGGGTGGAGTTCCTGGCTGAGATTTGTGAGTATCTGGGAAAAAAACTCCACAACATTGTAGTTTGAATTCACAGAAGCTAGGGGTGGAGTTCCTGGCTGAGACCTGTTGGTATCTGGGGTAAAAAACCTCACTCCATTTGTAGTTTGAATTAACAGAAGCTTGGGGTGGAGTTCCTGGCTGAGACCTGTTGGTATCTGGGGGGAAAAAACCTCACTCCATTGTAGTTTGAATTCACAGAAGCTGGGGGTGGAGTTCCAGGCTGAGACCTGTGAGTATCTGGGAAAAAAACCTCACTCCATTGTAGTTTGAATTCACAGAAGCTAGGGGTGGAGTTCCTGGCTGAGACTTGTTGGTATCTGGGGTAAAAAACCTCACTCCATTTGTAGTTTGAATTAACAGAAGCTTGGGGTGGAGTTCCTGGCTGACACCTGTTGGTATCTGGGTGGAAAAAACCTCACTCCATGGTAGTTTGAATTCACAGAAGCTGCGGGTGGAGTTCCAGGCTGAGACCTGTGAGTATCTGGGGAAAAAACCTCACTCCACTGTAGTTGGAATACACAGAAGCTGGGGGTGGAGTTCCTGGCTGAGACCTCTTGGTATCTGGGGGAAAGTATCCTCACTCCATTATAGTTTGAAATCACAGAAGCTGGGGGTGGAGTTCCTGGCTGCGACCTGTTGGTATCTGGGGGAAAAAACCTCACTCCATTTGTAGTTTGAGTTCACAGAGGTTGGAAGTGGAGTTCCGGGCTGAGACCTGTGAGAATCTGGGGAAAAAAACCTGACTCCATTGTAGTTCGAATTCACAGAAGCTGGGGTGGAGTTCCTGGCTGAGACCTGTGAGTATCTGGGGGGTGAAAAAACTCATTCCATTGTAGTTTGAATTCACAGAGACTGGGTGTGGAGTTCCTGGCTGAGACTTGTTGGTATCTGTGGGAAAAAACCTCACTAGATTGTAGTTTGAATTCACAGAAGCTGGGGATGGAGTTCCAGGCTGAGACCTGTGAGTATCTGGGGAAAAAACCTCACTCCATTGTGGTTTGAATTCACAGAAGCTGGGGTGGAGTTCCTGGCTGAGACTGGGAGTATCTCGGATAAAAAATCTCACTCCATTGTAGTTTGAATTAACAGAAGCTTGGGGTGGAGTTCCTGGCTGAGACCTGTGAGTATCTGGGGAAAAGCCTCACTCCAATGTAGTTTGAATTCACAGAAGCTGGGGGTGGAGTTCCAGGCTGAGACCTGTGAGTATCTGGGAAAAATAACCTCACTCCATTGTAGTTTGAATTCACAGAAGCTAGGGGTGGAGTTCCTGGCTGAGACTTGTTGGTATCTGGGGTAAAAAACCTCACTCCATTTGTAGTTTGAATTAACAGAAGCTTGGGGTGGAGTTCCTGGCTGACACCTGTTGGTATCTGGGTGGAAAAAACCTCACTCCATTGTAGTTTGAATTCACAGAAGCTGGGGATGGAGTTCCAGGCTGAGACCTGTGAGTATCTGGGGAAAAAACCTCACTCCACTGTAGTTGGAATACACAGAAGCTGGGGGTGGAGTTCCTGGCTGAGACCTCTTGGTATCTGGGGGAAAGTATCCTCACTCCATTATAGTTTGAAATCACAGAAGCTTGGGGTGGAGTTCCTGGCTGAGATTTGTGAGTATCTGGGAAAAAAACTCCACAACATTGTAGTTTGAATTCACAGAAGCTAGGGGTGGAGTTCCTGGCTGACACTTTTTGGTATCTGGGAAAAAAACCTCACTCCATTGTAGTTTGAATTCACAGAAGCTAGGGGTGGAGTTCCTAGCTGAGACTTGTTGGTATCTGGGGTAAAAAACCTCACTCCATTTGTAGTTTGAGATCATAGAGGTTGGCTGTGGAGTTCCTGGCTGAGACCTGTGAGTATCTGGGAAAAAAACGTCACTCCATTGTAGTTTGAATTAACAGAAGCTTGGGGTAGAGTTCCTGGCTGAGACCTGTGAGTTTCTGGGAAAAAACCTCACTCCATTGTGGTTTGAATTCACAGAAGCTAGGGGTGGAGTACCTGGCTGAGACTGGGAGTATCTGGGATAAAAAACCTCACTCCATTGTAGTTTGAATTCACAGAAGCTGGGGGTGGAGTTCCAGGCTGAGACCTGTGAGTATCTGGGGAAAAAACCTCACTAGATTGTAGTTTGAATTCACAGAAACTGGGGGTGGAGTTCCTAGCTGAGACCTGTGAGTATCTCGGGGGGGAACCTCACTACATTGTAGTTTGAATTCACGAAAGCTTGGGGTGGAGTTACTGGCTGAGACCTGTGAGTATCTGGGGAAAAAACATCACTCCATTGTAGTTTGAATTCACAGAAGCTGGGGGTGGAGTTCCAGGCTGAGACCTGTGAGTATCTGGGGAAAAAACCTCACTCCATTGTGGTTTGAATTCACAGAAGCTGGGGTGGAGTTCCTGGCTGAGACTGGGAGTATCTCGGATAAAAAATCTCACTCCATTGTAGTTTGAATTAACAGAAGCTTGGGGTGGAGTTCCTGGCTGAGACCTGTGAGTATTTGGGGGGGGATCTTACTCCATTGTAGTTTGAATTCACAGAAGCTGTGGATGGAGTTCCTTGCTGAGACTTGTGAATATCTGGGGGGAAAAACCTTACTCCACTGTAGTTTGAATTCAGAGAGACTGGGGGTGGAGTTCCTGGCTTAGAACTGTTGGTTTCTGGGTGGGAAAACCTCACTCCATTGTAGTTTGAATTCACAGAAGATGGGGGTGGAGTTAAAGGCTGAGACCTGTGAGTATCTGGGAAAAAAACCACACTCCATTTTCGTTTGAATTCACAGAAGCTGGGGTGGAGTTCCTAGCTGAGACCTGTGAGTATCTCGGGGGGGGGAACCTCACTACATTGTAGTTTGAATTCACGAAAGCTTGGGGTGGAGTTACTGGCTGAGACCTGTGAGTATCTGGGGAAAAAACATCACTCCATTGTAGTTTGAATTCACAGAAGCTGGGGGTGGAGTTCCTGGCTGAGACTTGTTGGTATCTGGGGAAAAAACTCACTCCATTGTAGTTTGAATTCACAGTGACTGGGGGTGGAGTTCCTGGCTGAGACCTGTGAGTATCTGGTATAAAAAACGTCACTCCGTTGTATTTTGAATTAACAGAAGCTTGGGGTGGAGTTCCTGGCTGAGACTTGTGAGTATCTGGGGAAAAAACCTCACTCCATTGTAGTTTGAATTCACAGAAGCTGGGGGTGGAGTTCCTGGCTGAGACTTGTTGGTATCTGGGCAAAAAACTCACTCCATTGTAGTTTGAATTCACAGTGACTGGGGGTGGAGTTCCTGGCTGAGACCTGTGAGTATCTGGGATAAAAAACGTCACTCCATTGTATTTTGAATTAACAGAATCTTGGGGTGGAGTTCCTGGCTGACACCTGTTGGTATCTGGGTGGAAAAAACCTCACTCCATTGTAGTTTGAATTCACAGAAGCTGGGGGTGGAGTTCCAGGCTGAGACCTGAGAGTATCTGGGGAAAAAACCTCACTCCACTGTAGTTGGAATACACAAAAGCTGGGGGTGGAGTTCCTGGCTGAGACCTCTTGGTATCTGGGGGAAAGTATCCTCACTCCATTATAGTTTGAAATCACAGAAGCTGGGGGTGGAGTTCCTGGCTGCGACTTGTTGGTATCTGGGGGAAAAAACCTCACTCCATTTGTAGTTTGAGTTCACAGAGGTTGGAAGTGGAGTTCCGGGCTGAGACCTGTGAGAATCTGGGGAAAAAAACCTGACTCCATTGTAGTTCGAATTCACAGAAGCTGGGGTGGAGTTCCTGGCTGAGACCTGTGAGTATCTGGGGGGTGAAAAAACTCATTCCATTGTAGTTTGAATTCACAGAGACTGGGTGTGGAGTTCCTGGCTGAGACTTGTTGGTATCTGTGGGAAAAAACCTCACTAGATTGTAGTTTGAATTCACAGAAGCTGGGGATGGAGTTCCAGGCTGAGACCTGTGAGTATCTGGGGAAAAAACCTCACTCCATTGTGGTTTGAATTCACAGAAGCTGGGGTGGAGTTCCTGGCTGAGACTGGGAGTATCTCGGATAAAAAATCTCACTCCATTGTAGTTTGAATTAACAGAAGCTTGGGGTGGAGTTCCTGGCTGAGACCTGTGAGTATCTGGGGAAAAGCCTCACTCCAATGTAGTTTGAATTCACAGAAGCTGGGGGTGGAGTTCCAGGCTGAGACCTGTGAGTATCTGGGAAAAATAACCTCACTCCATTGTAGTTTGAATTCACAGAAGCTAGGGGTGGAGTTCCTGGCTGAGACTTGTTGGTATCTGGGGTAAAAAACCTCACTCCATTTGTAGTTTGAATTAACAGAAGCTTGGGGTGGAGTTCCTGGCTGACACCTGTTGGTATCTGGGTGGAAAAAACCTCACTCCATTGTAGTTTGAATTCACAGAAGCTGGGGATGGAGTTCCAGGCTGAGACCTGTGAGTATCTGGGGAAAAAACCTCACTCCACTGTAGTTGGAATACACAGAAGCTGGGGGTGGAGTTCCTGGCTGAGACCTCTTGGTATCTGGGGGAAAGTATCCTCACTCCATTATAGTTTGAAATCACAGAAGCTTGGGGTGGAGTTCCTGGCTGAGATTTGTGAGTATCTGGGAAAAAAACTCCACAACATTGTAGTTTGAATTCACAGAAGCTAGGGGTGGAGTTCCTGGCTGACACTTTTTGGTATCTGGGAAAAAAACCTCACTCCATTGTAGTTTGAATTCACAGAAGCTAGGGGTGGAGTTCCTAGCTGAGACTTGTTGGTATCTGGGGTAAAAAACCTCACTCCATTTGTAGTTTGAGATCATAGAGGTTGGCTGTGGAGTTCCTGGCTGAGACCTGTGAGTATCTGGGAAAAAAACGTCACTCCATTGTAGTTTGAATTAACAGAAGCTTGGGGTAGAGTTCCTGGCTGAGACCTGTGAGTTTCTGGGAAAAAACCTCACTCCATTGTGGTTTGAATTCACAGAAGCTAGGGGTGGAGTACCTGGCTGAGACTGGGAGTATCTGGGATAAAAAACCTCACTCCATTGTAGTTTGAATTCACAGAAGCTGGGGGTGGAGTTCCAGGCTGAGACCTGTGAGTATCTGGGGAAAAAACCTCACTAGATTGTAGTTTGAATTCACAGAAACTGGGGGTGGAGTTCCTAGCTGAGACCTGTGAGTATCTCGGGGGGGAACCTCACTACATTGTAGTTTGAATTCACGAAAGCTTGGGGTGGAGTTACTGGCTGAGACCTGTGAGTATCTGGGGAAAAAACATCACTCCATTGTAGTTTGAATTCACAGAAGCTGGGGGTGGAGTTCCAGGCTGAGACCTGTGAGTATCTGGGGAAAAAACCTCACTCCATTGTGGTTTGAATTCACAGAAGCTGGGGTGGAGTTCCTGGCTGAGACTGGGAGTATCTCGGATAAAAAATCTCACTCCATTGTAGTTTGAATTAACAGAAGCTTGGGGTGGAGTTCCTGGCTGAGACCTGTGAGTATTTGGGGGGGGATCTTACTCCATTGTAGTTTGAATTCACAGAAGCTGTGGATGGAGTTCCTTGCTGAGACTTGTGAATATCTGGGGGGAAAAACCTTACTCCACTGTAGTTTGAATTCAGAGAGACTGGGGGTGGAGTTCCTGGCTTAGAACTGTTGGTTTCTGGGTGGGAAAACCTCACTCCATTGTAGTTTGAATTCACAGAAGATGGGGGTGGAGTTAAAGGCTGAGACCTGTGAGTATCTGGGAAAAAAACCACACTCCATTTTCGTTTGAATTCACAGAAGCTGGGGTGGAGTTCCTAGCTGAGACCTGTGAGTATCTCGGGGGGGGGAACCTCACTACATTGTAGTTTGAATTCACGAAAGCTTGGGGTGGAGTTACTGGCTGAGACCTGTGAGTATCTGGGGAAAAAACATCACTCCATTGTAGTTTGAATTCACAGAAGCTGGGGGTGGAGTTCCTGGCTGAGACTTGTTGGTATCTGGGGAAAAAACTCACTCCATTGTAGTTTGAATTCACAGTGACTGGGGGTGGAGTTCCTGGCTGAGACCTGTGAGTATCTGGTATAAAAAACGTCACTCCGTTGTATTTTGAATTAACAGAAGCTTGGGGTGGAGTTCCTGGCTGAGACTTGTGAGTATCTGGGGAAAAAACCTCACTCCATTGTAGTTTGAATTCACAGAAGCTGGGGGTGGAGTTCCTGGCTGAGACTTGTTGGTATCTGGGCAAAAAACTCACTCCATTGTAGTTTGAATTCACAGTGACTGGGGGTGGAGTTCCTGGCTGAGACCTGTGAGTATCTGGGATAAAAAACGTCACTCCATTGTATTTTGAATTAACAGAAGCTTGGGGTGGAGTTCCTGGCTGACACCTGTTGGTATCTGGGTGGAAAAAACCTCACTCCATTGTAGTTTGAATTCACAGAAGCTGGGGGTGGAGTTCCAGGCTGAGACCTGAGAGTATCTGGGGAAAAAACCTCACTCCACTGTAGTTGGAATACACAAAAGCTGGGGGTGGAGTTCCTGGCTGAGACCTCTTGGTATCTGGGGGAAAGTATCCTCACTCCATTATAGTTTGAAATCACAGAAGCTGGGGGTGGAGTTCCTGGCTGCGACTTGTTGGTATCTGGGGGAAAAAACCTCACTCCATTTGTAGTTTGAGTTCACAGAGGTTGGAAGTGGAGTTCCGGGCTGAGACCTGTGAGAATCTGGGGAAAAAAACCTGACTCCATTGTAGTTCGAATTCACAGAAGCTGGGGTGGAGTTCCTGGCTGAGACCTGTGAGTATCTGGGGGGTGAAAAAACTCATTCCATTGTAGTTTGAATTCACAGAGACTGGGTGTGGAGTTCCTGGCTGAGACTTGTTGGTATCTGTGGGAAAAAACCTCACTAGATTGTAGTTTGAATTCACAGAAGCTGGGGATGGAGTTCCAGGCTGAGACCTGTGAGTATCTGGGGAAAAAACCTCACTCCATTGTGGTTTGAATTCACAGAAGCTGGGGTGGAGTTCCAGGCTGAGACCTGTGAGTATCTGGGGAAAAAACCTCACTCCATTGTGGTTTGAATTCACAGAAGCTGGGGTGGAGTTCCTGGCTGAGACCGGGAGTATCTCGGATAAAAAATCTCACTCCATTGTAGTTTGAATTAACAGAAGCTTGGGGTGGAGTTCCTGGCTGAGACCTGTGAGTATCTGGGGAAAAGCCTCACTCCATTGTAGTTTGAATTCACAGAAACTGGGTGTGGAGTTCCTGGCTGCGACTTGTGAGTATTTGGGGGGGGGGGGAAATCTTACTCCATTGTAGTTTGAATTCACAGAAGCTGTGGATGGAGTTCCTTGCTGAGACTTGTGAATATCTGGGGGGAAAAACCTTACTCCACTATAGTTTGAATTCAGAGAGACTAGTGGTGGAGTTCCTGGCTTAGAACTGTTGGTTTCTGGGGGGGAAAACCTCACTCCATTGTAGTTTGAATTCACAGAAGATGGGGGTGGAGTTAAAGGCTGAGACCTGTGAGTATCTGGGAAAAAAACCTCACTCCATTTTGGTTTGAATTCACAGAAGCTGGGGTGGAGTTCCTAGCTGAGACCTGTGAGTATCTCGGGGGGGGGGAACCTCACTACATTGTAGTTTGAATTCACGAAAGCTTGGGGTGGAGTTACTGGCTGAGACCTGTGAGTATCTGGGGAAAAAACATCACTCCATTGTAGTTTGAATTCACAGAAGCTGGGGGTGGAGTTCCTGGCTGAGACTTGTTGGTATCTGGGGAAAAAACTCACTCCATTGTAGTTTGAATTCACAGTGACTGGGGGTGGAGTTCCTGGCTGAGACCTGTGAGTATCTGGGATAAAAAACGTCACTCCGTTGTATTTTGAATTAACAGAAGCTTGGGGTGGAGTTCCTGGCTGAGACTTGTGAGTATCTGGGGAAAAAACCTCACTCCATTGTAGTTTGAATTCACAGAAGCTGGGGGTGGAGTTCCTGGCTGAGACTTGTTGGTATCTGGGGAAAAAACTCACTCCATTGTAGTTTGAATTCAAAGTGACTAGGGGTGGAGTTCCTGGCTGAGACCTGTGAGTATCTGGGATAAAAAACGTCACTCCGTTGTATTTTGAATTAACAGAAGCTTGGGGTGGAGTTCCTGGCTGAGACTTGTGAGTATCTGGGGAAAAAACCTCACTCCATTGTAGTTTGAATTCACAGAAGCTGGGGGTGGAGTTCCTGGCTGAGACTTGTTGGTATCTGGGGAAAAAACTCACTCCATTGTAGTTTGAATTCACAGAGACTAGGGGTGGAGTTCCTGGCTGAGACCTGTCAGTATCTGGGATAAAAAACGTCACTCCGTTGTATTTTGAATTAACAGAAGCTTGGGGTGGAGTTCCTGGCTGAGACTTGTGAGTATCTGGGGAAAAAACTCCACAACATTGTAGTTTGAATTCACAGAAGCTAGGGGTGGAGTTCCTGGCTGACACTTTTTGGTATCTGGGAAAAAAACCTCACTCCATTGTAGTTTGAATTCACAGAAGCTAGGGGTGGAGTTCCTAGCTGAGACTTGTTGGTATCTGGGGTAAAAAACCTCACTCCATTGTAGTTTGAATTCACAGAAGCTGGGGGTGGAGTTCCAAGCTGAGACCTGTGAGTATCGGGAAAAAAACCTCACTCCATTGTAGTTTGAATTCACAGAAGCTAGGAGTGGAGTTCCTGGCTGAGACTTGTTGGTATCTGGGGCAAAAAACCTCACTCCATTTGTAGTTTGAATTAACAGAAGCTTGGGGTGGAGTTCCTGGCTGACACCTGTTGGTATCTGGGTGGAAAAAACCTCACTCCACTGTAGTTGGAATACACAGAAGCTGGGGGTGGAGTTCCTGGCTGAGACCTCTTGGTATCTGGGGGAAAGTATCCTCACTCCATTATAGTTTGAAATCACAGAAGCTGGGGGTGGAGTTCCTGGCTGCGACTTGTTGGTATCTGGGGGAAAAAACCTCACTCCATTTGTAGTTTGAGTTCACAGAGGTTGGAAGTGGAGTTCCGGGCTGAGACCTGTGAGAATCTGGGGAAAAAAAACCTCACTCCATTGTAGTTCGAATTCACAGAAGCTGGGGTGGAGTTCCTGGCTGAGACCTGTGGGTATCTGGGGGGTGAAAAAACTCATTCCATTGTAGTTTGAATTCACAGAGACTGGGTGTGGAGTTCCTGGCTGAGACTTGTTGGTATCTGGGGGAAAAAACCTCACTAGATTGTAGTTTGAATTCACAGAAGCTGGGGATGGAGTTCCAGGCTGAGACCTGTGAGTATCTGGGGAAAAAACCTCACTCCATTTGTAGTTTGAGTTCACAGAGACTGGGTGTGGAGTTCCTGGCTGCGACTTGTTTGTATCTGGGGGAAAAAACCTCACTAGATTGTAGTTTGAATTCACAGAAGCTGGGGATGGAGTTCCAGGCTGAGACCTGTGAGTATCTGGGGAAAAAACCTCACTCCATTGTGGTTTGAATTCACAGAAGCTGGTGTGGAGTTCCTGGCTGAGACTGGGAGTATCTCGGATAAAAAATCTCACTCCATTGTAGTTTGAATTAACAGAAGCTTGGGGTGGAGTTCCTGGCTGAGACCTGTGAGTATTTGGGGGGGGGGGATCTTACTCCATTGTAGTTTGAATTCACAGAAGCTGTGGATGGAGTTCCTTGCTGAGACTTGTGAATATCTGGGGGGAAAAACCTTACTCCACTGTAGTTTGAATTCAGAGAGACTGGGGGTGGAGTTCCTGGCTTAGAACTGTTGGTTTCTGGGGGGGAAAACCTCACTCCATTGTAGTTTGAATTCACAGAAGATGGGGGTGGAGTTAAAGGCTGAGACCTGTGAGTATCTGGGAAAAAAACCACACTCCATTTTCGTTTGAATTCACAGAAGCTGGGGTGGAGTTCCTAGCTGAGACCTGTGAGTATCTCGGGGGGGAACCTCACTACATTGTAGTTTGAATTCATGAAAGCTTGGGGTGGAGTTACTGGCTGAGACCTGTGAGTATCTGGGGAAAAAACGTCACTCCATTGTAGTTTGAATTCACAGAAGCTGGGGGTGGAGTTCCTGGCTGAGACTTGTTGGTATCTGGGGAAAAAACTCACTCCATTGTAGTTTGAATTCACAGTGACTGGGGGTGGAGTTCCTGGCTGAGACCTGTGAGTATCTGGGATAAAAAACGTCACTCCGTTGTATTTTGAATTAACAGAAGCTTGGGGTGGAGTTCCTGGCTGAGACTTGTGAGTATCTGGGGAAAAAACCTCACTCCATTGTAGTTTGAATTCACAGAAGCTGGGGGTGGAGTTCCTGGCTGAGACTTGTTGGTATCTGGGCAAAAAACTCACTCCATTGTAGTTTGAATTCACAGTGACTGGGGGTGGAGTTCCTGGCTGAGACCTGTGAGTATCTGGGATAAAAAACGTCACTCCATTGTATTTTGAATTAACAGAAGCTTGGGGTGGAGTTCCTGGCTGAGATTTGTGAGTATATGGGAAAAAAACTCCACAACATTGTAGTTTGAATTCACAGAAGCTAGGGGTGGAGTTCCTGGCTGAGACCTGTTGGTATCTGGGGTAAAAAACCTCACTCCATTTGTAGTTTGAATTAACAGAAGCTTGGGGTGGAGTTCCTGGCTGAGACCTGTTGGTATCTGGGGGGAAAAAACCTCACTCCATTGTAGTTTGAATTCACAGAAGCTGGGGGTGGAGTTCCAGGCTGAGACCTGTGAGTATCTGGGAAATAAACCTCACTCCATTGTAGTTTGAATTCACAGAAGCTGGGGGTGGAGTTCCAAGCTGAGACCTGTGAGTATCTGGGGAAAAAAACCTCACTCCATTGTAGTTTGAATTCACAGAAGCTAGGAGTGGAGTTCCTGGCTGAGACTTGTTGGTATCTGGGGCAAAAAACCTCACTCCATTTGTAGTTTGAATTAACAGAAGCTTGGGGTGGAGTTCCTGGCTGACACCTGTTGGTATCTGGGTGGAAAAAACCTCACTCCACTGTAGTTGGAATTCACAGAAGCTGGGGGTGGAGTTCCTGGCTGAGACCTCTTGGTATCTGGGGGAAAGTATCCTCACTCCATTATAGTTTGAAATCACAGAAGCTGGGGGTGGAGTTCCTGGCTGCGACTTGTTGGTATCTGGGGGAAAAAACCTCACTCCATTTGTAGTTTGAGTTCACAGAGGTTGGAAGTGGAGTTCCGGGCTGAGACCTGTGAGAATCTGGGGGAAAAAAACCTCACTCCATTGTAGTTCGAATTCACAGAAGCTGGGGTGGAGTTCCTGGCTGAGACCTGTGGGTATCTGGGGGGTGAAAAAACTCATTCCATTGTAGTTTGAATTCACAGAGACTGGGTGTGGAGTTCCTGGCTGAGACTTGTTGGTATCTGGGGGAAAAAACCTCACTAGATTGTAGTTTGAATTCACAGAAGCTGGGGATGGAGTTCCAGGCTGAGACCTGTGAGTATCTGGGGAAAAAACCTCACTCCATTTGTAGTTTGAGTTCACAGAGACTGGGTGTGGAGTTCCTGGCTGCGACTTGTTTGTATCTGGGGGAAAAAACCTCACTAGATTGTAGTTTGAATTCACAGAAGCTGGGGATGGAGTTCCAGGCTGAGACCTGTGAGTATCTGGGGAAAAAACCTCACTCCATTGTGGTTTGAATTCACAGAAGCTGGGGTGGAGTTCCTGGCTGAGACTGGGAGTATCTCGGATAAAAAATCTCACTCCATTGTAGTTTGAATTAACAGAAGCTTGGGGTGGAGTTCCTGGCTGAGACCTGTGAGTATTTGGGGGGGGATCTTACTCCATTGTAGTTTGAAATCACAGAAGCTGTGGATGGAGTTCCTTGCTGAGACTTGTGAATATCTGGGGGGAAAAACCTTACTCCACTGTAGTTTGAATTCAGAGAGACTGGGGGTGGAGTTCCTGGCTTAGAACTGTTGGTTTCTGGGGGGGAAAACCTCACTCCATTGTAGTTTGAATTCACAGAAGATGGGGGTGGAGTTAAAGGCTGAGACCTGTGAGTATCTGGGAAAAAAACCACACTCCATTTTCGTTTGAATTCACAGAAGCTGGGGTGGAGTTCCTAGCTGAGACCTGTGAGTATCTCGGGGGGGAACCTCACTACATTGTAGTTTGAATTCACGAAAGCTTGGGGTGGAGTTACTGGCTGAGACCTGTGAGTATCTGGGGAAAAAACGTCACTCCATTGTAGTTTGAATTCACAGAAGCTGGGGGTGGAGTTCCAGGCTGAGACTTGTTGGTATCTGGGGAAAAAACTCACTCCATTGTAGTTTGAATTCACAGTGACTGGGGGTGGAGTTCCTGGCTGAGACCTGTGAGTATCTGGGATAAAAAACGTCACTCCGTTGTATTTTGAATTAACAGAAGCTTGGGGTGGAGTTCCTGGCTGAGACATGTGAGTATCTGGGGAAAAAACCTCACTCCATTGTAGTTTGAATTCACAGAAGCTGGGGGTGGAGTTCCTGGCTGAGACCTCTTGGTATCTGGGGGAAAGTATCCTCACTCCATTATAGTTTGAAATCACAGAAGCTGGGGGTGGAGTTCCTGGCTGCGACTTGTTGGTATCTGGGGGAAAAAACCTCACTCCATTTGTAGTTTGAGTTCACAGAGGTTGGAAGTGGAGTTCCGGGCTGAGACCTGTGAGAATCTGGGGAAAAAAACCTGACTCCATTGTAGTTCGAATTCACAGAAGCTGGGGTGGAGTTCCTGGCTGAGACCTGTGAGTATCTGGGGTAAAAAACCTCACTCCATTTGTAGTTTGAATTAACAGAAGCTTGGGGTGGAGTTCCTGGCTGAGACCTGTTGGTATCTGGGGGGAAAAAACCTCACTCCATTGTAGTTTGAATTCACAGAAGCTGGGGGTGGAGTTCCAGGCTGAGACCTGTGAGTATCTGGGAAAAAAACCTCACTCCATTGTAGTTTGAATTCACAGAAGCTAGGGGTGGAGTTCCTGGCTGAGACTTGTTGGTATCTGGGGTAAAAAACCTCACTCCATTTGTAGTTTGAATTAACAGAAGCTTGGGGTGGAGTTCCTGGCTGACACCTGTTGGTATCTGGGTGGAAAAAACCTCACTCCATGGTAGTTTGAATTCACAGAAGCTGGGGGTGGAGTTCCAGGCTGAGACCTGTGAGTATCTGGGGAAAAAACCTCACTCCACTGTAGTTGGAATACACAGAAGCTGGGGGTGGAGTTCCTGGCTGAGACCTCTTGGTATCTGGGGGAAAGTATCCTCACTCCATTATAGTTTGAAATCACAGAAGCTGGGGGTGGAGTTCCTGGCTGCGACTTGTTGGTATCTGGGGGAAAAAACCTCACTCCATTTGTAGTTTGAGTTCACAGAGGTTGGAAGTGGAGTTCCGGGCTGAGACCTGTGAGAATCTGGGGAAAAAAACCTGACTCCATTGTAGTTCGAATTCACAGAAGCTGGGGTGGAGTTCCTGGCTGAGACCTGTGAGTATCTGGGGGGTGAAAAAACTCATTCCATTGTAGTTTGAATTCACAGAGACTGGGTGTGGAGTTCCTGGCTGAGACTTGTTGGTATCTGTGGGAAAAAACCTCACTAGATTGTAGTTTGAATTCACAGAAGCTGGGGATGGAGTTCCAGGCTGAGACCTGTGAGTATCTGGGGAAAAAACCTCACTCCATTGTGGTTTGAATTCACAGAAGCTGGGGTGGAGTTCCTGGCTGAGACTGGGAGTATCTCGGATAAAAAATCTCACTCCATTGTAGTTTGAATTAACAGAAGCTTGGGGTGGAGTTCCTGGCTGAGACCTGTGAGTATCTGGGGAAAAGCCTCACTCCATTGTAGTTTGAATTCACAGAAGCTGGGGGTGGAGTTCCAGGCTGAGACCTGTGAGTATCTGGGAAAAATAACCTCACTCCATTGTAGTTTGAATTCACAGAAGCTAGGGGTGGAGTTCCTGGCTGAGACTTGTTGGTATCTGGGGTAAAAAACCTCACTCCATTTGTAGTTTGAATTAACAGAAGCTTGGGGTGGAGTTCCTGGCTGACACCTGTTGGTATCTGGGTGGAAAAAACCTCACTCCATTGTAGTTTGAATTCACAGAAGCTGGGGATGGAGTTCCAGGCTGAGACCTGTGAGTATCTGGGGAAAAAACCTCACTCCACTGTAGTTGGAATACACAGAAGCTGGGGGTGGAGTTCCTGGCTGAGACCTCTTGGTATCTGGGGGAAAGTATCCTCACTCCATTATAGTTTGAAATCACAGAAGCTTGGGGTGGAGTTCCTGGCTGAGATTTGTGAGTATCTGGGAAAAAAACTCCACAACATTGTAGTTTGAATTCACAGAAGCTAGGGGTGGAGTTCCTGGCTGACACTTTTTGGTATCTGGGAAAAAAACCTCACTCCATTGTAGTTTGAATTCACAGAAGCTAGGGGTGGAGTTCCTAGCTGAGACTTGTTGGTATCTGGGGTAAAAAACCTCACTCCATTTGTAGTTTGAGATCATAGAGGTTGGCTGTGGAGTTCCTGGCTGAGACCTGTGAGTATCTGGGAAAAAAACGTCACTCCATTGTAGTTTGAATTAACAGAAGCTTGGGGTAGAGTTCCTGGCTGAGACCTGTGAGTTTCTGGGAAAAAACCTCACTCCATTGTGGTTTGAATTCACAGAAGCTAGGGGTGGAGTACCTGGCTGAGACTGGGAGTATCTGGGATAAAAAACCTCACTCCATTGTAGTTTGAATTCACAGAAGCTGGGGGTGGAGTTCCAGGCTGAGACCTGTGAGTATCTGGGGAAAAAACCTCACTCCATTGTAGTTTGAATTCACAGAAGCTAGGGGTGGAGTTCCTGGCTGAGACTTGTTGGTATCTGGGCTAAAAAAAACCTCACTCCATTTGTAGTTTGAATTAACAGAAGCTTTGGGTGGAGTTCCTGGCTGAGACTTGTGAGTATCTGGGGGAAAAACCTCACTCCATTGTAGTTTGAATTAACAGAAGCTTGGGGTGGAGTTCCTGGCTGAGACCTGTGAGTATCTGGGGGTGAAAAACCTCACTCCATTGTAGTTTGAATTCACAAAAACTGGGGGTGGAGTTCCTGGCTGAGACCTGTTGGTATCTGGGGGAAAAAAACCTCACTCCATTGTAGTTTGAATTCACAGAAGCTTGGGGTGGAGTTCCTGGCTTAGACTTGTGAGTATCTGGGAAAAAACCTCACTCCATTGTGGTTTGAATTCACAGAAGCTGGGGTGGAGTTCCTGGCTGAGACTGGGAGTATCTGGGATAAAAAAAACCTCACTCCATTGTAGTTTGAATTAACAGAAGCTTGGGGTGGAGTTCCTGGCTACGACCTGTGAGTATCTGGAGGGGGGGAACCTTACTCCATTGTAGTTTGAATTCACAGAAGCTGGGGATGGAGTTCCTGGCTGAGACTTGTGAATATGTGGGGAAAATCCCCACTCCGTTGTAGTTTGAATTCACAGAAGCTAGGGGTGGAGTTCCTGGCTGACACTTTTTGGTATCTGGGAAAAAAACCCTCACTCTATTGTAGTTTGAATTCACAGAAGCTAGGGGTGGAGTTCCTACTTGAGACCTGTTGGTATCTGGGGTAAAAAACCTCACTCCATTTGTAGTTTGAATTAACAGAATCTTGGGGTGGAGTTCCTGGTTAGACCTGTTGGTATCTGGGGGAAAAAAACCTCACTCCATTGTAGTTTGAATTCACAGAAGCTGGGGGTGGAGTTCCAGGCTGAGACCTGTGAGTATCTGGGGAAAAAACCTCACTCCATTGTAGTTTGAATTCACAGAAGCTAGGGGTGGAGTTCCTGGCTGAGACCTGTTGGTATCTGGGGGAAAAAAACCTCACTCCATTGTAGTTTGAATTCACAGAAGCTGGGGGTGGAGTTCCTGGCTACGACCTGTGAGGATCTGGGGGGGGAACCTTACTCCATTGTAGTTGGAATTCACAGAAGCTGGGGGTGGAGTTCCAGGCTGAGACCTGTGAGTATCTGGGGAAAAAACCTCACTCCATTGTGGTTTGAATTCACAGAAGCTGGTGTGGAGTTCCTGGCTGAGACTCGGAGTATCTGGGATAAAAAACCTCACTCCATTGTAGTTTGAATTAACAGAAGCTTGGGGTGGAGTTCCTGGCTACGACCTGTGAGTATCTGGGGGGGGGAACCTTACTCCATTGTAGTTTGAATTCACAGAAGCTGGGGGTGGAGTTCCAGGCTAAGACCTGTGAGTATCTGGGGAAAAAACCTCACTCCATTGTAGTTTGAATTCACAGAAGCTAGGGGTGGCGTTCCTGGCTGAGACTTGTTGGTATCTTTGGTATAAAACCTCACTCCATTTGTATTTTGAATTAACAGAAGCTTGGGGTGGAGTTCCTGGCTGAGACTTGTGAATATCTGGGGAAAAAACCTCACTCCATTGTGGTTTGAATTCACAGAAACTGGGGTGGAGTTCCTGGCTGAGACCTGTGAGTATCTGGGGAAAAAACCTCACTCCATTGTCGTTTGAATTCACAGAAGCTGGGGGTGGAGTTAAAGGCTGAGTCGTGAATATCTGGGGAAAAAACCTCACTCCACTGTAGTTGGAATACACAGAAGCTGGGGGTGGAGTTCCTGGCTGAGACCTCTTGGTATCTGGGGGAAAGTATCCTCACTCCATTATAGTTTGAAATCACAGAAGCTGGGGGTGGAGTTCCTGGCTGCGACTTGTTGGTATCTGGGGGAAAAAACCTCACTCCATTTGTAGTTTGAGTTCACAGAGGTTGGAAGTGGAGTTCCGGGCTGAGACCTGTGAGAATCTGGGGAAAAAAACCTGACTCCATTGTAGTTCGAATTCACAGAAGCTGGGGTGGAGTTCCTGGCTGAGACCTGTGAGTATCTGGGGGGTGAAAAAACTCATTCCATTGTAGTTTGAATTCACAGAGACTGGGTGTGGAGTTCCTGGCTGAGACTTGTTGGTATCTGTGGGAAAAAACCTCACTAGATTGTAGTTTGAATTCACAGAAGCTGGGGATGGAGTTCCAGGCTGAGACCTGTGAGTATCTGGGGAAAAAACCTCACTCCATTGTGGTTTGAATTCACAGAAGCTGGGGTGGAGTTCCTGGCTGAGACTGGGAGTATCTCGGATAAAAAATCTCACTCCATTGTAGTTTGAATTAACAGAAGCTTGGGGTGGAGTTCCTGGCTGAGACCTGTGAGTATCTGGGGAAAAGCCTCACTCCATTGTAGTTTGAATTCACAGAAGCTGGGGGTGGAGTTCCAGGCTGAGACCTGTGAGTATCTGGGAAAAATAACCTCACTCCATTGTAGTTTGAATTCACAGAAGCTAGGGGTGGAGTTCCTGGCTGAGACTTGTTGGTATCTGGGGTAAAAAACCTCACTCCATTTGTAGTTTGAATTAACAGAAGCTTGGGGTGGAGTTCCTGGCTGACACCTGTTGGTATCTGGGTGGAAAAAAACTCACTCCATTGTAGTTTGAATTCACAGAAGCTGGGGATGGAGTTCCAGGCTGAGACCTGTGAGTATCTGGGGAAAAAACCTCACTCCACTGTAGTTGGAATACACAGAAGCTGGGGGTGGAGTTCCTGGCTGAGACCTCTTGGTATCTGGGGGAAAGTATCCTCACTCCATTATAGTTTGAAATCACAGAAGCTTGGGGTGGAGTTCCTGGCTGAGATTTGTGAGTATCTGGGAAAAAAACTCCACAACATTGTAGTTTGAATTCACAGAAGCTAGGGGTGGAGTTCCTGGCTGACACTTTTTGGTATCTGGGAAAAAAACCTCACTCCATTGTAGTTTGAATTCACAGAAGCTAGGGGTGGAGTTCCTAGCTGAGACTTGTTGGTATCTGGGGTAAAAAACCTCACTCCATTTGTAGTTTGAGATCATAGAGGTTGGCTGTGGAGTTCCTGGCTGAGACCTGTGAGTATCTGGGAAAAAAACGTCACTCCATTGTAGTTTGAATTAACAGAAGCTTGGGGTAGAGTTCCTGGCTGAGACCTGTGAGTTTCTGGGAAAAAACCTCACTCCATTGTGGTTTGAATTCACAGAAGCTAGGGGTGGAGTACCTGGCTGAGACTGGGAGTATCTGGGATAAAAAACCTCACTCCATTGTAGTTTGAATTCACAGAAGCTGGGGGTGGAGTTCCAGGCTGAGACCTGTGAGTATCTGGGGAAAAAACCTCACTCCATTGTAGTTTGAATTCACAGAAGCTAGGGGTGGAGTTCCTGGCTGAGACTTGTTGGTATCTGGGCTAAAAAAACCTCACTCCATTTGTAGTTTGAATTAACAGAAGCTTTGGGTGGAGTTCCTGGCTGAGACTTGTGAGTATCTGGGGAAAAAACCTCACTCCATTGTAGTTTGAATTAACAGAAGCTTGGGGTGGAGTTCCTGGCTGAGACCTGTGAGTATCTGGGGGTGAAAAACCTCACTCCATTGTAGTTTGAATTCACAAAAACTGGGGGTGGAGTTCCTGGCTGAGACCTGTTGGTATCTGGGGGAAAAAAAACCTCACTCCATTGTAGTTTGAATTCACAGAAGCTTGGGGTGGAGTTCCTGGCTTAGACTTGTGAGTATCTGGGAAAAAACCTCACTCCATTGTGGTTTGAATTCACAGAAGCTGGGGTGGAGTTCCTGGCTGAGACTGGGAGTATCTGGGATAAAAAAAACCTCACTCCATTGTAGTTTGAATTAACAGAAGCTTGGGGTGGAGTTCCTGGCTACGACCTGTGAGTATCTGGGGGGGGGGAACCTTACTCCATTGTAGTTTGAATTCACAGAAGCTGGGGATGGAGTTCCTGGCTGAGACTTGTGAATATGTGGGGAAAATCCCCACTCCGTTGTAGTTTGAATTCACAGAAGCTAGGGGTGGAGTTCCTGGCTGACACTTTTTGGTATCTGGGAAAAAAACCCTCACTCTATTGTAGTTTGAATTCACAGAAGCTAGGGGTGGAGTTCCTGGCTGAGACCTGTTGGTATCTGGGGTAAAAAACCTCACTCCATTTGTAGTTTGAATTAACAGAATCTTGGGGTGGAGTTCCTGGTTAGACCTGTTGGTATCTGGGGGAAAAAAACCTCACTCCATTGTAGTTTGAATTCACAGAAGCTGGGGGTGGAGTTCCAGGCTGAGACCTGTGAGTATCTGGGGCAAAAACCTCACTCCATTGTAGTTTGAATTCACAGAAGCTAGGGGTGGAGTTCCTGGCTGAGACCTGTTGGTATCTGCGGGAAAAAAACCTCACTCCATTGTAGTTTGAATTCACAGAAGCTGGGGGTGGAGTTCCTGGCTACGACCTGTGAGGATCTGGGGGGGGAACCTTACTCCATTGTAGTTGGAATTCACAGAAGCTGGGGGTGGAGTTCCAGGCTGAGACCTGTGAGTATCTGGGGAAAAAACCTCACTCCATTGTGGTTTGAATTCACAGAAGCTGGTGTGGAGTTCCTGGCTGAGACTGGGAGTATCTGGGATAAAAAACCTCACTCCATTGTAGTTTGAATTAACAGAAGCTTGGGGTGGAGTTCCTGGCTACGACCTGTGAGTATCTGGGGGGGGGGGAACCTTACTCCATTGTAGTTTGAATTCACAGAAGCTGGGGGTGGAGTTCCAGGCTAAGACCTGTGAGTATCTGGGGAAAAAACCTCACTCCATTGTAGTTTGAATTCACAGAAGCTAGGGGTGGCGTTCCTGGCTGAGACTTGTTGGTATCTTTGGTATAAAACCTCACTCCATTTGTATTTTGAATTAACAGAAGCTTGGGGTGGAGTTCCTGGCTGAGACTTGTGAATATCTGGGGAAAAAACCTCACTCCATTGTGGTTTGAATTCACAGAAACTGGGGTGGAGTTCCTGGCTGAGACCTGTGAGTATCTGGGGAAAAAACCTCACTCCATTGTCGTTTGAATTCACAGAAGCTGGGGGTAGAGTTAAAGGCTGAGTCGTGAATATCTGGGAAAAAAACCTCACTCCATTGTAGTTTGAATTCACATAAGCTAGGGGTGGAGTTCCTGGCTGAGACTTGTTGGTATCTGGGGTAATAAACCTCACTCCATTTGTAGTTTGAGTTCACAGAGATTGGGTGTGGAGTTCCAGGCTGAGACCTGTGAGTATCTGGGGAAAAAACCTCACTCCATTTTGGTTTGAATTCAGAGAAGCTGGGGTGGAGTTCCTGGCTGAGACCTGTGAGTATCTGGGGAAAAAACCTCACTCCATTTTGGTTTGAATTCACAGAAGCTGGGGTGGAGTTCCTGGCTGAGACTGGGAGTATCTGGGATAAAAAACCTCACTCCATTGTAGTTTCAAATTAACAGAAGCTTGGGGTGGAGTTCCTGGCTAGGACTTGTGAGTATCTAGGGGGGGACTTAAGTCCATTGTAGTTTGAATTCAAAGAAGCTGGGGGTGGAGTTCCTGGCTGAGACTGGGAGTATCTGGGATAAAAAACCTCACTCCATTGTAGTTTGAATTAACAGAAGCTTGGGGTGGAGTTCCTGGCTAGGACTTGTGAGTATCTAGGGGGGGACCTAACTCCATTGTAGTTTGAATTCACAGAAGCTGGGGATGGAGTTCCTGGCTGAGACTTGTTAATATCTGGGAAAAAAAGCTTCCACCATTGTAGTTTGAATTCAAAGAAGCTGGGGGTGGAGTTATAGGCTGAGACCTGTGAGTATCTGGGAAAAAAACCTCACTCCATTGTGGTTTGAATTCACAGAAGCTGGGGATGGAGTTCCTTGCTGAGACTTGTGAATATCTGGGAAATAAACCTTCCACCATTGTAGTTTGAATTCAAAGAAGCTGGGGGTGGAGTTCTTGGCTGAGACTTGTTGGTATCTGGGGTAAAAAACCTCACTCCATTTGTAGTTTGAGTTCACAGAGGTTGGCTGTGGAGATCCTGGCTGAGACCTGTGAGTATCTGGAAAAAAAACCTCACTCCATTGTAGTTTGAATTCAAAGAAGCTGGGGGTGGAGTTCCTGGCTTAGACCTGTTGGTTTCTGGGGGGAAAAACCTCACTCCATTGTAGTTTGAATTCACAGAAGATGGGGGTGGAGTTAAAGGCTGAGAATTGTGAGTATCTGGGCAAAAACCTCACTCCATTGTAGTTTGAATTCTCGGAAGGTGGGGGTGGAGTTCCTGGCTGAGACCTGTGAGTATCTGGGAAAAAACCTCACTCCATTGTAGTTTGAATTCACAGAAGCTAGGTGTGGAGTTCCTGGCTGAGACCTGTGAGTATCTGGGGGAAAACCTCACTCCATTGTAGTTTGAATTCAAAGAAGCTGGGTGTGGAGTTCCTGGCTGAGACCTGTGAGTATCTGGGGAAAAACCTCACTCCATTGTCGTTTGAATTCACAGAAGCTGGGGGTGGAGTTCCTGGCTGAGACCTGTGAGTATCTGGGAAAAAACCTCACTCCATTGTAGTTTGAATTCACAGAAGCTAGGTGTGGAGTTCCTGGCTGAGACCTGTGAGTATCTGGGGAAAAACCTCACTCCATTGTAGTTTGAATTCACAGAAGCTGGGTGTGGAGTTCCTGGCTGAGACCTGTGATTATCTTGGGGGGGGGGAACCTCACTACATTGTAGTTTGAATTCACAGAAGCTTGGGGTGGCGTTCCTGGCTTAGACCTGTGAGTATCTGGGAAATAAACCTTCCACCATTGTACTTTGAGTTCACAGAAGCTGGGAGTGGAGTTCCTGGATGAGACTTGTTGGTATCTGGGGAAAAACTCACTCCATTTGTACTTTGAGTTCGCAGAGACTGGGGGTGGCGTTGCTGTCTGAGACTTGTTGGTATCTGGGGGAAAAAACCTCACTCCATTATCGTTTGAATTCACAGAAGCTGGGGGTGGAGTTCCTGGCTGAGACTTGTGAGTATCTGGGAAAAAAACCTCACTGCATTGTAGTTTGAATTCACAGAAGCTGGGGTGGAGTTCCTGGCTGACACTTTTTGGTATCTGGGAAAAAAACCCTCACTCCATTGTAGTTTGAATTCACAGAAGCTAGGGGTGGAGTTCCTGGCTGAGACTTGTTGGTATCTGGGGTAAAAAACCTCACTCCATTTGTATTTTGAATTAACAGAAGCTTGGGGTGGAGTTCCTGGCTGAGACCTGTGAGTATCTGGGGAAAAAAACCTCACTCCATTGTGGTTTGAATTCACAGAGACGGGGGGTGGAGTTCCTGACTGAGACCTGTGATTATCTGGGAAAAAAACCTCACTCCATTGTGGTTTGAATTCACAGAAGCTGGGGTGGAGTTCCTGGCTGAGACCTGTGAGTATCTCGGGGGGGGGGAACCTCACTACATTGTAGTTTGAATTAACAGAAGCTTGGGGTGGAGTTCCTGGCTGAGACCTGTGAGTATCTGGGAAAAAACCTCACTCCATTGTGGTTTGAATTCACAGAAGCTGGGGTGGAGTTCCTGGCTGACACTTTTTGGTATCTGGAAAAAAACCCTCACTCCATTGTAGTTTGAATTCACAGAAACTAGGGGTGGAGTTCCTGGCTGAGACTTGTTGGTATCTGGGGTAAAAAACCTCACTCCATTTGTATTTTGAATTAACAGAAGCTTGGGGTGGAGTTCCTGGCTGAGACCTGTGAGTATCTGGGGAAAAAAACCTCACTCCATTGTGGTTTGAATTCACAGAGACGGGGGGTGGAGTTCCTGGCTGAGACCTGTGATTATCTGGGAAAAAAAACCTCACTCCATTGTGGTTTGAATTCACAGAAGCTGGGGTGGAGTTCCTGGCTGAGACCTGTGAGTATCTCGGGGGGGGGGGAACCTCACTACATTGTAGTTTGAATTAACAGAAGCTTGGGGTTGAGTTCCTGGCTTAGACCTGTGAGTATCTGGGGAAAAAACCTCACTCCATTGTCGTTTGAATTCACAGAAGCTGGGGGTGGAGTTAAAGGCTGAGACATGTGAGTATCTGGAAAAACACCTCACTCCATTGTAGTTTGAATTCACAGAAGCTAGGGGTGGAGTTCCTGGCTGAGACTTGTTGGTATCTGGGGTAAAAAAACCTCACTCCATTTGTAGTTTGAGTTCACAGAGGTTGGCTGTGGAGTTCCTGGCTGACACTTTTTGGTATCTGGGAAAAAAAACCTCACTCCATTGTAGTTTGAATTCACAGAAGCTAGGGGTGGAGTTTCTGGCTGAGACTTGTTGGTATCTGGGGTAAAAAACCTCACTCCATTTGTAGTTTGAGATCACAGAGGTTGGCTGTGGAGTTCGTGGCTGAGACCTGTGAGTATCTGGAAAAAAAACCTCACTCCATTGTAGTTTGAATTCACAGACGCTGGGGGTGGAGTTCCTGGCTGAGACTTGTTGTTATGTGGGGAAAAAACCTCACTCCATTTGTAGTTTGAGTTCACAGAGACTGGGGGTGGAGTTCCTGGCTGAGACCTGTGAGTATCTGGGGGGAAAAACTCACTCCATTGTAGTTTGAATTCACAGAAGCTAGGTGTGGAGTTCCTGGCTGAGACCTGTGAGTATCTGGGGGAAAACCTCACTCCATTGTAGTTTGAATTCAAAGAAGCTGGGTGTGGAGTTCCTGGCTGAGACCTGTGAGTATCTGGGGAAAAACCTCACTCCATTGTCGTTTGAATTCACAGAAGCTGGGGGTGGAGTTCCTGGCTGAGACCTGTGAGTATCTGGGAAAAAACCTCACTCCATTGTAGTTTGAATTCACAGAAGCTAGGTGTGGAGTTCCTGGCTGAGACCTGTGAGTATCTGGGGAAAAACCTCACTACATTGTAGTTTGAATTCACAGAAGCTTGGGGTGGCGTTCCTGGCTTAGACCTGTGAGTATCTGGGAAATAAACCTTCCACCATTGTACTTTGAGTTCACAGAAGCTGGGAGTGGAGTTCCTGGATGAGACTTGTTGGTATCTGGGGGAAAACCTCACTCCATTGTAGTTTGAATTCAAAGAAGCTGGGTGTGGAGTTCCTGGCTGAGACCTGTGAGTATCTGGGGAAAAACCTCACTCCATTGTGGTTTGAATTCACAGAAGCTAGGGGTGGCGTTGCTGTCTGAGACTTGTTGGTATCTGGGGGAAAAAACCTCACTCCATTATCGTTTGAATTCACAGAAGCTGGGGGTGGAGTTCCTGGCTGAGACTTGTGAGTATCTTGGAAAAAAACCTCACTGCATTGTAGTTTGAATTCACAGAAGCTGGGGTGGAGTTCCTGGCTGACACTTTTTGGTATCTGGGAAAAAAACCCTCACTCCATTGTAGTTTGAATTCACAGAAGCTAGGGGTGGAGTTCCTGGCTGAGACTTGTTGGTATCTGGGGTAAAAAACCTCACTCCATTTGTATTTTGAATTAACAGAAACTTGGGGTGGAGTTCCTGGCTGAGACCTGTGAGTATCTGGGGAAAAAAACCTCACTCCATTGTGGTTTGAATTCACAGAGACGGGGGGTGGAGTTCCTGACTGAGACCTGTGATTTTCTGGGAAAAAAACCTCACTCCATTGTGGTTTGAATTCACAGAAGCTGGGGTGGTGTTCCTGGCTGAGACCTGTGAGTATCTCGGGGGGGGGGAACCTCACTACATTGTAGTTTGAATTAACAGAAGCTTGGGGTGGAGTTCCTGGCTGAGACCTGTGAGTATCTGGGAAAAAACCTCACTCCATTGTGGTTTGAATTCACAGAAGCTGGGGTGGAGTTCCTGGCTGACACTTTTTGGTATCTGGAAAAAAACCCTCACTCCATTGTAGTTTGAATTCACAGAAACTAGGGGTGGAGTTCCTGGCTGAGACTTGTTGGTATCTGGGGTAAAAAACCTCACTCCATTTGTATTTTGAATTAACAGAAGCTTGGGGTGGAGTTCCTGGCTGAGACCTGTGAGTATCTGGGGAAAAAAACCTCACTCCATTGTGGTTTGAATTCACAGAGACGGGGGGTGGAGTTCCTGGCTGAGACCTGTGATTATCTGGGAAAAAAAACCTCACTCCATTGTGGTTTGAATTCACAGAAGCTGGGGTGGAGTTCCTGGCTGAGACCTGTGAGTATCTCGGGGGGGGGGGGAACCTCACTACATTGTAGTTTGAATTAACAGAAGCTTGGGGTGGAGTTCCTGGCTTAGACCTTTGAGTATCTGGGGAAAAAACCTCACTCCATTGTCGTTTGAATTCACAGAAGCTTGGGGTGGAGTTCCTGGCTGAGACATGTGAGTATCTGGAAAAATACCTCACTCCATTGTAGTTTGAATTCACAGAAGCTAGGGGTGGAGTTCCTGGCTGAGACTTGTTGGTATCTGGGGTAAAAAAACCTCACTCCATTTGTAGTTTGAGTTCACAGAGGTTGGCTGTGGAGTTCCTGGCTGAGACCTGTGAGTATCTGGAAAAAAAACCTCACTCCATTGTAGTTTGAATTGACCGAAGCTGGGGTTGGAGTTCCTGGCTGAGACTTGTGAGTATCTCAGGGGAAAACCTTACTTAATTGTAGTTTGAATTCACAAAAAGCTTGGGGTGGAGTTCCTGGCTGAGACCTGTGAGTATCTGGAAAAAAAACCTCACTCCATTGTAGTTTGAATTCACAGACGCTGGGGGTGGAGTTCCTGGCTGAGACTTGTTGTTATGTGGGGAAAAAACCTCACTCCATTTGTAGTTTGAGTTCATAGAGACTGGGGGTGGAGTTCCTGGCTGAGACCTCTGAGTATCTGGGGGGAAAAACTCACTCCATTGTGGTTTGAATTCACAGAAGCTGGGGTGGAGTTCCTGGCTGAGACTGGGAGTATCTCGGATAAAAAATCTCACTCCATTGTAGTTTGAATTAACAGAAGCTTGGGGTGGAGTTAAAGGCTGAGACGTGAGTATCTGGGAAAAAAACCTCACTCCATTGTAGTTTGAATTCACATAAGCTAGGGGTGGAGTTCCTGGCTGAGACTTGTTGGTATCTGGGGTAATAAACCTCACTCCATTTGTAGTTTGAGTTCACAGAGGTTGGGTGTGGAGTTCCAGGCTGAGACCTGTGAGTATCTGGGATAAAAAACCTCACTCCATTATAGTTTGAATTAACAGAAGCTTGGGGTGGAGTTCCTGGCTAGGACTTGTGAGTATCTAGGGGGGGACCTAACTCCATTGTAGTTTGAATTCAAAGAAGCTGGGGGTGGAGTTCCTGGCTGAGACTGGGAGTATCTGGGATAAAAAACCTCACTCCATTGTAGTTTGAATTAACAGAAGCTTGTGGTGGAGTTCCTGGCTACGACTTGTGAGTATCTGGGGGGGGGGGGGACCTTACTCCATTGTAGTTTGAATTCACAGACGCTGGGGGTGGAGTTCCTGGCTGAGACTTGTGAGTATCTGGGGGAAGAAAACCTTACTCCAGTGTAGTTTGAATTCAGAGAGACTGGGGGTGGAGTTCCTGGCTTAGACCTGTTGGTTTCTGGGGGAAAAAACCTCACTCCATTGAAGTTTGAATTCACAGAAGATGGGGGTGGAGTTATAGGCTGAGACCTGTGAGTATCTGGGAAAAAAAACCTCACTCCATTGTGGTTTGAATTCACAGAAGCTGGGGATGGAGTTCCTTGCTGAGACTTGTGAATATCTGGGAAATATACCTTCCACCATTGTAGTTTAAATTCAAAGAAGCTGGGGGTGGAGTTCTTGGCTGAGACTTGTTGGTATCTGGGGTAAAAAACCTCACTCCATTTGTAGTTTGAGTTCACAGAGGTTGGCTGTGGAGATCCTGGCTGAGACCTGTGAGTATCTGGAAAAAAAACCTCACTCCATTGTAGTTTGAATTCACAGAAGCTAGGTGTGGAGTTCCTGGCTGAGACCTGTGAGTATCTGGGGAAAAAACCTCACTCCATTGTCATTTGAATTCACAGAAGCTGGGGTGGAGTTCCTGGCTGAGACTGGGAGTATCTCGGATAAAAAATCTCACTCCATTGTGGTTTGAATTCACAGAGACTGGGGGGTGGAGTTCCTGGCTGAGACCTGTGAGTATCTGGGGAAAAAACCGCACTCCATTGTCGTTTGAATTCACAGAAGCTAGGTGTGGAGTTCCTGGCTGAGACCTGTGAGTATCTGGGGAAAAAACCTCACTCCATTGTAGTTTGAATTCACAGAAGCTGGGTGTGGAGTTCCTGGCTGAGACCTGTGATTATCTTGGGGGGGGGAACCTCACTACATTATAGTTTGAATTCACAGAAGCTTGGGGTGGCGTTCCTGGCTTAGACCTGTGAGTATCTGGGAAATAAACCTTCCACCATTGTACTTTGAGTTCACAGAAGCTGGGAGTGGAGTTCCTGGATGAGACTTGTTGGTATCTGGGGAAAAACTCACTCCATTTGTACTTTGAGTTCGCAGAGACTGGGGGTGGCGTTGCTGTCTGAGACTTGTTGGTATCTGGGGGAAAAAACCTCACTCCATTTGTAGTTTGAATTAACAGAAGCTTGGGGTGGAGTTCCAGGCTGAGACCTGTGAGTATCTGGGAAAAAACCTCACTCCATTGTGGTTTGAATTCACAGAAGCTGGGGTGGAGTTCCTGGCTGACACTTTTTGGTATCTGGGAAAAAAACCCTCACTCCATTGTAGTTTGAATTCACAGAAGCTAGGGGTGGAGTTCCTGGCTGAGACTAGTTGGTATCTGGGAAAAAAACCTCACTCCATTGTAGTTTGAATTCACAGAAGCTAGGGGTGGAGTTCCTGGCTGAGACTTGTTGGTATCTGGGGTAAAAAACCTCACTCCATTGTAGTTTGAATTCACAGAAGCTGGGGGTGGAGTTCCAGGCTGAGACCTGTGAGTATCTGGGAAAAAAACCTCACTCCATTGTAGTTTGAATTCACAGAAGCTAGGGGTGGAGTTCCTGGCTGAGACTTGTTGGTATCTGGGGTAAAAAACCTCACTCCATTTGTAGTTTGAATTAACAGAAGCTTGGGTTGGAGTTCCTGGCTGAGACTTGTTGGTATCTGGGGGAAAAACTCACTCCATTGTAGTTCAAATTCACAGAAGCTGGGGGTGGAGTTCCTGGTTGACACCTGTGAGTATCTGGGGAAAAAACGTCACTTCATTGTAGTTTGAATTCACAGAAGCTGGGGGTGGAGTTCCTGGCTGAGACTTGTTGGTATCTGGGGAAAAAACTCACTCCATTGTTGTTCGAATTCACAGAAGCTGGGGGTGGAGTTCCTGGTTGACACCTGTGAGTATCTGGGGAAAAAACGTCACTCCATTGTAGTTTGAATTCACAGAAGCTGGGGGTGGAGTTCCTGGCTGAGACTTGTTGGTATCTGGGGAAAAAACTCACTCCATTGTAGTTAGAATTCACAGTGACTGGGGGTGGAGTTCCTGGCTGAGACCTGTGAGTATCTGGGATAAAAACGTCACTCCATTGTATTTTGAATTAACAGAAGCTGGGGGTGGAGTTCCTGGCTGAGACCTGTGAGTATCTGGGAAAAAAACCTCACTCCATTGTAGTTTGAGATCACAGAGGCTGGGGGTGGAGTTCCTGGCTGACACCTGTGAGTATCTGGGAAAAAAACCTCACTGCATTGTAGTTTGAATTCACAGAAGCTAGGGGTGGAGTTCCTGGCTGAGACTTGTTGGTATCTGGGGTAAAAAACCTCACTCCATTTGTAGTTTGAGTTCACAGAGGTTTGCTATGGAGTTCCTGGCTGAGACCTGTGAGTATCTGGGAAAAAAACCTCACTCCATTGTAGTTTGAATTCACAGACGCTGGGGGTGGAGTTCCTGGCTGAGACTTGTTGTTAAGTGGGGAAAAAACCTCACTCCATTGTGGTTTGAATTCACAGAAACTGGGGATGGAGTTCCTGGCTGAGACTTGTGAATATCTGGGGAAAAAAGCTTCCACCATTGTAGTTTGAATTCAAAGATGCTGGGGGTGGAGTTCCTGGCTGAGACTGGGAGTATCTGGGATAAAAAACCTCACTCCATTGTAGTTTGAATTCACAGAAGCTGGGTGTGGAGTTCCTGGCTGAGACCTGTGATTATCTTGGGGGGGGGAACCTAACTACATTGTAGTTTGAATTCACAGAAGCTTGGGGTGGCGTTCCTGGCTGAGACCTGTGAGTATCTGGGAAATAAACCTTCCACCATTGTACTTTGAGTTCACAGAAGCTGGGAGTGGAGTTCCTGGATGAGACTTGTTGGTATCTGGGGAAAAACTCACTCCATTTGTACTTTGAGTTCGCAGAGACTGGGGGTGCCGTTGCTGTCTGAGACTTGTTGGTATCTGGGGGAAAAAACCTCACTCCATTTGTAGTTTGAATTAACAGAAGCTTGGGGTGGAGTTCCAGGCTGAGACCTGTGAGTATCTGGGAAAAAACCTCACTCCATTGTGGTTTGAATTCACAGAAGCTGGGGTGGAGTTCCTGGCTGACACTTTTTGGTATCTGGGAAAAAAACCCTCACTCCATTGTAGTTTGAATTCACAGAAGCTAGGGGTGGAGTTCCTGGCTGAGACTAGTTGGTATCTGGGAAAAAAACCTCACTCCATTGTAGTTTGAATTCACAGAAGCTAGGGGTGGAGTTCCTGGCTGAGACTTGTTGGTATCTGGGGTAAAAAACCTCACTCCATTGTAGTTTGAATTCACAGAAGCTGGGGGTGGAGTTCCAGGCTGAGACCTGTGAGTATCTGGGAAAAAAACCTCACTCCATTGTAGTTTGAATTCACAGAAGCTAGGGGTGGAGTTCCTGGCTGAGACTTGTTGGTATCTGGGGTAAAAAACCTCACTCCATTTGTAGTTTGAATTAACAGAAGCTTGGGTTGGAGTTCCTGGCTGAGACTTGTTGGTATCTGGGGGAAAAACTCACTCCATTGTAGTTCGAATTCACAGAAGCTGGGGGTGGAGTTCCTGGTTGACACCTGTGAGTATCTGGGGAAAAAACGTCACTTCATTGTAGTTTGAATTCACAGAAGCTGGGGGTGGAGTTCCTGGCTGAGACTTGTTGGTATCTGGGGAAAAAACTCACTCCATTGTTGTTCGAATTCACACAAGCTGGGGGTGGAGTTCCTGGTTGACACCTGTGAGTATCTGGGGAAAAAACGTCACTCCATTGTAGTTTGAATTCACAGAAGCTGGGGGTGGAGTTCCTGGCTGAGACTTGTTGGTATCTGGGGAGAAAACTCACTCCATTGTAGTTAGAATTCACAGTGACTGGGGGTGGAGTTCCTGGCTGAGACCTGTGAGTATCTGGGATAAAAACGTCACTCCATTGTATTTTGAATTAACAGAAGCTGGGGGTGGAGTTCCTGGCTGAGACCTGTGAGTATCTGGGAAAAAAACCTCACTCCATTGTAGTTTGAGATCACAGAGGCTGGGGGTGGAGTTCCTGGCTGACACCTGTGAGTATCTGGGAAAAAAACCTCACTGCATTGTAGTTTGAATTCACAGAAGCTAGGGGTGGAGTTCCTGGCTGAGACTTGTTGGTATCTGGGGTAAAAAACCTCACTCCATTTGTAGTTTGAGTTCACAGAGGTTTGCTATGGAGTTCCTGGCTGAGACCTGTGAGTATCTGGGAAAAAAACCTCACTCCATTGTAGTTTGAATTCACAGACGCTGGGGGTGGAGTTCCTGGCTGAGACTTGTTGTTAAGTGGGGAAAAAACCTCACTCCATTGTGGTTTGAATTCACAGAAGCTGGGGATGGAGTTCCTGGCTGAGACTTGTGAATATCTGGGGAAAAAAGCTTCCACCATTGTAGTTTGAATTCAAAGATGCTGGGGGTGGAGTTCCTGGCTGAGACTGGGAGTATCTGGGATAAAAAACCTCACTCCATTGTAGTTTGAATTCACAGAAGCTGGGTGTGGAGTTCCTGGCTGAGACCTGTGATTATCTTGGGGGGGGGGAACCTAACTACATTGTAGTTTGAATTCACAGAAGCTTGGGGTGGCGTTCCTGGCTGAGACCTGTGAGTATCTGGGAAATAAACCTTCCACCATTGTACTTTGAGTTCACAGAAGCTGGGAGTGGAGTTCCTGGATGAGACTTGTTTGTTATCTGGAGAAAAACTCACTCCATTTGTACTTTGAGTTCGCAGAGACTGGGGGTGGCGTTGCTGTCTGAGACTTGTTGGTATCTGGGGGAAAAAACCTCACTCCATTGTCGTTTGAATTCACAGAAGCTGGGGGTGGACTTCCTGGCTGAGACTTGTGAGTATCTGGGGAAAAAACCTTACTCCATTGTAGTTTGAATTCACAGAAGCTAGGGGTGGAGTTCCTGGCTGAGACTTGTTGGTATCTGGGGTAAAAAACCTCACTCCATTTGTATTTTGAATTAACAGAAGCTTGGGGTGGAGTTCCTGGCTGAGACCTGTGAGTATCTGGGAAAAAACCTCACTCCATTGTGGTTTGAATTCACAGAAGCTGGGGTGGAGTTCCTGGCTGACACTTTTTGGTATCTGGGAAAAAAACCCTCACTCCATTGTAGTTTGAATTCACAGAAGCTAGGGGTGGAGTTCCTGGCTGAGACTTGTTGGTATCTGGGGTAAAAAACCTCACTCCATTTGTATTTTGAATTAACAGAAGCTTGGGGTGGAGTTCCTGGCTGAGACCTGTGAGTATCTGGGGAAAAAAACCTCACTCCATTGTGGTTTGAATTCACAGAAGCTGGGTGTGGAGTTCCTGGCTGAGACCTGTGATTATCTTGGGGGGGGGAACCTAACTACATTGTAGTTTGAATTCACAGACGCTGGGGGTGGAGTTCCTGGCTGAGACTTGTTGTTAAGTGGGGAAAAAACCTCACTCCATTGTGGTTTGAATTCACAGAAGCTGGGGATGGAGTTCCTGGCTGAGACTTGTGAATATCTGGAAAAAAAACCTCACTCCATTGTAGTTTGAATTGACCGAAGCTGGGGTTGGAGTTCCTGGCTGAGACTTGTGAGTATCTCAGGGGAAAACCTTACTTCATTGTAGTTTGAATTCACAAAAAGCTTGGGGTGGAGTTCCTGGCTGAGACCTGTGAGTATCTGGAAAAAAAACCTCACTCCATTGTAGTTTGAATTCACAGACGCTGGGGGTGGAGTTCCTGGCTGAGACTTGTTGTTATGTGGGGAAAAAACCTCACTCCATTTGTAGTTTGAGTTCACAGAGACTGGGGGTGGAGTTCCTGGCTGAGACTTGTTGTTATGTGGGGAAAAAACCTCACTCCATTGTGGTTTGAATTCACAGAAGCTGGGGTGGAGTTCCTGGCTGAGACTGGGAGTATCTCGGATAAAAAATCTCACTCCATTGTAGTTTGAATTAACAGAAGCTTGGGGTGGAGTTAAAGGCTGAGACTTGTTGGTATCTGGGGTAATAAACCTCACTCCATTTGTAGTTTGAGTTCACAGAGGTTGGGTGTGGAGTTCCAGGCTGAGACCTGTGAGTATCTGGAAAAACACCTCACTCCATTGTAGTTTGAATTCACAGAAGCTAGGGGTGGAGTTCCTGGCTGAGACTTGTTGGTATCTGGGGTAAAAAAACCTCACTCCATTTGTAGTTTGAGTTCACAGAGGTTGGCTGTGGAGTTCCTGGCTGAGACCTGTGAGTATCTGGAAAAAAAACCTCACTCCATTGTAGTTTGAATTCACAGAAGCTAGGTGTGGAGTTCCTGGCTGAGACTTGTTGTTATGTGGGGAAAAAACCTCACTCCATTGTGGTTTGAATTCACAGAAGCTAGGTGTGGAGTTCCTGGCTGAGACCTGTGAGTATCTGGGGGAAAACCTCACTCCATTGTAGTTTGAATTCAAAGAAGCTGGGTGTGGAGTTCCTGGCTGAGACCTGTGAGTATCTGGGGAAAAACCTCACTCCATTGTCGTTTGAATTCACAGAAGCTGGGGGTGGAGTTCCTGGCTGAGACCTGTGAGTATCTGGGAAAAAACCTCACTCCATTGTAGTTTGAATTCACAGAAGCTAGGTGTGGAGTTCCTGGCTGAGACCTGTGAGTATCTGGGGAAAAACCTCACTCCATTGTAGTTTGAATTCACAGAAGCTGGGTGTGGAGTTCCTGGCTGAGACCTGTGATTATCTTGGGGGGGGGGGAACCTCACTACATTGTAGTTTGAATTCACAGAAGCTTGGGGTGGCGTTCCTGGCTTAGACCTGTGAGTATCTGGGAAATAAACCTTCCACCATTGTACTTTGAGTTCACAGAAGCTGGGAGTGGAGTTCCTGGATGAGACTTGTTGGTATCTGGGGAAAAACTCACTCCATTTGTACTTTGAGTTCGCAGAGACTGGGGGTGGCGTTGCTGTCTGAGACTTGTTGGTATCTGGGGGAAAAAACCTCACTCCATTATCGTTTGAATTCACAGAAGCTGGGGGTGGAGTTCCTGGCTGAGACTTGTGAGTATCTGGGAAAAAAACCTCACTGCATTGTAGTTTGAATTCACAGAAGCTGGGGTGGAGTTCCTGGCTGACACTTTTTGGTATCTGGGAAAAAAACCCTCACTCCATTGTAGTTTGAATTCACAGAAGCTAGGGGTGGAGTTCCTGGCTGAGACTTGTTGGTATCTGGGGTAAAAAACCTCACTCCATTTGTATTTTGAATTAACAGAAGCTTGGGGTGGAGTTCCTGGCTGAGACCTGTGAGTATCTGGGGAAAAAAACCTCACTCCATTGTGGTTTGAATTCACAGAGACGGGGGGTGGAGTTCCTGACTGAGACCTGTGATTATCTGGGAAAAAAACCTCACTCCATTGTGGTTTGAATTCACAGAAGCTGGGGTGGAGTTCCTGGCTGAGACCTGTGAGTATCTCGGGGGGGGGGAACCTCACTACATTGTAGTTTGAATTAACAGAAGCTTGGGGTGGAGTTCCTGGCTGAGACCTGTGAGTATCTGGGAAAAAACCTCACTCCATTGTGGTTTGAATTCACAGAAGCTGGGGTGGAGTTCCTGGCTGACACTTTTTGGTATCTGGAAAAAAACCCTCACTCCATTGTAGTTTGAATTCACAGAAACTAGGGGTGGAGTTCCTGGCTGAGACTTGTTGGTATCTGGGGTAAAAAACCTCACTCCATTTGTATTTTGAATTAACAGAAGCTTGGGGTGGAGTTCCTGGCTGAGACCTGTGAGTATCTGGGGAAAAAAACCTCACTCCATTGTGGTTTGAATTCACAGAGACGGGGGGTGGAGTTCCTGGCTGAGACCTGTGATTATCTGGGAAAAAAAACCTCACTCCATTGTGGTTTGAATTCACAGAAGCTGGGGTGGAGTTCCTGGCTGAGACCTGTGAGTATCTCGGGGGGGGGGGAACCTCACTACATTGTAGTTTGAATTAACAGAAGCTTGGGGTTGAGTTCCTGGCTTAGACCTGTGAGTATCTGGGGAAAAAACCTCACTCCATTGTCGTTTGAATTCACAGAAGCTGGGGGTGGAGTTAAAGGCTGAGACATGTGAGTATCTGGAAAAACACCTCACTCCATTGTAGTTTGAATTCACAGAAGCTAGGGGTGGAGTTCCTGGCTGAGACTTGTTGGTATCTGGGGTAAAAAAACCTCACTCCATTTGTAGTTTGAGTTCACAGAGGTTGGCTGTGGAGTTCCTGGCTGACACTTTTTGGTATCTGGGAAAAAAAACCTCACTCCATTGTAGTTTGAATTCACAGAAGCTAGGGGTGGAGTTCCTGGCTGAGACTTGTTGGTATCTGGGGTAAAAAACCTCACTCCATTTGTAGTTTGAGATCACAGAGGTTGGCTGTGGAGTTCGTGGCTGAGACCTGTGAGTATCTGGAAAAAAAACCTCACTCCATTGTAGTTTGAATTCACAGACGCTGGGGGTGGAGTTCCTGGCTGAAACTTGTTGTTATGTGGGGAAAAAACCTCACTCCATTTGTAGTTTGAGTTCACAGAGACTGGGGGTGGAGTTCCTGGCTGAGACCTGTGAGTATCTGGGGGGAAAAACTCACTCCATTGTAGTTTGAATTCACAGAAGCTAGGTGTGGAGTTCCTGGCTGAGACCTGTGAGTATCTGGGGGAAAACCTCACTCCATTGTAGTTTGAATTCAAAGAAGCTGGGTGTGGAGTTCCTGGCTGAGACCTGTGAGTATCTGGGGAAAAACCTCACTCCATTGTCGTTTGAATTCACAGAAGCTGGGGGTGGAGTTCCTGGCTGAGACCTGTGAGTATCTGGGAAAAAACCTCACTCCATTGTAGTTTGAATTCACAGAAGCTAGGTGTGGAGTTCCTGGCTGAGACCTGTGAGTATCTGGGGAAAAACCTCACTACATTGTAGTTTGAATTCACAGAAGCTTGGGGTGGCGTTCCTGGCTTAGACCTGTGAGTATCTGGGAAATAAACCTTCCACCATTGTACTTTGAGTTCACAGAAGCTGGGAGTGGAGTTCCTGGATGAGACTTGTTGGTATCTGGGGGAAAACCTCACTCCATTGTAGTTTGAATTCAAAGAAGCTGGGTGTGGAGTTCCTGGCTGAGACCTGTGAGTATCTGGGGAAAAACCTCACTCCATTGTGGTTTGAATTCACAGAAGCTAGGGGTGGCGTTGCTGTCTGAGACTTGTTGGTATCTGGGGGAAAAAACCTCACTCCATTATCGTTTGAATTCACAGAAGCTGGGGGTGGAGTTCCTGGCTGAGACTTGTGAGTATCTGGGAAAAAAACCTCACTGCATTGTAGTTTGAATTCACAGAAGCTGGGGTGGAGTTCCTGGCTGACACTTTTTGGTATCTGGGAAAAAAACCCTCACTCCATTGTAGTTTGAATTCACAGAAGCTAGGGGTGGAGTTCCTGGCTGAGACTTGTTGGTATCTGGGGTAAAAAACCTCACTCCATTTGTATTTTGAATTAACAGAAACTTGGGGTGGAGTTCCTGGCTGAGACCTGTGAGTATCTGGGGAAAAAAACCTCACTCCATTGTGGTTTGAATTCACAGAGACGGGGGGTGGAGTTCCTGACTGAGACCTGTGATTTTCTGGGAAAAAAACCTCACTCCATTGTGGTTTGAATTCACAGAAGCTGGGGTGGTGTTCCTGGCTGAGACCTGTGAGTATCTCGGGGGGGGGGGAACCTCACTACATTGTAGTTTGAATTAACAGAAGCTTGGGGTGGAGTTCCTGGCTGAGACCTGTGAGTATCTGGGAAAAAACCTCACTCCATTGTGGTTTGAATTCACAGAAGCTGGGGTGGAGTTCCTGGCTGACACTTTTTGGTATCTGGAAAAAAACCCTCACTCCATTGTAGTTTGAATTCACAGAAACTAGGGGTGGAGTTCCTGGCTGAGACTTGTTGGTATCTGGGGTAAAAAACCTCACTCCATTTGTATTTTGAATTAACAGAAGCTTGGGGTGGAGTTCCTGGCTGAGACCTGTGAGTATCTGGGGAAAAAAACCTCACTCCATTGTGGTTTGAATTCACAGAGACGGGGGGTGGAGTTCCTGGCTGAGACCTGTGATTATCTGGGAAAAAAAACCTCACTCCATTGTGGTTTGAATTCACAGAAGCTGGGGTGGAGTTCCTGGCTGAGACCTGTGAGTATCTCGGGGGGGGGGGGGAACCTCACTACATTGTAGTTTGAATTAACAGAATCTTGGGGTGGAGTTCCTGGCTTAGACCTTTGAGTATCTGGGGAAAAAACCTCACTCCATTGTCGTTTGAATTCACAGAAGCTTGGGGTGGAGTTCCTGGCTGAGACATGTGAGTATCTGGAAAAACACCTCACTCCATTGTAGTTTGAATTCACAGAAGCTAGGGGTGGAGTTCCTGGCTGAGACTTGTTGGTATCTGGGGTAAAAAAACCTCACTCCATTTGTAGTTTGAGTTCACAGAGGTTGGCTATGGAGTTCCTGGCTGAGACCTGTGAGTATCTGGAAAAAAAACCTCACTCCATTGTAGTTTGAATTGACCGAAGCTGGGGTTGGAGTTCCTGGCTGAGACTTGTGAGTATCTCAGGGGAAAACCTTACTTAATTGTAGTTTGAATTCACAAAAAGCTTGGGGTGGAGTTCCTGGCTGAGACCTGTGAGTATCTGGAAAAAAAACCTCACTCCATTGTAGTTTGAATTCACAGACGCTGGGGGTGGAGTTCCTGGCTGAGACTTGTTGTTATGTGGGGAAAAAACCTCACTCCATTTGTAGTTTGAGTTCACAGAGACTGGGGGTGGAGTTCCTGGCTGAGACCTCTGAGTATCTGGGGGGAAAAACTCACTCCATTGTGGTTTGAATTCACAGAAGCTGGGGTGGAGTTCCTGGCTGAGACTGGGAGTATCTCGGATAAAAAATCTCACTCCATTGTAGTTTGAATTAACAGAAGCTTGGGGTGGAGTTAAAGGCTGAGACGTGAGTATCTGGGAAAAAAACCTCACTCCATTGTAGTTTGAATTCACATAAGCTAGGGGTGGAGTTCCTGGCTGAGACTTGTTGGTATCTGGGGTAATAAACCTCACTCCATTTGTAGTTTGAGTTCACAGAGGTTGGGTGTGGAGTTCCAGGCTGAGACCTGTGAGTATCTGGGATAAAAAACCTCACTCCATTATAGTTTGAATTAACAGAAGCTTGGGGTGGAGTTCCTGGCTAGGACTTGTGAGTATCTAGGGGGGGACCTAACTCCATTGTAGTTTGAATTCAAAGAAGCTGGGGGTGGAGTTCCTGGCTGAGACTGGGAGTATCTGGGATAAAAAACCTCTCTCCATTGTAGTTTGAATTAACAGAAGCTTGTGGTGGAGTTCCTGGCTACGACTTGTGAGTATCTGGGGGGGGGGACCTTACTCCATTGTAGTTTGAATTCACAGACGCTGGGGGTGGAGTTCCTGGCTGAGACTTGTGAGTATCTGGGGGAAGAAAACCTTACTCCAGTGTAGTTTGAATTCAGAGAGACTGGGGGTGGAGTTCCTGGCTTAGACCTGTTGGTTTCTGGGGGAAAAAACCTCACTCCATTGTCGTTTGAATTCACAGAAGATGGGGGTGGAGTTATAGGCTGAGACCTGTGAGTATCTGGGAAAAAAAACCTCACTCCATTGTGGTTTGAATTCACAGAAGCTGGGGATGGAGTTCCTTGCTGAGACTTGTGAATATCTGGGAAATATACCTTCCACCATTGTAGTTTAAATTCAAAGAAGCTGGGGGTGGAGTTCTTGGCTGAGACTTGTTGGTATCTGGGGTAAAAAACCTCACTCCATTTGTAGTTTGAGTTCACAGAGGTTGGCTGTGGAGATCCTGGCTGAGACCTGTGAGTATCTGGAAAAAAAACCTCACTCCATTGTAGTTTGAATTCACAGAAGCTAGGTGTGGAGTTCCTGGCTGAGACCTGTGAGTATCTGGGGAAAAAACCTCACTCCATTGTCATTTGAATTCACAGAAGCTGGGGGTGGAGTTCCTGGCTGAGACCTGTGAGTATCTGGGAAAAAAACCTCACTCCATTGTGGTTTGAATTCACAGAAGATGGGGATGGAGTTCCTTGCTGAGACTTGTGAATATCTGGGAAATATACCTTCCACCATTGTAGTTTGAATTCAAAGAAGCTGGGGGTGGAGTTCTTGGCTGAGACTTGTTGGTATCTGGGGTAAAACCTCACTCCATTGTAGTTTGAATTCACAGAAGCTGGGTGTGGAGTTCCTGGCTGAGACCTGTGATTATCTTGGGGGGGGGGAACCTCACTACATTATAGTTTGAATTCACAGAAGCTTGGGGTGGCGTTCCTGGCTTAGACCTGTGAGTATCTGGGAAATAAACCTTCCACCATTGTACTTTGAGTTCACAGAAGCTGGGAGTGGAGTTCCTGGATGAGACTTGTTGGTATCTGGGGAAAAACTCACTCCATTTGTACTTTGAGTTCGCAGAGACTGGGGGTGGTGTTGCTGTCTGAGACTTGTTGGTATCTGGGGGAAAAAACCTCACTCCATTTGTAGTTTGAATTAACAGAAGCTTGGGGTGGAGTTCCAGGCTGAGACCTGTGAGTATCTGGGAAAAAACCTCACTCCATTGTGGTTTGAATTCACAGAAGCTGGGGTGGAGTTCCTGGCTGACACTTTTTGGTATCTGGGAAAAAAACCCTCACTCCATTGTAGTTTGAATTCACAGAAGCTAGGGGTGGAGTTCCTGGCTGAGACTAGTTGGTATCTGGGAAAAAAACCTCACTCCATTGTAGTTTGAATTCACAGAAGCTAGGGGTGGAGTTCCTGGCTGAGACTTGTTGGTATCTGGGGTAAAAAACCTCACTCCATTGTAGTTTGAATTCACAGAAGCTGGGGGTGGAGTTCCAGGCTGAGACCTGTGAGTATCTGGGAAAAAAACCTCACTCCATTGTAGTTTGAATTCACAGAAGCTAGGGGTGGAGTTCCTGGCTGAGACTTGTTGGTATCTGGGGTAAAAAACCTCACTCCATTTGTAGTTTGAATTAACAGAAGCTTGGGTTGGAGTTCCTGGCTGAGACTTGTTGGTATCTGGGGGAAAAACTCACTCCATTGTAGTTCAAATTCACAGAAGCTGGGGGTGGAGTTCCTGGTTGACACCTGTGAGTATCTGGGGAAAAAACGTCACTTCATTGTAGTTTGAATTCACAGAAGCTGGGGGTGGAGTTCCTGGCTGAGACTTGTTGGTATCTGGGGAAAAAACTCACTCCATTGTTGTTCGAATTCACAGAAGCTGGGGGTGGAGTTCCTGGTTGACACCTGTGAGTATCTGGGGAAAAAACGTCACTCCTTTGTAGTTTGAATTCACAGAAGCTGGGGGTGGAGTTCCTGGCTGAGACTTGTTGGTATCTGGGGAAAAAACTCACTCCATTGTAGTTAGAATTCACAGTGACTGGGGGTGGAGTTCCTGGCTGAGACCTGTGAGTATCTGGGATAAAAACGTCACTCCATTGTATTTTGAATTAACAGAAGCTGGGGGTGGAGTTCCTGGCTGAGACCTGTGAGTATCTGGGAAAAAAACCTCACTCCATTGTAGTTTGAGATCACAGAGGCTGGGGGTGGAGTTCCTGGCTGACACCTGTGAGTATCTGGGAAAAAAACCTCACTGCATTGTAGTTTGAATTCACAGAAGCTAGGGGTGGAGTTCCTGGCTGAGACTTGTTGGTATCTGGGGTAAAAAACCTCACTCCATTTGTAGTTTGAGTTCACAGAGGTTTGCTATGGAGTTCCTGGCTGAGACCTGTGAGTATCTGGGAAAAAAACCTCACTCCATTGTAGTTTGAATTCACAGACGCTGGGGGTGGAGTTCCTGGCTGAGACTTGTTGTTAAGTGGGGAAAAAACCTCACTCCATTGTGGTTTGAATTCACAGAAGCTGGGGATGGAGTTCCTGGCTGAGACTTGTGAATATCTGGGGAAAAAAGCTTCCACCATTGTAGTTTGAATTCAAAGATGCTGGGGGTGGAGTTCCTGGCTGAGACTGGGAGTATCTGGGATAAAAAACCTCACTCCATTGTAGTTTGAATTCACAGAAGCTGGGTGTGGAGTTCCTGGCTGAGACCTGTGATTATCTTGGGGGGGGGGGAACCTAACTACATTGTAGTTTGAATTCACAGAAGCTTGGGGTGGCGTTCCTGGCTGAGACCTGTGAGTATCTGGGAAATAAACCTTCCACCATTGTACTTTGAGTTCACAGAAGCTGGGAGTGGAGTTCCTGGATGAGACTTGTTGGTATCTGGGGAAAAACTCACTCCATTTGTACTTTGAGTTCGCAGAGACTGGGGGTGGCGTTGCTGTCTGAGACTTGTTGGTATCTGGGGGAAAAAACCTCACTCCATTTGTAGTTTGAATTAACAGAAGCTTGGGGTGGAGTTCCAGGCTGAGACCTGTGAGTATCTGGGAAAAAACCTCACTCCATTGTGGTTTGAATTCACAGAAGCTGGGGTGGAGTTCCTGGCTGACACTTTTTGGTATCTGGGAAAAAAACCCTCACTCCATTGTAGTTTGAATTCACAGAAGCTAGGGGTGGAGTTCCTGGCTGAGACTAGTTGGTATCTGGGAAAAAAACCTCACTCCATTGTAGTTTGAATTCACAGAAGCTAGGGGTGGAGTTCCTGGCTGAGACTTGTTGGTATCTGGGGTAAAAAACCTCACTCCATTGTAGTTTGAATTCACAGAAGCTGGGGGTGGAGTTCCAGGCTGAGACCTGTGAGTATCTGGGAAAAAAACCTCACTCCATTGTAGTTTGAATTCACAGAAGCTAGGGGTGGAGTTCCTGGCTGAGACTTGTTGGTATCTGGGGTAAAAAACCTCACTCCATTTGTAGTTTGAATTAACAGAAGCTTGGGTTGGAGTTCCTGGCTGAGACTTGTTGGTATCTGGGGGAAAAACTCACTCCATTGTAGTTCGAATTCACAGAAGCTGGGGGTGGAGTTCCTGGTTGACACCTGTGAGTATCTGGGGAAAAAACGTCACTTCATTGTAGTTTGAATTCACAGAAGCTGGGGGTGGAGTTCCTGGCTGAGACTTGTTGGTATCTGGGGAAAAAACTCACTCCATTGTTGTTCGAATTCACAGAAGCTGGGGGTGGAGTTCCTGGTTGACACCTGTGAGTATCTGGGGAAAAAACGTCACTCCATTGTAGTTTGAATTCACAGAAGCTGGGGGTGGAGTTCCTGGCTGAGACTTGTTGGTATCTGGGGAAAAAACTCACTCCATTGTAGTTAGAATTCACAGTGACTGGGGGTGGAGTTCCTGGCTGAGACCTGTGAGTATCTGGGATAAAAACGTCACTCCATTGTATTTTGAATTAACAGAAGCTGGGGGTGGAGTTCCTGGCTGAGACCTGTGAGTATCTGGGAAAAAAACCTCACTCCATTGTAGTTTGAGATCACAGAGGCTGGGGGTGGAGTTCCTGGCTGACACCTGTGAGTATCTGGGAAAAAAACCTCACTGCATTGTAGTTTGAATTCACAGAAGCTAGGGGTGGAGTTCCTGGCTGAGACTTGTTGGTATCTGGGGTAAAAAACCTCACTCCATTTGTAGTTTGAGTTCACAGAGGTTTGCTATGGAGTTCCTGGCTGAGACCTGTGAGTATCTGGGAAAAAAACCTCACTCCATTGTAGTTTGAATTCACAGACGCTGGGGGTGGAGTTCCTGGCTGAGACTTGTTGTTAAGTGGGGAAAAAACCTCACTCCATTGTGGTTTGAATTCACAGAAGCTGGGGATGGAGTTCCTGGCTGAGACTTGTGAATATCTGGGGAAAAAAGCTTCCACCATTGTAGTTTGAATTCAAAGATGCTGGGGGTGGAGTTCCTGGCTGAGACTGGGAGTATCTGGGATAAAAAACCTCACTCCATTGTAGTTTGAATTCACAGAAGCTGGGTGTGGAGTTCCTGGCTGAGACCTGTGATTATCTTGGGGGGGGGAACCTAACTACATTGTAGTTTGAATTCACAGAAGCTTGGGGTGGCGTTCCTGGCTGAGACCTGTGAGTATCTGGGAAATAAACCTTCCACCATTGTACTTTGAGTTCACAGAAGCTGGGAGTGGAGTTCCTGGATGAGACTTGTTTGTTATCTGGAGAAAAACTCACTCCATTTGTACTTTGAGTTCGCAGAGACTGGGGGTGGCGTTGCTGTCTGAGACTTGTTGGTATCTGGGGGAAAAAACCTCACTCCATTGTCGTTTGAATTCACAGAAGCTGGGGGTGGACTTCCTGGCTGAGACTTGTGAGTATCTGGGGAAAAAACCTTACTCCATTGTAGTTTGAATTCACAGAAGCTAGGGGTGGAGTTCCTGGCTGAGACTTGTTGGTATCTGGGGTAAAAAACCTCACTCCATTTGTATTTTGAATTAACAGAAGCTTGGGGTGGAGTTCCTGGCTGAGACCTGTGAGTATCTGGGAAAAAACCTCACTCCATTGTGGTTTGAATTCAAAGAAGCTGGGGTGGAGTTCCTGGCTGACACTTTTTGGTATCTGGGAAAAAAACCCTCACTCCATTGTAGTTTGAATTCACAGAAGCTAGGGGTGGAGTTCCTGGCTGAGACTTGTTGGTATCTGGGGTAAAAAACCTCACTCCATTTGTATTTTGAATTAACAGAAGCTTGGGGTGGAGTTCCTGGCTGAGACCTGTGAGTATCTGGGGAAAAAAACCTCACTCCATTGTGGTTTGAATTCACAGAAGCTGGGTGTGGAGTTCCTGGCTGAGACCTGTGATTATCTTGGGGGGGGGAACCTAACTACATTGTAGTTTGAATTCACAGACGCTGGGGGTGGAGTTCCTGGCTGAGACTTGTTGTTAAGTGGGGAAAAAACCTCACTCCATTGTGGTTTGAATTCACAGAAGCTGGGGATGGAGTTCCTGGCTGAGACTTGTGAATATCTGGAAAAAAAACCTCACTCCATTGTAGTTTGAATTGACCGAAGCTGGGGTTGGAGTTCCTGGCTGAGACTTGTGAGTATCTCAGGGGAAAACCTTACTTCATTGTAGTTTGAATTCACAAAAAGCTTGGGGTGGAGTTCCTGGCTGAGACCTGTGAGTATCTGGAAAAAAAACCTCACTCCATTGTAGTTTGAATTCACAGACGCTGGGGGTGGAGTTCCTGGCTGAGACTTGTTGTTATGTGGGGAAAAAACCTCACTCCATTTGTAGTTTGAGTTCACAGAGACTGGGGGTGGAGTTCCTGGCTGAGACTTGTTGTTATGTGGGGAAAAAACCTCACTCCATTGTGGTTTGAATTCACAGAAGCTGGGGTGGAGTTCCTGGCTGAGACTGGGAGTATCTCGGATAAAAAATCTCACTCCATTGTAGTTTGAATTAACAGAAGCTTGGGGTGGAGTTAAAGGCTGAGACTTGTTGGTATCTGGGGTAATAAACCTCACTCCATTTGTAGTTTGAGTTCACAGAGGTTGGGTGTGGAGTTCCAGGCTGAGACCTGTGAGTATCTGGGGAAAAAACCTCACTCCATTGTGGTTTGAATTCACAGAAGCTGGGGTGGAGTTCCTGGCTGAGACTGGGAGTATCTGGGATAAAAAACCTCACTCCATTGTAGTTTGAATTCACAGAAGCTAGGGGTGGAGTTCCTGGCTGAGACTTGTGAGTATCTGGGGAAAAAACCTCACTCCATTGTAGTTTGAATTCACAGAAGCTGGGGGTGGAGTTCCTGGCTGCGACTTGTTGGTATCTGGGGGAAAAAACCTCACTAGATTGTAGTTTGAATTCACAGAAGCTGGGGATGGAGTTCCAGGCTGAGACCTGTGAGTATCTGGGGAAAAAACCTCACTCCATTGTAGTTTGAATTAACAGAAGCTTGGGGTGGAGTTCCTGGCTACGACTTGTGAGTATCTGGGGGGGGGGGACCTTACTCCATTGTAGTTTGAATTCACAGACGCTGGGGGTGGAGTTCCTGGCTGAGACTTGTGAGTATCTGGGGGAAGAAAACCTTACTCCACTGTAGTTTGAATTCAGAGAGACTGGGGGTGGAGTTCCTGGCTTAGACCTGTTGGTTTCTGGTGGAAAAAACCTCACTCCATTGAAGTTTGAATTCACAGAAGATGGGGGTGGAGTTATAGGCTAAGACCTGTGAGTATCTGGGAAAAAAACTTCACTCCATTGTGGTTTGAATTCACAGAAGCTGGGGATGGAGTTCCTTGCTGAGACTTGTGAATATCTGGGAAATATACCTTCCACCATTGTAGTTTAAATTCAAAGAAGCTGGGGGTGGAGTTCTTGGCTGAGACTTGTTGGTATCTGGGGTAAAAAACCTCACTCCATTTGTAGTTTGAGTTCACAGAGGTTGGCTGTGGAGATCCTGGCTGAGACCTGTGAGTATCTGGAAAAAAAACCTCACTCCATTGTACTTTGAATTCACAGAAGCTAGGTGTGGAGTTCATGGCTGAGACCTGTGAGTATCTGGGGAAAAAACCTCACTCCATTGTCATTTGAATTCACAAAAGCTGGGGGTGGAGTTCCTGGCTGAGACATGTGAGTATCTGGGAAAAAAACCTCACTCCATTGTGGTTTGAATTCACAGAAGCTAGGGGTGGAGTTCCTGGCTGAGACTTGTTTGTATCTGGGGTAAAAAACCTCACTCCATTTGTATTTTGAATTAACAGAAGCTTGGGGTGGAGTTCCTGGCTGAGACCTGTGAGTATCTGGGGAAAAAAACCTCACTCCATTGTGGTTTGAATTCACAGAAGCTGGGTGTGGAGTTCCTGGCTGAGACCTGTGATTATCTTGGGGGGGGGGAACCTAACTACATTGTAGTTTGAATTCACAGACGCTGGGGGTGGAGTTCCTGGCTGAGACTTGTTGTTAAGTGGGGAAAAAACCTCACTCCATTGTGGTTTGAATTCACAGAAGCTGGGGATGGAGTTCCTGGCTGAGACTTGTGAATATCTGGAAAAAAAACCTCACTCCATTGTAGTTTGAATTGACCGAAGCTGGGGTTGGAGTTCCTGGCTGAGACTTGTGAGTATCTCAGGGGAAAACCTTACTTCATTGTAGTTTGAATTCACAAAAAGCTTGGGGTGGAGTTCCTGGCTGAGACCTGTGAGTATCTGGAAAAAAAACCTCACTCCATTGTAGTTTGAATTCACAGACGCTGGGGGTGGAGTTCCTGGCTGAGACTTGTTGTTATGTGGGGAAAAAAACCTCACTCCATTTGTAGTTTGAGTTCACAGAGACTGGGGGTGGAGTTCCTGGCTGAGACTTGTTGTTATGTGGGGAAAAAACCTCACTCCATTGTGGTTTGAATTCACAGAAGCTGGGGTGGAGTTCCTGGCTGAGACTGGGAGTATCTCGGATAAAAAATCTCACTCCATTGTAGTTTGAATTAACAGAAGCTTGGGGTGGAGTTAAAGGCTGAGACGTGAGTATCTGGGAAAAAAACCTCACTCCATTGTAGTTTGAATTCACATAAGCTAGGGGTGGAGTTCCTGGCTGAGACTTGTTGGTATCTGGGGTAATAAACCTCACTCCATTTGTAGTTTGAGTTCACAGAGGTTGGGTGTGGAGTTCCAGGCTGAGACCTGTGAGTATCTGGGGAAAAAACCTCACTCCATTGTGGTTTGAATTCACAGAGGCTGGGGTGGAGTTCCTGGCTGAGACTGGGAGTATCTGGGATAAAAAACCTCACTCCATTGTAGTTTGAATTCACAGAAGCTAGGGGTGGAGTTCCTGGCTGAGACTTGTTGGTATCTTTGGTAAAAAACCTCACTCCATTTGTAGTTTGAATTAACAGAAGCTTGGGGTGGAGTTCCTGGCTGAGACTTGTGAGTATCTGGGGAAAAAACCTCACTCCATTGTAGTTTGAATTCACAGAAGCTGGGGGTGGAGTTCCTGGCTGCGACTTGTTGGTATCTGGGGGAAAAAACCTCACTAGATTGTAGTTTGAATTCACAGAAGCTGGGATTGGAGTTCCAGGCTGAGACCTGTGAGTATCTGGGGAAAAAACCTCACTCCATTGTGGTTTGAATTCACAGAAGCTGGGGTGGAGTTCCTGGCTGAGACTGGGAGTATCTGGGATAAAAAACCTCACTCCATTGTAGTTTGAATTAACAGAAGCTTGGGGTGGAGTTCCTGGCTACGACTTGTGAGTATCTGGGGGGGCGGACCTTACTCCATTGTAGTTTGAATTCACAGACGCTGGGGGTGGAGTTCCTGGCTGAGACTTGTGAGTATCTGGGGGAAGAAAACCTTACTCCACTGTAGTTTGAATTCAGAGAGACTGGGGGTGGAGTTCCTGGCTTAGACCTGTTGGTTTCTGGGGGAAAAAACCTCACTCCATTGAAGTTTGAATTCACAGAAGATGGGGGTGGAGTTCCTTGCTGAGACTTGTGAATATCTGGGAAATATACCTTCCACCATTGTAGTTTAAATTCAAAGAAGCTGGGGGTGGAGTTCTTGGCTGAGACTTGTTGGTATCTGGGGTAAAAAACCTCACTCCATTTGTAGTTTGAGTTCACAGAGGTTGGCTGTGGAGATCCTGGCTGAGACCTGTGAGTATCTGGAAAAAAAACCTCACTCCATTGTACTTTGAATTCACAGAAGCTAGGTGTGGAGTTCATGGCTGAGACCTGTGAGTATCTGGGGAAAAAACCTCACTCCATTGTCATTTGAATTCACAGAAGCTGGGGGTGGAGTTCCTGGCTGAGACCTGTGAGTATCTGGGAAAAAAACCTCACTCCATTGTGGTTTGAATTCACAGAAGATGGGGATGGAGTTCCTTGCTGAGACTTGTGAATATCTGGGAAATATACCTTCCACCATTGTAGTTTGAATTCAAAGAAGCTGGGGGTGGAGTTCTTGGCTGAGACTTGTTGGTATCTGGGGTAAAACCTCACTCCATTGTAGTTTGAATTCACAGAAGCTGGGTGTGGAGTTCCTGGCTGAGACCTGTAATTATCTTGGGGGGGGGAACCTCACTACATTATAGTTTGAATTCACAGAAGCTTGGGGTGGCGTTCCTGGCTTAGACCTGTGAGTATCTGGGAAATAAACCTTCCACCATTGTACTTTGAGTTCACAGAAGCTGGGAGTGGAGTTCCTAGATGAGACTTCTTGGTATCTGGGGAAAAAACCTCACTCCATTGTAGTTTGAATTCACAGAAGCTAGGGGTGGAGTTCCTGGCTGAGACTTGTTGGTATCTTTGGTAAAAAACCTCACTCCATTTGTAGTTTGAATTAACAGAAGCTTGGGGTGGAGTTCCTGGCTGAGACTTGTGAGTATCTGGGGAAAAAACCTCACTCCATTGTAGTTTGAATTCACAGAAGCTGGGGGTGGAGTTCCAGGCTGAGACCTGTGAGTATCTGGGAAAAAACCTCACTCCATTGTGGTTTGAATTCACAGAAGCTGGGGGTGGAGTTCCTGGTTGACACCTGTGAGTATCTGGGGAAAAAACGTCACTCCATTGTAGTTTGAATTCACAGAAGCTGGGGGTGGAGTTCCTGGCTGAGACTTGTTGGTATCTGGGGAAAAAACTCACTCCATTGTAGTTCGAATTCACAGAAGCTGGGGGTGGAGTTCCTGGTTGACACCTGTGAGTATCTGGGGAAAAAACGTCACTCCATTGTAGTTTGAATTCACAGAAGCTGGGGGTGGAGTTCCTGGCTGAGACTTGTTGGTATCTGGGGAAAAAACTCACTCCATTGTAGTTTGAATTCACAGTGACTGGGGGTGGAGTTCCTGGCTGAGACCTGTGAGTATCTGGGATAAAAACGTCACTCCATTGTATTTTGAATTAACAGAAGCTGGGGGTGGAGTTCCTGGCTGAGACCTGTGAGTATCTGGGAAAAAAACCTCACTCCATTGTAGTTTGAGATCACAGAGGCTGGGGGTGGAGTTCCTGGCTGAGACCTGTGAGTATCTGGGAAAAAAACCTCACTGCATTGTAGTTTGAATTCACAGAAGCTAGGGGTGGAGTTCCTGGCTGAGACTTGTTGGTATCTGGGGTAAAAAAACTCACTCCATTTGTAGTTTGAGTTCACAGAGGTTTGCTATGGAGTTCCTGGCTGAGACCTGTGAGTATCTGGGAAAAAAACCTCACTCCATTGTAGTTTGAATTCACAGACACTGGGGGTGGAGTTCCTGGCTGAGACTTGTTGTTAAGTGGGGAAAAAACCTCACTCCATTGTGGTTTGAATTCACAGAAGCTGGGGATGGAGTTCCTGGCTGAGACTTGTGAATATCTGGGGAAAAAAGCTTCCACCATTGTTGTTTGAATTCAAAGATGCTGGGGGTGGAGTTCCTGGCTGAGACTGGGAGTATCTGGGATAAAAAACCTCACTCCATTGTAGTTTGAATTCACAGAAGCTGGGTGTGGAGTTCCTGGCTGAGACCTGTGATTATCTTGGGGGGGGGGAACCTAACTACATTGTAGTTTGAATTCACAGAAGCTTGGGGTGGCGTTCCTGGCTGAGACCTGTGAGTATCTGGGAAATAAACCTTCCACCATTGTACTTTGAGTTCACAGAAGCTGGGAGTGGAGTTCCTGGATGAGACTTGTTTGTTATCTGGAGAAAAACTCACTCCATTTGTACTTTGAGTTCGCAGAGACTGGGGGTGGCGCTGCTGTCTGAGACTTGTTGGTATCTGGGGGAAAAAACCTCACTCCATTGTAGTTTGAATTCACAGAAGCTAGGGGTGGAGTTCCTGGCTGAGACTTGTTGGTATCTGGGGTAAAAAACCTCACTCCATTTGTATTTTGAATTAACAGAAGCTTGGGGTGGAGTTCCTGGCTGAGACCTGTGAGTATCTGGGAAAAAACCTCACTCCATTGTGGTTTGAATTCACAGAAGCTGGGGTGGAGTTCCTGGCTGACACTTTTTGGTATCTGGGAAAAAAACCCTCACTCCATTGTAGTTTGAATTCACAGAAGCTAGGGGTGGAGTTCCTGGCTGAGACTTGTTGGTATCTGGGGTAAAAAACCTCACTCCATTTGTATTTTGAATTAACAGAAGCTTGGGGTGGAGTTCCTGGCTGAGACCTGTGAGTATCTGGGGAAAAAAACCTCACTCCATTGTGGTTTGAATTCACAGAAGCTGGGGTGGAGTTCCTGGCTGAGACTGGGAGTATCTGGGATAAAAATCCTCACTCCATTGTAGTTTGAATTAACAGAAGCTTGGGGTGGAGTTCCTGGCTACGACCTGTGAGTATCTGGGGGGGGAACCTTACTCCATTGTAGTTTGAATTCACAGAAGCTGGGGATGGAGTTCCTGGCTGAGACCTGTGAGTATCTCGGGGGGGGGGAACCTCACTACATTGTAGTTTGAATTAACAGAAGCTTGGGGTGGAGTTCCTGGCTTAGACCTGTGAGTATCTGGGGAAACAACCTCACTCCATTGTCGTTTGAATTCACAGAAGCTGGGGGTGGAGTTAAAGGCTGAGACATGTGAGTATCTCAGGGGAAAACCTTACTTCATTGTAGTTTGAATTCACAAAAAGCTTGGGGTGGAGTTCCTGGCTGAGACCTGTGAGTATCTGGAAAAAAAACCTCACTCCATTGTAGTTTGAATTCACAGACGCTGGGGGTGGAGTTCCTGGCTGAGACTTGTTGTTATGTGGGGAAAAAACCTCACTCCATTTGTAGTTTGAGTTCACAGAGACTGGGGGTGGAGTTCCTGGCTGAGACCTCTGAGTATCTGGGGGGAAAAAACTCACTCCATTGTGGTTTGAATTCACAGAAGCTGGGGTGGAGTTCCTGGCTGAGACTGGGAGTATCTCGGATAAAAAATCTCACTCCATTGTAGTTTGAATTAACAGAAGCTTGGGGTGGAGTTAAAGGCTGAGACGTGAGTATCTGGGAAAAAAACCTCACTCCATTGTAGTTTGAATTCACATAAGCTAGGGGTGGAGTTCCTGGCTGAGAATTGTTGGTATCTGGGGTAATAAACCTCACTCCATTTGTAGTTTGAGTTCACAGAGTTTGGGTGTGGAGTTCCAGGCTGAGACCTGTGAGTATCTGGGGAAAAAAACCTCACTCCATTGTGGTTTGAATTCACAGAAGCTGGGGTGGAGTTCCTGGCTGAGACTGGGAGTATCTGGGATAAAAAACCTCACTCCATTGTAGTTTCAAATTAACAGAAGCTTGGGGTGGAGTTCCTGGCTAGGACTTGTGAGTATCTAGGGGGGGACCTAACTCCATTGTAGTTTGAATTCAAAGAAGCTGGGGGTGGAGTTCCTGGCTGAGACCTGTGATTATCTTGGGGGGGGGGGAACCTAACTACATTGTAGTTTGAATTCACAGAAGCTTGGGGTGGCGTTCCTGGCTGAGACCTGTGAGTATCTGGGAAATAAACCTTCCACCATTGTACTTTGAGTTCACAGAAGCTGGGAGTGGAGTTCCTGGATGAGACTTGTTTGTTATCTGGAGAAAAACTCACTCCATTTGTACTTTGAGTTCGCAGAGACTGGGGGTGGCGTTGCTGTCTGAGACTTGTTGGTATCTGGGGGAAAAAACCTCACTCCATTGTCGTTTGAATTCACAGAAGCTGGGGGTGGACTTCCTGGCTGAGACTTGTGAGTATCTGGGGAAAAAACCTTACTCCATTGTAGTTTGAATTCACAGAAGCTAGGGGTGGAGTTCCTGGCTGAGACTTGTTGGTATCTGGGGTAAAAAACCTCACTCCATTTGTATTTTGAATTAACAGAAGCTTGGGGTGGAGTTCCTGGCTGAGACCTGTGAGTATCTGGGAAAAAACCTCACTCCATTGTGGTTTGAATTCACAGAAGCTGGGGTGGAGTTCCTGGCTGACACTTTTTGGTATCTGGGGAAAAAACCCTCACTCCATTGTAGTTTGAATTCACAGAAGCTAGGGGTGGAGTTCCTGGCTGAGACTTGTTGGTATCTGGGGTAAAAAACCTCACTCCATTTGTATTTTGAATTAACAGAAGCTTGGGGTGGAGTTCCTGGCTGAGACCTGTGAGTATCTGGGGAAAAAAACCTCACTCCATTGTGGTTTGAATTCACAGAGACGGGGGGTGGAGTTCCTGGCTGAGACCTGTGATTATCTGGGAAAAAAACCAAACTCCATTGTGGTTTGAATTCACAGAAGCTGGGGTGGAGTTCCTGGCTGAGACCTGTGAGTATCTCGGGGGGGGGGAACCTCACTACATTGTAGTTTGAATTAACAGAAGCTTGGGGTGGAGTTCCTGGCTTAGACCTGTGAGTATCTGGGGAAAAAACCTCACTCCATTGTCGTTTGAATTCACAGAAGCTGGGGGTGGAGTTAAAGGCTGAGACATGTGAGTATCTGGAAAAACACCTCACTCCATTGTAGTTTGAATTCAGAGAAGCTAGGGGTGGAGTTCCTGGCTGAGACTTGTTGGTATCTGGGGTAAAAAAACCTCACTCCATTTGTAGTTTGAGTTCACAGAGGTTGGCTGTGGAGTTCCTGGCTGAGACCTGTGAGTATCTGGAAAAAAAACCTCACTCCATTGTAGTTTGAATTGACCGAAGCTGGGGTTGGAGTTCCTGGTTGAGACTTGTGAGTATCTCAGGGGAAAACCTTACTTCATTGTAGTTTGAATTCACAAAAAGCTTGGGGTGGAGTTCCTGGCTGAGACCTGTGAGTATCTGGAAAAAAAACCTCACTCCATTGTAGTTTGAATTCACAGACGCTGGGGGTGGAGTTCCTGGCTGAGACTTGTTGTTATGTGGGGAAAAAACCTCACTCCATTTGTAGTTTGAGTTCACAGAGACTGGGGGTGGAGTTCCTGGCTGAGACCTCTGAGTATCTGGGGGGAAAAACTCACTCCATTGTGGTTTGAATTCACAGAAGCTGGGGTGGAGTTCCTGGCTGAGACTGGGAGTATCTCGGATAAAAAATCTCACTCCATTGTAGTTTGAATTAAAAGAAGCTTGGGGTGGAGTTAAAGGCTGAGACGTGAGTATCTGGGAAAAAAACCTCACTCCATTGTAGTTTGAATTCACATAAGCTAGGGGTGGAGTTCCTGGCTGAGACTTGTTGGTATCTGGGGTAATAAACCTCACTCCATTTGTAGTTTGAGTTCACAGAGGTTGGGTGTGGAGTTCCAGGCTGAGACCTGTGAGTATCTGGGGAAAAAACCTCACTCCATTGTGGTTTGAATTCACAGAAGCTGGGGTGGAGTTCCTGGCTGAGACTGGGAGTATCTGGGATAAAAAACCTCACTCCATTGTAGTTTCAAATTAACAGAAGCTTGGGGTGGAGTTCCTGGCTAGGACTTGTGAGTATCTAGGGGGGGACCTAACTCCATTGTAGTTTGAATTCAAAGAAGCTGGGGGTGGAGTTCCTGGCTGAGACTGGGAGTATCTGGGATAAAAAACCTCACTCCATTGTAGTTTGAATTAACAGAAGCTTGGGGTGGAGTTCCTGGCTACGACTTGTGAGTATCTGGGGGGGGGGGGGAACCTTACTCCATTGTAGTTTGAATTCACAGACGCTGGGGGTGGAGTTCCTGGCTGAGACTTGTGAGTATCTGTGGGAAGAAAACCTTACTCCATTGAAGTTTGAATTCACAGAAGATGGGGATGGAGTTCCTGGCTGAGACTTGTGAATATCTGGGAAAAAAAGCTTCCACCATTGTAGTTTTTATTCAAAGATGCTGGGGGTGGAGTTCCTGGCTGAGACTGGGAGTATCTGGGATAAAAAACCTCACTCCATTGTAGTTTGAATTCACAGAAGCTGGGTGTGGAGTTCCTGGCTGAGACCTGTGATTATCTTGGGGGGGGGGGAACCTCACTACATTGTAGTTTGAATTTACAGAAGCTTGGGGTGGCGTTCCTGGCTTAGACCTGTGAGTATCTGGGAAATAAACCTTCCACCATTGTACTTTGAGTTCACAGAAGCTGGGAGTGGAGTTCCTGGATGAGACTTGTTGGTATCTGGGGAAAAACTCACTCCATTTGTACTTTGAGTTCGCAGAGACTGGGGGTGGCGTTGCTGTCTGAGACTTGTTGGTATCTGGGGAAAAAACCTCACTCCATTGTAGTTTGAATTCACAGAAGCTGGGGGTGGAGTTCCAGGCTGAGACCTGTGAGTATCTGGGAAAAAACCTCACTCCATTGTGGTTTGAATTCACAGAAGCTGGGGTGGAGTTCCTGGCTGACACTTTTTGGTATCTGGGAAAAAAACCCTCACTCCATTGTAGTTTGAATTCACAGAAGCTAGGGGTGGAGTTCCTGGCTGAGACTTGTTGGTATCTGGGAAAAAAACCTCACTCCATTGTAGTTTGAACTCACAGAAGCTAGGGGTTTAGTTCCTGGCTGAGACTTGTTGGTATCTGGGGTGAAAAACCTCACTCCATTGTAGTTTGAATTCACAGAAGCTGGGGGTGGAGTTCCAGGCTGAGACCTGTGAGTATCTGGGAAAAAAACCTCACTCCATTGTAGTTTGAATTCACAGAAGCTAGGGGTGGAGTTCCTGGCTGAGACTTGTTGGTATCTGGGGTAAAAAACCTCACTCCATTTGTAGTTTGAATTAACAGAAGCTTGGGGTGGAGTTCCTGGCTGAGACTTGTTGGTATCTGGGGGGAAAACTCACTCCATTGTAGTTCGAATTCACAGAAGCTGGGGGTGGAGTTCCGGGCTGAGACCTGTGAGTATCTGGGGGAAAAAACATCACTCTATTGTAGTTCGAATTCACAGAAGCTGGGGGTGGAGTTCCTGGTTGACACCTGTGAGTATCTGGGGAAAAAACGTCACTCCATTGTAGTTTGAATTCACAGAAGCTGGGGGTGGAGTTCCTGGCTGAGACTTGTTGGTATCTGGGGAAAAAACTCACTCCATTGTAGTTTGAATTCACAGTGACTGGGGGTGGAGTTCCTGGCTGAGACCTGTGAGTATCTGGGATAAAAAACGTCACTCCATTGTATTTTGAATTAACAGAAGCTTGGGGTGGAGTTCCTGGCTGAGACTTGTGAGTATCTGGGGAAAAAACCTCACTCCATTGTAGTTTGAATTCACAGAAGCTGGGGGTGGAGTTCCTGGCTGTGACTTGTTGGTATCTGGGGAAAAAACTCACTCCATTGTAGTTTGAATTCACAGTGACTGGGGGTGGAGTTCCTGGCTGAGACCTGTGAGTATCTGGGATAAAAAAGTCACACCATTGTAGTTTCAATTAACAGAAGCTTGGGGTGGAGTTCCTGGCTTAGACCTGTGAGTATCTGGGGAAAAAACGTCACTCCATTGTAGTTTGAATTCATAGAAGCTGGGGGTGGAGTTCCTGGCTGAGACCTGTGAGTATCTGGGAAAAAAACGTCACTTCATTGTAGTTTGAATTCACAGAAGCTGGGGTGGAGTTCCTGGCTGAGACCTGTGAGTATCTGGGATAAAAAACGTCACTCCATTGTAGTTTGAATTAACAGAAGCTTGGGGTGGAGTTCCTGGCTGAGACCTGTGAGTATCTGGGGAAAAAACGTCACTCCATTGTAGTTTGAATTCACAGAAGCTGGGGGTGGAGTTCCTGGCTGAGACCTGTGAGTATCTGGGAAAAAACCTCACTCCATTGTGGTATGAATTCACAGAGACTGGGGGTGGAGTTCCTGGCCTAGACCTGTTGGTTTCTGGGGGAAAACACCTCACTCCATTGTAGTTTGAGATCACAGAGGCTGGGGGTGGAGTTCCTGGCTGAGACCTGTGAGTATCTGGGGAAAAAACCTCACTCCATTGTAGTTTGAATTCACAGAAGCTAGGGGTGGAGTTCCTGGCTGAGACTTGTTGGTATCTGGGGTAAAAAACCTCACTCCATTTGTAGTTTGAGTTCACAGACGCTGGGGGTGGAGTTCCTGGCTGAGACTTGTTGTTATCTGGGGAAAAAACCTCACTCCATTGTGGTTTGAATTCACAGAGACTGGGGGGTGGAGTTCCTGGCTGAGACCTGTGAGTATCTGTGGAAAAAACCGCACTCCATTGTAGTTTGCATTCACAGAAGCTGGGGGTGGAGTTCCTGGCTGAGACCTGTTGGTATCTGGGTGAAAAAAACCTCACTCCATTGTGGTTTGAATTCACAGAAGCTGGGGTGGAGTTCCTGGCTGAGACTGGGAGTATCTGGGGGGGGAACCTTACTCCACTGTAGTTTGAATTCACAGACGCTGGGGGTGGAGTTCCTGGCTGAGACTTGTGAGTATCTGGGGGAAGAAAACCTTACTCCACTGTAGTTTGAATTCAGAGAGACTGGGGGTGGAGTTCCTGGCTTAGACCTGTTGGTTTCTGGGGGGAAAAACCTCACTCCATTGAAGTTTGAATTCACAGAAGATGGGGGTGGAGTTATAGGCTGAGACCTGTGAGTATCTGGGAAAAAAACCTCACTCCATTGTGGTTTGAATTCACAGAAGCTGGGGATGGAGTTCCTTGCTGAGACTTGTGAATATCTGGGAAATATACCTTCCACCATTGTAGTTTGAATTCAAAGAAGCTGGGGGTGGAGTTCTTGGCTGAGACTTGTTGGTATCTGGGGTAAAAAACCTCACTCCATTTGTAGTTTGAGTTCACAGAGGTTGGCTGTGGAAATCCTGGCTGAGACCTGTGAGTATCTGGAAAAAAAACCTCACTCCATTGTAGTTTGAATTCAAAGAAGCTGGGGGTGGAGTTCCTGGCTTAGACCTGTTGGTTTCTGGGGGGAAAAACCTCACTCCATTGTAGTTTGAATTCACAGAAGATGGGGGTGGAGTTAAAGGCTGAGACCTGTGAGTATCTGGGGAAAAAACCTCACTCCATTGTAGTTTGAATTCACGGAAGGTGGGAGTGGAGTTCCTGGCTGAGACCTGTGATTATCTCAGGGGGGGGGAACCTCACTACATTGTGGTTTGAATTCACAGAAGCTTGGGGTGGAGTTCCTGGCTGAGACCTGTGAGTATCTGGCGAAAAAACCTCACTCCATTGTCGTTTGAATTCACAGAAGCTGGGGGTGGAGTTCCTGGATGAGACCTGTGAGTATCTGGGAAAAAACCTCACTCCATTGTAGTTTGAATTCACAGAAGCTAGGTGTGGAGTTCCTGGCTGAGACCTGTGAGTATCTGGGGGAAAACCTCACTCCATTGTAGTTTGAATTCACAGAAGCTGGGTGTGGAGTTCCTGGCTGAGACCTGTGATTATCTTGGGGGAAAACCTCACTACATTGTAGTTTGAATTCACAGAAGCTTGGGGTGGAGTTCCTGGCTGAGACTTGTGAGTATCTGGGGAAAAAACCTCACTCCATTGTCGTTTGAATTCACAGAAGCTGGGGGTGGAGTTCCTGGCTGAGACCTGTGAGTATCTGGGAAAAAACCTCACTCCATTGTAGTTTGAATTCACAGAAGCTAGGTGTGGAGTTCGTGGCTGAGACCTGTGAGTATCTGGGGGAAAACCTCACTACATTGTAGTTTGAATTCACAGAAGCTTGGGGTGGAGTTCCTGGCTGAGACTTGTGAGTATCTGGGGAAAAAACCTCACTACATTGTAGTTTGAATTCACAGAAGCTTGGGGTGGAGTTCCTGGCTGAGACTTGTGAGTATCTGGGGAAAAAACCTCACTCCATTGTCGTTTGAATTCACAGAAGCTGGGGGTGGAGTTCCTGGCTGAGACCTGTGAGTATCTGGGAAAAAACCTCACTCCATTGTAGTTTGAATTCACAGAAGCTAGGTGTGGAGTTCGTGGCTGAGACCTGTGAGTATCTGGGGAAAAAACCTCACTCCATTGTCATTTCAATTCACAGAAGCTGGGGGTGGAGTTCCTGGCTGAGACCTGTGAGTATCTGGGAAAAAAACCTCACTCCATTGTGGTTTGAATTCACAGAAGCTGGGGATGGAGTTCCTTGCTGAGACTGTGAATATCTGGGAAATATACCTTCCACCATTGTAGTTTGAATTCAAAGAAGCTGGGGGTGGAGTTCTTGGCTGAGACTTGTTGGTATCTGGGGTAAAACCTCACTCCATTGTAGTTTGAATTCACAGAAGCTGGGTGTGGAGTTCCTGGCTGAGACCTGTGATTATCTTGGAGGGGGGAACCTCACTACATTGTAGTTTGAATTCACAGAAGCTTGGGGTGGCGTTCCTGGCTTAGACCTGTGAGTATCTGGGAAATAAACCTTCCACCATTGTACTTTGAGTTCACAGATGCTGGGAGTGGAGTTCCTGGATGAGACTTGTTGGTATCTGGGGAAAAACTCACTCCATTTGTACTTTGAGTTCGCAGAGACTGGGTGTGGCGTTGCTGTCTGAGACTTGTTGGTATCTGGGGGAAAAAACCTCACTCCATTGTAGTTTGAATTGACAGAAGCTGGGGTTGGAGTTCCTGGCTGAGACTTGTGAGTATCTCAGGGGAAAACCTTACTTCATTGTAGTTTGAATTCACAAAAAGCTTGGGGTGGAGTTCCTGGCTGAGACCTGTTGGTATCTGGAAAAAAAACCTCACTCCATTGTAGTTTGAATTTACAGACGCTGGGGGTGTAGTTCATGGCTGAGACTTGTGAGTATCTGGGGGAAAAAACTCACTCCATTGTAGTTTGAATTCAAAGAAGCTGGGGGTGGAGTTCCTGGCTGAGACTTGTGAATATCTGGGGGGGGGGAACTTCCACCATTGTAGTTTGAATTCACAGTGACTGGGGGTGGAGTTCCTGCCTGAGATCTGTGAGTATCTGGGATAAAAAACGTCACTCCATTGTAGTGTTGTAGAATGAATCAGGACACTAAGCAAGCACTTGTACAGAAGGAAAGGTTTATTGATATGCGCAGGTTCAAAGCAAATGCAAAGGCCTGAACCCTGAACACTAGACAGGACCAGATTCTTATACCCTGGTTTACGTATGTATTTCCTATGCCCATTTATGGTATACAATGAGGCAAACTTATCTTAAAATAAAATAAGGAACTGGGAACAGACAGTTAAGCATATAAGACATATTAGCACAGATGTTTCCCAACTGTGGTTTATCCTTGACATTTGTTTTTAAGGAACAATACAACGGTTCACATAATACTGTAGACATAGCAAAAACTCTTTCTCATGGTCAGCATATCTAGAAAGGATACATATATTAATTAGGGCTGACAGGGCAGTTCCTTTCTGCAGAACTAATGGATATTGAGATACGTGTTTACTTGGCTTGCCTTGTAACATTGTCTAAACTTTGTCAGGCCTGGTTTTGGGGCATAATTGATTGTAGCCCCTACTTTAGTCCCCCCTTTGTAACTCTGAATCACTAGACAGAAGAGTTACATACTCAGGTTCCTGATGAGGTGATTGGCGTAAGCCTTCATATTCCCACATAGCCATTACCTGGGCAGTTGCCTTTCGTTCGGCTAAGAGAGATAAACTGTTAGTAATAGCTTTGACTAATATTGGCAAAACACAGGGAAGAATAATACAACCAGCAGCTATAAGTCCTATTAAGGCTACAATTGCTTGTAGGCCAGGGAGCTTAGGAAACCACTGGCCAAAAATATCTTTCAGATTCAGGCCTTTCCAGGTTTGAACTGGAACATGAGCAATTTTAACCATTTTATTAGTAATTTCCTGGATAACATGTCCACTGTCATCTATTTCAACACAACAATTAGAAAGATTAAATTTCCCACATACACCTCCTTCTTTGGCTAACAGGTAATCTAAAGCTAAGCGATTTTGCATGATATACGTGCGGGATTTAACTCCCTCCACAGCTAATTTTGTTAAGCCTAACACCGTTTCATTAGTAATTATTTCAATAACAGCCTGCAATCTAATTAGACGATTCAACATGTATATAGGGGTTCTATAACCATAGGTACCATCTTCGGCCCAAGTAGCGGGACCATAGACTTGAATAATTCTCTCTGGGGGCCATTCATCATCTTTCCAGGTACCTATTTTTAGGTTGTCAATTATGGAAGTATCTATGGCCCGTTCAGTACGAATGTTTCCCACTTCATCATATACAGGGATACCTAATATCTGTCGATGGCGAAGAGGCAAAAGGAAAAAGCCAGGTCTGATAAGACCCAAAACACAGGAACCACACCAATTAGAAGGCAATTGGCTATATGCATATTTACCACAAATCCAATACATACCATCTGGAGCTAACCATTTCTTGGAATAATTCTGAGGATCCAAAATATAATGTTTTAATAGGTTTACGGATTCCAGGGCTTTTGCTTCCCAGGGTGGTATTTGACCCTTACCTGACCACCATTGACCATTATTCCAGGCAGATAGACATCTGAGAGCTCCTACCTGTTGGCATCCAGTGGTATGGTTCCGGGTATAGCATACCGACCCAACTAAATTGGAAGTTAAAGCCCAATTCCCATCTTTACCTAGTGTAGCAGTAAGGTTACCTACTTTCTCCATTTCAAGCACTGTAGTATAGTTCAGCTCCTGGGCTTCCCAAGGCCATTTTTCTCCCATATTGGTTCCTCCACATACAAAGCAACTGCTTACGTTTAAAATGTTTGCTACATTTTCAGCTAGCTCCACAAAGGTATTTACCACCTTCGAGGGTAATTCCTGAAGGTTAAGTTTTTCTATCTCTTGATAATAGGACCAAAACAGACTTTTCTTACGTCCTATGGAGGTAGTTTTGGTGGTTACTTCTAATTCTAGCAGCGTCCCGGGATCAGATCCCTTCCCGTCTATTTGAAGTCCCATAACCATGGGCTGAAAAGTGCTTTTCGGGGTGAGGGATAGCAAAACAGGATTACATTCTCCTTTGTTACAGTTAGTATTAGTGGTTCCTTTTGTTAAGGCTATTTGATGGGGCCCTGTGGGTCCTTTCATCCAGGTTGCAAAAGCAACACAAGTCCAATAGGGACAATAATTGAATTCTATATTTTGACATTCAGCACTACGAGGACCATTTCTTTCTAGACACATATATTTCTCATTGAACGTATAGGTACGCTCCCAAGCTAAACCTCCACAACCTCCTCTGGGAAAGCAAGCTCTGTTTATGATTGCGCAGACATCAAATTTTAAGGTAACCTGCTGATTTAGAGTGGGAGTTACTAGTCTAGTAATTTCTTCCTTTTTTCCACAGGTTTTGTGTCGGAGAATAACTTGGTAATTTGTTACTCTTGTAGCTTGCTTTGGATCATAACATTGGATTCCTTGGGAACCATTACATTGCTTATATGATGTCCCATTAAGTGTACAATCCAAAAGGTCAAATTGTGTACAGGTGGGAGGAACTGAGGTATGATACACCAAGGTATGAGTAATAATGTTCCCTGTCATAGTAACATGGATGCATTGTTGACATTGTATGTGATTGACAATTTCCCCTAGGATTCGTTTGCGCCTTATTCGTGTCAGGGAAGGGGTTATAGAAGAGTTAGAGGCATAAGGTAGGGTATTAGTTTCACGACCAGTTCTGCGCTTACCTTTTTTACGTCCGGGTTTTGATTCTTTTATTGTATGACCAAATTCTAAGTCCATTTCAGGGATAGAGCGGATAAGACAAATTCCTTCCCAACCTGGTTTTAACTGGTTAATATATGTTATACGTTTCCAACCCCAAAATAAAGGATTACCACAATCTAATCTAACAGGGGGTGGTAGACCTCTATATGGGGCTTGTGCACACATGCCTTTTCGCAAGATGTATCCTACAAATTGACATACCTCTGGATTCACTGACTGCCTAGTAAGGCATGTTTCCTTAACAATTGTATCAAAAGCTTGAGGGAATTGACAGGGATGTGGTAATATTCCTATCCAACATTCAGGTTGTAATGTAAGAGGAGGGTGGCCTTCACATTCCTGTCCTTGTCCCACAGTGTAAGATTGGCTGATGTGAGGCCTGTCACCTGGGAGACTCCATTGTCCCAAATTGCTAATACATACACTATTTCCTAGCACATGATTGTTGCTTATAAAAAATAGTACAATTATGGTCATCCAAAGAGGGTCCATCTTCATCCTTTCTTCACCCGTGCGTAAAGAGCCAGCTTCCAGGAGTGGCCCAGCAGGGGTATATGTTCACCACTGTACGAAGAAAACCTATTGCCGGTAAGGTTTTTGCAGAGTGGCCTTGTAATAAAAGAAAGTTCCTATGTTAGAGAAAGTTCTGTCTGTGGTGGAGATTAACACATATAATGTTACCTGCAGCAAAGCATCAAAGCGGAAAGTCCTGATCGTCTTAGTTTCTTGGTCTGAGCTTCATAGGATGGGTTCTCTGCAGGATAAGTCTCTGCTCATCTGCGGCCTTCTTGACTCGTGTCCAATGGATCCACGATTTAGATTCAGCAATCTTGAGAGCTAGTGGAGATGACATGATTACAACATAGGGCCCCTTCCACCGCCCCACTAATTGTTCCTTCTTCCAATGTTTAACCCATACCCGATCCCCTGGCATGAAGCTATGACATTTAGTAACTAATCTTGGAGGGGATTGCTCCAGTACATAGTTTTTCAGTTTCTCAACTTGTTTGTTTAACTCCTGTACCATTTCCATAGTCCATACTCCCCCCTTGTGGCCTAAATCGGGCCATCCTGCTAGATGTCGTCTGAGTAAAGTAGGAGGTCGCCCAAACATGAGTTCATATGGTGATAAGTTATGTTTCCTCTTTGGAGCACTTCTAATGGCATATAGAGCAAGAGGAAGAGCATCAGGCCATTTTAGGTGTGTCTCCGTACATATTTTGGTAATCCTCTCCTTTAGGGTGCGGTGCAATCTTTCACATGGGGCCGCGGATTGGGGGTGAAATGCCGAATGAAACCGCCAATGTACCCCAAGTGCCTTCGCCAAGGCCTGATTAATATGATGCACGAATTCAGGACCATTGTCAGATGAAATATAGGAAGGGCAACCATAACGTGGGATGAGGTCTTTCAACAACACCCTAGTTACCTCACGAGCCTTCTTAGTTTTAGTGGGATAGGCCTCCGGCCATCCAGTATATAAATCAACAATAACTAACATTGCATTGTAAAATCCACATCTAGGCATATCTGTAAAGTCCACCATCACAGTATCCATTGGATAATATGAGACAGGTATTGTTCCAGGGGGCAATAGAGGTCCTTGCCTGGGGTTCACTTTAGCACAGGTAACACATTGCGAGACTACCTTAGCAACAATTCCAGCTAGACCATCAATATAATAATCACGAGCTAATGCTGTTTCAAGTGCCGACTTCCCCATATGTGTTGCAGTATGTGAGGATTGCACTAACTGCCAAGTCACTGAATAAGGGACATAAATTCGCTTGTCTGGAAGAATATACCACCCCTCTTTTACTATAGCTTTAAGGTCATTCACTGCCTTTGCACATTCAGATCGAGAATATGACGGTTTAATACTTGGTGGTATTACCCCTAAATCCATAGCCACATGAATAGAAAGATCTGGTAATGGTTTATCAAATCTGAGTGCTGCAGCTCGTGCTTCAGAGTCGGCAGCCCTATTTCCTAAGACAACTCTATCATCTCCACGTTGATGTCCTTTGCAATGCATCACAGCTACTTTCTTTGGTTTCTGAACTGCATCAATTAAACGTTGAATTAAATGTCCATGCTGGATATATTTCCCTGCAGAGTCTCTGAAACCTCGTTCTTTATATACTGCACCATGTGCATGCAATGTCAAGAAAGCATATTTACTATCTGTCCACACGTTCAACTTCTCCCCAGAAGCCCTTTCCAGGGCCCTAAGTAATGCCCATAATTCAGCCACCTGGGCACTGACACCTTTGCCAAGGGATCCACTTTCTATGACTTTATCATCATCTACAATTGCATATCCAGCTACTTGCATCCCATCATGAATGTAACTAGAACCATCTGTGTACCAATAATAATCTGCATTCGATAAAGGCATATCTGTCAAATCTGGTCGAGTGGAATACACACTTTCTAATACTTGCAAACAATCATGCTGCAAATCCACATCTATGGGTAAAAGGGTAGCAGGATTCAGTTTATTTGACACGATTAAGGTAACGTGAGGATTTTCTATCAACATTGCCTGATATTTCACCAATCGTTGGCTGCTAATCCACAAATGTCCTTTCTGATCTAAAATAGCTTGGACAGCATGAGGAGTATGTACATTAACAGGGCAAGAAAAGGTAAGCTTGTTACAATCCTGCAACAATTCAGCAATAGCAGCTAGAGCCTTAAGACAATGTGGCCAACCTTGAGCTACCCCATCTAGCTGTTTAGAGAGGTAGGCAACAGGTTGCTGCCATTTACCAAGCTGCTGAGTCAAAACTCCTAAAGCCATATTCAATTTTGTGTCCACATACAAATTAAAAGGTTTGTCTAAATTCGGCAGAGCTAAGGCTGGTGCTTGTATTAAAGCTTTTTTAATCTCTACAAATGCATGCTGCTGCTCCTTTGTCCACACAAAAGGATCTGCATTGCCTCCCTTAGTTGAAGCATATAAGGGGGCAGCCATCAAGGCAAAATTGGGAATCCATATACGACAAAAGCCAGCCAAGCCTAAAAATCCTCTGAGCTGTCTCCTGTTAGTAGGTGCTGCAATGGCTAAGACTGCCTCTTTCCGCTCAGGTCCTAAAGCCCTCCGTCCGTGTTCAATATCATATCCTAAATATCGCACACATTTCTGCACCAGTTGTGCCTTCTTTTTAGAGACACGATATCCACACTCTAACAACAATACAAACAGTGCCTTTGTATTCTCCCAACAAGTGTCTTCTGTCTGTCCAGTTACTAACACATCATCTACATATTGCAGCAAAGTATCCCCTTGCTGTATGGGTACATAGTATAATAAATCTCGACCTAGGGCCGTCCCAAACAATGTCGGTGAATTCTTAAAACCTTGTGGAAGGCGGGTCCAGGTATATTGCATTTTTGTGCCAGTAATTGGACTTTCCCATTCAAATGCGAACAAAGGTTGGCTCACTGGATGTATCGGAATAGTAAAGAAGGCATCTTTTAAGTCAATTACTGAAAACCACTTTGCCTGTGGTGGGATTAAGCTCAGAAGGGTGTATGGATTGGGCACTGCTGGAGGTATTGTCACTGTCATGCTATTAACTACTCTAAGGTCTTGAACTGGTCGATATGAACCATCAGGCTTTTTAATTGGCAAAATAGGTGTATTCCATGGCGACTGTATGGGTACCAAAATTCCTGCCTTCAGGTATTTCTGAATACACTCATAAATGGCAGCAATTGCTTCCCTAGAACATGGGCGCTGTCTAATGTGTACAGGGGTGGCTGAAGGTTTTACCTCTACTATGATGGGGGGGTGATGTGCTGCATACCCAGGGGGATTGTCCTCTGACCATAATCCTGGCACACCAAATTCCTTCCATTTGTCATCAAGAGGTTCCACTGGTCTGACTACCATTAATCTCCACATGGTATCTGGCTTGTGTTTAACTGTAATGGATTGTTGACCCTCATCAAAAGAAATAGTGGCCCCAAGTTTACTGAGCAAGTCCCTTCCCATAAGGGGTATTGGGCACTCAGGGATATATAAGAATTCATGTTGGATTTCTGACCCTTTGAATATGCAGGTTACAGGTTTGAGGACTTGCCGCCCTATAACCTGGCCAGAGACCCCTTGTACTTGTATTTGATGTGGTCCTGGGGCAGTAATAAGATTATTCACCACCGATCTACCTGCCCCTGTATCAACCAGAAACGAAGTATTATGACCCCCAATATTCAGGGTAACCATAGGCTCAGGGGGGGTCTGTTCCAAGCCAGGTCCCCGTCAGTCTGTCCATCCAGTGCCAGCCAATCCAATACCTGCTACCTCAGACTCTCTCTCAGAGCTGGGCATCCCCCTTCCAGCCTGTGCATATTGTGGATTCCATCCCCTAGCTAAATGCCTGGGTGGACCCCCTCTTCCTATAAAACCTCGACCAAAAGGGGGTCGGCCCCGCACAAACCGTCCTCTCATCAATCTACGTGGGCATTCCCTCTGCCAATGACCCTCAGAGCCACAATGGGCACATTGATTGAATCCTAAAGTCTGTGTCCTCCCTTGCAACGCTACTGCTAACAATTCCGTTTTCTTCTGCATACGGGCATCTCTCTCCTTTTTCTCCACCTTATCCCTATTCACAAAAACTTTTCTTGCTACTTCCAGCAACTCCGTGGTATTTTTCCCTAATGCCCCCTCCAACTTCTGTAATTTCTTACGAATATCATCATAGCTCTGGGCAATAAATCTTTCATTCAGCATCCTCACATTATCAGGTGCTCTTGGATCAACCTGCGTATACAATTCATAGGCTTCAATCAACCTTTGGAGGAAGCTTTCCGGACTCTCATCTGCCCCTTGGGTAATTAGAGCCGGTTTCGACATGTTCACCGGTGGCCTCCCTGCCTTCCTTAAAGCCTCTACTGTCAAATTCTGGTATTCACGCAGCCTTGTCATTTGGGGCTGAATCTTAGGATCCCACCCAGGATCCTGCTCAGGAGCTCTTTCTGCCAACTCCTGACTCAGATCCGGTATATTTGGAAATCTATCCCTTATGCATCCCCTTACAGCTGCCTTCCACTTTTCCCTTTCTTCTGGCGTCAACAAAGCATTCATTAACTGTTGTATATCCTGCCAATTAGGATTATGCGTCTGCATAATTGTCTGAAAAAGATCTGCCATTTCAGTCGGCTTAGCTGATAAAGGTCCGTAATGCTGCTTCCAATTCAAAAGATCAGTAGTTGAGAAGGGGACATACTGAAAACAAGGTCTGTACTCTAACACTCCCTGTGGATTCACAACTTGTTGATCCATTTGCCTTAAAGGAGCTACAAAACTGGGTCCGGTGGCCACGTCCTCCCCTTCTCTTTCAGCCGCACCCCTTTCAGCTTCTGCTGAATAACGTAACCTATCCTTTGTTACTTTTGGATAAGGAACCCTATACTGAGCATGGTTGAAATAATCATCAAAGCCCTTAATCATGCATTCCAACGGAGTGCTGGGAATGCTGCTACCACCTCCCATCCTAGCACAAAGTCACCGGCCGCCAGCCCCGGAATATCACGGTCACTGGACGGAACCTCGGCAACGACCCTTCCCACACAACCTAACACGGCTTCGTTAGGACTTCAGTCCCGAGCCGAAGGGAGAGATCAGGTCCCTTCTTCTATCTTCAAATGAGATAGGTAAACACATTTACATATACTCGCCTGAGACGTCTTGTCCTGGCCAGGAATCAGGTCAGTTCAGACCACCTTTCCTTCCCTCAAGGGTTCTTGGACTTGCTTTCAGCACCGTCGGCCCCCTGGAGGTGTCACTGCCGTCTCCCGGAGGTATAACCCCCGTGGCGCCTGGAGAGTGTTCAGAAGTGGCCCCTCCCAGGGTCCAAGGGGATCAGGCAGCCCTCAGCGCAATAGCGCCTCGCTTAACGTCCCATCTGGGTCGCCAAAACTGTTGTAAAATGAATCAGGACACTAAGCAAGCACTTGTACAGAAGGAAAGGTTTATTGATATGCGCAGGTTCAAAGCAAATGCAAAGGCCTGAACCCTGAACACTAGACAGGACCAGATTCTTATACCCTGGTTTACGTATGTATTTCCTATGCCCATTTATGGTATACAATGAGGCAAACTTATCTTAAAATAAAATAAGGAACTGGGAACAGACAGTTAAGCATATAAGACATATTAGCACAGATGTTTCCCAACTGTGGTTTATCCTTGACATTTGTTTTTAAGGAACAATACAACGGTTCACATAATACTGTAGACATAGCAAAAACTCTTTCTCATGGTCAGCATATCTAGAAAGGATACATATATTAATTAGGGCTGACAGGGCAGTTCCTTTCTGCAGAACTAATGGATATTGAGATACGTGTTTACTTGGCTTGCCTTGTAACATTGTCTAAACTTTGTCAGGCCTGGTTTTGGGGCATAATTGATTGTAGCCCCTACTTTAGTAGTTTGAATTCACAGAAGCTGGGGGTGGAGTTCCTGGCTCAGACTTGTTCGTATCTTGGGGGAAAACTCAATCCATTGTAGTTTGAATTCACAGAGGTTGGGGGTGGAGTTCCGGGCTGAGACCTGTGAGTATCTGGGGGAAAAAACATCACTCTATTGTAGTTCGAATTCACAGAAGCTGGGGGTGGAGTTCCTGGTTGACACCTGTGAGTATCTGGGGAAAAAACGTCACTCCATTGTAGTTTGAATTCACAGAAGCTGGGGGTGGAGTTCCTGGCTGAGACCTGTTGGTATCTGGGGGAAAAACTCACTCCATTGTAGTTTGAATTCACAGTGACTGGGGGTGGAGTTCCTGGCTGAGACCTGTGAGTATCTGGGATAAAAAACGTCACTCCATTGTATTTTGAATTAACAGAAGCTTGGGGTGGAGTTCCTGGCTGAGACTTGTGAGTATCTGGGGAAAAAACCTCACTCCATTGTAGTTTGAATTCACAGAAGCTGGGGGTGGAGTTCCTGGCTGTGACTTGTTGGTATCTGGGGAAAAAACTCACTCCATTGTAGTTTGAATTCACAGTGACTGGGGGTGGAGTTCCTGGCTGAGACCTGTGAGTATCTGGGATAAAAAAGTCACACCATTGTAGTTTCAATTAACAGAAGCTTGCGGTGGAGTTCCTGGCTGAGACCTGTGAGTATCTGGGGAAAAAACGTCACTCCATTGTAGTTTGAATTCATAGAAGCTGGGGGTGGAGTTCCTGGCTGAGACCTGTGAGTATCTGGGAAAAAAACGTCACTTCATTGTAGTTTGAATTCACAGAAGCTGGGGGTGGAGTTCCTGGCTGAGACCTGTGAGTATCTGGGATAAAAAACGTCACTCCATTGTAGTTTGAATTAACAGAAGCTTGGGGTGGAGTTCCTGGCTGAGACCTGTGAGTATCTGGGGAAAAAACGTCACTCCATTGTAGTTTGAATTCACAGAAGCTGGGGGTGGAGTTCCTGGCTGAGACCTGTGAGTATCTGGGAAAAAACCTCACTCCATTGTGGTTTGAATTCACAGAGACTGGGGGTGGAGTTCCTGGCTTAGACCTGTTGGTTTCTGGGGGAAAACACCTCACTCCATTGTAGTTTGAGATCACAGAGGCTGGGGGTGGAGTTCCTGGCTGAGACCTGTGAGTATCTGGGGAAAAAACCTCACTCCATTGTAGTTTGAATTCACAGAAGCTAGGGGTGGAGTTCCTGGCTGAGACTTGTTGTTATCTGGGGAAAAAACCTCACTCCATTGTGGTTTGAATTCACAGAGACTGGGGGGTGGAGTTCCTGGCTGAGACCTGTGAGTATCTGGGGAAAAAACCGCACTCCATTGTAGTTTGCATTCACAGAAGCTGGGGGTGGAGTTCCTGGCTGAGACCTGTTGGTATCTGGGTGAAAAAAACCTCACTCCATTGTGGTTTGAATTCACAGAAGCTGGGGTGGAGTTCCTGGCTGAGACTGGGAGTATCTGGGATAAAAAACTTCACTCCATTGTAGTTTGAATTAACAGAAGCTTGGGGTGGAGTTCCTGGCTACGACCTGTGAGTATCTGGGGGTGGGACCTTACTCCATTGTAGTTTGAATTCACAGAAGCTGGGGATGGAGTTCCTGGCTGAGACTTGTGAATATGTGGGGAAAATCCCCACTCTGTTGTAGTTTGAATTCACAGAAGCTAGGGGTGGAGTTCCTGGCTGAGACTTGTTGGTATCTGGGGTAAAAAACCTCACTCCATTTGTAGTTTGAATTAACAGAAGCTTGGGGTGGAGTTCCTGGCTGAGACCTGTTGGTATCTGGGGGAAAAAAACCTCACTCCATTGTAGTTTGAATTCACAGAAGCTAGGGGTGGAGTTCCTGGCTGAGACTTGTTGGTATCTGGGGGAAAAAAACCTCACTCCATTTGTAGTTTGAATTAACAGAAGCTTGGGGTGGAGTTCCTGGCTGAAACTTGTGAGTATCTGGGGAAAAAAACTTCACTCCATTGTGGTTTGAATTCACAGAGACGGGGGGTGGAGTTCCAGGCTGAGACCTGTGATTATCTGGGAAAAAAACCTCACTCCATTGTGGTTTGAATTCACAGAAGCTGGGGTGGAGTTCCTGGCTGAGACCTGTGAGTATCTCGGCGGGGGAACCTCACTACATTGTAGTTTGAATTCACAGAAGCTTGGGGTGGAGTTCCTGGCTACGACCTGTGAGTATCTGGGGAAAAAACCTCACTCCATTGTCGTTTGAATTCAAAGAAGCTGGGGGTGGAGTTAAAGGCTGAGACATGTGAGTATCTGGGAAAAAAACCTCACTCCATTGTAGTTTGAATTCACAGAAGCTAGGGGTGGAGTTCCTGGCTGAGACTTGTTGGTATCTGGGGTAAAAAACCTCACTCCATTTGTAGTCTGAGTTCACAGAGGTTGGCTGTGGAGTTCCTGGCTGAGACCTGTGAGTATCTGGAAAAAAAACCTCACTCCATTGTAGTTTGAATTCACAGAAGTTGGGTGTGGAGTTCCAGGCTGAGACCTGTGAGTATCTGGGGAAAAAAACCTCACTCCATTGTAGTTTGAATTAACAGAAGCTTGGGGTGGAGTTCCTGGCTAGGACTTGTGAGTATCTGGGGGGGGGGACCTTACTCCATTGTAGTTTGAATTCACAGAAGCTGGGGATGGAGTTCCTGGCTGAGACTTGTGAATATCTGGGAAAAAAAGCTTCCACCATTGTAGTTTGAATTCAAAGATGCTGGGGGTGGAGTTCCTGGCTGAGACTGGGAGTATCTGCTATAAAAAACCTCACTCCATTGTAGTTTGAATTAACAGAAGCTTGGGGTGGAGTTCCTGGCTACGACTTGTGAGTATCTGGGGGGGGGGAACCTTACTCCATTGTAGTTTGAATTCACAGATGCTGGGGGTGGAGTTCCTGGCTGAGACTTGTGAGTATCTGGGGGAAGAAAACCTTACTCCACTGTAGTTTGAATTCAGAGAGACTGGGGGTGGAGTTCCTGGCTTAGACCTGTTGGTTTCTGGGGGAAAAAACCTCACTCCATTGAAGTTTGAATTCACAGAAGATGGGGGTGGAGTTATAGGCTGAGACCTGTGAATATCTGGGAAAAAAGCCTCACTCCATTGTGGTTTGAATTCACAGAAGCTGGGGATGAAGTACCTTGCTGAGAGTTGTGAATATCTGGGAAATATACCTTCCACCATTGTAGTTTGAATTCAAAGAAGCTGGGGGTGGAGTTCTTGGCTGAGACTTGTTGGTATCTGGGGTAAAAAACCTCACTCCATTTGTAGTTTGAATTCAAAGAAGCTGGGGGTGGAGTTCCTGGCTTAGACCTGTTGGTTTCTGGGGGGAAAAACCTCACTCCATTGTAGTTTGAATTCACAGAAGATGGGGGTGGAGTTAAAGGCTGAGACCTGTGAGTATCTGGGGAAAAAACCTCACTCCATTGTAGTTTGAATTCACGGAAGGTGGGGGTGGAGTTCCTGGCTGAGACCTGTGATTATCTCAGGGGGGGGAAACCTCACTACATTGTGGTTTGAATTCACAGAAGCTTGGGGTGGAGTTCCTGGCTGAGACCTGTGAGTATCTGGGGAAAAAACCTCACTCCATTGTCGTTTGAATTCACAGAAGCTGGGGGTGGAGTTCCTGGCTGAGACCTGTGAGTATCTGGGGAAAAAACCTCACTCCATTGTGGTTTGAATTCACAGAAGCTAGGGGTGGAGTTCCTGGCTGAGACTTGTTGGTATCTGGGGTAAAAAACCTCACTCCATTTGTAGTTTGAGTTCACAGACGCTGGGGGTGGAGTTCCTGGCTGAGACTTGTTGTTATCTGGGGAAAAAACCTCACTCCATTGTGGTTTGAATTCACAGAGACTGGGGGGTGGAGTTCCTGGCTGAGACCTGTGAGTATCTGGGGAAAAAACCGCACTCCATTGTCGTTTGAATTCACAGAAGCTAGGTGTGGAGTTCCTGGCTGAGACCTGTGAGTATCTGGGGGAAAACCTCACTCCATTATAGTTTGAATTCACAGAAGCTGGGTGTGGAGTTCCTGGCTGAGACCTGTGATTATCTTGGGGGGGGGGGGAACCTCACTACATTGTAGTTTGAATTCACAGAAGCTTGGGGTGGAGTTCCTGGCTGAGACCTGTGAGTATCTGGGGAAAAAACCTCACTCCATTGTAGTTTGAATTCACAGAAGCTAGGTGTGGAGTTCCTGGCTGAGACCTGTGAGTATCTGGGGAAAAACCTCACTCCATTGTAGTTTGAATTCACAGAAGCTGGGTGTGGAGTTCCTGGCTGAGACCTGTGATTATCTTGGGGGGGGGACCTCACTACATTGTAGTTTGAATTCACAGAAGCTAGGGGTGGAGTTCCTGGCTCACACTTTTTGGTATCTGGGAAAAAAAACCTCACTCCATTGTGGTTTGAATTCACAGAAGCTGGGGTGGAGTTCCTGGCTGAGACTGGGAGTATCTGGGATAAAAAACCTCACTCCATTGTAGTTTGAATTAACAGAAGCTTGGGGTGGAGTTCCTGGCTACGACTTGTGAGTATCTGGGGGGGGGGGAACCTTACTCCATTGTAGTTTGAATTCACAGACGCTGGGGGTGGAGTTCCTGGCTGAGACTTGTGAGTATCTGGGGGAAGAAAACCTTACTCCACTGTAGTTTGAATTCAGAGAGACTGGGGGTGGAGTTCCTGGCTTAGACCTGTTGGTTTCTGGGGGAAAAAACCTCACTCCATTGAAGTTTGAATTCACAGAAGATGGGGGTGGAGTTATAGGCTGAGACCTGTGAGTATCTGGGAAAAAAACCTCACTCCATTGTGGTTTGAATTCACAGAAGCTGGGGATGGAGTTCCTTGCTGAGACTTGTGAATATCTGGGAAATATACCTTCCACCATTGTAGATTGAATTCAAAGAAGCTGGGGGTGGAGTTCTTGGCTGAGACTTGTTGGTATCTGGGGTAAAAAACCTCACTCCATTTGTAGTTTGAGTTCACAGAGGTTGGCTGTGGAAATCCTGGCTGAGACCTGTGAGTATCTGGAAAAAAAACCTCACTCCATTGTAGTTTGAATTCAAAGAAGCTGGGGTTGGAGTTCCTGGCTTAGACCTGTTGGTTTCTGGGGGGAAAAACCTCACTCCATTGTAGTTTGAATTCACAGAAGATGGGGGTGGAGTTAAAGGCTGAGACCTGTGAGTATCTGGGGAAAAAACCTCACTCCATTGTAGTTTGAATTCACGGAAGGTGGGGGTGGAGTTCCTGGCTGAGACCTGTGATTATCTCAGGGGGGGGGAACCTCACTACATTGTGGTTTGAATTCACAGAAGCTTGGGGTGGAGTTCCTGGCTGAGACCTGTGAGTATCTGGGATAAAAAAGTCACACCATTGTAGTTTCAATTAACAGAAGCTTGGGGTGGAGTTCCTGGCTGAGACCTGTGAGTATCTGGGGAAAAAACGTCACTCCATTGTAGTTTGAATTCATAGAAGCTGGGGGTGGAGTTCCTGGCTGAGACCTGTGAGTATCTGGGAAAAAAACGTCACTTCATTGTAGTTTGAATTCACAGAAGCTGGGGGTGGAGTTCCTGGCTGAGACCTGTGAGTATCTGGGATAAAAAACGTCACTCCATTGTAGTTTGAATTAACAGAAGCTTGGGGTGGAGTTCCTGGCTGAGACCTGTGAGTATCTGGGGAAAAAACGTCACTCCATTGTAGTTTGAATTCACAGAAGCTGGGGGTGGAGTTCCTGGCTGAGACCTGTGAGTATCTGGGAAAAAACCTCACTCCATTGTGGTTTGAATTCACAGAGACTGGGGGTGGAGTTCCTGGCTTAGACCTGTTGGTTTCTGGGGGAAAACACCTCACTCCATTGTAGTTTGAGATCACAGAGGCTGGGGGTGGAGTTCCTGGCTGAGACCTGTGAGTATCTGGGGAAAAAACCTCACTCCATTGTAGTTTGAATTCACAGAAGCTAGGGGTGGAGTTCCTGGCTGAGACTTGTTGTTATCTGGGGAAAAAACCTCACTCCATTGTGGTTTGAATTCACAGAGACTGGGGGGTGGAGTTCCTGGCTGAGACCTGTGAGTATCTGGGGAAAAAACCGCACTCCATTGTAGTTTGCATTCACAGAAGCTGGGGGTAGAGTTCCTGGCTGAGACCTGTTGGTATCTGGGTGAAAAAAACCTCACTCCATTGTGGTTTGAATTCACAGAAGCTGGGGTGGAGTTCCTGGCTGAGACTGGGAGTATCTGGGATAAAAAACTTCACTCCATTGTAGTTTGAATTAACAGAAGCTTGGGGTGGAGTTCCTGGCTACGACCTGTGAGTATCTGGGGGTGGGACCTTACTCCATTGTAGTTTGAATTCACAGAAGCTGGGGATGGAGTTCCTGGCTGAGACTTGTGAATATGTGGGGAAAATCCCCACTCTGTTGTAGTTTGAATTCACAGAAGCTAGGGGTGGAGTTCCTGGCTGAGACTTGTTGGTATCTGGGGTAAAAAACCTCACTCCATTTGTAGTTTGAATTAACAGAAGCTTGGGGTGGAGTTCCTGGCTGAGACCTGTTGGTATCTGGGGGAAAAAAACCTCACTCCATTGTAGTTTGAATTCACAGAAGCTAGGGGTGGAGTTCCTGGCTTAGAACTGTTGGTTTCTGGGGGGAAAAACCTCACTCCATTGTAGTTTGAATTCACAGAAGTTGGGTGTGGAGTTCCAGGCTGAGACCTGTGAGTATCTGGGGAAAAAAACCTCACTCCATTGTAGTTTGAATTAACAGAAGCTTGGGGTGGAGTTCCTGGCTAGGACTTGTGAGTATCTGGGGGGGGGGACCTTACTCCATTGTAGTTTGAATTCACAGAAGCTGGGGATGGAGTTCCTGGCTGAGACTTGTGAATATCTGGGAAAAAAAGCTTCCACCATTGTAGTTTGAATTCAAAGATGCTGGGGGTGGAGTTCCTGGCTGAGACTGGGAGTATCTGCTATAAAAAACCTCACTCCATTGTAGTTTGAATTAACAGAAGCTTGGGGTGGAGTTCCTGGCTACGACTTGTGAGTATCTGGGGGGGGGGAACCTTACTCCATTGTAGTTTGAATTCACAGATGCTGGGGGTGGAGTTCCTGGCTGAGACTTGTGAGTATCTGGGGGAAGAAAACCTTACTCCACTGTAGTTTGAATTCAGAGAGACTGGGGGTGGAGTTCCTGGCTTAGACCTGTTGGTTTCTGGGGGAAAAAACCTCACTCCATTGAAGTTTGAATTCACAGAAGATGGGGGTGGAGTTATAGGCTGAGACCTGTGAATATCTGGGAAAAAAGCCTCACTCCATTGTGGTTTGAATTCACAGAAGCTGGGGATGAAGTACCTTGCTGAGAGTTGTGAATATCTGGGAAATATACCTTCCACCATTGTAGTTTGAATTCAAAGAAGCTGGGGGTGGAGTTCTTGGCTGAGACTTGTTGGTATCTGGGGTAAAAAACCTCACTCCATTTGTAGTTTGAATTCAAAGAAGCTGGGGGTGGAGTTCCTGGCTTAGACCTGTTGGTTTCTGGGGGGAAAAACCTCACTCCATTGTAGTTTGAATTCACAGAAGATGGGGGTGGAGTTAAAGGCTGAGACCTGTGAGTATCTGGGGAAAAAACCTCACTCCATTGTAGTTTGAATTCACGGAAGGTGGGGGTGGAGTTCCTGGCTGAGACCTGTGATTATCTCAGGGGGGGGAAACCTCACTACATTGTGGTTTGAATTCACAGAAGCTTGGGGTGGAGTTCCTGGCTGAGACCTGTGAGTATCTGGGGAAAAAACCTCACTCCATTGTCGTTTGAATTCACAGAAGCTGGGGGTGGAGTTCCTGGCTGAGACCTGTGAGTATCTGGGGAAAAAACCTCACTCCATTGTGGTTTGAATTCACAGAAGCTAGGGGTGGAGTTCCTGGCTGAGACTTGTTGGTATCTGGGGTAAAAAACCTCACTCCATTTGTAGTTTGAGTTCACAGACGCTGGGGGTGGAGTTCCTGGCTGAGACTTGTTGTTATCTGGGGAAAAAACCTCACTCCATTGTGGTTTGAATTCACAGAGACTGGGGGGTGGAGTTCCTGGCTGAGACCTGTGAGTATCTGGGGAAAAAACCGCACTCCATTGTCGTTTGAATTCACAGAAGCTGGGTGTGGAGTTCCTGGCTGAGACCTGTGATTATCTTGGGGGGGGGGAACCTCACTACATTGTAGTTTGAATTCACAGAAGCTTGGGGTGGAGTTCCTGGCTGAGACCTGTGAGTATCTGGGGAAAAAACCTCACTCCATTGTAGTTTGAATTCACAGAAGCTAGGTGTGGAGTTCCTGGCTGAGACCTGTGAGTATCTGGGGAAAAACCTCACTCCATTGTAGTTTGAATTCACAGAAGCTGGGTGTGGAGTTCCTGGCTGAGACCTGTGATTATCTTGGGGGGGGAACCTCACTACATTGTAGTTTGAATTCACAGAAGCTAGGGGTGGAGTTCCTGGCTCACACTTTTTGGTATCTGGGAAAAAAAACCTCACTCCATTGTGGTTTGAATTCACAGAAGCTGGGGTGGAGTTCCTGGCTGAGACTGGGAGTATCTGGGATAAAAAACCTCACTCCATTGTAGTTTGAATTAACAGAAGCTTGGGGTGGAGTTCCTGGCTACGACTTGTGAGTATCTGGGGGGGGGGGAACCTTACTCCATTGTAGTTTGAATTCACAGACGCTGGGGGTGGAGTTCCTGGCTGAGACTTGTGAGTATCTGGGGGAAGAAAACCTTACTCCACTGTAGTTTGAATTCAGAGAGACTGGGGGTGGAGTTCCTGGCTTAGACCTGTTGGTTTCTCGGGGAAAAAACCTCACTCCATTGAAGTTTGAATTCACAGAAGATGGGGGTGGAGTTATAGGCTGAGACCTGTGAGTATCTGGGAAAAAAACCTCACTCCATTGTGGTTTGAATTCACAGAAGCTGGGGATGGAGTTCCTTGCTGAGACTTGTGAATATCTGGGAAATATACCTTCCACCATTGTAGATTGAATTCAAAGAAGCTGGGGGTGGAGTTCTTGGCTGAGACTTGTTGGTATCTGGGGTAAAAAACCTCACTCCATTTGTAGTTTGAGTACACAGAGGTTGGCTGTGGAAATCCTGGCTGAGACCTGTGAGTATCTGGAAAAAAAACCTCACTCCATTGTAGTTTGAATTCAAAGAAGCTGGGGTTGGAGTTCCTGGCTTAGACCTGTTGGTTTCTGGGGGGAAAAACCTCACTCCATTGTAGTTTGAATTCACAGAAGATGGGGGTGGAGTTAAAGGCTGAGACCTGTGAGTATCTGGGGAAAAAACCTCACTCCATTGTAGTTTGAATTCACGGAAGGTGGGGGTGGAGTTCCTGGCTGAGACCTGTGATTATCTCGGGGGGGGAACCTCACTACATTGTGGTTTGAATTCACAGAAGCTTGGGGTGGAGTTCCTGGCTGAGACCTGTGAGTATCTGGGATAAAAAAGTCACACCATTGTAGTTTCAATTAACAGAAGCTTGGGGTGGAGTTCCTGGCTGAGACCTGTGAGTATCTGGGGAAAAAACGTCACTCCATTGTAGTTTGAATTCATAGAAGCTGGGGGTGGAGTTCCTGGCTGAGACCTGTGAGTATCTGGGAAAAAAACGTCACTTCATTGTAGTTTGAATTCACAGAAGCTGGGGGTGGAGTTCCTGGCTGAGACCTGTGAGTATCTGGGATAAAAAACGTCACTCCATTGTAGTTTGAATTAACAGAAGCTTGGGGTGGAGTTCCTGGCTGAGACCTGTGAGTATCTGGGGAAAAAACGTCACTCCATTGTAGTTTGAATTCACAGAAGCTGGGGGTGGAGTTCCTGGCTGAGACCTGTGAGTATCTGGGAAAAAACCTCACTCCATTGTGGTTTGAATTCACAGAGACTGGGGGTGGAGTTCCTGGCTTAGACCTGTTGGTTTCTGGGGGAAAACACCTCACTCCATTGTAGTTTGAGATCACAGAGGCTGGGGGTGGAGTTCCTGGCTGAGACCTGTGAGTATCTGGGGAAAAAACCTCACTCCATTGTAGTTTGAATTCACAGAAGCTAGGGGTGGAGTTCCTGGCTGAGACTTGTTGTTATCTGGGGAAAAAACCTCACTCCATTGTGGTTTGAATTCACAGAGACTGGGGGGTGGAGTTCCTGGCTGAGACCTGTGAGTATCTGGGGAAAAAACCGCACTCCATTGTAGTTTGCATTCACAGAAGCTGGGGGTGGAGTTCCTGGCTGAGACCTGTTGGTATCTGGGTGAAAAAAACCTCACTCCATTGTGGTTTGAATTCACAGAAGCTGGGGTGGAGTTCCTGGCTGAGACTGGGAGTATCTGGGATAAAAAACTTCACTCCATTGTAGTTTGAATTAACAGAAGCTTGGGGTGGAGTTCCTGGCTACGACCTGTGAGTATCTGGGGGTGGGACCTTACTCCATTGTAGTTTGAATTCACAGAAGCTGGGGATGGAGTTCCTGGCTGAGACTTGTGAATATGTGGGGAAAATCCCCACTCTGTTGTAGTTTGAATTCACAGAAGCTAGGGGTGGAGTTCCTGGCTGAGACTTGTTGGTATCTGGGGTAAAAAACCTCACTCCATTTGTAGTTTGAATTAACAGAAGCTTGGGGTGGAGTTCCTGGCTGAGACCTGTTGGTATCTGGGGGAAAAAAACCTCACTCCATTGTAGTTTGAATTCACAGAAGCTAGGGGTGGAGTTCCTGGCTGAGACTTGTTGGTATCTGGGGGAAAAAAACCTCACTCCATTTGTAGTTTGAATTAACAGAAGCTTGGGGTGGAGTTCCTGGCTGAAACTTGTGAGTATCTGGGGAAAAAAACTTCACTCCATTGTGGTTTGAATTCACAGAGACGGGGGGTGGAGTTCCAGGCTGAGACCTGTGATTATCTGGGAAAAAAACCTCACTCCATTGTGGTTTGAATTCACAGAAGCTGGGGTGGAGTTCCTGGCTGAGACCTGTGAGTATCTCGGCGGGGGAACCTCACTACATTGTAGTTTGAATTCACAGAAGCTTGGGGTGGAGTTCCTGGCTACGACCTGTGAGTATCTGGGGAAAAAACCTCACTCCATTGTCGTTTGAATTCAAAGAAGCTGGGGGTGGAGTTAAAGGCTGAGACATGTGAGTATCTGGGAAAAAAACCTCACTCCATTGTAGTTTGAATTCACAGAAGCTAGGGGTGGAGTTCCTGGCTGAGACTTGTTGGTATCTGGGGTAAAAAACCTCACTCCATTTGTAGTCTGAGTTCACAGAGGTTGGCTGTGGAGTTCCTGGCTGAGACCTGTGAGTATCTGGAAAAAAAACCTCACTCCATTGTAGTTTGAATTCACAGAAGTTGGGTGTGGAGTTCCAGGCTGAGACCTGTGAGTATCTGGGGAAAAAAACCTCACTCCATTGTAGTTTGAATTAATAGAAGTTTGGGGTGTAGTTCCTGGCTAGGACTTGTGAGTATCTGGGGGGGGGACCTTACTCCATTGTAGTTTGAATTCACAGAAGCTGGGGATGGAGTTCCTGGCTGAGACTTGTGAATATCTGGGAAAAAAAGCTTCCACCATTGTAGTTTGAATTCAAAGATGCTGGGGGTGGAGTTCCTGGCTGAGACTGGGAGTATCTGCTATAAAAAACCTCACTCCATTGTAGTTTGAATTAACAGAAGCTTGGGGTGGAGTTCCTGGCTACGACTTGTGAGTATCTGGGGGGGGGAACCTTACTCCATTGTAGTTTGAATTCACAGATGCTGGGGGTGGAGTTCCTGGCTGAGACTTGTGAGTATCTGGGGGAAGAAAACCTTACTCCACTGTAGTTTGAATTCAGAGAGACTGGGGGTGGAGTTCCTGGCTTAGACCTGTTGGTTTCTGGGGGAAAAAACCTCACTCCATTGAAGTTTGAATTCACAGAAGATGGGGGTGGAGTTATAGGCTGAGACCTGTGAATATCTGGGAAAAAAGCCTCACTCCATTGTGGTTTGAATTCACAGAAGCTGGGGATGAAGTACCTTGCTGAGAGTTGTGAATATCTGGGAAATATACCTTCCACCATTGTAGTTTGAATTCAAAGAAGCTGGGGGTGGAGTTCTTGGCTGAGACTTGTTGGTATCTGGGGTAAAAAACCTCACTCCATTTGTAGTTTGAATTCAAAGAAGCTGGGGGTGGAGTTCCTGGCTTAGACCTGTTGGTTTCTGGGGGGAAAAACCTCACTCCATTGTAGTTTGAATTCACAGAAGATGGGGGTGGAGTTAAAGGCTGAGACCTGTGAGTATCTGGGGAAAAAACCTCACTCCATTGTAGTTTGAATTCACGGAAGGTGGGGGTGGAGTTCCTGGCTGAGACCTGTGATTATCTCAGGGGGGGGAAACCTCACTACATTGTGGTTTGAATTCACAGAAGCTTGGGGTGGAGTTCCTGGCTGAGACCTGTGAGTATCTGGGGAAAAAACCTCACTCCATTGTCGTTTGAATTCACAGAAGCTGGGGGTGGAGTTCCTGGCTGAGACCTGTGAGTATCTGGGGAAAAAACCTCACTCCATTGTGGTTTGAATTCACAGAAGCTAGGGGTGGAGTTCCTGGCTGAGACTTGTTGGTATCTGGGGTAAAAAACCTCACTCCATTTGTAGTTTGAGTTCACAGACGCTGGGGGTGGAGTTCCTGGCTGAGACTTGTTGTTATCTGGGGAAAAAACCTCACTCCATTGTGGTTTGAATTCACAGAGACTGGGGGGTGGAGTTCCTGGCTGAGACCTGTGAGTATCTGGGGAAAAAACCGCACTCCATTGTCGTTTGAATTCACAGAAGCTAGGTGTGGAGTTCCTGGCTGAGACCTGTGAGTATCTGGGGGAAAACCTCACTCCATTATAGTTTGAATTCACAGAAGCTGGGTGTGGAGTTCCTGGCTGAGACCTGTGATTATCTTGGGGGGGGGGAACCTCACTACATTGTAGTTTGAATTCACAGAAGCTTGGGGTGGAGTTCCTGGCTGAGACCTGTGAGTATCTGGGGAAAAAACCTCACTCCATTGTAGTTTGAATTCACAGAAGCTAGGTGTGGAGTTCCTGGCTGAGACCTGTGAGTATCTGGGGAAAAACCTCACTCCATTGTAGTTTGAATTCACAGAAGCTGGGTGTGGAGTTCCTGGCTGAGACCTGTGATTATCTTGGGGGGGGGACCTCACTACATTGTAGTTTGAATTCACAGAAGCTAGGGGTGGAGTTCCTGGCTCACACTTTTTGGTATCTGGGAAAAAAAACCTCACTCCATTGTGGTTTGAATTCACAGAAGCTGGGGTGGAGTTCCTGGCTGAGACTGGGAGTATCTGGGATAAAAAACCTCACTCCATTGTAGTTTGAATTAACAGAAGCTTGGGGTGGAGTTCCTGGCTACGACTTGTGAGTATCTGGGGGGGGGAACCTTACTCCATTGTAGTTTGAATTCACAGACGCTGGGGGTGGAGTTCCTGGCTGAGACTTGTGAGTATCTGGGGGAAGAAAACCTTACTCCACTGTAGTTTGAATTCAGAGAGACTGGGGGTGGAGTTCCTGGCTTAGACCTGTTGGTTTCTGGGGGAAAAAACCTCACTCCATTGAAGTTTGAATTCACAGAAGATGGGGGTGGAGTTATAGGCTGAGACCTGTGAGTATCTGGGAAAAAAACCTCACTCCATTGTGGTTTGAATTCACAGAAGCTGGGGATGGAGTTCCTTGCTGAGACTTGTGAATATCTGGGAAATATACCTTCCACCATTGTAGATTGAATTCAAAGAAGCTGGGGGTGGAGTTCTTGGCTGAGACTTGTTGGTATCTGGGGTAAAAAACCTCACTCCATTTGTAGTTTGAGTTCACAGAGGTTGGCTGTGGAAATCCTGGCTGAGACCTGTGAGTATCTGGAAAAAAAACCTCACTCCATTGTAGTTTGAATTCAAAGAAGCTGGGGTTGGAGTTCCTGGCTTAGACCTGTTGGTTTCTGGGGGGAAAAACCTCACTCCATTGTAGTTTGAATTCACAGAAGATGGGGGTGGAGTTAAAGGCTGAGACCTGTGAGTATCTGGGGAAAAAACCTCACTCCATTGTAGTTTGAATTCACGGAAGGTGGGGGTGGAGTTCCTGGCTGAGACCTGTGATTATCTCAGGGGGGGGGGGAACCTCACTACATTGTGGTTTGAATTCACAGAAGCTTGGGGTGGAGTTCCTGGCTGAGACCTGTGAGTATCTGGGGAAAAAACCTCACTCCATTCTAATTTGAATTCACAGGCGCTGGGGGTGTAGTTCATGGCTGAGACTTGTTGTTATGTGGGGAAAAAACCTCACTCCATTTGTAGTTTGAGTTCACAGAGGTTGGGGGTGGAGTTCCGGGCTGAGACCTCTGAGTATCTGGGGGGGAAAACACACTCCATTGTGGTTTGAATTCACAGAGACTGGGGGTGGAGTTCCTGGCTGAGACTTGTGAGTATCTGGGGGGAAAAACTCACTCCATTGTAGTTTGAATTCAAAGAAGCTGGGGGTGGAGTTCCTGGCTGAGACTTGTGAATATCTGGGGGGGGAACTTCCACCATTGTAGTTTGAATTCACAGTGACTGGGGGTGGAGTTCCTGCCTGAGATCTGTGAGTATCTGGGATAAAAAACGTCACTCCATTGTAGTTTGAATTCACAGAAGCTGGGGGTGGAGTTCCTGGCTGAGACCTGTGAGTATCTGGGATAAAAAAGTCACACCATTGTAGTTTCAATTAACAGAAGCTTGGGGTGGAGTTCCTGGCTGAGACCTGTGAGTATCTGGGGAAAAAACGTCACTCCATTGTAGTTTGAATTCATAGAAGCTGGGGGTGGAGTTCCTGGCTGAGACCTGTGAGTATCTGGGAAAAAAACGTCACTTCATTGTAGTTTGAATTCACAGAAGCTGGGGGTGGAGTTCCTGGCTGAGACCTGTGAGTATCTGGGATAAAAAACGTCAATCCATTGTAGTTTGAATTAACAGAAGCTTGGGGTGGAGTTCCTGGCTGAGACCTGTGAGTATCTGGGGAAAAAACGTCACTCCATTGTAGTTTGAATTCACAGAAGCTGGGGGTGGAGTTCCTGGCTGAGACCTGTGAGTATCTGGGAAAAAACCTCACTCCATTGTGGTTTGAATTCACAGAGACTGGGGGTGGAGTTCCTGGCTTAGACCTGTTGGTTTCTGGGGGAAAACACCTCACTCCATTGTAGTTTGAGATCACAGAGGCTGGGGGTGGAGTTCCTGGCTGAGACCTGTGAGTATCTGGGGAAAAAACCTCACTCCATTGTAGTTTGAATTCACAGAAGCTAGGGGTGGAGTTCCTGGCTGAGACTTGTTGTTATCTGGGGAAAAAACCTCACTCCATTGTGGTTTGAATTCACAGAGACTGGGGGGTGGAGTTCCTGGCTGAGACCTGTGAGTATCTGGGGAAAAAACCGCACTCCATTGTAGTTTGCATTCACAGAAGCTGGGGGTGGAGTTCCTGGCTGAGACCTGTTGGTATCTGGGTGAAAAAAACCTCACTCCATTGTGGTTTGAATTCACAGAAGCTGGGGTGGAGTTCCTGGCTGAGACTGGGAGTATCTGGGATAAAAAACTTCACTCCATTGTAGTTTGAATTAACAGAAGCTTGGGGTGGAGTTCCTGGCTACGACCTGTGAGTATCTGGGGGTGGGACCTTACTCCATTGTAGTTTGAATTCACAGAAGCTGGGGATGGAGTTCCTGGCTGAGACTTGTGAATATGTGGGGAAAATCCCCACTCTGTTGTAGTTTGAATTCACAGAAGCTAGGGGTGGAGTTCCTGGCTGAGACTTGTTGGTATCTGGGGTAAAAAACCTCACTCCATTTGTAGTTTGAATTAACAGAAGCTTGGGGTGGAGTTCCTGGCTGAGACCTGTTGGTATCTGGGGGAAAAAAACCTCACTCCATTGTAGTTTGAATTCACAGAAGCTAGGGGTGGAGTTCCTGGCTGAGACTTGTTGGTATCTGGGGGAAAAAAACCTCACTCCATTTGTAGTTTGAATTAACAGAAGCTTGGGGTGGAGTTCCTGGCTGAAACCTGTGAGTATCTGGGGAAAAAAACTTCACTCCATTGTGGTTTGAATTCACAGAGACGGGGGGTGGAGTTCCAGGCTGAGACCTGTGATTATCTGGGAAAAAAACCTCACTCCATTGTGGTTTGAATTCACAGAAGCTGGGGTGGAGTTCCTGGCTGAGACCTGTGAGTATCTCGGCGGGGGAACCTCACTACATTGTAGTTTGAATTCACAGAAGCTTGGGGTGGAGTTCCTGGCTACGACCTGTGAGTATCTGGGGAAAAAACCTCACTCCATTGTCGTTTGAATTCAAAGAAGCTGGGGGTGGAGTTAAAGGCTGAGACATGTGAGTATCTGGGAAAAAAACCTCACTCCATTGTAGTTTGAATTCACAGAAGCTAGGGGTGGAGTTCCTGGCTGAGACTTGTTGGTATCTGGGGTAAAAAACCTCACTCCATTTGTAGTCTGAGTTCACAGAGGTTGGCTGTGGAGTTCCTGGCTGAGACCTGTGAGTATCTGGAAAAAAAACCTCACTCCATTGTAGTTTGAATTCACAGAAGTTGGGTGTGGAGTTCCAGGCTGAGACCTGTGAGTATCTGGGGAAAAAAACCTCACTCCATTGTAGTTTGAATTAACAGAAGCTTGGGGTGGAGTTCCTGGCTAGGACTTGTGAGTATCTGGGGGGGGGACCTTACTCCATTGTAGTTTGAATTCACAGAAGCTGGGGATGGAGTTCCTGGCTGAGACTTGTGAATATCTGGGAAAAAAAGCTTCCACCATTGTAGTTTGAATTCAAAGATGCTGGGGGTGGAGTTCCTGGCTGAGACTGGGAGTATCTGCTATAAAAAACCTCACTCCATTGTAGTTTGAATTAACAGAAGCTTGGGGTGGAGTTCCTGGCTACGACTTGTGAGTATCTGGGGGGGGGGAACCTTACTCCATTGTAGTTTGAATTCACAGATGCTGGGGGTGGAGTTAAAGGCTGAGACCTGTGAGTATCTGGGGAAAAAACCTCACTCCATTGTAGTTTGAATTCACGGAAGGTGGGGGTGGAGTTCCTGGCTGAGACCTGTGATTATCTCAGGGGGGGGAAACCTCACTACATTGTGGTTTGAATTCACAGAAGCTTGGGGTGGAGTTCCTGGCTGAGACCTGTGAGTATCTGGGGAAAAAACCTCACTCCATTGTCGTTTGAATTCACAGAAGCTGGGGGTGGAGTTCCTGGCTGAGACCTGTGAGTATCTGGGGAAAAAACCTCACTCCATTGTGGTTTGAATTCACAGAAGCTAGGGGTGGAGTTCCTGGCTGAGACTTGTTGGTATCTGGGGTAAAAAACCTCACTCCATTTGTAGTTTGAGTTCACAGACGCTGGGGGTGGAGTTCCTGGCTGAGACTTGTTGTTATCTGGGGAAAAAACCTCACTCCATTGTGGTTTGAATTCACAGAGACTGGGGGGTGGAGTTCCTGGCTGAGACCTGTGAGTATCTGGGGAAAAAACCGCACTCCATTGTCGTTTGAATTCACAGAAGCTAGGTGTGGAGTTCCTGGCTGAGACCTGTGAGTATCTGGGGGAAAACCTCACTCCATTATAGTTTGAATTCACAGAAGCTAGGTGTGGAGTTCCTGGCTGAGACCTGTGATTATCTTGGGGGGGGGGAACCTCACTACATTGTAGTTTGAATTCACAGAAGCTTGGGGTGGAGTTCCTGGCTGAGACCTGTGAGTATCTGGGGAAAAAACCTCACTCCATTGTAGTTTGAATTCACAGAAGCTAGGTGTGGAGTTCCTGGCTGAGACCTGTGAGTATCTGGGGAAAAACCTCACTCCATTGTAGTTTGAATTCACAGAAGCTGGGTGTGGAGTTCCTGGCTGAGACCTGTGATTATCTTGGGGGGGGAACCTCACTACATTGTAGTTTGAATTCACAGAAGCTAGGGGTGGAGTTCCTGGCTCACACTTTTTGGTATCTGGGAAAAAAAACCTCACTCCATTGTGGTTTGAATTCACAGAAGCTGGGGTGGAGTTCCTGGCTGAGACTGGGAGTATCTGGGATAAAAAACCTCACTCCATTGTAGTTTGAATTAACAGAAGCTTGGGGTGGAGTTCCTGGCTACGACTTGTGAGTATCTGGGGGGGGGGAACCTTACTCCATTGTAGTTTGAATTCACAGACGCTGGGGGTGGAGTTCCTGGCTGAGACTTGTGAGTATCTGGGGGAAGAAAACCTTACTCCACTGTAGTTTGAATTCAGAGAGACTGGGGGTGGAGTTCCTGGCTTAGACCTGTTGGTTTCTGGGGGAAAAAACCTCACTCCATTGAAGTTTGAATTCACAGAAGATGGGGGTGGAGTTATAGGCTGAGACCTGTGAGTATCTGGGAAAAAAACCTCACTCCATTGTGGTTTGAATTCACAGAAGCTGGGGATGGAGTTCCTTGCTGAGACTTGTGAATATCTGGGAAATATACCTTCCACCATTGTAGATTGAATTCAAAGAAGCTGGGGGTGGAGTTCTTGGCTGAGACTTGTTGGTATCTGGGGTAAAAAACCTCACTCCATTTGTAGTTTGAGTTCACAGAGGTTGGCTGTGGAAATCCTGGCTGAGACCTGTGAGTATCTGGAAAAAAAACCTCACTCCATTGTAGTTTGAATTCAAAGAAGCTGGGGTTGGAGTTCCTGGCTTAGACCTGTTGGTTTCTGGGGGGAAAAACCTCACTCCATTGTAGTTTGAATTCACAGAAGATGGGGGTGGAGTTAAAGGCTGAGACCTGTGAGTATCTGGGGAAAAAACCTCACTCCATTGTAGTTTGAATTCACGGAAGGTGGGGGTGGAGTTCCTGGCTGAGACCTGTGATTATCTCAGGGGGGGGGAACCTCACTACATTGTGGTTTGAATTCACAGAAGCTTGGGGTGGAGTTCCTGGCTGAGACCTGTGAGTATCTGGGGAAAAAACCTCACTCCATTGTAATTTGAATTCACAGGCGCTGGGGGTGTAGTTCATGGCTGAGACTTGTTGTTATGTGGGGAAAAAACCTCACTCCATTTGTAGTTTGAGTTCACAGAGGTTGGGGGTGGAGTTCCGGGCTGAGACCTCTGAGTATCTGGGGGGGAAAACACACTCCATTGTGGTTTGAATTCACAGAGACTGGGGGTGGAGTTCCTGGCTGAGACTTGTGAATATCTGGGGGGGGAACTTCCACCATTGTAGTTTGAATTCACAGTGACTGGGGGTGGAGTTCCTGCCTGAGATCTGTGAGTATGTGGGATAAAAAACGTCACTCCATTGTAGTTTGAATTCACAGAAGCTGGGGGTGGAGTTCCTGGCTCAGACTTGTTCGTATCTTGGGGAAAAACTCAATCCATTGTAGTTTGAATTCACAGAGGTTGGGGGTGGAGTTCCGGGCTGAGACCTGTGAGTATCTGGGGGGAAAACATCACTCTATTGTAGTTCGAATTCACAGAAGCTGGGGGTGGAGTTCCTGGTTGACACCTGTGAGTATCTGGGGAAAAAACGTCACTCCATTGTAGTTTGAATTCACAGAAGCTGGGGTTGGAGTTCCTGGCTGAGACCTGTTGGTATCTGGGGAAAAAACTCACTCCATTGTAGTTTGAATTCACAGTGACTGGGGGTGGAGTTCCTGGCTGAGACCTGTGAGTATCTGGGATAAAAAACGTCACTCCATTGTATTTTGAATTAAGAGAAGCTTGGGGTGGAGTTCCTGGCTGAGACTTGTGAGTATCTGGGGAAAAAACCTCACTCCATTGTAGTTTGAATTCACAGAAGCTGGGGGTGGAGTTCCTGGCTGTGACTTGTTGGTATCTGGGGAAAAAACTCACTCCATTGTAGTTTGAATTCACAGTGACTGGGGGTGGAGTTCCTGGCTACGACTTGTGAGTATCTGGGGGGGGAACCTTACTCCATTGTAGTTTGAATTCACAGATGCTGGGGGTGGAGTTCCTGGCTGAGACTTGTGAGTATCTGGGGGAAGAAAACCTTACTCCACTGTAGTTTGAATTCAGAGAGACTGGGGGTGGAGTTCCTGGCTTAGACCTGTTGGTTTCTGGGGGGAAAAACCTCACTCCATTGAAGTTTGAATTCACAGAAGATGGGGGTGGAGTTATAGGCTGAGACCTGTGAGTATCTGGGAAAAAAACCTCACTCCATTGTGGTTTGAATTCACAGAAGCTGGGGATGGAGTTCCTTGCTGAGACTTGTGAATATCTGGGAAATATACCTTCCACCATTGTAGTTTGAATTCAAAGAAGCTGGGGGTGGAGTTCTTGGCTGAGACTTGTTAGTATCTGGGGTAAAAAACCTCACTGCATTTGTAGTTTGAGTTCACAGAGGTTGGCTGTGGAAATCCTGGCTGAGACCTGTGAGTATCTGGAAAAAAAACCTCACTCCATTGTAGTTTGAATTCAAAGAAGCTGGGGGTGGAGTTCCTGGCTTAGACCTGTTGGTTTCTGGGGGAAAAAACCTCACTCCATTGTAGTTTGAATTCACAGAAGATGGGGGTGGAGTTAAAGGCTGAGACCTGTGAGTATCTGGGGAAAAAACCTCACTCCATTGTAGTTTGAATTCATGGAAGGTGGGGGTGGAGTTCCTGGCTGAGACCTGTGATTATCTCAGGGGGGGGGGAACCTCACTACATTGTGGTTTGAATTCACAGAAGCTTGGGGTGGAGTTCCTGGCTGAGACCTGTGAGTATCTGGGGAAAAAACCTCACTACATTGTCGTTTGAATTCACATAAGCTAGGGGTGGAATTCCTGGCTGAGACCTGTGAGTATCTGGGAAAAAACCTCACTCCATTGTAGTTTGAATTCACAGAAGCTAGGTGTGGAGTTCCTGGCTGAGACCTGTGAGTATCTGGGGGAAAACCTCACTCCATTGTAGTTTGAATTCACAGAAGCTGGGTGTGGAGTTCCTGGCTGAGACCTGTGATTATCTTGGGGGGGGGGAACCTCACTACATTGTAGTTTGAATTCACAGAAGCTTGGGGTGGAGTTCCTGGCTGAGACTTGTGAGTATCTGGGGAAAAAACCTCACTCCATTGTCGTTTGAATTCACAGAAGCTGGGGGTGGAGTTCCTGGCTGAGACCTGTGAGTATCTGGGAAAAAACCTCACTCCATTGTAGTTTGAATTCACAGAAGCTAGGTGTGGAGTTCGTGGCTGAGACCTGTGAGTATCTGGGGAAAAAACCTCACTCCATTGTCATTTCAATTCACAGAAGCTGGGGGTGGAGTTCCTGGCTGAGACCTGTGAGTATCTGGGAAAAAAACCTCACTCCATTGTGGTTTGAATTCACAGAAGCTGGGGATGGTGTTCCTTGCTGAGACTGTGAATATCTGGGAAATATACCTTCCACCATTGTAGTTTGAATTCAAAGAAGCTGGGGGTGGAGTTCTTGGCTGAGACTTGTTGGTATCTGGGGTAAAACCTCACTCCATTGTAGTTTGAATTCACAGAAGCTGGGTGTGGAGTTCCTGGCTGAGACCTGTGATTATCTTGGGGGGGTAACCTCACTACATTGTAGTTTGAATTCACAGAAGCTTGGGGTGGCGTTCCTGGCTTAGACCTGTGAGTATCTGGGAAATAAACCTTCCACCATTGTACTTTGAGTTCACAGAAGCTGGGAGTGGAGTTCCTGGATGAGACTTGTTGGTATCTGGGGAAAACCTCACTCCATTTGTACTTTGAGTTCGCAGAGACTGGGGGTGGCATTGCTGTCTGAGACTTGTTGGTATCTGGGGGAAAAAAACCTCACTCCATTGTAGTTTGAATTGACAGAAGCTGGGGTTGGAGTTCCTGGCTGAGACTTGTGAGTATCTCAGGGGAAAACCTTACTTCATTGTAGTTTGAATTCACAAAAAGCTTGGGGTGGAGTTCCTGGCTGAGACCTGTTGGTATCTGGAAAAAAAACCTCACTCCATTGTAGTTTGAATTTACAGACGCTGGGGGTGTAGTTCATGGCTGAGACTTGTTGTTATGTGGGGAAAAAACCTCACTCCATTTGTAGTTTGAGTTCACAGAGGTTGGGGGTCGAGTTCCGGGCTGAGACCTCTGAGTATCTGGGGGGGAAAACACACTCCATTGTGGTTTGAATTCACAGAGACTGGGGGTGGAGTTCCTGGCTGAGACTTGTGAGTATCTGGGGGAAAAAACTCACTCCATTGTAGTTTGAATTCAAAGAAGCTGGGGGTGGAGTTCCTGGCTGAGACTTGTGAATATCTGGGGGGGGGGAACTTCCACCACTGTAGTTTGAATTCACAGTGACTGGGGGTGGAGTTCCTGCCTGAGATCTGTGAGTATCTGGGATAAAAAACGTCACTCCATTGTAGTTTGAATTCACAGAAGCTGGGCGTGGAGTTCCTGGCTCAGACTTGTTCGTATCTTGGGGAAAAACTCAATCCATTGTAGTTTGAATTCACAGAGGTTGGGGGTGGAGTTCCGGGCTGAGACCTGTGAGTATCTGGGGGAAAAAACATCACTCTATTGTAGTTCGAATTCACAGAAGCTGGGGGTGGAGTTCCTGGTTGACACCTGTGAGTATCTGGGGAAAAAACGTCACTCCATTGTAGTTTGAATTCACAGAAGCTGGGGTTGGAGTTCCTGGCTGAGACCTGTTAGTATCTGGGGAAAAAACTCACTCCATTGTAGTTTGAATTCACAGTGACTGGGGGTGGAGTTCCTGGCTGAGACCTGTGAGTATCTGGGATAAAAAACGTCACTCCATTGTATTTTGAATTAACAGAAGCTAGGGGTGGAGTTCCTGGCTGAGACTTGTGAGTATCTGGGGAAAAAACCTCACTCCATTGTAATTTGAATTCACAGAAGCTGGGGTTGGAGTTCCTGGCTGTGACTTGTTGGTATCTGGGGAAAAAACTCACTCCATTGTAGTTTGAATTCACATTGACTGGGGGTGGAGTTCCTGGCTGAGACCTGTGAGTATCTGGGATAAAAAAGTCACACCATTGTAGTTTCAATTAACAGAAGCTTGGGGTGGAGTTCCTGGCTGAGACCTGTGAGTATCTGGGGAAAAAACGTCACTCCATTGTAGTTTGAATTCATAGAAGCTGGGGGTGGAGTTCCTGGCTGAGACCTGTGAGTATCTGGGAAAAAAACGTCACTTCATTGTAGTTTGAATTCACAGAAGCTGGGGTGGAGTTCCTGGCTGAGACCTGTGAGTATCTGGGATAAAAAACGTCACTCCATTGTAGTTTGAATTAACAGAAGCTTGGGGTGGAGTTCCTGGCTGAGACCTGTGAGTATCTGGGAATAAACGTCACTCCATTGTGGTTTGAATTCACAGAGACTGGGGGTGGAGTTCCTGGCTGAGACCTGTGAGTATCTGGGAAAAAACCTCACTCCATTGTGGTTTGAATTCACAGAGACTGGGGGTGGAGTTCCTGGCTTAGACCTGTTGGTTTCTGGGGGAAAACACCTCACTCCATTGTAGTTTGAGACCACAGAGGCTGGGGGTGGAGTTCCTGGCTGAGACCTGTGAGTATCTGGGGAAAAAACCTCACTCCATTGTAGTTTGAATTCACAGAAGCTAGGGGTGGAGTTCCTGGCTGAGACTTGTTGGTATCTGGGGTAAAAAACCTCACTCCATTTGTAGTTTGAGTTCACAGAAGCTGGGGGTGGAGTTCCTGGCTGAGACCTGTTGGTATCTGGAAAAAAAAACCTCACTCCATTGTAGTTTGAATTCACAGACGCTGGGGGTGGAGTTCCTGGCTGAGACTTGTTGTTATCTGGGGAAAAAACCTCACTCCATTGTGGTTTGAATTCACAGAGACTGGGGGGTGGAGTTCCTGGCTGAGACCTGTGAGTATCTGGGGAAAAAACCGCACTCCATTTTAGTTTGCATTCACAGAAGCTGGGGGTGGAGTTCCTGGCTGAGACCTGTTGGTATCTGGATGAAAAAAACCTCACTCCATTGTGGTTTGAATTCACAGAAGCTGGGGTGGAGTTCCTGGCTGAGACTGGGAGTATCTGGGATAAAAAACCTCACTCCATTGTAGTTTGAATTAACAGAAGCTTGGGGTGGAGTTCCTGGCTATGACCTGTGAGTATCTTGGGGGGGGACCTTACTCCATTGTAGTTTGAATTCACAGAAGCTGGGGATGGAGTTCCTGGCTGAGACTTGTGAATATGTGGGGAAAATCCCCACTCTGTTGTAGTTTGAATTCACAGAAGCTAGGGGTGGAGTTCCTGGCTGAGACTTGTAGGTATCTGGGGTAAAAAACCTCACTCCATTTGTAGTTTGAATTAACAGAAGCTTAGGGTGGAGTTCCTGGCTGAGACCTGTTGGTATCTGGGGGAAAAAAACCTCACTCCATTGTAGTTTGAATTCACAGAAGCTGGGGGTGGAGTTCCAGGCTGAGACCTGTGAGTATCTGGGAAAAAAACCTCACTCCATTGAAGTTTGAATTCACAGAAGCTAGGGGTGGAGTTCCTGGCTGACACTTGTTGGTATCTGGGGGAAAAAAACCTCACTCCATTTGTAGTTTGAATTAACAGAAGCTTGGGGTGGAGTTACTGGCTGAAACTTGTGAGTATCTGGGGAAAAAAACCTCACTCCATTGTGGTTTGAATTCACAGAGACGGGGGGTGGAGTTCCATGCTGAGACCTGTAATTATCTGGGAAAAAAACCTCACTCCATTGTGGTTTGAATTCACAGAAGCTGGGGTGGAGTTCCTGGCTGAGACCTGTGAGTAACTCGGCGGGGGAACCTCACTACATTGTAGTTTGAATTCACAGAAGCTTGGGGTGGAGTTCCTGGCTACGACCTGTGAGTATCTGGGGAAAAAACCTCACTCCATTGTCGTTTGAATTCAAAGAAGCTGGGGGTGGAGTTAAAGGCTGAGACATGTGAGTATCTGGGAAAAAAACCTCACTCCATTGTAGTTTGAATTCACAGAAGCTAGGGGTGGAGTTCCTGGCTGAGACTTGTTGGTATCTGGGGTAAAAAACCTCACTCCATTTGTAGTCTGAGTTCACAGAGGTTGGCTGTGGAGTTCCTGGCTGAGACCTGTGAGTATCTGGAAAAAAACCTCACTCCATTGTAGTTTGAATTCACAGAAGTTGGGTGTGGAGTTCCAGGCTGAGACCTGTGAGTATCTGGGGAAAAAAGCTTCCACCATTGTAGTTTGAATTCAAAGATGCTGGGGGTGGAGTTCCTGGCTGAGACTGGGAGTATCTGCTATAAAAAACCTCACTCCATTGTAGTTTGAATTAACAGAAGCTTGGGGTGGAGTTCCTGGCTACGACTTGTGAGTATCTGGGGGGGGGAACTTACTCCATTGTAGTTTGAATTCACAGATGCTGGGGGTGGAGTTCCTGGCTGAGACCTGTGAGTATCTGGGGAAAAAACCTCACTGCATTGTAATTTGAATTCACAGGCGCTGGGGGTGTAGTTCATGGCTGAGACTTGTTGTTATGTGGGGAAAAAACCTCACTCCATTTGTAGTTTGAGTTCACAGAGGTTGGGGGTGGAGTTCCGGGCTGAGACCTCTGAGTATCTGGGGGGGAAAACACACTCCATTGTGGTTTGAATTCACAGAGACTGGGGGTGGAGTTCCTGGCTGAGACTTGTGAGTATCTGGGGGGAAAAACTCACTCCATTGTAGTTTGAATTCAAAGAAGCTGGGGGTGGAGTTCCTGGCTGAGACTTGTGAATATCTGGGGGGGGAACTTCCACCATTGTAGTTTGAATTCACAGTGACTGGGGGTGGAGTTCCTGCCTGAGATCTGTGAGTATCTGGGATAAAAAACGTCACTCCATTGTAGTTTGAATTCACAGAAGCTGGGGGTGGAGTTCCTGGCTCAGACTTGTTCGTATCTTGGGGAAAAACTCAATCCATTGTAGTTTGAATTCACAGAGGTTGGGGGTGGAGTTCCGGGCTGAGACCTGTGAGTATCTGGGGGGAAAACATCACTCTATTGTAGTTCGAATTCACAGAAGCTGGGGGTGGAGTTCCTGGTTGACACCTGTGAGTATCTGGGGAAAAAACGTCACTCCATTGTAGTTTGAATTCACAGAAGCTGGGGTTGGAGTTCCTGGCTGAGACCTGTTGGTATCTGGGGAAAAAACTCACTCCATTGTAGTTTGAATTCACAGTGACTGGGGGTGGAGTTCCTGGCTGAGACCTGTGAGTATCTGGGATAAAAAACGTCACTCCATTGTATTTTGAATTAACAGAAGCTTGGGGTGGAGTTCCTGGCTGAGACTTGTGAGTATCTGGGGAAAAAACCTCACTCCATTGTAGTTTGAATTCACAGAAGCTGGGGGTGGAGTTCCTGGCTGTGACTTGTTGGTATCTGGGGAAAAAACTCACTCCATTGTAGTTTGAATTCACAGTGACTGGGGGTGGAGTTCCTGGCTACGACTTGTGAGTATCTGGGGGGGGAACCTTACTCCATTGTAGTTTGAATTCACAGATGCTGGGGGTGGAGTTCCTGGCTGAGACTTGTGAGTTTCTGGGGGAAGAAAACCTTACTCCACTGTAGTTTGAATTCAGAGAGACTGGGGGTGGAGTTCCTGGCTTAGACCTGTTGGTTTCTGGGGGGAAAAACCTCACTCCATTGAAGTTTGAATTCACAGAAGATGGGGGTGGAGTTATAGGCTGAGACCTGTGAGTATCTGGGAAAAAAACCTCACTCCATTGTGGTTTGAATTCACAGAAGCTGGGGATGGAGTTCCTTGCTGAGACTTGTGAATATCTGGGAAATATACCTTCCACCATTGTAGTTTGAATTCAAAGAAGCTGGGGGTGGAGTTCTTGGCTGAGACTTGTTGGTATCTGGGGTAAAAAACCTCACTGCATTTGTAGTTTGAGTTCACAGAGGTTGGCTGTGGAAATCCTGGCTGAGACCTGTGAGTATCTGGAAAAAAAACCTCACTCCATTGTAGTTTGAATTCAAAGAAGCTGGGGGTGGAGTTCCTGGCTTAGACCTGTTGGTTTCTGGGGGGAAAAACCTCACTCCATTGTAGTTTGAATTCACAGAAGATGGGGGTGGAGTTAAAGGCTGAGACCTGTGAGTATCTGGGGAAAAAACCTCACTCCATTGTAGTTTGAATTCACGGAAGGTGGGGGTGGAGTTCCTGGCTGAGACCTGTGATTATCTCAGGGGGGGGGGAACCTCACTACATTGTGGTTTGAATTCACAGAAGCTTGGGGTGGAGTTCCTGGCTGAGACCTGTGAGTATCTGGGGAAAAAACCTCACTCCATTGTCGTTTGAATTCACATAAGCTAGGGGTGGAATTCCTGGCTGAGACCTGTGAGTATCTGGGAAAAAACCTCACTCCATTGTAGTTTGAATTCACAGAAGCTAGGTGTGGAGTTCCTGGCTGAGACCTGTGAGTATCTGGGGGAAAACCTCACTCCATTGTAGTTTGAATTCACAGAAGCTGGGTGTGGAGTTCCTGGCTGAGACCTGTGATTATCTTGGGGGGGGGGGAACCTCACTACATTGTAGTTTGAATTCACAGAAGCTTGGGGTGGAGTTCCTGGCTGAGACTTGTGAGTATCTGGGGAAAAAACCTCACTCCATTGTCGTTTGAATTCACAGAAGCTGGGGGTGGAGTTCCTGGCTGAGACCTGTGAGTATCTGGGAAAAAACCTCACTCCATTGTAGTTTGAATTCACAGAAGCTAGGTGTGGAGTTCGTGGCTGAGACCTGTGAGTATCTGGGGAAAAAACCTCACTCCATTGTCATTTCAATTCACAGAAGCTGGGGGTGGAGTTCCTGGCTGAGACCTGTGAGTATCTGGGAAAAAAACCTCACTCCATTGTGGTTTGAATTCACAGAAGCTGGGGATGGTGTTCCTTGCTGAGACTGTGAATATCTGGGAAATATACCTTCCACCATTGTAGTTTGAATTCAAAGAAGCTGGGGGTGGAGTTCTTGGCTGAGACTTGTTGGTATCTGGGGTAAAACCTCACTCCATTGTAGTTTGAATTCACAGAAGCTGGGTGTGGAGTTCCTGGCTGAGACCTGTGATTATCTGGGAAATAAACCTTCCACCATTGTACTTTGAGTTCACAGAAGCTGGGAGTGGAGTTCCTGGATGAGACTTGTTGGTATCTGGGGAAAACCTCACTCCATTTGTACTTTGAGTTCGCAGAGACTGGGGGTGGCATTGCTGTCTGAGACTTGTTGGTATCTGGGGGAAAAAACCTCACTCCATTGTAGTTTGAATTGACAGAAGCTGGGGTTGGAGTTCCTGGCTGAGACTTGTGAGTATCTCAGGGGAAAACCTTACTTCATTGTAGTTTGAATTCACAAAAAGCTTGGGGTGGAGTTCCTGGCTGAGACCTGTTGGTATCTGGAAAAAAAACCTCACTCCATTGTAGTTTGAATTTACAGACGCTGGGGGTGTAGTTCATGGCTGAGACTTGTTGTTATGTGGGGAAAAAACCTCACTCCATTTGTAGTTTGAGTTCACAGAGGTTGGGGGTGGAGTTCCGGGCTGAGACCTCTGAGTATCTGGGGGGGAAAACACACTCCATTGTGGTTTGAATTCACAGAGACTGGGGGTGGAGTTCCTGGCTGAGACTTGTGAGTATCTGGGGGAAAAAACTCACTCCATTGTAGTTTGAATTCAAAGAAGCTGGGGGTGGAGTTCCTGGCTGAGACTTGTGAATATCTGGGGGGGGGGAACTTCCACCATTGTAGTTTGAATTCACAGTGACTGGGGGTGGAGTTCCTGCCTGAGATCTGTGAGTATCTGGGATAAAAAACGTCACTCCATTGTAGTTTGAATTCACAGAAGCTGGGGGTGGAGTTCCTGGCTCAGACTTGTTCGTATCTTGGGGAAAAACTCAATCCATTGTAGTTTGAATTCACAGAGGTTGGGGGTGGAGTTCCGGGCTGAGACCTGTGAGTATCTGGGGGAAAAAACATCACTCTATTGTAGTTCGAATTCACAGAAGCTGGGGGTGGAGTTCCTGGTTGACACCTGTGAGTATCTGGGGAAAAAACGTCACTCCATTGTAGTTTGAATTCACAGAAGCTGGGGTTGGAGTTCCTGGCTGAGACCTGTTAGTATCTGGGGAAAAAACTCACTCCATTGTAGTTTGAATTCACAGTGACTGGGGGTGGAGTTCCTGGCTGAGACCTGTGAGTATCTGGGATAAAAAACGTCACTCCATTGTATTTTGAATTAACAGAAGCTTGGGGTGGAGTTCCTGGCTGAGACTTGTGAGTATCTGGGGAAAAAACCTCACTTCATTGTAATTTGAATTCACAGAAGCTGGGGTTGGAGTTCCTGGCTGTGACTTGTTGGTATCTGGGGAAAAAACTCACTCCATTGTAGTTTGAATTCACATTGACTGGGGGTGGAGTTCCTGGCTGAGACCTGTGAGTATCTGGGATAAAAAAGTCACACCATTGTAGTTTCAATTAACAGAAGCTTGGGGTGGAGTTCCTGGCTGAGACCTGTGAGTATCTGGGGAAAAAACGTCACTCCATTGTAGTTTGAATTCATAGAAGCTGGGGGTGGAGTTCCTGGCTGAGACCTGTGAGTATCTGGGAAAAAAACGTCACTTCATTGTAGTTTGAATTCACAGAAGCTGGGGTGGAGTTCCTGGCTGAGACCTGTGAGTATCTGGGATAAAAAACGTCACTCCATTGTAGTTTGAATTCACAGAAGTTTGGGGTGGAGTTCCTGGCTGAGACCTGTGAGTATCTGGGAAAAAACGTCACTCCATTGTGGTTTGAATTCACAGAGACTGGGGGTGGAGTTCCTGGCTGAGACCTGTGAGTATCTGGGAAAAAACCTCACTCCATTGTGGTTTGAATTCACAGAGACTGGGGGTGGAGTTCCTGGCTTAGACCTGTTGGTTTCTGGGGGAAAACACCTCACTCCATTGTAGTTTGAGACCACAGAGGCTAGGGGTGGAGTTCCTGGCTGAGACCTGTGAGTATCTGGGGAAAAAACCTCACTCCATTGTAGTTTGAATTCACAGAAGCTAGGGGTGGAGTTCCTGGCTGAGACTTGTTGGTATCTGGGGTAAAAAACCTCACTCCATTTGTAGTTTGAGTTCACAGACGCTGGGGGTGGAGTTCCTGGCTGAGACTTGTTGTTATCTGGGGAAAAAACCTCACTCCATTGTGGTTTGAATTCACAGAGACTGGGGGGTGGAGTTCCTGGCTGAGACCTGTGAGTATCTGGGGAAAAAACCGCACTCCATTTTAGTTTGCATTCACAGAAGCTGGGGGTGGAGTTCCTGGCTGAGACCTGTTGGTATCTGGATGAAAAAAACCTCACTCCATTGTGGTTTGAATTCACAGAAGCTGGGGTGGAGTTCCTGGCTGAGACTGGGAGTATCTGGGATAAAAAACCTCACTCCATTGTAGTTTGAATTAACAGAAGCTAGGGGTGGAGTTCCTGGCTACGACCTGTGAGTATCTGGGGGGGGGACCTTACTCCATTGTAGTTTGAATTCACAGAAGCTGGGGATGGAGTTCCTGGCTGAGACTTGTGAATATGTGGGGAAAATCCCCACTCTGTTGTAGTTTGAATTCACAGAAGCTAGGGGTGGAGTTCCTGGCTGAGACTTGTAGGTATCTGGGGTAAAAAACCTCACTCCATTTGTAGTTTGAATTAACAGAAGCTTGGGGTGGAGTTCCTGGCTGAGACCTGTTGGTATCTGGGGGAAAAAAACCTCACTCCATTGTAGTTTGAATTCACAGAAGCTGGGGGTGGAGTTCCAGGCTGAGACCTGTGAGTATCTGGGAAAAAAACCTCACTCCATTGAAGTTTGAATTCACAGAAGCTAGGGGTGGAGTTCCTGGCTGAGACTTGTTGGTATCTGGGGGAAAAAAACCTCACTCCATTTGTAGTTTGAATTAACAGAAGCTTGGGGTGGAGTTACTGGCTGAAACTTGTGAGTATCTGGGGAAAAAAACCTCACTCCATTGTGGTTTGAATTCACAGAGACGGGGGGTGGAGTTCCAGGCTGAGACCTGTGATTATCTGGGAAAAAAACCTCACTCCATTGTGGTTTGAATTCACAGAAGCTGGGGTGGAGTTCCTGGCTGAGACCTGTGAGTAACTCGGCGGGGGAACCTCACTACATTGTAGTTTGAATTCACAGAAGCTTGGGGTGGAGTTCCTGGCTACGACCTGTGAGTATCTGGGGAAAAAACCTCACTCCATTGTCGTTTGAATTCAAAGAAGCTGGGGGTGGAGTTAAAGGCTGAGACATGTGAGTATCTGGGAAAAAAACCTCACTCCATTGTAGTTTGAATTCACAGAAGCTAGGGGTGGAGTTCCTGGCTGAGACTTGTTGGTATCTGGGGTAAAAAACCTCACTCCATTTGTAGTCTGAGTTCACAGAGGTTGGCTGTGGAGTTCCTGGCTGAGACCTGTGAGTATCTGGAAAAAAACCTCACTCCATTGTAGTTTGAATTCACAGAAGTTGGGTGTGGAGTTCCAGGCTGAGACCTGTGAGTATCTGGGGGGGGGGGGACCTTACTCCATTGTAGTTTGAATTCACAGAAGCTGGGGATGGAGTTCCTGGCTGAGACTTGTGAATATCTGGGAAAAAAAGCTTCCACCATTGTAGTTTGAATTCAAAGATGCTGGGGGTGGAGTTCCTGGCTGAGACTGGGAGTATCTGCTATAAAAAACCTCACTCCATTGTAGTTTGAATTAACAGAAGCTTGGGGTGGAGTTCCTGGCTACGACTTGTGAGTATCTGGGGGGGGGAACCTTACTCCATTGTAGTTTGAATTCACAGATGCTGGGGGTGGAGTTCCTGGCTGAGACTTGTGAGTATCTGGGGGAAGAAAACCTTACTCCACTGTAGTTTGAATTCAGAGAGACTGGGGGTGGAGTTCCTGGCTTAGACCTGTTGGTTTCTGGGGGAAAAAACCTCACTCCATTGAAGTTTGAATTCACAGAAGATGGGGGTGGAGTTATAGGCTGAGACCTGTGAGTATCTGGGGAAAAAACCTCACTCCATTGTGGTTTGAATTCACAGAAGCTGGGGATGGAGTTCCTTGCTGAGACTTGTGAATATCTGGGAAATATACCTTCCACCATTGTAGTTTGAATTCAAAGAAGCTGGGGGTGGAGTTCTTGGCTGAGACTTGTTGGTATCTGGGGTAAAAAACCTCACTCCATTTGTAGTTTGAATTCAAAGAAGCTCGGGGTGGAGTTCCTGGCTTAGACCTGTTGGTTTCTGGGGGGAAAAACCTCACTCCATTGTAGTTTGAATTCACAGAAGATGAGGGTGGAGTTAAAGGCTGAGACCTGTGAGTATCTGGGGAAAAAACCTCACTCCATTGTAGTTTGAATTCACGGAAGGTGGGGGTGGAGTTCCTGGCTGAGACCTGTGATTATCTCAGGGGGGGGGAACCTCACTACATTGTGGTTTGAATTCACAGAAGCTTGGGGTGGAGTTCCTGGCTGAGACCTGTGAGTATCTGGGAAAAAACCTCACTCCATTGTAGTTTGAATTCACAGAAGCTGGGGGTGGAGTTCCTGGTTGACACCTGTGAGTATCTGGGGAAAAAACGTCACTCCATTGTAGTTTGAATTCACAGAAGCTGGGGGTGGAGTTCCTGGCTGAGACTTGTTGGTATCTGGGGAAAAAACTCACTCCATTGTAGTTTGAATTCACAGTGACTGGGGGTGGAGTTCCTGGCTGAGACCTGTGAGTATCTGGGATAAAAACATCACTCCATTGTATTTTGAATTAACAGAAGCTGGGGGTGGAGTTCCTGGCTGAGACCTGTGAGTATCTGGGAAAAAAACTTCACTCCATTGTAGTTTGAGATCACAGAGGCTGGGGGTGGAGTTCCTGGCTGAGACCTGTGAGTATCTGGGAAAAAAACCTCACTGCATTGTAGTTTGAATTCACAGAAGCTAGGGGTGGAGTTCCTGGCTGAGACTTGTTGGTATCTGGGGTAAAAAACCTCACTCCATTTGTAGTTTGAGTTCACAGAGGTTTGCTATGGAGTTCCTGGCTGAGACCTGTGAGTATCTGGGAAAAAAACCTCACTCCATTGTAGTTTGAATTCACAGACGCTGGGGGTGGAGTTCCTGGCTGAGACTTGTTGTTAAGTGGGGAAAAAACCTCACTCCATTGTGGTTTGAATTCACAGAAGCTGGGGATGGAGTTCCTGGCTGAGACTTGTGAATATCTGGGAAAAAAAGCTTCCACCATTGTAGTTTGAATTCAAAGATGCTGGGGGTGGAGTTCCTGGCTGAGACTGGGAGTATCTGGGATAAAAAACCTCACTCCATTGTAGTTTGAATTCACAGAAGCTGGGTGTGGAGTTCCTGGCTGAGACCTGTGATTATCTTGGGGGGGGGGAACCTAACTACATTGTAGTTTGAATTCACAGAAGCTTGGGGTGGCGTTCCTGGCTGAGACCTGTGAGTATCTGGGAAATAAACCTTCCACCATTGTACTTTGAGTTCACAGAAGCTGGGAGTGGAGTTCCTGGATGAGACTTGTTTGTTATCTGGAGAAAAACTCACTCCATTTGTACTTTGAGTTCGCAGAGACTGGGGGTGGCGTTGCTGTCTGAGACTTGTTGGTATCTGGGGGAGAAAACCTCACTCCATTGTCGTTTGAATTCACAGAAGCTGGGGGTGGACTTCCTGGCTGAGACTTGTGAGTATCTGGGGAAAAAACCTTACTCCATTGTAGTTTGAATTCACAGAAGCTAGGGGTGGAGTTCCTGGCTGAGACTTGTTGGTATCTGGGGTAAAAAACCTCACTCCATTTGTATTTTGAATTAACAGAAGCTTGGGGTGGAGTTCCTGGCTGAGACCTGTGAGTATCTGGGAAAAAACCTCACTCCATTGTGGTTTGAATAAACAGAAGCTTGGGTGGAGTTCCTGGCTGACACTTTTTGGTATCTGGGAAAAAAACCCTCACTCCATTGTAGTTTGAATTCACAGAAGCTAGGGGTGGAGTTCCTGGCTGAGACTTGTTGGTATCTGGGGTAAAAAACCTCACTCCATTTCTATTTTGAATTAACAGAAGCTTGGGGTGGAGTTCCTGGCTGAGACCTGTGAGTATCTGGGGAAAAAAACCTCACTCCATTGTGGTTTGAATTCACAGAGACGGGGGGTGGAGTTCCTGGCTGAGACCTGTGATTATCTGGGAAAAAAACCTCACTCCATTGTGGTTTGAATTCACAGAAGCTGGGGTGGAGTTCCTGGCTGAGACCTGTGAGTATCTCGGGGGGGGGAAACCTCACTACATTGTAGTTTGAATTAACAGAAGCTTGGGGTGGAGTTCCTGGCTTAGACCTGTGAGTATCTGGGGAAAAAACCTCACTCCATTGTCATTTGAATTCACAGAAGCTGGGGGTGGAGTTAAAGGCTGAGACATGTGAGTATCTGGAAAAACACCTCACTCCATTGTAGTTTGAATTCACAGAAGCTAGGGGTGGAGTTCCTGGCTGAGACTTGTTGGTATCTGGGGTAAAAAAACCTCACTCCATTTGTAGTTTGAGTTCACAGAGGTTGGCTGTGGAGTTCCTGGCTGAGACCTGTGAGTATCTGGAAAAAAAACCTCACACCATTGTAGTTTGAATTGACCGAAGCTGGGGTTGGAGTTCCTGGCTGAGACTTGTGAGTATCTCGGGGGGGGGAACCTTACTTCATTGTAGTTTGAATTCACAAAAAGCTTGGGGTGGAGTTCCTGGCTGAGACCTGTGAGTATCTGGAAAAAAAACCTCACTCCATTGTAGTTTGAATTCACAGACGCTGGGGGTGGAGTTCCTGGCTGAGACTTGTTGTTATGTGGGGAAAAAAACTCACTCCATTTGTAGTTTGAGTTCACAGAGACTGGGGGTGGAGTTCCTGGCTGAGACCTCTGAGTATCTGGGGGGAAAAACTCACCCCATTGTGGTTTGAATTCACAGAAGCTGGGGTGGAGTTCCTGGCTGAGACTGGGAGTATCTCGGATAAAAAATCTCACTCCATTGTAGTTTGAATTAACAGAAGCTTGTGGTGGAGTTAAAGGCTGAGACGTGAGTATCTGGGAAAAAAACCTCACTCCATTGTGGTTTGAATTCACAGAGACGGGGGGTGGAGTTCCTGGCTGAGACCTGTGATTATCTGGGAAAAAAAACCTCACTCCATTGTGGTTTGAATTCACAGAAGCTGGGGTGGAGTTCCTGGCTGAGACCTGTGAGTATCTCGGGGGGGGGGGGGAACCTCACTACATTGTAGTTTGAATTAACAGAAGCTTGGGGTGGAGTTCCTGGCTTAGACCTGTGAGTATCTGGGGAAAAAACCTCACTCCATTGTCATTTGAATTCACAGAAGCTGGGGGTGGAGTTAAAGGCTGAGACATGTGAGTATCTGGAAAAACACCTCACTCCATTGTAGTTTGAATTCACAGAAGCTAGGGGTGGAGTTCCTGGCTGAGACTTGTTGGTATCTGGGGTAAAAAAACCTCACTCCATTTGTAGTTTGAGTTCACAGAGGTTGGCTGTGGAGTTCCTGGCTGAGACCTGTGAGTATCTGGAAAAAAAACCTCACACCATTGTAGTTTGAATTGACCGAAGCTGGGGTTGGAGTTCCTGGCTGAGACTTGTGAGTATCTCGGGGGGGGGGGAACCTTACTTCATTGTAGTTTGAATTCACAAAAAGCTTGGGGTGGAGTTCCTGGCTGAGACCTGTGAGTATCTGGAAAAAAAACCTCACTCCATTGTAGTTTGAATTCACAGACGCTGGGGGTGGAGTTCCTGGCTGAGACTTGTTGTTATGTGGGGAAAAAACCTCACTCCATTTGTAGTTTGAGTTCACAGAGACTGGGGGTGGAGTTCCTGGCTGAGACCTCTGAGTATCTGGGGGGAAAAACTCACTCCATTGTGGTTTGAATTCACAGAAGCTGGGGTGGAGTTCCTGGCTGAGACTGGGAGTATCTCGGATAAAAAATCTCACTCCATTGTAGTTTGAATTAACAGAAGCTTGGGGTGGAGTTAAAGGCTGAGACGTGAGTATCTGGGAAAAAAACCTCACTCCATTGTAGTTTGAATTCACATAAGCTAGGGGTGGAGTTCCTGGCTGAGACTTGTTGGTATCTGGGGTAATAAACCTCACTCCATTTGTAGTTTGAGTTCACAGATGTTGGGTGTGGAGTTCCAGGCTGAGACCTGTGACTATCTGGGGAAAAAACCTCACTCCATTGTGGTTTGAATTCACAGAAGCTGGGGTGGAGTTCCTGGCTGAGACTGGGAGTATCTGGGATAAAAAACCTCACTCCATTGTAGTTTGAATTAACAGAAGCTTGGGGTGGAGTTCCTGGCTAGGACCTGTGAGTATCTAGGGGGGGACCTAACTCCATTGTAGTTTGAATTCAAAGAAGCTGGGGGTGGAGTTCCTGGCTGAGACTGGGAGTATCTGGGATAAAAAACCTCACTCCATTGTAGTTTGAATTAACAGAAGCTTGGGGTGGAGTTCCTGGCTACGACTTGTGAGTATCTGGGGGGGGGAACCTTACTCCATTGTAGTTTGAATTCACAGACGCTGGGGGTGGAGTTCCTGGCTGAGACTTGTGAGTATCTGGGGGAAGAAAACCTTACTCCACTGTAGTTTGAATTCAGAGAGACTGGGGGTGGAGTTACTGGCTTAGACCTGTTGGTTTCTGGGGGAAAAAACCTCACTCCATTGTCGTTTGAATTCACAGAAGCTGGGGGTGGAGTTATAGGCTGAGACCTGTGAGTATCTGGGAAAAAAACCTCACTCCATTGTGGTTTGAATTCACAGAAGCTGGGGATGGAGTTCCTTGCTGAGACTTGTGAATATCTGGGAAATATACCTTCCACCATTGTAGTTTGAATTCAAAGAAGCTGGGGGTGGAGTTCTTGGCTGAGACTTGTTGGTATCTGGGGTAAAAAACCTCACTCCATTTGTAGTTTGAGTTCACAGAGGTTGGCTGTGGAGATCCTGGCTGAGACCTGTGAGTATCTGGAAAAAAAACCTCACTCCATTGTAGTTTGAATTCAAAGAAGCTGGGGGTGGAGTTCCTGGCTTAGACCTGTTGGTTTCTGGGGGGAAAAACCTCACTCCATTGTAGTTTGAATTCACAGAAGATGGGGGTGGAGTTAAAGGCTGAGACCTGTGAGTATCTGGGGAAAAAACCTCACTCCATTGTAGTTTGAATTCACGGAAGGTGGGGGTGGAGTTCCTGGCTGAGACCTGTGATTATCTCAGGGGGGGGGGAAACTCACTACATTGTGGTTTGAATTCACAGAAGCTTGGGGTGGAGTTCCTGGCTGAGACCTGTGAGTATCTGGGGAAAAAACCTCACTCCATTGTAGTTTGAATTCACAGAAGCTAGGTGTGGAGTTCCTGGCTGAGACCTGTGAGTATCTGGGGGAAAACCTCACTCCATTGTAGTTTGAATTCACAGAAGCTGGGTGTGGAGTTCCTGGCTGAGACCTGTGATTATCTTGGGGGGGGGGAACCTCACTACATTGTAGTTTAAATTCACAGAAGCTTGGGGTGGAGTTCCTGGCTGAGACTTGTGAGTATATGGGGAAAAAACCTCACTCCATTGTCGTTTGAATTCACAGAAGCTGGGGGTGGAGTTCCTGGCTGAGACCTGTGAGTATCTGGGAAAAAACCTCACTCCATTGTAGTTTGAATTCACAGAAGCTAGGTGTGGAGTTCCTGGCTGAGACCTGTGAGTATCTGGGGAAAAAACCTCACTCCATTGTCATTTGAATTCACAGAAGCTGGGGGTGGAGTTCCTGGCTGAGACCTGTGAGTATCTGGGAAAAAAACCTCACTCCATTGTGGTTTGAATTCACAGAAGCTGGGGATGGAGTTCCTTGCTGAGACTTGTGAATATCTGGGAAATATACCTTCCACCATTGTAGTTTGAATTCAAAGAAGCTGGGGGTGGAGTTCTTGGCTGAGACTTGTTGGTATCTGGGGTAAAACCTCACTCCATTGTAGTTTGAATTCACAGAAGCTGGGTGTGGAGTTCCTGGCTGAGACCTGTGATTATCTTGGTGGGGGGGAACCTTACTACATTGTAGTTTGAATTCACAGAAGCTTGGGGTGGCGTTCCTGGCTGAGACCTGTGAGTATCTGGGAAATAAACCTTCCACCATTGTACTTTGAGTTCACAGAAGCTGGGAGTGGAGTTCCTGGATGAGACTTGTTTGTTATCTGGAGAAAAACTCACTCCATTTGTACTTTGAGTTCGCAGAGACTGGGGGTGGCGTTGCTGTCTGAGACTTGTTGGTATCTGGGGGAAAAAACCTCACTCCATTGTCGTTTGAATTCACAGAAGCTGGGGGTGGACTTCCTGGCTGAGACTTGTGAGTATCTGGGGAAAAAACCTTACTCCATTGTAGTTTGAATTCACAGAAGCTAGGGGTGGAGTTCCTGGCTGAGACTTGTTGGTATCTGGGGTAAAAAACCTCACTCCATTTGTATTTTGAATTAACAGAAGCTTGGGGTGGAGTTCCTGGCTGAGACCTGTGAGTATCTGGGAAAAAACCTCACTCCATTGTGGTTTGAATTCACAGAAGCTTGGGTGGAGTTCCTGGCTGACACTTTTTGGTATCTGGGAAAAAAACCCTCACTCCATTGTAGTTTGAATTCACAGAAGCTAGGGGTGGAGTTCCTGGGTGAGACTTGTTGGTATCTGGGGTAAAAAACCTCACTCCATTTGTATTTTGAATTAACAGAAGCTTGGGGTGGAGTTCCTGGCTGAGACCTGTGAGTATCTGGGGAAAAAAACCTCACTCCATTGTGGTTTGAATTCACAGAGACGGGGGGTGGAGTTCCTGGCTGAGACCTGTGATTATCTGGGGAAAAAACCTCACTCCATTGTGGTTTGAATTCACAGAAGCTGGGGTGGAGTTCCTGGCTGAGACCTGTGAGTATCTCGGGGGGGGGGAACCTCACTACATTGTAGTTTGAATTAACAGAAGCTTGGGGTGGAGTTCCTGGCTTAGACCTGTGAGTATCTGGGGAAAAAACCTCACTCCATTGTCGTTTGAATTCACAGAAGCTGGGTGTGGAGTTAAAGGCTGAGACATGTGAGTATCTGGAAAAACACCTCACTCCATTGTAGTTTGAATTCACAGAAGCTAGGGGTGGAGTTCCTGGCTGAGACTTGTTGGTATCTGGGGTAAAAAAACCTCACTCCATTTGTAGTTTGAGTTCACAGAGGTTGGCTGTGGAGTTCCTGGCTGAGACCTGTGAGTATCTGGAAAAAAAACCTCACACCATTGTAGTTTGAATTGACCGAAGCTGGGGTTGGAGTTCCTGGCTGAGACTTGTGAGTATCTCAGGGGAAAACCTTACTTCATTGTAGTTTGAATTCACAAAAAGCTTGGGGTGGAGTTCCTGGCTGAGACCTGTGAGTATCTGGAAAAAAAACCTCACTCCATTGTAGTTTGAATTCACAGACACTGGGGGTGGAGTTCCTGGCTGAGACTTGTTGTTATGTGGGGAAAAAACCTCACTCCATTTGTAGTTTGAGTTCACAGAGACTGGGGGTGGAGTTCCTGGCTGAGACCTCTGAGTATCTGGGGGGAAAAACTCACTCCATTGTGGTTTGAATTCACAGAAGCTGGGGTGGAGTTCCTGGCTGAGACTGGGAGTATCTCGGATAAAAAATCTCACTCCATTGTAGTTTGAATTAACAGAAGCTTGGGGTGGAGTTAAAGGCTGAGACGTGAGTATCTCGGAAAAAAACCTCACTCCATTGTAGTTTGAATTCACAGAAGCTAGGGGTGGAGTTCCTGGCTGAGACTTGTTGGTATCTGGGGTAAAAAACCTCACTCCATTTGTATTTTGAATTAACAGAAGCTTGGGGTGGAGTTCCTGGCTGAGACCTGTGAGTATCTGGGAAAAAACCTCACTCCATTGTGGTTTGAATTCACAGAAGGTTGGGTGGAGTTCCTGGCTGACACTTTTTGGTATCTGGGAAAAAAACCCTCACTCCATTGTAGTTTGAATTCACAGAAGCTAGGGGTGGAGTTCCTGGCTGAGACTTGTTGGTATCTGGGGTAAAAAACCTCACTCCATTTCTATTTTGAATTAACAGAAGCTTGGGGTGGAGTTCCTGGCTGAGACCTGTGAGTATCTGGGGAAAAAAACCTCACTCCATTGTGGTTTGAATTCACAGAGACGGGGGGTGGAGTTCCTGGCTGAGACCTGTGATTATCTGGGAAAAAAACCTCACTCCATTGTGGTTTGAATTCACAGAAGCTGGGGTGGAGTTCCTGGCTGAGACCTGTGAGTATCTCGGGGGGGGGGGAACCTCACTACATTGTCGTTTGAATTAACAGAAGCTTGGGGTGGAGTTCCTGGCTTAGACCTGTGAGTATCTGGGGAAAAAACCTCACTCCATTGTCATTTGAATTCACAGAAGCTGGGGGTGGAGTTAAAGGCTGAGACATGTGAGTATCTGGAAAAACACCTCACTCCATTGTAGTTTGAATTCACAGAAGCTAGGGGTGGAGTTCCTGGCTGAGACTTGTTGGTATCTGGGGTAAAAAAACCTCACTCCATTTGTAGTTTGAGTTCACAGAGGTTGGCTGTGGAGTTCCTGGCTGAGACCTGTGAGTATCTGGAAAAAAAACCTCACACCATTGTAGTTTGAATTGACCGAAGCTGGGGTTGGAGTTCCTGGCTGAGACTTGTGAGTATCTCGGGGGGGGGGAACCTTACTTCATTGTAGTTTGAATTCACAAAAAGCTTGGGGTGGAGTTCCTGGCTGAGACCTGTGAGTATCTGGAAAAAAAACCTCACTCCATTGTAGTTTGAATTCACAGACGCTGGGGGTGGAGTTCCTGGCTGAGACTTGTTGTTATGTGGGGAAAAAACCTCACTCCATTTGTAGTTTGAGTTCACAGAGACTGGGGGTGGAGTTCCTGGCTGAGACCTCTGAGTATCTGGGGGGAAAAACTCACTCCATTGTGGTTTGAATTCACAGAAGCTGGGGTGGAGTTCCTGGCTGAGACTGGGAGTATCTCGGATAAAAAATCTCACTCCATTGTAGTTTGAATTAACAGAAGCTTGGGGTGGAGTTAAAGGCTGAGACGTGAGTATCTGGGAAAAAAACCTCACTCCATTGTAGTTTGAATTCACATAAGCTAGGGGTGGAGTTCCTGGCTGAGACTTGTTGGTATCTGGGGTAATAAACCTCACTCCATTTGTAGTTTGAGTTCACAGAGGTTGGGTGTGGAGTTCCAGGCTGAGACCTGTGACTATCTGGGGAAAAAACCTCACTCCATTGTGGTTTGAATTCACAGAAGCTGGGGTGGAGTTCCTGGCTGAGACTGGGAGTATCTGGGATAAAAAACCTCACTCCATTGTAGTTTGAATTAACAGAAGCTTGGGGTGGAGTTCCTGGCTAGGACCTGTGAGTATCTAGGGGGGGACCTAACTCCATTGTAGTTTGAATTCAAAGAAGCTGGGGGTGGAGTTCCTGGCTGAGACTGGGAGTATCTGGGATAAAAAACCTCACTCCATTGTAGTTTGAATTAACAGAAGCTTGGGGTGGAGTTCCTGGCTACGACTTGTGAGTATCTGGGGGGGGGAACCTTACTCCATTGTAGTTTGAATTCACAGACGCTGGGGGTGGAGTTCCTGGCTGAGACTTGTGAGTATCTGGGGGAAGAAAACCTTACTCCACTGTAGTTTGAATTCAGAGAGACTGGGGGTGGAGTTCCTTGCTGAGACTTGTGAATATCTGGGAAATATACCTTCCACCATTGTAGTTTGAATTCAAAGAAGCTGGGGGTGGAGTTCTTGGCTGAGACTTGTTGGTATCTGGGGTAAAAAACCTCACTCCATTTGTAGTTTGAGTTCACAGAGGTTGGCTGTGGAGATCCTGGCTGAGACCTGTGAGTATCTGGAAAAAAAACCTCACTCCATTGTAGTTTGAATTCAAAGAAGCTGGGGGTGGAGTTCCTGGCTTAGACCTGTTGGTTTCTGGGGGGAAAAACCTCACTCCATTGTAGTTTGAATTCACAGAAGATGGGGGTGGAGTTAAAGGCTGAGACCTGTGAGTATCTGGGGAAAAAACCTCACTCCATTGTAGTTTGAATTCATGGAAGGTGGGGGTGGAGTTCCTGGCTGAGACCTGTGATTATCTCAGGGGGGGGAAAACTCACTACATTGTGGATTGAATTCACAGAAGCTTGGGGTGGAGTTCCTGGCTGAGACCTGTGAGTATCTGGGGAAAAAACCTCACTCCATTGTAGTTTGAATTCACAGAAGCTAGGGGTGGAGTTCCTGGCTGAGACTTGTTGGTATCTGGGGTAAAAAACCTCACTCCATTTGTATTTTGAATTAACAGAAGCTTGGGGTGGAGTTCCTGGCTGAGACCTGTGAGTATCTGGGGAAAAAAACCTCACTCCATTGTGGTTTGAATTCACAGAGACGGGGGGTGGAGTTCCTGGCTGAGACCTGTGATTATCTGGGAAAAAAACCTCACTCCATTGTGGTTTGAATTCACAGAAGCTAGGGTGGAGTTCCTGGCTGAGACCTGTGAGTATCTCGGGGGGGGGGGGGAACCTCACTACATTGTAGTTTGAATTAACAGAAGCTTGGGGTGGAGTTCCTGGCTTAGACCTGTGAGTATCTGGGGAAAAAACCTCACTCCATTGTCGTTTGAATTCACAGAAGCTGGGGGTGGAGTTAAAGGCTGAGACATGTGAGTATCTGGAAAAACACCTCACTCCATTGTAGTTTGAATTCACAGAAGCTAGGGGTGGAGTTCCTGGCTGAGACTTGTTGGTATCTGGGGTAAAAAAACCTCACTCCATTTGTAGTTTGAGTTCACAGAGGTTGGCTGTGGAGTTCCTGGCTGAGACCTGTGAGTATCTGGAAAAAAAACCTCACACCATTGTAGTTTGAATTGACCGAAGCTGGGGTTGGAGTTCCTGGCTGAGACATGTGAGTATCTCAGGGGAAAACCTTACTTCATTGTAGTTTGAATTCACAAAAAGCTTGGGGTGGAGTTCCTGGCTGAGACCTGTGAGTATCTGGAAAAAAAACCTCACTCCATTGTAGTTTGAATTCACAGACACTGGGGGTGGAGTTCCTGGCTGAGACTTGTTGTTATGTGGGGAAAAAACCTCACTCCATTTGTAGTTTGAGTTCACAGAGACTGGGGGTGGAGTTCCTGGCTTAGACCTGTTGGTTTCTGGGGGAAAAAACCTCACTCCATTGTCGTTTGAATTCACAGAAGCTGGGGGTGGAGTTATAGGCTGAGACCTGTGAGTATCTGGGATAAAAAACCTCACTCCATTGTAGTTTGAATTAACAGAAGCTTGGGGTGGAGTTCCTGGCTACGACTTGTGAGTATCTGGGGGGGGGAACCTTACTCCATTGTAGTTTGAATTCACAGACGCTGGGGGTGGAGTTCCTGGCTGAGACTTGTGAGTATCTGGGGGAAGAAAACCTTACTCCACTGTAGTTTGAATTCAGAGAGACTGGGGGTGGAGTTCCTTGCTGAGACTTGTGAATATCTGGGAAATATACCTTCCACCATTGTAGTTTGAATTCAAAGAAGCTGGGGGTGGAGTTCTTGGCTGAGACTTGTTGGTATCTGGGGTAAAAAACCTCACTCCATTTGTAGTTTGAGTTCACAGAGGTTGGCTGTGGAGATCCTGGCTGAGACCTGTGAGTATCTGGAAAAAAAACCTCACTCCATTGTAGTTTGAATTCAAAGAAGCTGGGGGTGGAGTTCCTGGCTTAGACCTGTTGGTTTCTGGGGGGAAAAACCTCACTCCATTGTAGTTTGAATTCACAGAAGATGGGGGTGGAGTTAAAGGCTGAGACCTGTGAGTATCTGGGGAAAAAACCTCACTCCATTGTAGTTTGAATTCATGGAAGGTGGGGGTGGAGTTCCTGGCTGAGACCTGTGATTATCTCAGGGGGGGGGAAAACTCACTACATTGTGGATTGAATTCACAGAAGCTTGGGGTGGAGTTCCTGGCTGAGACCTGTGAGTATCTGGGGAAAAAACCTCACTCCATTGTAGTTTGAATTCACAGAAGCTAGGGGTGGAGTTCCTGGCTGAGACTTGTTGGTATCTGGGGTAAAAAACCTCACTCCATTTGTATTTTGAATTAACAGAAGCTTGGGGTGGAGTTCCTGGCTGAGACCTGTGAGTATCTGGGGAAAAAAACCTCACTCCATTGTGGTTTGAATTCACAGAGACGGGGGGTGGAGTTCCTGGCTGAGACCTGTGATTATCTGGGAAAAAAACCTCACTCCATTGTGGTTTGAATTCACAGAAGCTGGGGTGGAGTTCCTGGCTGAGACCTGTGAGTATCTCGGGGGGGGGGGGGGAACCTCACTACATTGTAGTTTGAATTAACAGAAGCTTGGGGTGGAGTTCCTGGCTTAGACCTGTGAGTATCTGGGGAAAAAACCTCACTCCATTGTCGTTTGAATTCACAGAAGCTGGGGGTGGAGTTAAAGGCTGAGACATGTGAGTATCTGGAAAAACACCTCACTCCATTGTAGTTTGAATTCACAGAAGCTAGGGGTGGAGTTCCTGGCTGAGACTTGTTGGTATCTGGGGTAAAAAAACCTCACTCCATTTGTAGTTTGAGTTCACAGAGGTTGGCTGTGGAGTTCCTGGCTGAGACCTGTGAGTATCTGGAAAAAAAACCTCACACCATTGTAGTTTGAATTGACCGAAGCTGGGGTTGGAGTTCCTGGCTGAGACATGTGAGTATCTCAGGGGAAAACCTTACTTCATTGTAGTTTGAATTCACAAAAAGCTTGGGGTGGAGTTCCTGGCTGAGACCTGTGAGTATCTGGAAAAAAAACCTCACTCCATTGTAGTTTGAATTCACAGACACTGGGGGTGGAGTTCCTGGCTGAGACTTGTTGTTATGTGGGGAAAAAACCTCACTCCATTTGTAGTTTGAGTTCACAGAGACTGGGGGTGGAGTTCCTGGCTTAGACCTGTTGGTTTCTGGGGGAAAAAACCTCACTCCATTGTCGTTTGAATTCACAGAAGCTGGGGGTGGAGTTATAGGCTGAGACCTGTGAGTATCTGGGAAAAAAACCTCACTCCATTGTGGTTTGAATTCACAGAAGCTGGGGATGGAGTTCCTTGCTGAGACTTGTGAATATCTGGGAAATATACCTTCCACCATTGTAGTTTGAATTCAAAGAAGCTGGGGGTGGAGTTCTTGGCTGAGACTTGTTGGTATCTGGGGTAAAAATCCTCACTCCATTTGTAGTTTGAGTTCACAGAGGTTGGCTGTGGAGATCCTGGCTGAGACCTGTGAGTATCTGGAAAAAAAACCTCACTCCATTGTAGTTTGAATTCAAAGAAGCTGGGGGTGGAGTTCCTGGCTTAGACCTGTTGGTTTCTGGGGGGAAAAACCTCACTCCATTGTAGTTTGAATTCACGGAAGGTGGGGGTGGAGTTCCTGGCTGAGACCTGTGATTATCTCAGGGGGGGGGGGAAACTCACTACATTGTGGTTTGAATTCACAGAAGCTTGGGGTGGAGTTCCTGGCTGAGACCTGTGAGTATCTGGGGAAAAAACCTCACTCCATTGTCGTTTGAATTCACAGAAGCTGGGGGTGGAGTTCCTGGCTGAGACCTGTGAGTATCTGGGAAAAAACCTCACTCCATTGTAGTTTGAATTCACAGAAGCTAGGTGTGGAGTTCCTGGCTGAGACCTGTGAGTATCTGGGGGAAAACCTCACTCCATTGTAGTTTGAATTCACAGAAGCTGGGTGTGGAGTTCCTGGCTGAGACCTGTGATTATCTTGGGGGGGGGGAACCTCACTACATTGTAGTTTAAATTCACAGAAGCTTGGGGTGGAGTTCCTGGCTGAGACTTGTGAGTATCTGGGGAAAAAACCTCACTCCATTGTCGTTTGAATTCACAGAAGCTGGGGGTGGAGTTCCTGGCTGAGACCTGTGAGTATCTGGGAAAAAACCTCACTCCATTGTAGTTTGAATTCACAGAAGCTTGGGATGGAGTTCCTTGCTGAGACTTGTGAATATCTGGGAAATATACCTTCCACTATTGTAGTTTGAATTCAAAGAAGCTGGGGGTGGAGTTCTTGGCTGAGACCTATGAGTATCTGGGGGAAAACCTCACTCCATTGTAGTTTGAATTCACAGAAGCTGGGTGTGGAGTTCCTGGCTGAGACCTGTGATTATCTTGGGGGGGGGGAACCTCACTACATTGTAGTTTGAATTCACAGAAGCTGGGGATGGAGTTCCTTGCTGAGACTTGTGAATATCTGGGAAATATACCTTCCACCATTGTAGTTTGAATTCAAAGAAGCTGGGGGTGGAGTTCTTGGCTGAGACTTGTTGGTATCTGGGGTAAAACCTCACTCCATTGTAGTTTGAATTCACAGAAGCTGGGTGTGGAGTTCCTGGCTGAGACCTGTGATTATCTTGGGGGGGGGGGAACCTCACTACATTGTAGTTTGAATTCACAGAAGCTTGGGGTGGCGTTCCTGGCTTAGACCTGTGAGTATCTGGGAAATAAACCTTCCACCATTGTACTTTGAGTTCACAGAAGCTGGGAGTGGAGTTCCTGGATGAGACTTGTTGGTATCTGGGGAAAAACTCACTCCATTTGTACTTTGAGTTCGCAGAGACTGGGGGTGGCGTTGCTGTCTGAGACTTGTTGGTATCTGGGGGAAAAAACCTCACTCCATTGTAGTTTGAATTGACAGAAGCTGGGGTTGGAGTTCCTGGCTGAGACTTGTGAGTATCTCAGGGGAAAACCTTACTTCATTGTAGTTTGAATTCACAAAAAGCTTGGGGTGGAGTTCCTGGCTGAGACCTGTTGGTATCTGGAAAAAAAACCTCACTCCATTGTAGTTTGAATTCACAGACGCTGGGGGTGTAGTTCATGGCTGAGACTTGTTGTTATGTGGGGAAAAAACCTCACTCCATTTGTAGTTTGAGTTCACAGAGGTTGGGGGTGGAGTTCCGGGCTGAGACCTCTGAGTATCTGGGGGGAAAAACACACTCCATTGTGGTTTGAATTCACAGAGACTGGGGGTGGAGTTCCTGGCTGAGACTTGTGAGTATCTGGGAAATAAACCTTCCACCATTGTACTTTGAGTTCACAGAAGCTGGGAGTGGAGTTCCTGGATGAGACTTGTTGGTATCTGGGGAAAAACTCACTCCATTTGTACTTTGAGTTCGCAGAGACTGGGGGTGGCGTTGCTGTCTGAGACTTGTTGGTATCTGGGGGAAAAAACCTCACTCCATTGTAGTTTGAATTGACAGAAGCTGGGGTTGGAGTTCCTGGCTGAGACTTGTGAGTATCTCAGGGGAAAACCTTACTTCATTGTAGTTTGAATTCACAAAAAGCTTGGGGTGGAGTTCCTGGCTGAGACCTGTTGGTATCTGGAAAAAAAACCTCACTCCATTGTAGTTTGAATTCACAGACGCTGGGGGTGTAGTTCATGGCTGAGACTTGTTGTTATGTGGGGAAAAAACCTCACTCCATTTGTAGTTTGAGTTCACAGAGGTTGGGGGTGGAGTTCCGGGCTGAGACCTCTGAGTATCTGGGGGGAAAAACACACTCCATTGTGGTTTGAATTCACAGAGACTGGGGGTGGAGTTCCTGGCTGAGACTTGTGAGTATCTGGGGGAAAAAACTCACTCCATTGTAGTTTGAATTCAAAGAAGCTGGGGGTGGAGTTCCTGGCTGAGACTTGTGAATATCTGGGGGGGGGGGAACTTCCACCATTGTAGTTTGAATTCACAGTGACTGGGGGTGGAGTTCCTGCCTGAGATCTGTGAGTATCTGGGATAAAAAACGTCACTCCATTGTAGTTTGAATTCACAGAAGCTGGGGGTGGAGTTCCTGGCTCAGACTTGTTCGTATCTTGGGGAAAAACTCAATCCATTGTAGTTTGAATTCACAGAGGTTGGGGGTGGAGTTCCGGGCTGAGACCTGTGAGTATCTGGCGGAAAAAACATCACTCTATTGTAGTTCGAATTCACAGAAGCTGGGGGTGGAGTTCCTGGTTGACACCTGTGAGTATCTGGGGAAAAAACATCACTCCATTGTAGTTTGAATTCACAGAAGCTGGGGGTGGAGTTCCTGGCTGAGACTTGTTGCTATCTGGGGAAAAAACTCACTCCATTGTAGTTTGAATTCATAGAAGCTGGGGGTGGAGTTCCTGGCTGAGACCTGTGAGTATCTGGGAAAAAAATGTCACTTCATTGTAGTTTGAATTCACAGAAGCTGGGGTGGAGTTCCTGGCTGAGACCTGTGAGTATCTGGGATAAAAAACGTCACTCCATTGTAGTTTGAATTAACAGAAGCTTGGGGTGGAGTTCCTGGCTGAGACCTGTGAGTATCTGGGGAAAAAACGTCACTCCATTGTAGTTTGAATTCACAGAAGCTGGGGGTGGAGTTCCTGGCTGAGACCTGTGAGTATCTGGGAAAAAACCTCACTCCATTGTGGTTTGAATTCACAGAGACTGGGGGTGGAGTTCCTGGCTTAGACCTGTTGGTTTCTGGGGGAAAACACCTCACTCCATTGTAGTTTGAGATCACAGAGGCTGGGGGTGGAGTTCCTGGCTGAGACCTGTGAGTATCTGGGGAAAAAACCTCACTCCATTGTAGTTTGAATTCACAGAAGCTAGGGGTGGAGTTCCTGGCTGAGATTTGTTGGTATCTGGGGTAAAAAACCTCACTCCATTTGTAGTTTGAGTTCACAGACGCTGGGGGTGGAGTTCCTGGCTGAGACTTGTTGTTATCTGGAGAAAAAACCTCACTCCATTGTGGTTTGAATTCACAGAGACTGGGGGGTGGAGTTCCTGGCTGAGACCTGTGAGTATCTAGGGAAAAAACCGCACTCCATTGTCGTTTGAATTCACAGAAGCTAGGTGTGGAGTTCCTGGCTGAGACCTGTGAGTATCTGGGGGAAAACCTCACTCCATTGTAGTTTGAATTCACAGAAGCTGGGTGTGGAGTTCCTGGCTGAGACCTGTGATTATCTTGGGGGGGGAACCTCACTACATTGTAGTTTGAATTCACAGAAGCTTGGGGTGGAGTTCCTGGCTGAGACCTGTGAGTATCTGGGGAAAAAACCTCACTCCATTGTCGTTTGAATTCACAGAAGCTGGGGGTGGAGTTCCTGGCTGAGACCTGTGAGTATCTGGGAAAAAACCTCACTCCATTGTAGTTTGAATTCACAGAAGCTAGGTGTGGAGTTCCTGGCTGAGACCTGTGAGTATCTGGGGAAAAACCTCACTCCATTGTAGTTTGAATTCACAGAAGCTGGGTGTGGAGTTCCTGGCTGAGACCTGTGATTATCTTGGGGGGGGAACCTCACTACATTGTAGTTTGAATTCACAGAAGCTAGGGGTGGAGTTCCTGGCTCACACTTTTTGGTATCTGGGAAAAAAAACCTCACTCCATTGTGGTTTGAATTCACAGAAGCTGGGGTGGAGTTCCTGGCTGAGACTGGGAGTATCTGGGATAAAAAACCTCACTCCATTGTAGTTTGAATTAACAGAAGCTTGGGGTGGAGTTCCTGGCTACGACTTGTGAGTATCTGGGGGGGGGGGAACCTTACTCCATTGTAGTTTGAATTCACAGACGCTGGGGGTGGAGTTCCTGGCTGAGACTTGTGAGTATCTGGGGGAAGAAAACCTTACTCCACTGTAGTTTGAATTCAGAGAGACTGGGGGTGGAGTTCCTGGCTTAGACCTGTTGGTTTCTGGGGGAAAAAACCTCACTCCATTGAAGTTTGAATTCACAGAAGATGGGGGTGGAGTTATAGGCTGAGACCTGTGAGTATCTGGGGAAAAATCCTCACTCCATTGTGGTTTGAATTCACAGAAGCTGGGGATGGAGTTCCTTGCTGAGACTTGTGAATATCTGGGAAATATACCTTCCACCATTGTAGTTTGAATTCAAAGAAGCTGGGGGTGGAGTTCTTGGCTGAGACTTGTTGGTATCTGGGGTAAAAAACCTCACTCCATTTGTAGTTTGAGTTCACAGAGGTTGGCTGTGGAGATCCTGGCTGAGACCTGTGAGTATCTGGAAAAAAAACCTCACTCCATTGTAGTTTGAATTCAAAGAAGCTGGGGGTGGAGTTCCTGGCTTAGACCTGTTGGTTTCTGGGGGGAAAAACCTCACTCCATTGTAGTTTGAATTCACAGAAGATGGGGGTGGAGTTAAAGGCTGAGACCTGTGAGTATCTGGGGAAAAAACCTCACTCCATTGTAGTTTGAATTCACGGAAGGTGGGGGTGGAGTTCCTGGCTGAGACCTGTGATTATCTCAGGGGGGGGGAACCTCACTACATTGTGGTTTGAATTCACAGAAGCTTGGGGTGGAGTTCCTGGCTGAGACCTGTGAGTATCTGGGGAAAAAACCTCACTCCATTGTCATTTGAATTCACAGAAGCTGGGGGTGGAGTTCCTGGCTGAGACCTGTGAGTATCTGGGAAAAAACCTCACTCCATTGTAGTTTGAATTCACAGAAGCTAGGTGTGGAGTTCCTGGCTGAGACCTATGAGTATCTGGGGGAAAACCTCACTCCATTGTAGTTTGAATTCACAGAAGCTGGGTGTGGAGTTCCTGGCTGAGACCTGTGATTATCTTGGGGGGGGGGAACCTCACTACATTGTAGTTTGAATTCACAGAAGCTGGGGATGGAGTTCCTTGCTGAGACTTGTGAATATCTGGGAAATATACCTTCCACCATTGTAGTTTGAATTCAAAGAAGCTGGGGGTGGAGTTCTTGGCTGAGACTTGTTGGTATCTGGGGTAAAACCTCACTCCATTGTAGTTTGAATTCACAGAAGCTGGGTGTGGAGTTCCTGGCTGAGACCTGTGATTATCTTGGGGGGGGGAACCTCACTACATTGTAGTTTGAATTCACAGAAGCTTGGGGTGGCGTTCCTGGCTTAGACCTGTGAGTATCTGGGAAATAAACCTTCCACCATTGTACTTTGAGTTCACAGAAGCTGGGAGTGGAGTTCCTGGATGAGACTTGTTGGTATCTGGGGAAAAACTCACTCCATTTGTACTTTGAGTTCGCAGAGACTGGGGGTGGCGTTGCTGTCTGAGACTTGTTGGTATCTGGGGGAAAAAACCTCACTCCATTGTAGTTTGAATTGACAGAAGCTGGGGTTGGAGTTCCTGGCTGAGACTTGTGAGTATCTCAGGGGAAAACCTTACTTCATTGTAGTTTGAATTCACAAAAAGCTTGGGGTGGAGTTCCTGGCTGAGACCTGTTGGTATCTGGAAAAAAAACCTCACTCCATTGTAGTTTGAATTCACAGACGCTGGGGGTGTAGTTCATGGCTGAGACTTGTTGTTATGTGGGGAAAAAACCTCACTCCATTTGTAGTTTGAGTTCACAGAGGTTGGGGGTGGAGTTCCGGGCTGAGACCTCTGAGTATCTGGGGGGAAAAACACACTCCATTGTGGTTTGAATTCACAGAGACTGGGGGTGGAGTTCCTGGCTGAGACTTGTGAGTATCTGGGGGAAAAAACTCACTCCATTGTAGTTTGAATTCAAAGAAGCTGGGGGTGGAGTTCCTGGCTGAGACTTGTGAATATCTGGGGGGGGGGGAACTTCCACCATTGTAGTTTAAATTCACAGTGACTGGGGGTGGAGTTCCTGCCTGAGATCTGTGAGTATCTGGGATAAAAAACGTCACTCCATTGTAGTTTGAATTCACAGAAGCTGGGGGTGGAGTTCCTGGCTCAGACTTGTTCGTATCTTGGGGAAAAACTCAATCCATTGTAGTTTGAATTCACAGAGGTTGGGGGTGGAGTTCCGGGCTGAGACCTGTGAGTATCTGGCGGAAAAAACATCACTCTATTGTAGTTCGAATTCACAGAAGCTGGGGGTGGAGTTCCTGGTTGACACCTGTGAGTATCTGGGGAAAAAAACATCACTCCATTGTAGTTTGAATTCACAGAAGCTGGGGGTGGAGTTCCTGGCTGAGACTTGTTGGTATCTGGGGAAAAAACTCACTCCATTGTAGTTTGAATTCATAGAAGCTGGGGGTGGAGTTCCTGGCTGAGACCTGTGAGTATCTGGGAAAAAAATGTCACTTCATTGTAGTTTGAATTCACAGAAGCTGGGGTGGAGTTCCTGGCTGAGACCTGTGAGTATCTGGGATAAAAAACGTCACTCCATTGTAGTTTGAATTAACAGAAGCTTGGGGTGGAGTTCCTGGCTGAGACCTGTGAGTATCTGGGGAAAAAACGTCACTCCATTGTAGTTTGAATTCACAGAAGCTGGGGGTGGAGTTCCTGGCTGAGACCTGTGAGTATCTGGGAAAAAACCTCACTCCATTGTGGTTTGAATTCACAGAGACTGGGGGTGGAGTTCCTGGCTGAGACTTGTTGGTATCTGGGGTAAAAAACCTCACTCCATTTGTAGTTTGAGTTCACAGACGCTGGGGGTGGAGTTCCTGGCTGAGACTTGTTGTTATCTGGGGAAAAAACCTCACTCCATTGTGGTTTGAATTCACAGAGACTGGGGGGTGGAGTTCCTGGCTGAGACCTGTGAGTATCTGGGGAAAAAACCGCACTCCATTGTCGTTTGAATTAACAGAAGCTAGGTGTGGAGTTCCTGGCTGAGACCTGTGAGTATCTGGGGGAAAACCTCACTCCATTGTAGTTTGAATTCACAGAAGCTGGGTGTGGAGTTCCTGGCTGAGACCTGTGATTATCTTGGGGGGGGAACCTCACTACATTGTAGTTTGAATTCACAGAAGCTTGGGGTGGAGTTCCTGGCTGAGACCTGTGAGTATCTGGGGAAAAAACCTCACTCCATTGTCGTTTGAATTCACAGAAGCTGGGGGTGAAGTTCCTGGCTGAGACCTGTGAGTATCTGGGAAAAAACCTCACTCCATTGTAGTTTGAATTCACAGAAGCTAGGTGTGGAGTTCCTGGCTGAGACCTGTGAGTATCTGGGGAAAAACCTCACTCCATTGTAGTTTGAATTCACAGAAGCTGGGTGTGGAGTTCCTGGCTGAGACCTGTGATTATCTTGGGGGGGGAACCTCACTACATTGTAGTTTGAATTCACAGAAGCTAGGGGTGGAGTTCCTGGCTCACACTTTTTGGTATCTGGGAAAAAAAACCTCACTCCATTGTGGTTTGAATTCACAGAAGCTGGGGTGGAGTTCCTGGCTGAGACTGGGAGTATCTGGGATAAAAAACCTCACTCCATTGTAGTTTGAATTAACAGAAGCTTGGGGTGGAGTTCCTGGCTACGACTTGTGAGTATCTGGGGGGGGGGGAACCTTACTCCATTGTAGTTTGAATTCACAGACGCTGGGGGTGGAGTTACTGGCTGAGACTTGTGAGTATCTGGGGGAAGAAAACCTTACTCCACTGTAGTTTGAATTCAGAGAGACTGGGGGTGGAGTTCCTGGCTTAGACCTGTTGGTTTCTGGGGGAAAAAACCTCACTCCATTGAAGTTTGAATTCACAGAAGATGGGGGTGGAGTTATAGGCTGAGACCTGTGAGTATCTGGGAAAAAAACCTCACTCCATTGTGGTTTGAATTCACAGAAGCTGGGGATGGAGTTCCTTGCTGAGACTTGTGAATATCTGGGAAATATACCTTCCACCATTGTAGTTTGAATTCAAAGAAGCTGGGGGTGGAGTTCTTGGCTGAGACTTGTTGGTATCTGGGGTAAAAAACCTCACTCCATTTGTAGTTTGAGTTCACAGAGGTTGGCTGTGGAGATCCTGGCTGAGACCTGTGAGTATCTGGAAAAAAAACCTCACTCCATTGTAGTTTGAATTCAAAGAAGCTGGGGGTGGAGTTCCTGGCTTAGACCTGTTGGTTTCTGGGGGGAAAAACCACACTCCATTGTAGTTTGAATTCACAGAAGATGGGGGTGGAGTTAAAGGCTGAGACCTGTGAGTATCTGGGGAAAAAACCTCACTCCATTGTAGTTTGAATTCACGGAAGGTGGGGGTGGAGTTCCTGGCTGAGACCTGTGATTATCTCAGGGGGGGGGAACCTCACTACATTGTGGTTTGAATTCACAGAAGCTTGGGGTGGAGTTCCTGGCTGAGACCTGTGAGTATCTGGGGAAAAAACCTCACTCCATTGTCGTTTGAATTCACAGAAGCTGGGGGTGGAGTTCCTGGCTGAGACCTGTGAGTATCTGGGAAAAAACCTCACTCCATTGTAGTTTGAATTCACAGAAGCTAGGTGTGGAGTTCCTGGCTGAGACCTATGAGTATCTGGGGGAAAACCTCACTCCATTGTAGTTTGAATTCACAGAAGCTGGGTGTGGAGTTCCTGGCTGAGACCTGTGATTATCTTGGGGGGGGGGGGGAACCTCACTACATTGTAGTTTGAATTCACAGAAGTTTGGGGTGGAGTTCCTGGCTGAGACTTGTGAGTATCTGGGGAAAAAACCTCACTCCATTGTCGTTTGAATTCACAGAAGCTAGGTGTGGAGTTCCTGGCTGAGACCTGTGAGTATCTGGGGAAAAAACCTCACTCCATTGTCGTTTGAATTCACAGAAGCTGGGGGTGGAGTTCCTGGCTGAGACCTGTGAGTATCTGGGAAAAAACCTCACTCCATTGTAGTTTGAATTCACAGAAGCTAGGTGTGGAGTTCCTGGCTGAGACCTATGAGTATCTGGGGGAAAACCTCACTCCATTGTAGTTTGAATTCACAGAAGCTGGGTGTGGAGTTCCTGGCTGAGACCTGTGAGTATCTGGGGAAAAAACCTCACTCCATTGTCGTTTGAATTCACAGAAGCTGGGGGTGGAGTTCCTGGCTGAGACCTGTGAGTATCTGGGAAAAAACCTCACTCCATTGTAGTTTGAATTCACAGAAGCTGGGTGTGGAGTTCCTGGCTGAGACCTGTGAGTATCTGGGAAAAAACCTCACTCCATTGTAGTTTGAATTCACAGAAGCTAGGTGTGGAGTTCCTGGCTGAGACCTATGAGTATCTGGGGGAAAACCTCACTCCATTGTAGTTTGAATTCACAGAAGCTGGGTGTGGAGTTCCTGGCTGAGACCTGTGATTATCTTGGGGGGGGGGGAACCTCACTACATTGTAGTTTGAATTCACAGAAGTTTGGGGTGGAGTTCCTGGCTGAGACTTGTGAGTATCTGGGGAAAAAACCTCACTCCATTGTCGTTTGAATTCACAGAAGCTAGGTGTGGAGTTCCTGGCTGAGACCTGTGAGTATCTGGGGAAAAAACCTCACTCCATTGTCGTTTGAATTCACAGAAGCTGGGGGTGGAGTTCCTGGCTGAGACCTGTGAGTATCTGGGAAAAAACCTCACTCCATTGTAGTTTGAATTCACAGAAGCTAGGTGTGGAGTTCCTGGCTGAGACTTGTGAGTATCTGGGGAAAAAACCTCACTCCATTGTCGTTTGAATTCACAGAAGCTGGGGATGGAGTTCCTTGCTGAGACTTGTGAATATCTGGGAAATATACCTTCCACCATTGTAGTTTGAATTCAAAGAAGCTGGGGGTGGAGTTCTTGGCTGAGACTTGTTGGTATCTGGGGTAAAACCTCACTCCATTGTAGTTTGAATTCACGGAAGGTGGTGGTGGAGTTCCTGGCTGAGACCTGTGAGTATCTGGGGAAAAAACCTCACTCCATTGTCGTTTGAATTCACAGAAGCTAGGTGTGGAGTTCCTGGCTGAGACCTGTGAGTATCTGGGGAAAAAACCTCACTCCATTGTCGTTTGAATTCACAGAAGCTGGGGGTGGAGTTCCTGGCTGAGACCTGTGAGTATCTGGGAAAAAACCTCACTCCATTGTCGTTTGAATTCACAGAAGCTAGGTGTGGAGTTCCTGGCTGAGACCTGTGAGTATCTGGGGGAAAACCTCACTCCATTGTAGTTTGAATTCACAGAAGCTGGGTGTGGAGTTCCTGGCTGAGACCTGTGATTATCTTGGGGGGGGGGGGGAACCTCACTACATTGTAGTTTGAATTCACAGAAGTTTGGGGTGGAGTTCCTGGCTGAGACTTGTGAGTATCTGGGGAAAAACCTCACTCCATTGTCGTTTGAATTCACAGAAGCTGGGGATGGAGTTCCTTGCTGAGACTTGTGAATATCTGGGAAATATACCTTCCACCATTGTAGTTTGAATTCAAAGAAGCTGGGGGTGGAGTTCTTGGCTGAGACTTGTTGGTATCTGGGGTAAAACCTCACTCCATTGTAGTTTGAATTCACAGAAGCTGGGTGTGGAGTTCCTGGCTGAGACCTGTGATTATCTTGGGGGGGGGGGGGAACCTCACTACATTGTAGTTTGAATTCACAGAAGCTTGGGGTGGCGTTCCTGGCTTAGACCTGTGAGTATCTGGGAAATAAACCTTCCACCATTGTACTTTGAGTTCACAGAAGCTGGGAGTGGAGTTCCTGGATGAGACTTGTTGGTATCTGGGGAAAAACTCACTCCATTTGTACTTTGAGTTCGCAGAGACTGGGGGTGGCGTTGCTGTCTGAGACTTGTTGGTATCTGGGGGAAAAAACCTCACTCCATTGTAGTTTGAATTGACAGAAGCTGGGGTTGGAGTTCCTGGCTGAGACTTGTGAGTATCTCAGGGGAAAACCTTACTTCATTGTAGTTTGAATTCACAAAAAGCTTGGGGTGGAGTTCCTGGCTGAGACCTGTTGGTATCTGGAAAAAAAAACCTCACTCCATTGTAGTTTGAATTCACAGACGCTGGGGGTGTAGTTCATGGCTGAGACTTGTTGTTATGTGGGGAAAAAACCTCACTCCATTTGTAGTTTGAGTTCACAGAGGTTGGGGGTGGAGTTCCGGGCTGAGACCTCTGAGTATCTGGGGGGAAAAACACACTCCATTGTGGTTTGAATTCACAGAGACTGGGGGTGGAGTTCCTGGCTGAGACTTGTGAGTATCTGGGGGAAAAAACTCACTCCATTGTAGTTTGAATTCAAAGAAGCTGGGGGTGGAGTTCCTGGCTGAGACTTGTGAATATCTGGGGGGGGGGGAACTTCCACCATTGTAGTTTGAATTCACAGTGACTGGGGGTGGAGTTCCTGCCTGAGATCTGTGAGTATCTGGGATAAAAAACGTCACTCCATTGTAGTTTGAATTCACAGAAGCTGGGGGTGGAGTTCCTGGCTCAGACTTGTTCGTATCTTGGGGAAAAACTCAATCCATTGTAGTTTGAATTCACAGAGGTTGGGGGTGGAGTTCCGGGCTGAGACCTGTGAGTATCTGGCGGAAAAAACATCACTCTATTGTAGTTCGAATTCACAGAAGCTGGGGGTGGAGTTCCTGGTTGACACCTGTGAGTATCTGGGGAAAAAACATCACTCCATTGTAGTTTGAATTCACAGAAGCTGGGGGTGGAGTTCCTGGCTGAGACTTGTTGGTATCTGGGGAAAAAACTCACTCCATTGTAGTTTGAATTCATAGAAGCTGGGGGTGGAGTTCCTGGCTGAGACCTGTGAGTTTCTGGGAAAAAAATGTCACTTCATTGTAGTTTGAATTCACAGAAGCTGGGGTGGAGTTCCTGGCTGAGACCTGTGAGTATCTGGGATAAAAAACGTCACTCCATTGTAGTTTGAATTAACAGAAGCTTGGGGTGGAGTTCCTGGCTGAGACCTGTGAGTATCTGGGGAAAAAACGTCACTCCATTGTAGTTTGAATTCACAGAAGCTGGGGGTGGAGTTCCTGGCTGAGACCTGTGAGTATCTGGGAAAAAACCTCACTCCATTGTGGTTTGAATTCACAGAGACTGGGGGTGGAGTTCCTGGCTTAGACCTGTTGGTTTCTGGGGGAAAACACCTCACTCCATTGTAGTTTGAGATCACAGAGGCTGGGTGTGGAGTTCCTGACTGAGACCTGTGATTATCTTTGGGGGGGAACCTCACTACATTGTAGTTTGAATTCACAGAAGCTAGGGGTGGAGTTCCTGGCTCACACTTTTTGGTATCTGGGAAAAAAAACCTCACTCCATTGTGGTTTGAATTCACAGAAGCTGGGGTGGAGTTCCTGGCTGAGACTGGGAGTATCTGGGATAAAAAACCTCACTCCATTGTAGTTTGAATTCACAGAAGCTGGGGTGGAGTTCCTGGCTGAGACTGGGAGTATCTGGGATAAAAAACCTCACTCCATTGTAGTTTGAATTAACAGAAGCTTGGGGTGGAGTTCCTGGCTACGACTTGTGAGTATCTGGGGGGGGGGAACCTTACTCCATTGTAGTTTGAATTCACAGACGCTGGGGGTGGAGTTCCTGGCTGAGACTTGTGAGTATCTGGGGGAAGAAAACCTTACTCCACTGTAGTTTGAATTCAGAGAGACTGGGGGTGGAGTTCCTGGCTTAGACCTGTTGGTTTCTGGGGGAAAAAACCTCACTCCATTGAAGTTTGAATTCACAGAAGATGGGGGTGGAGTTATAGGCTGAGACCTGTGAGTATCTGGGAAAAAAACCTCACTCCATTGTGGTTTGAATTCACAGAAGCTGGGGATGGAGTTCCTTGCTGAGACTTGTGAATATCTGGGAAATATACCTTCCACCATTGTAGTTTGAATTCAAAGAAGCTGGGGGTGGAGTTCTTGGCTGAGACTTGTTGGTATCTGGGGTAAAAAACCTCACTCCATTTGTAGTTTGAGTTCACAGAGGTTGGCTGTGGAGATCCTGGCTGAGACCTGTGAGTATCTGGAAAAAAAACCTCACTCCATTGTAGTTGGAATACACAGAAGATGGGGGTGGAGTTAAAGGCTGAGACCTGTGAGTATCTGGGGAAAAAACCTCACTCCATTGTAGTTTGAATTCACGGAAGGTGGGGGTGGAGTTCCTGGCTGAGACCTGTGATTATCTCAGGGGGGGGGAACCTCACTACATTGTGGTTTGAATTCACAGAAGCTTGGGGTGGAGTTCCTGGCTGAGACCTGTGAGTATCTGGGGAAAAAACCTCACTCCATTGTCGTTTGAATTCACAGAAGCTGGGGGTGGAGTTCCTGGCTGAGACCTGTGAGTATCTGGGAAAAAACCTCACTCCATTGTAGTTTGAATTCACAGAAGCTAGGTGTGGAGTTCCTGGCTGAGACCTATGAGTATCTGGGGGAAAACCTCACTCCATTGTAGTTTGAATTCACAGAAGCTGGGTGTGGAGTTCCTGGCTGAGACCTGTGATTATCTTGGGGGGGGGGGGAACCTTACTACATTGTAGTTTGAATTCACAGAAGTTTGGGGTGGAGTTCCTGGCTGAGACTTGTGAGTATCTGGGGAAAAAACCTCACTCCATTGTCGTTTGAATTCACAGAAGCTAGGTGTGGAGTTCCTGTCTGAGACCTGTGAGTATCTGGGGAAAAAACCTCACTCCATTGTCATTTGAATTCACAGAAGCTGGGGGTGGAGTTCCTGGCTGAGACCTGTGAGTATCTGGGAAAAAAACCTCACTCCATTGTGGTTTGAATTCACAGAAGCTGGGGATGGAGTTCCTTGCTGAGACTGTGAATTTCTGGGAAATATACCTTCCACCATTGTAGTTTGAATTCAAAGAAGCTGGGGGTGGAGTTCTTGGCTGAGACTTGTTGGTATCTGGGGTAAAACCTCACTCCATTGTAGTTTGAATTCACAGAAGCTGGGTGTGGAGTTCCTGGCTGAGACCTGTGATTATCTTGGGGGGGGAACCTCACTACATTGTAGTTTGAATTCACAGAAGCTTGGGGTGGCGTTCCTGGCTTAGACCTGTGAGTATCTGGGAAATAAACCTTCCACCATTGTACTTTGAGTTCACAGAAGCTGGGAGTGGAGTTCCTGGATGAGACTTGTTGGTATCTGGGGAAAAACTCACTCCATTTGTACTTTGAGTTCGCAGAGACTGGGGGTGGTGTTGCTGTCTGAGACTTGTTGGTATCTGGGGTAAAAAACCTCACTCCATTGTAGTTTGAATTGACAGAAGCTGGGGTTGGAGTTCCTGGCTGAGACTTGTGAGTATCTCAGGGGAAAACCTTACTTCATTGTAGTTTGAATTCACAAAAAGCTTGGGGTGGAGTTCCTGGCTGAGACCTGTTGGTATCTGGGGGGAAAAACGTCACTCCATTGTCGTTTGAATTCAGAGAAGCTGGGGGTGAAGTTCCTGGCTGAGACCTGTGAGTATCTGGGGAAAAAACCTCACTCCATTGTCGTTTGAATTCACAGAAGCTGGGGGTGAAGTTCCTGGCTGAGACCTGTGAGTATCTGGGAAAAAACCTCACTCCATTGTAGTTTGAATTCACAGAAGCTAGGTGTGGAGTTCCTGGCTGAGACCTGTGAGTATCTGGGGAAAAACCTCACTCCATTGTAGTTTGAATTCACAGAAGCTGGGTGTGGAGTTCCTGGCTGAGACCTGTGATTATCTTGGGGGGGGAACCTCACTACATTGTAGTTTGAATTCACAGAAGCTAGGGGTGGAGTTCCTGGCTCACACTTTTTGGTACCTGGGAAAAAAAACCTCACTCCATTGTGGTTTGAATTCACAGAAGCTGGGGTGGAGTTCCTGGCTGAGACTGGGAGTATCTGGGATAAAAAACCTCACTCCATTGTAGTTTGAATTAACAGAAGCTTGGGGTGGAGTTCCTGGCTACGACTTGTGAGTATCTGGGGGGGGGAACCTTACTCCATTGTAGTTTGAATTCACAGACGCTGGGGGTGGAGTTACTGGCTGAGACTTGTGAGTATCTGGGGGAAGAAAACCTTACTCCACTGTAGTTTGAATTCAGAGAGACTGGGGGTGGAGTTCCTGGCTTAGACCTGTTGGTTTCTGGGGGAAAAAACCTCACTCCATTGAAGTTTGAATTCACAGAAGATGGGGGTGGAGTTATAGGCTGAGACCTGTGAGTATCTGGGAAAAAAACCTCACTCCATTGTGGTTTGAATTCACAGAAGCTGGGGATGGAGTTCCTTGCTGAGACTTGTGAATATCTGGGAAATATACCTTCCACCATTGTAGTTTGAATTCAAAGAAGCTGGGGGTGGAGTTCTTGGCTGAGACTTGTTGGTATCTGGGGTAAAAAACCTCACTCCATTTGTAGTTTGAGTTCACAGAGGTTGGCTGTGGAGATCCTGGCTGAGACCTGTGAGTATCTGGAAAAAAAACCTCACTCCATTGTAGTTTGAATTCAAAGAAGCTGGGGGTGGAGTTCCTGGCTTAGACCTGTTGGTTTCTGGGGGGAAAAACCACACTCCATTGTAGTTTGAATTCACAGAAGATGGGGGTGGAGTTAAAGGCTGAGACCTGTGAGTATCTGGGGAAAAAACCTCACTCCATTGTAGTTTGAATTCACGGAAGGTGGGGGTGGAGTTCCTGGCTGAGACCTGTGATTATCTCAGGGGGGGGGAACCTCACTACATTGTGGTTTGAATTCACAGAAGCTTGGGGTGGAGTTCCTGGCTGAGACCTGTGAGTATCTGGGGAAAAAACCTCACTCCATTGTCGTTTGAATTCACAGAAGCTGGGGGTGGAGTTCCTGGCTGAGACCTGTGAGTATCTGGGAAAAAACCTCACTCCATTGTAGTTTGAATTCACAGAAGCTAGGTGTGGAGTTCCTGGCTGAGACCTATGAGTATCTGGGGGAAAACCTCACTCCATTGTAGTTTGAATTCACAGAAGCTGGGTGTGGAGTTCCTGGCTGAGACCTGTGATTATCTTGGGGGGGGGGGAACCTCACTACATTGTAGTTTGAATTCACAGAAGTTTGGGGTGGAGTTCCTGGCTGAGACTTGTGAGTATCTGGGGAAAAAACCTCACTCCATTGTCGTTTGAATTCACAGAAGCTAGGTGTGGAGTTCCTGGCTGAGACCTGTGAGTATCTGGGGAAAAAACCTCACTCCATTGTCGTTTGAATTCACAGAAGCTGGGGGTGGAGTTCCTGGCTGAGACCTGTGAGTATCTGGGAAAAAACCTCACTCCATTGTAGTTTGAATTCACAGAAGCTAGGTGTGGAGTTCCTGGCTGAGACCTATGAGTATCTGGGGGAAAACCTCACTCCATTGTAGTTTGAATTCACAGAAGCTGGGTGTGGAGTTCCTGGCTGAGACCTGTGAGTATCTGGGGAAAAAACCTCACTCCATTGTCGTTTGAATTCACAGAAGCTGGGGGTGGAGTTCCTGGCTGAGACCTGTGAGTATCTGGGAAAAAACCTCACTCCATTGTAGTTTGAATTCACAGAAGCTAGGTGTGGAGTTCCTGGCTGAGACCTGTGAGTATCTGGGAAAAAACCTCACTCCATTGTAGTTTGAATTCACAGAAGCTAGGTGTGGAGTTCCTGGCTGAGACCTATGAGTATCTGGGGGAAAACCTCACTCCATTGTAGTTTGAATTCACAGAAGCTGGGTGTGGAGTTCCTGGCTGAGACCTGTGATTATCTTGGGGGGGGGGGGAACCTCACTACATTGTAGTTTGAATTCACAGAAGTTTGGGGTGGAGTTCCTGGCTGAGACTTGTGAGTATCTGGGGAAAAAACCTCACTCCATTGTCGTTTGAATTCACAGAAGCTAGGTGTGGAGTTCCTGGCTGAGACCTGTGAGTATCTGGGGAAAAAACCTCACTCCATTGTCGTTTGAATTCACAGAAGCTGGGGGTGGAGTTCCTGGCTGAGACCTGTGAGTATCTGGGAAAAAACCTCACTCCATTGTAGTTTGAATTCACAGAAGCTAGGTGTGGAGTTCCTGGCTGAGACTTGTGAGTATCTGGGGAAAAAACCTCACTCCATTGTCGTTTGAATTCACAGAAGCTGGGGATGGAGTTCCTTGCTGAGACTTGTGAATATCTGGGAAATATACCTTCCACCATTGTAGTTTGAATTCAAAGAAGCTGGGGGTGGAGTTCTTGGCTGAGACTTGTTGGTATCTGGGGTAAAACCTCACTCCATTGTAGTTTGAATTCACGGAAGGTGGTGGTGGAGTTCCTGGCTGAGACCTGTGAGTATCTGGGGAAAAAACCTCACTCCATTGTCGTTTGAATTCACAGAAGCTAGGTGTGGAGTTCCTGGCTGAGACCTGTGAGTATCTGGGGAAAAAACCTCACTCCATTGTCGTTTGAATTCACAGAAGCTGGGGGTGGAGTTCCTGGCTGAGACCTGTGAGTATCTGGGAAAAAACCTCACTCCATTGTAGTTTGAATTCACAGAAGCTAGGTGTGGAGTTCCTGGCTGAGACCTGTGAGTATCTGGGGGAAAACCTCACTCCATTGTAGTTTGAATTCACAGAAGCTGGGTGTGGAGTTCCTGGCTGAGACCTGTGATTATCTTGGGGGGGGGGAACCTCACTACATTGTAGTTTGAATTCACAGAAGTTTGGGGTGGAGTTCCTGGCTGAGACTTGTGAGTATCTGGGGGAAAAACCTCACTCCATTGTCGTTTGAATTCACAGAAGCTGGGGATGGAGTTCCTTGCTGAGACTTGTGAATATCTGGGAAATATACCTTCCACCATTGTAGTTTGAATTCAAAGAAGCTGGGGGTGGAGTTCTTGGCTGAGACTTGTTGGTATCTGGGGTAAAACCTCACTCCATTGTAGTTTGAATTCACAGAAGCTGGGTGTGGAGTTCCTGGCTGAGACCTGTGATTATCTTGGGGGGGGGGGGAACCTCACTACATTGTAGTTTGAATTCACAGAAGCTTGGGGTGGCGTTCCTGGCTTAGACCTGTGAGTATCTGGGAAATAAACCTTCCACCATTGTACTTTGAGTTCACAGAAGCTGGGAGTGGAGTTCCTGGATGAGACTTGTTGGTATCTGGGGAAAAACTCACTCCATTTGTACTTTGAGTTCGCAGAGACTGGGGGTGGCGTTGCTGTCTGAGACTTGTTGGTATCTGGGGGAAAAAACCTCACTCCATTGTAGTTTGAATTGACAGAAGCTGGGGTTGGAGTTCCTGGCTGAGACTTGTGAGTATCTCAGGGGAAAACCTTACTTCATTGTAGTTTGAATTCACAAAAAGCTTGGGGTGGAGTTCCTGGCTGAGACCTGTTGGTATCTGGAAAAAAAACCTCACTCCATTGTAGTTTGAATTCACAGACGCTGGGGGTGTAGTTCATGGCTGAGACTTGTTGTTATGTGGGGAAAAAACCTCACTCCATTTGTAGTTTGAGTTCACAGAGGTTGGGGGTGGAGTTCCGGGCTGAGACCTCTGAGTATCTGGGGGGAAAAACACACTCCATTGTGGTTTGAATTCACAGAGACTGGGGGTGGAGTTCCTGGCTGAGACTTGTGAGTATCTGGGGGAAAAAACTCACTCCATTGTAGTTTGAATTCAAAGAAGCTGGGGGTGGAGTTCCTGGCTGAGACTTGTGAATATCTGGGGGGGGGGAACTTCCACCATTGTAGTTTGAATTCACAGTGACTGGGGGTGGAGTTCCTGCCTGAGATCTGTGAGTATCTGGGATAAAAAACGTCACTCCATTGTAGTTTGAATTCACAGAAGCTGGGGGTGGAGTTCCTGGCTCAGACTTGTTCGTATCTTGGGGAAAAACTCAATCCATTGTAGTTTGAATTCACAGAGGTTGGGGGTGGAGTTCCGGGCTGAGACCTGTGAGTATCTGGCGGAAAAAACATCACTCTATTGTAGTTCGAATTCACAGAAGCTGGGGGTGGAGTTCCTGGTTGACACCTGTGAGTATCTGGGGAAAAAACATCACTCCATTGTAGTTTGAATTCACAGAAGCTGGGGGTGGAGTTCCTGGCTGAGACTTGTTGGTATCTGGGGAAAAAACTCACTCCATTGTAGTTTGAATTCATAGAAGCTGGGGGTGGAGTTCCTGGCTGAGACCTGTGAGTTTCTGGGAAAAAAATGTCACTTCATTGTAGTTTGAATTCACAGAAGCTGGGGTGGAGTTCCTGGCTGAGACCTGTGAGTATCTGGGATAAAAAACGTCACTCCATTGTAGTTTGAATTAACAGAAGCTTGGGGTGGAGTTCCTGGCTGAGACCTGTGAGTATCTGGGGAAAAAACGTCACTCCATTGTAGTTTGAATTCACAGAAGCTGGGGGTGGAGTTCCTGGCTGAGACCTGTGAGTATCTGGGAAAAAACCTCACTCCATTGTGGTTTGAATTCACAGAGACTGGGGGTGGAGTTCCTGGCTTAGACCTGTTGGTTTCTGGGGGAAAACACCTCACTCCATTGTAGTTTGAGATCACAGAGGCTGGGTGTGGAGTTCCTGACTGAGACCTGTGATTATCTTTGGGGGGGAACCTCACTACATTGTAGTTTGAATTAACAGAAGCTTGGGGTGGAGTTCCTGGCTACGACTTGTGAGTATCTGGGGGGGGGAACCTTACTCCATTGTAGTTTGAATTCACAGACGCTGGGGGTGGAGTTCCTGGCTGAGACTTGTGAGTATCTGGGGGAAGAAAACCTTACTCCACTGTAGTTTGAATTCAGAGAGACTGGGGGTGGAGTTCCTGGCTTAGACCTGTTGGTTTCTGGGGGAAAAAACCTCACTCCATTGAAGTTTGAATTCACAGAAGATGGGGGTGGAGTTATAGGCTGAGACCTGTGAGTATCTGGGAAAAAAACCTCACTCCATTGTGGTTTGAATTCACAGAAGCTGGGGATGGAGTTCCTTGCTGAGACTTGTGAATATCTGGGAAATATACCTTCCACCATTGTAGTTTGAATTCAAAGAAGCTGGGGGTGGAGTTCTTGGCTGAGACTTGTTGGTATCTGGGGTAAAAAACCTCACTCCATTTGTAGTTTGAGTTCACAGAGGTTGGCTGTGGAGATCCTGGCTGAGACCTGTGAGTATCTGGAAAAAAAACCTCACTCCATTGTAGTTGGAATACACAGAAGATGGGGGTGGAGTTAAAGGCTGAGACCTGTGAGTATCTGGGGAAAAAACCTCACTCCATTGTAGTTTGAATTCACGGAAGGTGGGGGTGGAGTTCCTGGCTGAGACCTGTGATTATCTCAGGGGGGGGAACCTCACTACATTGTGGTTTGAATTCACAGAAGCTTGGGGTGGAGTTCCTGGCTGAGACCTGTGAGTATCTGGGGAAAAAACCTCACTCCATTGTCGTTTGAATTCACAGAAGCTGGGGGTGGAGTTCCTGGCTGAGACCTGTGAGTATCTGGGAAAAAACCTCACTCCATTGTAGTTTGAATTCACAGAAGCTAGGTGTGGAGTTCCTGGCTGAGACCTATGAGTATCTGGGGGAAAACCTCACTCCATTGTAGTTTGAATTCACAGAAGCTGGGTGTGGAGTTCCTGGCTGAGACCTGTGATTATCTTGGGGGGGGGGAACCTTACTACATTGTAGTTTGAATTCACAGAAGTTTGGGGTGGAGTTCCTGGCTGAGACTTGTGAGTATCTGGGGAAAAAACCTCACTCCATTGTCGTTTGAATTCACAGAAGCTAGGTGTGGAGTTCCTGTCTGAGACCTGTGAGTATCTGGGGAAAAAACCTCACTCCATTGTCATTTGAATTCACAGAAGCTGGGGGTGGAGTTCCTGGCTGAGACCTGTGAGTATCTGGGAAAAAAACCTCACTCCATTGTGGTTTGAATTCACAGAAGCTGGGGATGGAGTTCCTTGCTGAGACTGTGAATTTCTGGGAAATATACCTTCCACCATTGTAGTTTGAATTCAAAGAAGCTGGGGGTGGAGTTCTTGGCTGAGACTTGTTGGTATCTGGGGTAAAACCTCACTCCATTGTAGTTTGAATTCACAGAAGCTGGGTGTGGAGTTCCTGGCTGAGACCTGTGATTATCTTGGGGGGGGGAACCTCACTACATTGTAGTTTGAATTCACAGAAGCTTGGGGTGGCGTTCCTGGCTTAGACCTGTGAGTATCTGGGAAATAAACCTTCCACCATTGTACTTTGAGTTCACAGAAGCTGGGAGTGGAGTTCCTGGATGAGACTTGTTGGTATCTGGGGAAAAACTCACTCCATTTGTACTTTGAGTTCGCAGAGACTGCGGGTGGTGTTGCTGTCTGAGACTTGTTGGTATCTGGGGTAAAAAACCTCACTCCATTGTAGTTTGAATTGACAGAAGCTGGGGTTGGAGTTCCTGGCTGAGACTTGTGAGTATCTCAGGGGAAAACCTTACTTCATTGTAGTTTGAATTCACAAAAAGCTTGGGGTGGAGTTCCTGGCTGAGACCTGTTGGTATCTGGAAAAAAAACCTCACTCCATTGTAGTTTGAATTTACAGACGCTGGGGGTGTAGTTCATGGCTGAGACTTGTTGTTATGTGGGGAAAAAACCTCACTCCATTTGTAGTTTGAGTTCACAGAGGTTGGGGGTGGAGTTCCGGGCTGAGACCTCTGAGTATCTGGGGGGAAAACACACTCCATTGTGGTTTGAATTCACAGAGACTGATGGTGGAGTTCCTGGCTGAGACTTGTGAATATCTGGGGAGGGAAACTTCCACCATTGTAGTTTGAATTCACAGTGACTGGGGGTGGAGTTCCTGCCTGAGATCTGTGAGTATCTGGGATAAAAAACGTCACTCCATTGTAGTTTGAATTCACAGAAGCTGGGGGTGGAGTTCCTGGCTCAGACTTGTTCGTATCTTGGGGAAAAACTCAATCCATTGTAGTTTGAATTCACAGAGGTTGGGGGTGGAGTTCCGGGCTGAGGCCTGTGAGTATCTGGGGGAAAAACATCACTCTATTGTAGTTCAAATTCACAGAAGCTGGGGGTGGAGTTCCTGGTTGACACCTGTGAGTATCTGGGGAAAAAACGTCACTCCATTGTAGTTTGAATTCACAGAAGCTGGGGGTGGAGTTCCTGGCTGAGACTTGTTGGTATCTGGGGAAAAAACTCACTCCATTGTAGTTTGAATTCACAGTGACTGGGGGTGGAGTTCCTGGCTGAGACCTGTGAGTATCTGGGATAAAAAACGTCACTCCATTGTATTTTGAATTAACAGAAGCTTGGGCTGGAGTTCCTGGCTGAGACTTGTGAGTATCTGGGGAAAAAACCTCACTCCATTGTAGTTTGAATTCACAGAAGCTGGGGGTGGAGTTCCTGGCTGTGACTTGTTGGTATCTGGGGAAAAAACTCACTCCATTGTAGTTTGAATTCACAGTGACTGGGGGTGGAGTTCCTGGCTGAGACCTGTGAGTATCTGGGATAAAAAAGTCACACCATTGTAGTTTCAATTAACAGAAGCTTGGGGTGGAGTTCCTGGCTGAGACCTGTGAGTATCTGGGGGAATAACGTCACTCCATTGTAGTTTGAATTCATAGAAGCTGGGGGTGGAGTTCCTGGATGAGACCTGTGAGTATCTGGGAAAAAAACGTCACTTCATTGTAGTTTGAATTCACAGAAGCTGGGGTGGAGTTCCTGGCTGAGACCTGTGAGTATCTCGGATAAAAAACGTCACTCCATTGTAGTTTGAATTAACAGAAGCTTGGGGTGGAGTTCCTGGCTGAGACCTGTGAGTATCTGGGGAAAAAACGTCACTCCATTGTAGTTTGAATTCACAGAGACTGGGGGTGGAGTTCCTGGCTTAGACCTGTTGGTTTCTGGGGGAAAACACCTCACTCCATTGTAGTTTGAGATCACAGAGGCTGGGGGTGGAGTTCCTGGCTGAGACCTGTGAGTATCTGGGGAAAAAACCTCACTCCATTGTAGTTTGAATTCACAGAAGCTAGGGGTGGAGTTCCTGGCTGAGACTTGTTGGTATCTGGGGTAAAAAACCTCACTCCATTTGTAGTTTGAGTTCACAGATGCTGGGGGTGGAGTTCCTGGCTGAGACTTGTTGTTATCTGGGGAAAAAACCTCACTCCATTGTGGTTTGAATTCACAGAGACTGGGGGGTGGAGTTCCTGGCTGAGACCTGTGAGTATCTGGGGAAAAAACCGCACTCCATTGTCGTTTGAATTCACAGAAGCTAGGTGTGGAGTTCCTGGCTGAGACCTGTGAGTATCTGGGGGAAAACCTCACTCCATTGTAGTTTGAATTCACAGAAGCTGGGTGTGGAGTTCCTGGCTGAGACCTGTGATTATCTTGGGGGGGGGGAACCTCACTACATTGTAGTTTGAATTCACAGAAGCTTGGGGTGGAGTTCCTGGCTGAGACCTGTGAGTATCTGGGGAAAAAACCTCACTCCATTGTCGTTTGAATTCACAGAAGCTGGGGGTGGAGTTCCTGGCTGAGACCTGTGAGTATCTGGGAAAAAACCTCACTCCATTGTAGTTTGAATTCACAGAAGCTCGGTGTGGAGTTCCTGTCTGAGACCTGTGAGTATCTGGGAAAAAACCTCACTCCATTGTAGTTTGAATTCACAGAAGCTTGGGGTGGCGTTCCTGGCAGAGACCTGTGAGTATCTGGGAAATAAACCTTCCACCATTGTACTTTGAGTTCACAGAAGCTGGGAGTGGAGTTCCTGGATGAGACTTGTTGGTATCTGGGGAAAAACTCACTCCATTTGTACTTTGAGTTAGCAGAGACTGGGGGTGGCGTTGCTGTCTGAGACTTGTTGGTATCTGGGGGAAAAAACCTCACTCCATTGTCGTTTGAATTCACAGAAGCTGGGGGTGGAGTTCCTGGCTGAGACCTGTGAGTATCTGGGAAAAAAACCTCACTCCATTGTAGTTTGAGATCACAGAGGTTGGCTGTGGAGTTCCTGGCTGAGACCTGTGAGTATCTGGGGAAAAAACCTCACTCCATTGTAGTTTGAATTAACAGAAGCTTGGGGTGGAGTTCCTGGCTGAGACCTGTTGGTATCTGGGTGAAAAAAACCTCACTCCATTGTGGTTTGAATTCACAGAAGCTGGGGTGGAGTTCCTGGCTGAGACTGGGAGTATCTGGGATAAATAACCTCACTCCATTGTAGTTTGAATTAACAGAAGCTTGGGGTGGAGTTCCTGGCTACGACCTGTGAGTATCTGGGGGGGGGGGACCTTACTCCATTGTAGTTTGAATTCACAGAAGCTGGGGATGGAGTTCCTGGCTGAGACTTGTGAATATGTGGGGAAAATCCCCACTCTGTTGTAGTTTGAATTCACAGAAGCTAGGGGTGGAGTTCCTGGCTGAGACTTGTTGGTATCTGGGGTAAAAAACCTCACTCCATTTGTAGTTTGAATTAACAGAAGCTTGGGGTGGAGTTCCTGGCTGAGACCTGTTGGTATCTGGGGGAAAAAAACCTCACTCCATTGTAGTTTGAATTCACAGAAGCTGGGGGTGGAGTTCCAGGCTGAGACCTGTGAGTATCTGGGAAAAAAACCTCACTCCATTGAAGTTTGAATTCACAGAAGCTAGGGGTGGAGTTCCTGGCTGAGACCTGTTGGTATCTGGGGGAAAAAAACCTCACTCCATTTGTAGTTTGAATTAACAGAAGCTTGGGGTGGAGTTCCTGGCTGAAACTTGTGAGTATCTGGGGAAAAAAACCTCACTCCATTGTGGTTTGAATTCACAGAGACGGGGGGTGGAGTTCCAGGCTGAGACCTGTGATTATCTGGGAAAAAAACCTCACTCCATTGTGGTTTGAATTCACAGAAGCTGGGGTGGAGTTCCTGGCTGAGACCTGTGAGTATCTCGGCGGGGGAACCTCACTACATTGTAGTTTGAATTCACAGAAGCTTGGGGTGGAGTTCCTGGCTACGACCTGTGAGTATCTGGGGAAAAAACCTCACTCCATTGTCGTTTGAATTCAAAGAAGCTGGGGGTGGAGTTAAAGGCTGAGACATGTGAGTATCTGGGAAAAAAACCTCACTCCATTGTAGTTTGAATTCACAGAAGCTAGGGGTGGAGTTCCTGGCTGAGACTTGTTGGTATCTGGGGTAAAAAACCTCACTCCATTTGTAGTCTGAGTTCACAGAGGTTGGCTGTGGAGTTCCTGGCTGAGACCTGTGAGTATCTGGAAAAAAAACCTCACTCCATTGTAGTTTGAATTCACAGAAGTTGGGTGTGGAGTTCCAGGCTGAGACCTGTGAGTATCTGGGAAAAAAAACCTCACTCCATTGTAGTTTGAATTCACAGAAGCTGGGGTGGAGTTTCTGGCTGAGACTGGGAGTATCTGGGATAAAAAACCTCACTCCATTGTAGTTTGAATTAACAGAAGCTTGGGGTGGAGTTCCTGGCTAGGACTTGTGAGTATCTGGGGGGGGGACCTTACTCCATTGTAGTTTGAATTCACAGAAGCTGGGGATGGAGTTCCTGGCTGAGACTTGTGAATATCTGGGAAAAAAAGCTTCCACCATTGTAGTTTGAATTCAAAGATGCTGGGGGTGGAGTTCCTGGCTGAGACTGGGAGTATCTGCTATAAAAAACCTCACTCCATTGTAGTTTGAATTAACAGAAGCTTGGGGTGGAGTTCCTGGCTACGACTTGTGAGTATCTGGGGGGGGGACCTTACTCCATTGTAGTTTGAATTCACAGATGCTGGGGGTGGAGTTCCTGGCTTAGACCTGTGAGTATCTGGGGGAAAAACCGCACTCCATTGTCGTTTGAATTCACAGAAGCTAGGTGTGTAGTTCCTGGCTGAGACCTGTGAGTATCTGGGGGAAAACCTCACTCCATTGTAGTTTGAATTCACAGAAGCTGGGTGTGGAGTTCCTGGCTGAGACCTGTGATTATCTTGGGGGGGGGGGAACCTCACTACATTGTAGTTTGAATTCACAGAAGCTTGGGGTGGAGTTCCTGGCTGAGACCTGTGAGTATCTGGGGAAAAAACCTCACTCCATTGTCGTTTGAATTCACAGAAGCTGGGGGTGGAGTTCCTGGCTGAGACCTGTGAGTATCTGGGGAAAAACCTCACTCCATTGTAGTTTGAATTCACAGAAGCTTGGGGTGGCGTTCCTGGCAGAGACCTGTGAGTATCTGGGAAATAAACCTTCCACCATTGTACTTTGAGTTCACAGAAGCTGGGAGTGGAGTTCCTGGATGAGACTTGTTGGTATCTGGGGAAAAACTCACTCCATTTGTACTTTGAGTTAGCAGAGACTGGGGGTGGCGTTGCTGTCTGAGACTTGTTGGTATCTGGGGGAAAAAACCTCACTCCATTGTCGTTTGAATTCACAGAAGCTGGGGGTGGAGTTCCTGGCTGAGACCTGTGAGTATCTGGGAAAAAAACCTCACTCCATTGTAGTTTGAGATCACAGAGGTTGGCTGTGGAGTTCCTGGCTGAGACCTGTGAGTATCTGGGGAAAAAACCTCACTCCATTGTAGTTTGAATTAACAGAAGCTTGGGGTGGAGTTCCTGGCTGAGACCTGTTGGTATCTGGGTGAAAAAAACCTCACTCCATTGTGGTTTGAATTCACAGAAGCTGGGGTGGAGTTCCTGGCTGAGACTGGGAGTATCTGGGATAAATAACCTCACTCCATTGTAGTTTGAATTCACAGAAGCTGGGGATGGAATTCCTGGCTGAGACTTGTGAATATGTGGGGAAAATCCCCACTCTGTTGTAGTTTGAATTCACAGAAGCTAGGGGTGGAGTTCCTGGCTGAGACTTGTTGGTATCTGGGGTAAAAAACCTCACTCCATTTGTAGTTTGAATTAACAGAAGCTTGGGGTGGAGTTCCTGGCTGAGACCTGTTGGTATCTGGGGGAAAAAAACCTCACTCCATTGTAGTTTGAATTCACAGAAGCTGGGGTGGAGTTCCTGGCTGAGACCTGTGAGTATCTCGGCGGGGGAACCTCACTACATTGTAGTTTGAATTCACAGAAGCTTGGGGTGGAGTTCCTGGCTACGACCTGTGAGTATCTGGGGAAAAAACCTCACTCCATTGTCGTTTGAATTCAAAGAAGCTGGGGGTGGAGTTAAAGGCTGAGACATGTGAGTATCTGGGAAAAAAACCTCACTCCATTGTAGTTTGAATTCACAGAAGCTAGGGGTGGAGTTCCTGGCTGAGACTTGTTGGTATCTGGGGTAAAAAACCTCACTCCATTTGTAGTCTGAGTTCACAGAGGTTGGCTGTGGAGTTCCTGGCTGAGACCTGTGAGTATCTGCTATAAAAAACCTCACTCCATTGTAGTTTGAATTAACAGAAGCTTGGGGTGGAGTTCCTGGCTACGACTTGTGAGTATCTGGGGGGGGGGACCTTACTCCATTGTAGTTTGAATTCACAGATGCTGGGGGTGGAGTTCCTGGCTGAGACCTGTGAGTATCTGGGGAAAAAACCGCACTCCATTGTCGTTTGAATTCACAGAAGCTAGGTGTGGAGTTCCTGGCTGAGACCTGTGAGTATTTGGGGGAAAACCTAACTCCATTGTAGTTTGAATTCACAGAAGCTGGGTGTGGAGTTCCTGGCTGAGACCTGTGATTATCTTGGGGGGGGGAACCTCACTACATTGTAGTTTGAATTCACAGAAGCTTGGGGTGGAGTTCCTGGCTGAGACCTGTGAGTATCTGGGGAAAAAACCTCACTCCATTGTCGTTTGAATTCACAGAAGCTGGGGGTGGAGTTCCTGGCTGAGACCTGTGAGTATCTGGGAAAAAACCTCACTCCATTGTAGTTTGAATTCACAGAAGCTAGGTGTGGAGTTCCTGGCTGAGACCTGTGAGTATCTGGGGAAAAACCTCACTCCATTGTCGTTTGAATTCAAAGAAGCTGGGGGTGGAGTTAAAGGCTGAGACATGTGAGTATCTGGGATAAAAAACCTCACTCCATTGTAGTTTGAATTAACAGAAGCTTGGGGTGGAGTTCCTGGCTAGGACTTGTGAGTATCTGGGGGGGGGGACCTTACTCCATTGTAGTTTGAATTCACAGAAGCTGGGGATGGAGTTCCTGGCTGAGACTCGTGAATATCTGGGAAAAAAAGCTTCCACCATTGTAGTTTGAATTCAAAGATGCTGGGGGTGGAGTTCCTGGCTTAGACCTGTGAGTATCTGGGGAAAAAACCTCACTCCATTGTCATTTGAATTCACAGAAGCTGGGGGTGGAGTTCCTGGCTGAGACCTGTGAGTATCTGGGATAAAAAACGTCACACCATTGTAGTTTGAATTAACTTAGGACTACCTTAGGACTCAATTCAGCCCGAAAACCTCACTTTTGACACAGAGCTCAGAAATGAAAAAGAAACACATATTCATGTTCCCCAGGGTCTGGAAAGCCGAATTCTCACACCATTTTCAGATCCGAGCTTTCCCTGAGGAGTTAGCCCAAGCAGTATCATAGAATTTACTTTACAACTCAATTCAGCCAGAAAACTTCAATTTTGACACAGAGCTCAGCAATGAAAAAGAAACACATGTTCATGTTCCCTATGGTCTGAAAAGCCGAATTCTCACACCATTTTCAGATCCGAGCTTTCCCTGAGGAGTTAGCCCAAGACATATCATAGAATTTGCCTTAGGACTCAATTTAGCCCGAAAACATCACTTTTGTCACAAAGCTCAGAAATGAAAAAGAAACACATATTCATATTCCCTATGGTCTGAAAAGCCAAAATCTCAAACCATTTTCAGATCCGAGCTTTCCCTGAGTAGTTAGGCCAAGCCATATCATAGAATTTGCCTTAGGACTCAATTTAGCCCGAAAACCTCACATTTGACACAGAGCTCAGAAATGAAAATGAAACACATATTCATGTTCCCCAGGGTCTGGAAAGCCAAAATCTCACTCCATTTTCAGATCCAAGCTTTCCCTGAGGAGTTAGCCCACGCAGTATCATAGAATTTACCTTACAACTCAATTTAGCCCGAAAACCTCATTTTTGACACTGAGCTCAGAAATGAAAAAGAAACACATATTCATCTTTCCCAGGGTCTCGAAAGCCGAATTCTCACACCATTTTCAGATCCGAGCTTTCCCTGAGGAGTTAGCCCAAGCCGTATCATAGAATTTACCTTAGGACTCAATTTAGCCCGAAAACATCACTTTTGTCACAGAGCTCAGAAATGAAAAAGAAACACATATTCATATTCCCTATGGTCTGAAAAGCCAAAATCTCAAACCATTTTCAGATCCGAGCTTTCCCTGTGGATTTAGCCCAAGCAGTATCATAGAATTTACTTTACAACTCAATTCAGCCAGAAAACTTCACTTTTGACACAGAGCTCAGAAATGAAAAAGAAACACATATTCATGTTCCCTACGGTCTGAAAAGCCAAAATCTCAAACCATTTTCAGATCCGAGCTTTCCCTGAGGAGTTAGCCCAAGGCGTAACTCAGAATTTACCTTAGGACTCAATTCAGCCCAAAAACCTCACTTTTGACACAGAACTCAGAAATGAAAAAGAAACACATATTCATGTTCCCCAGGGTCTGGAAAGCCGAATTCTCACATCATTTTCAGGTCCGAGCTTTTCCTGTGGATTTAGCCCAAGGCGTATCTCAGAATTCGCCATAGAACTCAATTCAGCCAGAAAACTTCACTTTTGACACAGAGCTCAGAACACATATTCATTCTCACACTATTTTCAGATCCCACCTTTCCCTGAGTAGTTAGCCCAAGGCGTATCCTCGAACTTACCTAAGGACTCAATTCAGCCCGAAAACCTCACTTTTGACACAAAGCTCAGAAATGGAAAAGAAACGCATATTCATATTTCCTACGGTCTGAAAAACCAAAATCTCAAACCATTTTCAGATCTGAGCTTTCCCTGAGGAGTTAGTCCAAGACGTATCATAGAATTAACTTACAACTCAATTCAGCCAAAAAACTTCACTTTTGACACAGAGCTCAGAAATGAAAAAGAAACACATATTCATGTTCCCTACGATCTGAAAAGCCAAAATCTCAAACCATTTTCAGATCCGAGCTTTCCCTGAGTAGTTAGGCCAAGCCATATCATAGAATTTGCCTTAGGACTCAATTTAGCCAGAAAACCTCACATTTGACACAGAGCTCAGAAATGAAAATGAAACACATATTCATGTTCCCCAGGGTCTGGAAAGCCAAAATCTCACTCCATTTTCAGATCCAAGCTTTCCCTGAGGAGTTAGCCCACGCCGTATCATAGAATTTACCTTACAACTCAATTTAGCCCGAAAACCTCATTTTTGACACTGAGCTCAGAAATGAAAAAGAAACACATATTCATCTTTCCCAGGGTCTCGAAAGCCGAATTCTCACACCATTTTCAGATCCGAGCTTTCCCTGAGGAGTTAGCCCAAGCCGTATCATAGAATTTACCTTAGGACTCAATTTAGCCCGAAAACATCACTTTTGTCACAGAGCTCAGAAATGAAAAAGAAACACATATTCATATTCCCTATGGTCTGAAAAGCCAAAATCTCAAACCATTTTCAGATCCGAGCTTTCCCTGTGGATTTAGCCCAAGCAGTATCATAGAATTTACTTTACAACTCAATTCAGCCAGAAAACTTCACTTTTGACACAGAGCTCAGAAATGAAAAAGAAACACATATTCATGTTCCCTACGGTCTGAAAAGCCAAAATCTCAAACCATTTTCAGATCCGAGCTTTCCCTGAGGAGTTAGCCCAAGGCGTAACTCAGAATTTACCTTAGGACTCAATTCAGCCCAAAAACCTCACTTTTGACACAGAACTCAGAAATGAAAAAGAAACACATATTCATGTTCCCCAGGGTCTGGAAACCCGAATTCTCACATCATTTTCAGGTCCGAGCTTTTCCTGTGGATTTAGCCCAAGGCGTATCTCAGAATTCGCCATAGAACTCAATTCAGCCAGAAAACTTCACTTTTGACACAGAGCTCAGAACACATATTCATTCTCACACTATTTTCAGATCCCACCTTTCCCTGAGTAGTTAGCCCAAGGCGTATCCTCGAACTTACCTAAGGACTCAATTCAGCCCGAAAACCTCACTTTTGACACAAAGCTCAGAAATGGAAAAGAAACGCATATTCATATTTCCTACGGTCTGAAAAACCAAAATCTCAAACCATTTTCAGATCTGAGCTTTCCCTGAGGAGTTAGTCCAAGCCGTATCATAGAATTAACTTACAACTCAATTCAGCCAAAAAACTTCACTTTTGACACAGAGCTAAGAAATGAAAAAGAAACACATATTCATGTTCCCTACGATCTGAAAAGCCAAAATCTCAAACCATTTTCAGATCCGAGCTTTCCCTGAGTAGTTAGGCCAAGCCATATCATAGAATTTGCCTTAGGACTCAATTTAGCCCGAAAACCTCACATTTGACACAGAGCTCAGAAATGAAAATGAAACACATATTCATGTTCCCCAGGGTCTGGAAAGCCAAAATCTCACTCCATTTTCAGATCCAAGCTTTCCCTTAGGAGTTAGCCCACGCCGTATCATAGAATTTACCTTACAACTCAATTTAGCCCGAAAACCTCATTTTTGACACTGAGCTCAGAAATGAAAAAGAAACACATATTCATCTTTCCCAGGGTCTCGAAAGCCGAATTCTCACATCATTTTCAGGTCCGAGCTTTTCCTGTGGATTTAGCCCAAGGCGTATCTCAGAATTCGCCATAGAACTCAATTCAGCCAGAAAACTTCACTTTTGACACAGAGCTCAGAACACATATTCATTCTCACACTATTTTCAGATCCCACCTTTCCCTGAGTAGTTAGCCCAAGGCGTATCCTCGAACTTACCTAAGGACTCAATTCAGCCTGAAAACCTCACTTTTGACACAAAGCTCAGAAATGGAAAAGAAACGCATATTCATATTTCCTACGGTCTGAAAAACCAAAATCTCAAACCATTTTCAGATCTGAGCTTTCCCTGAGGAGTTAGCCCACGCCGTTTCATAGAATTAACTTACAACTCAATTCAGCCAAAAAACTTCACTTTTGACACAGAGCTCAGAAATGAAAAAAGAAACACATATTCATGTTCCCTACGATCTGAAAAGCCAAAATCTCAAACCATTTTCAGATCCGAGCTTTCCCCTGAGTAGTTAGGCCAAGCCATATCATAGAATTTGCCTTAGGACTCAATTTAGCCAGAAAACCTCACATTTGACACAGAGCTCAGAAATGAAAATGAAACACATATTCATGTTCCCCAGGGTCTGGAAAGCCAAAATCTCACTCCATTTTCAGATCCAAGCTTTCCCTGAGGAGTTAGCCCACGCCGTATCATAGAATTTACCTTACAACTCAATTTAGCCCGAAAACCTCATTTTTGACACTGCGCTCAGAAATGAAAAAGAAACACATATTCATCTTTCCCAGGGTCTCGAAAGCCGAATTCTCACACCATTTTCAGATCCGAGCTTTCCCTGAGGAGTTAGCCCAAGCCGTATCATAGAATTTACCTTAGGACTCAATTTAGCCCGAAAACATCACTTTTGTCACAGAGCTCAGAAATGAAAAAGAAACACATATTCATATTCCCTATGGTCTGAAAAGCCAAAATCTCAAACCATTTTCAGATCCGAGCTTTCCCTGTGGATTTAGCCCAAGCAGTATCATAGAATTTACTTTACAACTCAATTCAGCCAGAAAACTTCACTTTTGACACAGAGCTCAGAATGAAAAAGAAACACATATTCATGTTCCCTACGGTCTGAAAAGCCAAAATCTCAAACCATTTTCAGATCCGAGCTTTCCCTGAGGAGTTAGCCCAAGGCGTAACTCAGAATTTACCTTAGGACTCAATTCAGCCCAAAAACCTCACTTTTGACACAGAACTCAGAAATGAAAAAGAAACACATATTCATGTTCCCCAGGGTCTGGAAACCCGAATTCTCACATCATTTTCAGGTCCGAGCTTTTCCTGTGGATTTAGCCCAAGGCGTATCTCAGAATTCGCCATAGAACTCAATTCAGCCAGAAAACTTCACTTTTGACACAGAGCTCAGAACACATATTCATTCTCACACTATTTTCAGATCCCACCTTTCCCTGAGTAGTTAGCCCAAGGCGTATCCTCGAACTTACCTAAGGACTCAATTCAGCCCGAAAACCTCACTTTTGACACAAAGCTCAGAAATGGAAAAGAAACGCATATTCATATTTCCTACGGTCTGAAAAACCAAAATCTCAAACCATTTTCAGATCTGAGCTTTCCCTGAGGAGTTAGTCCAAGCCGTATCATAGAATTAACTTACAACTCAATTCAGCCAAAAAACTTCACTTTTGACACAGAGCTAAGAAATGAAAAAGAAACACATATTCATGTTCCCTACGATCTGAAAAGCCAAAATCTCAAACCATTTTCAGATCCGAGCTTTCCCTGAGTAGTTAGGCCAAGCCATATCATAGAATTTGCCTTAGGACTCAATTTAGCCCGAAAACCTCACATTTGACACAGAGCTCAGAAATGAAAATGAAACACATATTCATGTTCCCCAGGGTCTGGAAAGCCAAAATCTCACTCCATTTTCAGATCCAAGCTTTCCCTTAGGAGTTAGCCCACGCCGTATCATAGAATTTACCTTACAACTCAATTTAGCCCGAAAACCTCATTTTTGACACTGAGCTCAGAAATGAAAAAGAAACACATATTCATCTTTCCCAGGGTCTCGAAAGCCGAATTCTCACATCATTTTCAGGTCCGAGCTTTTCCTGTGGATTTAGCCCAAGGCGTATCTCAGAATTCGCCATAGAACTCAATTCAGCCAGAAAACTTCACTTTTGACACAGAGCTCAGAACACATATTTCATTCTCACACTATTTTCAGATCCCACCTTTCCCTGAGTAGTTAGCCCAAGGCGTATCCTCGAACTTACCTAAGGACTCAATTCAGCCTGAAAACCTCACTTTTGACACAAAGCTCAGAAATGGAAAAGAAACGCATATTCATATTTCCTACGGTCTGAAAAACCAAAATCTCAAACCATTTTCAGATCTGAGCTTTTCCCTGAGGAGTTAGCCCACGCCGTTTCATAGAATTTACCTTACAACTCAATTTAGCCCGAAAACCTCATTTTTGACACTGAGCTCAGAAATGAAAAAGAAACACATATTCATCTTTCCCAGGGTCTCGAAAGCCGAATTCTCACACCATTTTCAGATCCGAGCTTTCCCTGAGGAGTTAGCCCAAGCCGTATCATAGAATTTACCTTAGGACTCAATTCAGCCCGAAAACCTCACTTTTGACACAGAGCTCAGAAATGAAAAAGAAACACATATTCATGTTCCCCAGGGTCTGGAAAGCCGAATTCTCACACCATTTTCAGATCCGAGCTTTCCCTGAGGAGTTAGCCCAAGCAGTATCATAGAATTTACTTTACAACTCAATTCAGCCAGAAAACTTCAATTTTCACACAGAGCTCAGCAATGAAAAAGAAACACATATTCATGTTCCCTACGGTCTGAAAAGCCAAAATCTCAAACCATTTTCAGAACCGAGCTTTCCCTGAGGACTTAGCCCAAGCCATATCATAGAATTTGCCTTAGGACTCAATTTAGCCCGAAAACCTCACTTTTGACACAGAGCTCAGAAATGAAAAAGAAACACATATTCATGTTCCCTACGGTCTGAAAAGCCAAAATCTCAAACCATTTTCAGAACCGAGCTTTCCCTGAGGACTTAGCCCAAGCCATATCATAGAATTTGCCTTAGGACTCAATTTAGCCCGAAAACCTTACTTTTGACACAGAGCTCAGAAATGAAAAAGAAACACATATTCATGTTCCCCAGGGTCTGGAAACCCAAAATCTCACACAATTTTGAGAACCGAGCTTTTCCTGAGTAGTTAGCCCAAGCTACATCATAGAATTTGCCTCAGGACTCAATTCAGCCCGAAAATGACACTTTTGACACAGAGCTCAGAAATGAAAAAGAAACACATATTCATGTTCGCCAGGGTCTGAAAAGCCAAAATCTCAAACCATTTTGAGATCCGAGCTTTCCCTCTGGAGTTAGCCCAAAGCGTAACTCAGAATTTGCCATAAAACTCAATTCAGCCCGAAAACCTCACTTTTGACATAAAGCTCAGAAATGAAAAAGAAACACATATTCATATTCCCTACGGTCTGAAAAGCCAAAATCTCAAACCATTTTCAGATCCGAGTTTTCCCTATGGAGTTAGCCCAAGCCGTATCATAGAATTTACGTTACAACTCAATTCAGCCCGAAAACCTCACTTTTGACACAGATTTGTGGTGACGTGGGGTGAAGCAGCTGTAAAGGGACGATCTCCGTCCTCAGAGGCTGCTTTCTTCTTTTGTTTTTGGAGACCTTTCGGGGCATCGAAGTTTGTAGGACTTGGTGGACAAGAGGGACATCCCAGGCAACAGCGGGGCGAAGGCGTTCGCCCGCTGGGGCGGAGGGCATCCTCACTATCCGAAATGAAAGCGTCCGTCTCTGCTCTTTGAAGTATGGCGGACCCGAAGCCTCAAAGCAGCACATAAGAAAAGGAAGCAAAAATAATAGCGGATTGCACCTGGAATACCAAACCTAACTCTCACGAAAACTTTGGATTTATAAAGAGGGAGATCTGACCACAAGGACAGGGCAATTAAGGAGCTCTGTGAGAAAATCAGCGGCGAAAACAAAGAATGAGCAGAAGGACAGGACTCTAAGGAGGAAACAGCACTGAGAATAAACATAACAAAAGAGCTAAATTGAGCCCCTGTGGAGGACGTGCAATAGTACCTTTTTGTTATCGGAGGATTGCCTGCTGAGAGACAGCAGACCAGAGAAACTGGAGATTCAACACCAGATGAGAGATCAGAGACGGGAGCGGAGAAACAGCACATGTGGATGACTTGGCAATTTTGAACGGAACGATCTCTATTATTGAGGCCAGAAGGAAACATCTGATTGCAGAATCCAAGGAAATCAAGACCTCTAAAACACTTACAGGATTGCTGAGATCCACTTAATACCAACTGAAACTGGTACCGCTTAAAAAGAACTATATTATATAACTTTTTTCTATTTTTCACCTTTGAACACTTATTTCATTTTTATCACCTATTTTACTTTTCACTAAATATCCTGCTATAATTAAATCCTCTACCCTCTCCTCTTCCTATTTATAGATTGTAAAAAAGGGAAAATCTTTAGTGTCTATAAATGTAATATTTTTAATTTTAACTGTAACTTAAATAATATATATATTTATTTTGAAATAATATTTTTAAGGATCGATTTAAAACAAATAGGGATATATATTGATTGAATTGTAAAGTCTATAGAGGATACTTTGAACATTAATAGAAATATATAAATTGTAATCATAACTATAATTAGATTGGTTAAAATTTTATAAGGAAAACTATTGATATATTGTGATATTCTACTGTATAACTCTTTAACGTATCTAAAATATTTAATTAGTTATTAATATAAGTACTATAGTAACATAGATTATTTATAGATATATTTATATAGAATTTTTGGATAATTGGTACATTTAAGAACATAGAGAACTATATCAGTAATTGATAAAACATACAGGATTGATAGAGAACTAAATAATACAACAGGGTAAAAGATTGTTATATGGTAATCTGGGAGAGGATCTACAAAATTTTAGAACAACAAAAATCAATCTTAAAGGAAATGACAAGTAATACAACAAATATGCCCATGAAGGGGGGGAAGAAACCAGCACAAGCTGGAGCTGCAAGTGCAGCATCACCAGTCACTCAAAGGCAGATAGATGACATGTTACCAGTAGAAAAAGGGGGCACATCCCTTATGCAGAATATGAACAGTACACTAAACGTGGTTCAGGAAACAATGCTTAAATTACAGGAATTGATTACGCAAAATCATACCGAACTAAAATCAGATATTTTAAGATTGGACAATAGAATGGAGATGATACAGGAGGCGATACAAAAAAATGAACAACGTATTAGTGGTGTGGAAAAAAAAACGGAACAAAATGAAAATAAAATTGAGAAGGTAGACCAGAGAGTGACAGAAATAAATAGAGAGCTGGAGTCCTCACTAATCCATCTCGAAATGGATAGATCATCTTATTTCTTAAGAATACAAAATATTCCAGAGAATAAGGAGGAAGACTTGGGAGATGTGATGGCAGGGGTGGTAGCAGAAATTCTACAGCAAGACAAAACAGATACCAGAAATGAAATAGACGAAGTGTACAGGATACAAACCAACTACGCTAGACGCCACCGCCTGCCGAAAGAAATACATATAAGGTTTGCCAGAAAGAAAACAAGAGACAACGTTTACTTAGCCACGAGAGGGGGGGACATTAACATACAAAGGGAGAGAAATAAACATCTTGAAACAAGTCCCAAGAAGGGTTAGGGAACGTAGAAGAGACTATAAGCCACTAGCAACATTGTTAAATAAAAAGAACATTATATTCAGATGGCTCATTCCGGAGGGGATGATAATTAACTTGGAAGGACGAAAAGTAAAGGTGGATACCATAGAAAGAGCACAGGAGGTATATGAACAACTTGCTGGTATGGAGAAAGAGATGGAAAGTGAAGGAAAAGTGGATGGGGCAAGTGAAGAAGAAGAGCAGGAGATTGAAGAAGAGGTACAGAGGGAGGGAATTGAAGAGACTGAAGATTTAAATAAAAAAGTAGAGAGAATTAAAACAAGGACACAAACAGCAGCAGAAGCGAAAAGTAAATAGTTAGAAAAACACTTTATAAACAAAACCGGAAACGTTAAAGGAAACAAAACTTATATCATTAAACATTAATGGATTAAACAATGCACAAAAAAAGAAGGAAAATATTTTCAAAATTAGTTAAACAAAAAGCAGAAGTAATATGTTTACAAGAAGTCCATATCAAACAAGTACATAAAAAATATCTGGAATATCCAAAACTAGGGAAATTATACGCATCATTAGGGGAGAAAAAAAAGAAAGGTGTAGTAATATATGTACAAAAAGAGATTGAGTCTAAAGAAATAAAAGTAGACTCCAAAGGAAGATATATAATGGTGGAAATTGAAATAGGGGGGAGAAAAAATATTATTAGTAAATATATACGCACCCAATCAAAAGCAAAAAAACTTCTATCAAAAGATACATGAGAAATTAATGACAACTAAATATAAAAATATATGTTTAATAGGGGATTTTAATGGTATAATAGATCCAAAAAGAGACTACATAACAGGGAAAAACAAAAAAAATAACAAAAATACACTACCAACTACATTCAAGGACATGATAGAGGAGTTGAATTTGACAGATACATGGCGATTATTGCACCCTAAAGACAAACAATATACATTTCATTCAATACCACACCAATCCTTTTCAAGAATAGACATGGTCTGGACAAATAAAGAAATATGCAAGAACATAGCGTCGGTGGAGATAGCCCCAAACATATGGGCAGACCATAGCCCCTTAATAGTAATATGGAAAGGGAAAAAGAAAGGAATAAGGAGATGGACTTGTGAACACAAAAATACTCCAAGAAGATGAATACATACAAACAATTACCAAAGAAATAAAATTATTTATGAAAGAGAATAAGAAACAGCCTACAACCATACAAAACTTATGGGATACATTAAAAGCATATATAAGGGGAATTACAATTGCCTATACGGCAAAGAAAAATAGAGAAAAATGGCAGGAATACAATGAAAAAATAAAGGATATTCAGCAGTTAGAAAAAAGACTGCAAAAAGAACCAAAGGAAGAGAATACACATAAATTATTAATGGAAACGAGACATAAATTGAATTTAATTGAACAACAGGAATATTTGAAGGATATTAGGCTTACAAAACAAACATTCTTTGAAACAGCAAATAAACCCGGTAGATGGCTAGCTTATAAAATTAAAAAGGAAAAAAGCAATAGAATTATAAATCAACTGATAGACACAAATGGGGAAATACAACACTCAGACGAAAAAATAAAAGAAATTGCAACAGAATACTATAGAGACTTATACAGACAGGACCCAGTGGAACTAAATAAAATAAAAGAATATTTAAAGGAAATTAGTATGCCGCAAATAGAGGAAATTGATAAGGAAATGTTAAACAGGGATATTACAATACAAGAAATTCAAAATGCAATTCAAAAACAAAACAACAATAAAACACCAGGACCGGATGGATTTCCAGGGGAATATTACAAAAAAATGAGTACAATACTAGAGGATACTCTATTAGAGCTATATAATGAAGCATTAACAGGAGCTAGGATACCAAATACGTGGAGGGAAACATATATCACCACGATCATGAAAGAAGGTACCGAGAAAAATCATATACAAAACTACAGACCAATTTCGTTGTTGAACACAGATTATAAAATTTTTATGACAATTATGGCAGAAAGAACCAAAAAAATACTAAATAAAATTATCTATTCGGATCAAAATGGATTTTTACCAATGCGGCAGATAAAAAACAATACAAGAATCGTCTTAAATATATTGGAATATTACGAAGCGCATCCAGAAAAGCAGGTCGCCCTAGCTTTCCTGGATGCGCAAAAAGCGTTCGACAACGTAAATTGGCAGTATATGATAGGCTTGATCAAGAGATGAAATTTGGCGACAAATTTGAAAAAATTATAGAAACAATCTACACCTCCCAGTCAGCCAAGATTATGATAAATGGGGATATGACACAATCATTCCGGATCTTTAAAGGAGTACGCCAGGGATGTCCGATGTCACCTCTGCTCTTTATCTTAACATTGGAAACATTACTAAACAAAATTCGAAATAATAAGGATATTAAGGGAACAAAGATTAGAAACCAGGAGTATAAATTACAGGCATTTGCCGATTATCTCGTATTTTTTATAGAAGAACCAATTGAAACAGGGCAAAAACTGATTAAAGAGATAGAGGAATACGGAGAATTGGCAGGATTGAAAATCAATAAACAAAAAACTAAACTATTAACAAAAAATATGACAATAAAACAAAAAGATGAATTGGAAGAGAAATTAGGCTTACAAATAACCAAAACAATTAAACATCTAGGGATAATACTAACAAATAGATGTTCATCTATTAAAAAAGACAATTATGACAAATTAGTAAACCAAACAAGATTAGAATTAGAAAAATGGAAAAAATTACAGTTATCATTATTAGGGCGTATAGCTGCAATTAAAATGAGTATACTGCCAAAATTTTTATACCTATTCCAAACAGTTCCGATCAAATTAGAGACTAAATTTTTTACTAATTTGAATAAAATTATATCTAAATTTATATGGCAAAACAAAAAGCCAAGAATCAAATTAGCGAATTTACAGGATGATAAGAGCAGAGGTGGTCTAGGGCTCCCTGACTGGAAACTTTACTACAAAGCAGCATCCTTGGCGTGGATAAAAGAATGGATAAACTTAACTAACAAAAGAATACTAACACTAGAGGGCCACGACCTACAAATGGGATGGCATGCTTACATATGGAGAGATGGAACTAAGCCACAACTTAGCTTCAACCAACACCTAATTAGAAAATCTTTGTTAAAAACATGGTATGAAATCAAAAAGAAGAACTACATGAAAATCCCCAAATGGCTTTCAATTATAGAAGCCATGACCTACCCCAACCTAATTGATATAACCAAAGCAGCAAAATATAGCGATATATTAGATCTGACAGGGAAATTAAAAAGTAGAGAACAATTGGTGGAACAAAATATAAATATTGATTGGTTGACTTACTTACAATTAAAAACTCGACACAAAAAAGATACTGAGGGTATGGGTATAGAAATGGAAATGCAAAAACTGGATAAAATTTTGATTGGCCCGGACGAAAAAATAATATCAAAACTATATAAATATCTGCTGGAATTCGATAAAATGGAGGAAATTGTCAAGGAACCCATGATAGCATGGGCAAAAAACGGTAGGCCACAACATACACTTAGCTGACTGGGAGAAAACATGGAATATAAACTGCAAAATAACTAAGTCAACAGCATATAAAGAGAATTATTATAAAATGTTTTATAGATGGCATTTAGCTCCATCAAGATTGGCCAAAATATACCCAAAAATGAATTCGGCTTGCTGGAAATGTAAAAAAGACGTAGGTACCTTCTTTCATGCGTGGTGGTTGAGTCCCGAAGCAAAGGGCTACTGGAAAAAAGTGCATGCCTGGTTACAAGAAATTACTGAGAAAACAATGGAATTTACCCCAGAATTTTTCCTTCTGGGGATAATGGAAAAACAACATCCAAAAAAATATACAATATTTAATACTACATATTACAACTGCGGCAAGAATAACATATGCACAATATTGGAAAGACAATCAAATCCCACCAGAAAATATACTAATGGACAAAATATATAGATGTGCCGAAATGGACATGCTGAGTATTCAACTCAAAGGACAATGCGACTCAGAATACTACAAAACATGGACTAGATGGTACAACTGGACTAAAAAAAAGAGGAAAGACTGTGTGACAACGTGAGAAGAAAACAAAGACAGAAGAGATTGTAAATTTATGATTTAATGTGCATAATTGAGATATAACAAATGTTGTAAAAACGGGTGTAGATCTGTATCAAAATATTCAGATGTTTAATGAAGAAAAATAATAAAAGAGTAAAAAAAAAAAAAAAGAATTTACCTTAGGACTCAATTCAGCCCGAAAACCTCACTTTTGACACGGAGCTCAGAAATGAAAAAGAAACACATATTCATATTCCCTACGGTCTGAAAAGCCAAAATCTCAAACCATTTTCAGATCCGAGCTTTCCCTGAGGAGTTATCCCAAGCCGTATCATAGAATTTACCTTACAACTCAATTCAGCCCGAAAACCTCACTTTGGACACTGAGCTCAGAAATGAAAAAGAAACACATATTCATCTTTCCCAGGGTATAGAAAGCCGAATTCTCACACCATTTTCAGATCCGAGCTTTCCCTGAGGAGTTAGCCAAAGTCGTATCTCAGAATTTGCCATAGAACTCAGATCAGCCAGAAAACTTCACTTTTGACACAGAGCTCAGAAATGAAAATGAAAGACATAGTCCTGTTCCCCAGGGTCTGGAAAGCCAAATTCTCACACAATATTCAGAACAGAGCTTTCCCTGAGGAGTTAGCCAAAGTCGTATCTCAGAATTTGCCATAGAACTCAGATCAGCCAGAAAACTTCACTTTTGACACAGAGCTCAGAACACATATTCATGTTCGCCAGGGTCTGGAAAGCCGAATTCTCACACCATTTTCAGATCCGACCTTTCCCTGAGTAGTTAGCCCAAGGCGTATCATAGAATTTACCATAGGACTCAATTCAGCCCGAAAACCTCACTTTTGACACAAAGCTCAGAAATGAAAAAGAAACACATATTCATATTCCCTATGGTCTGAAAAGCCAAAATCTCAAACCATTTTCAGATCCGAGCTTTCCCTGAGGAGTTAGCCCAAGCCGTATCATAGAATTTACCTTACAACTCAATTCAGCCCGAAAACCTCACTTTTGACACAGAGCTCAGAAATGAAAAAGAAACACATATTCATGTTCCCCAGGGTCTGGAAAGCCAAAATCTCACTCCATTTTCAGATCCAAGCTTTCCCTGAGGAGTTAGCCCACGCCGTATCATAGAATTTACCTTACAACTCAATTTAGCCCGAAAACCTCATTTTT